>CM060981.1:273416113-274616113 GCA_030765065.1 Deroplatys truncata
ACTTGATTGATTAATATAATTAAGTATATAGCAATTGTCTCGCGAGCCTTGATTGACTTACGCTGTTCAAATACATACACGAGAATCTATTTTTCTAAATTTTTTTCTCTCTCTCTCACCCTCTCCTTCTCTCATCCTATCTCTCTCCCTTTCTGTCTTTCCTTCTTTCCTCACTGCCAATCTCCTTCATAGAATTACGTCTTTAAATTAAAAGAAGGCACGACTTTCAAATGATTGGCAATACAGTTAGAAGTCAACTAAGCAATTCCAGCCTTTAAGTATCCTTCTATAACTAGTGTCGGAAGTACTCAAATAACATATTTAAAAATCCGACATTAAAAAAATCGTTCTCATTAATTTTATAGAACTATATGAGACATTTAGTCACTGAGAGATGTATGCGGATAAATCGATTAACAAAACTAAGCGATTATTAATTGATTTCAAAGGCAAATATATGCTTGCCGATCTCGTTAATATCCAAATATAAAGTTTCGGTCTCATCGTAGAGTTGTTTTATAAATACCCCGAATGAAACATAGTTAAGTTCTATGACTGAACGTTGATTAACATACCTAGGAATAGTTAATTCATTTCAAAGGGAAGGATATGTTTGCCGCGTCTCGTTGATAACAAAATATAAAATTAAGTCTGCTTCGCGTGTAGAAGTGTTTTGTAATTATCTCGAATGGCTGGCGTTACAATTAAAAAAATACACGAGCAATTTTAGCTTTTGAAGATTTCCTAGCTAACACTCTATAGCATAAAAACTGCTACAGAATGTCATGTGAGTGTAACAACAACTTACGTTTCTCATATAACTACTTAAATAATTCTGTTTTGCGGGAAATGTTATGGCTTATGAAAATAATACACACCTCAGATTAACTAAAAGTACGTGACTAAAAACATGGGCATTGTTCGTTAGCATGGAGATATTCAAACTTCCGTCATCCAGATTCTACATCCATCTGAATCTGAAGTCTCTATGCCTCACCAACCCCCTGTCATAGCGATGGTAACCTACCCTCACCTCCGTGCCTCACTAGAAACGACCTGCGTGATTGGAATTGTTGTGTTCTCTGACTACATTATTATATTTCGGTTGAAGCCAATACTCCATTCAGCAAAAATTTCTGGTGAGCTTTATAAATATCCATCCTCTATTTTAAAATATATTTCGTATTGCATGCATTGAAAAATGTTTTATAAAGATTTCAAAACAAGCTTTTTGCGATTATTATCTCCTTTTAACATGTAAATTTGTGAATCCCTCTATCTTGTAAACCACATCTAGGGAAAATGCGGTTATAAGGTAAATGAAAATGACTGTATATTTTCTCAAACCGTAGTTACTATATGCGTGATATTTCTAAGAATAGTGTGGATAATAATGGATAATATGTTTTTCTATAAGAGCTAAACGCCTGATACTTTCAGTCAGTAAGAATCCGCTAAGGGAAAAATGGGCACGGTCTTCCTTTCTTTAATGTAATGTGAATAGTATACTGATAATAGCTAAAGCATATGATTTTATTTGACATGTTGAACTGTTTCATCTTAAGATTAAAAAGAATATACTCATATCGTTAATTAATTATATACCATGAATACTTCATTTGTTACATTTTATTGATGCAATTATATAATACATAAAACCCATTCACTCTAATAAGGTAAATTATATTAAAAGCATTCAAATGGAAGGTATCATGCGTAATGAATTTCATTTGTTATTCAGATGCCTACTTTATATTTGCATACATATTTATTTACATTTTAGTGAAATGTTAATACTAGTAATAATTTCGAGACTTTCAAATAAATCAATAGGTTTTTATAAAACTCAGATACTAATAAATAATTTGTTTTCTGTTGCTGATGCAAAGAATTTAGCAAAGCAACGTAACATACAGGTTGAGACTAGCATTTTTCCGCCTGTCCAAAAGCTACAAGAACTTCAGCTAGAAGAGGCTTAAAATATTAAAGCCATAAGAAGGGTGAAGACGAACCATAGTCCCAGGACAGTAGCAATCTTAGGCGAACGCAGGTTTTTCTTCCAGCTGGATATTCAATCCTAACAAGCGAAGAGTTGGAGGAAATGCCTGGGAAGTTTAAAATTGTATATCATGAATTAGCACCACCTGGCAAGCTTAAGACGTGTAAATTCTCTTTTATTTCTGTTAAGGTGTGTGAAAATAATTCAATGAACCTTTCAATGATACATGTGGTGATACAGCCTTTGAGTTTAAAAATGTCTGATTAACTAAGATAATATTCGCCTAAGGTATGCATCGCGATATTGAAAAAATACATATATTCTAATATATACATATTATGTGTAAATAACCTGAGTTGGATTCTGTGCGAAGTCATGTAAAAAGAACTTTAATAGACTTTTCAGTGGTTCTCTACTTCGGAGCTGATACAGCAAGCTGCATATAATTTGAATGTGAGTTTGCAGGACTATAAGGATGGGACAAAGAAGAAGGAGAACGAGACAGGGTAAAACAAAAATAAACAGAGATACAATAGGAAGATTCTCAGCAACAATCACGTATTTTTATTTATAGATGAGTCGCAACAGCTCGCAACATAAAACCTATAAGACAAAGCATTTGTGGGTGTACAATATCTCGATAATACAATTTATTCGCTCAAGGATGTTGTATTTGGTAATTAAATTCATTTCACATGTAACTGCTTAAATGATTATGTAATGTAATAAAGTATTAATGGCGCATGAAATCGAAAAACTATGTTATTCAAGGCAGACGTTCTCAGAAATATCTTGTCCTACGTGGTATAGTCGTTACTGTGCGGCCTCTAGTTCCCGAGGTCGCGGGCTCATACCCGGTAGAGGCTGATGGATTTTTCGGGCGTAAAAACTCATAGTATGTCTTGCTTTGGAAGAGAAGTAAAGCCAATAGTCCCGTGTTGTAGATTTACGGCACGTAAAAGTACCTCAAGTCTTATAAGAAGGTCTCGGAGTAAAATTACCGGCCTTTCACGCCCAATATGGAATTGGACCCCAGAGTCCACAGTAGCTAATGAGCGTCCATACATATAACTCAATTATGTTAAAAATATCAAGCAAATAATAACTACGGTTTAGGAAAGTATGCAATCATTTTCAGTCATCTTATAACCGCATTTTCGCTAGTCGTGCTATACAAGAGTAAGGGATTCTTAAATACATATAATTTACACATTAAGATAAGCTAATACTCGCGAAAAACTTGCTTATTTTGAAATATTTCTAAAACATCTTGCAATGCATGCAATACGAAATACATTTTAGAATAGAAGATGGGTATGCTTAAAAACTCACCAGACATTTTCACTGAAAACAAGTATTGGCTTAAACCAAAGGAAGAGAATTTAGTCACTGAACACAATAATTCCAAACACACAGGTCGGTTTTTTGTCAGAGACAGTAAAATCTTTTGATGAATACATCCTTTTATATTGTCCTGCATGTATCAAAAATCCTGTACCTCAATGGCTAGAATCACGCTTAATAGCCGCGTATGCGTAGTGATATAGAGATTATTCAATCTGAGTGTTTAACGTGTTTTACAGATTTATGTTGATTGGTTCTTGAAATGAGAGCTCTTCATTGGCTTGCAAGAAATATTTTTTCCTCTGGTCGTTGTAGGACAGATAGCCAAGTGCTATGAAGCAGCCGTGTTCAGACTTGTCTGAGAGTTAAAATCTCCTCTTTACTAGAATTGTGGAGGGAGAAGAAGTCTGACAGATATAAACATGCCTTTCAACTAATGTTTATTCAGCTCTAAAAGACACGGATTTTCTACTTAGTGGAGTTTGTGTCTGAACAGGGTTATTTATTAGAATTGTATTTCCTAAGAGAACTGTTATTGTATCACAACATTTTTCATACTTTTATATTTCTTAGAGCTGAAATATCCTTAATGGCGGTCGGTTTCTTGCTTTATTTTTATGGATAATGTGCATTGTTTCTCCCAGGACTGTATTATATATATTATTTAACTATGATTTTACGGTAAGCAATGAAGATAAAGAGTGATTACTCTTGACTGAACTATTACTTGATTATTACTTGCCCTAATTTTCCCGCAGAAATTTAAAGATTTATATACACCTGCTTATTTTTAAACGGAAACTGAAACGTCCGTCCGTTTAAAAACGAAATAAACAGGAAGACTTCTTGTATAGCGGGCCTTAATTGGAATTGTCTTTTTCTCAGAATGTTGTGATTATACCGCAAATATTTGTTCATTATTTATATTTTAAGGGTTTTAATCTTCACTAATGATGCCTTCCTCTGTTGATTCACTTATATTTTATGGATGATAGAGGGTATATCTATAATAGATTGACTCGTGAAAACATTAAAGCTAATGTTTATAGCAATTCATCAACCTGCATTGAAGGCATTGAACAGTATGATGATAGGTTCATACCTGTACATGCCATCCCTCACCCCTTGGATTCCGCACTCATACATCAGCATGTATAAATAACTTATTGTGTGTAAATCAGACCACATTCTATGATTATGCACCTTGTGAGTTAAAGGGAGTGTTCTTGAATGATGATTTCACTGAGCAGTTTAGCTTGTCCAGAAAGTGCGATTTCGCCCCTTAAATTAATAACAAAGGCGGTAATAATACTAATAACAGTAATAATAGGAACAATAAGCATAAACGTTATCACTGTGTTGAAGATGGAGGCAATATTTAGAAAAAACTGCGATAGCTAATATCTTATAAAAGCATTAATTAAAAAAATTGTTCCATATTTTCAGAACATGAAATGTGCTATTCTGTCACAAACTTATCAGCAGATATCTAACGTGGTTAATTTAGATGACTTTCTCCACCCTCTATTGCTTAATATCGGGTATACGAATAGGTTTTTACCAAAATAACTACATTACACTATATATATAAAGAGAAGAGCGACAGTCAAACGTTTAAGGACAGGAATCTATACAAGGTGAACCACCTAAAACTTGTACCGCAAATATTTCGGAAATGGATACTGCTATTGCAGCATTGATTTGTAGTCACGGGTTCGTACATATAGCATATAAACAGATTTTAATAATACTGAGAACGTGTACTTTTTGAGCAAACATAGAATTTTCAAATGGAACAAGGCCTACCTACATAAACGTAATCAAGGCAGGGTAAATCCGAATGTCAGTGGCGTTTGTTGCAAGATTCTAATGTAAGTGGTTTACGAGAAATCTTATTCTGAATTTTTACACACCGACACTTCTACAACCAGTGGTTGCACGAACTAAAGAAAAACAAAAGGGAATTACAATACTTCTATGGATTCTTACAAGTAAAGAGAACATAGCCCTCCAAAGGTTGCGTTCAAAATGTCCACCTGCAGTTTATTGCACACTTTCCGTCTGCTATGACTGAAAAGACTGCTGCACACTTTCTAGCATTTCACCGGAAATTTAAGAGCGGGCAGAGGTAATACTTCGTTTCATATCGTCTAGTGTAGGTGGTGGACAGTGATGGACAGTGTCTTTCAGCCTTCCCCACAGAAAAACGTCTAAATGGGTCAAATCCGGTGAACGGGCCAGCCAAAGTACAGGTCCTCTTCCTCCAATGCAACGATTTGAAACAATCCGTTAAGAGAAGCTGTAGTATTTCGTGCACTATGGGCAGGACAGCCATCATGTTGGTACCACAGGTTCCTCCTAGACTGCAAAGGAACGTGTTCTAGCATCTGTGGCAGATGGTCTGTTAGGAGGTTGCGATGCTTGTGGGAGTTGATTGTTCCTTCTTTGAGCAAAGGGCCTATGAGCTGATGGTCCTCTATCCCACACCACACGTTTAAACTCCATGGACGCTGACGTTCCACCTGAAGGAGCCAACGCGGATTGTCAACAGACCAATAGCGCACGTTTCTGCAGTTACCTGGCCATGATTAGTTAACTTTGCCTCATCACCAAACAAAATACATGATTAATTTGGAGTATCATGCCTTAATCCCTTGTACAAAAGTTACCACGATTCTCAAAATCGTTTCCATGCAGATCGTGATGGGGAGAGATGTGTTAGGGATGGAACCTATGTCGGTGAAGAATGCATAGTACATTTGCCTGAATTATGCCACTTCCACGTGTTATTGTGCGGGAACTAATTTGCGGATCTACTGCAACGACAGCCAAAACATTAATCTCTGCCTCTTCCCTAGTCAATTGTTTGTTTCTGTTACGTTTTCTAGGTGTTTCAGTATCACTTTCACATAATTGTTTTAAAAGTTTGATAAATAAATGCCGAGATGGTTGACTTTATTGGGATACGTTTCCGCATACAGCGCACAGGAACGAACTGCATTCTTCCTACATTCTCCATGCCCCATTGGCATGTCGGCTTTTTCTGCATTAGTAAACTCCATCTTATACTCACGACGTACTGCTTGAACTGTCACAAACTATCTGACCACGAGTTCGCAATTCAATCAACGAACACAAAACACAATGTAAACAAACATAACAACATCGCACCTAGCAACTAATGAGGTGAATGGGACAAACAATTGTTGGGGTGGAAACTTTTCAAAATACGACTTGTCGTAAACCACGTGCATAAAATCCTGCAACAAAGATCATTGTCATTCCAATTAACCTAACTTCATTCTGTTTATGTAACTAGGCATTGTTCTATTTAAAAAATTGTATTTTAGCTCAAAAAGTACACTTTCTCAGTATTATTGAAGTCTGTTTGTATGCTAAATATACGAGCCGCTGACTACCAATCAATGCTGTGAAAACTGGACATCAGTAGCACCTTCCATTTACAAAATATTTGAATTGCAAGTTTTAGGTAATTCACCTTGTATAATGTCCTTAAAATTCGACACCGTTTGCATGCAATCGCGAGAAACACCTAAATTTTGAAAGGGCTTTAAGAGAATGACCAAGAACTGAACATATTGTTCTGAATCCTTTTTGATATTCCATTCCAATATACAACTCTTCTTGTTATTCCTGCCTTTCATACTTTATTGCTTATTAACATCCCATAAACATCATTTTATTATCGGTGTCAAAACATTACAACACACAAGTACTACAGAGAGAAGAGAAGGTTTAAGACTGAGGTTGTATATGTATTTCCGTGTGTGCGAGGGGGACAAAGAGAGAGAGAGGTCGTTTAATGGCTGAAATTATTTATATAATTTATAGCGTTGCACTTGAGATAATAATCATCATCCAAGCATAAGTCTTGTTAGTGCTCTATCTTAAAGAAAACTTATTTATCCTACTCATTCAGGGTCTGCCAACACCCTTTCTACCTCTGCGTTTATACTTTTGTATTATCCGGCGTGTTCCATCTTCATCCACTATGTTTACGTGTTTCAGTTTACATTCTGTGTCTGTACTGTTTACAATCACATGTCTCTCTGTCATCTATGATTTATTATTGGTCACACAAGTTATTCTTACTCAATTTTATTTTTCTGCTGTTTGGTGGATATGCATTGT
Organism: Deroplatys truncata; assembly: GCA_030765065.1. Taxonomy (NCBI): domain Eukaryota; kingdom Metazoa; phylum Arthropoda; class Insecta; order Mantodea; family Mantidae; genus Deroplatys; species Deroplatys truncata. The sequence goes on from CM060981.1 coordinate 273,423,609, forward strand.
TGGAATAGTGAACAGTAGAAAGCGCTCGGGATTCAGTTATGCGTTTTTTTAAAAAATGGTATTTCCGTCTTTTCCTTGCAGTTGTAAACATATTTTATAAACATATTCATTACCGTGAAATGCCGGTTTTTTCCATCTATGAAATTCCTTTTATGAACATAGCTTGTTGCAAATAATATTTTTCTAGAAATTTTGGAACCTGCTAGCGTGTCTAAGCTTGCATATACATGTTTGAACTCGATTATTCTAGAAGAAAACAAACATCCCCTTCTAATGGTTTTCAATCAAGTCACTCGTGAAATGACATGGGATTTCTATTTGTAGTAAAAATACCTTATTAAAAGGATGACAACCAACAAGCTAAAAACGCGGCTTTCATTTTAATGTTTTCCAAGTCCAGGTAGTGCGTAGGAGGATTGTGCGTTTTTAAAAATATCAGCGTAAACAATCCTTGGAAGTAATATCTGGCCATGCGCTTTCGAGGAAGTGCTAACCCTGCCTTTTGCTTCTCTGAAAACTGGTCTATTGTTAAGTATATACTTTTTCTCAGAAATGCTGTGAGGAAAAAACCAGAAGCTATAAACATATTTTCAACATATTCATTAAAGCGTAAAAATATACGTTTTTTTTCAATCTACGCAATGTCACGAGGGTAAGTTTCAGCAACTTTAGACACCCTTTTTCAAAAGATTTTTACTGTGACGAATACACAGAACTATTTCTCATAAATTTTAAAGGTGGTGTATGCTGTAAAAGAATTATTCGGTCATGTAAAGAATGCTTTGTGCTATTTTTGAATGTTGCACATGCGTGTGAGTTTTAGACGAAATTGAATGAATAACAGAGAGAGAAAATAGCCTTATTTTTGGAAATTCGAAGATCATGTATTCGATTTTAAGGTGGAAATGATAAAGGTATATCGTGAGCTCCTTTATTGCATTCAGAGACCGGCCAAACGGGAACCTGCTCATAGCTACGTGAGAGAGAGAGAGAGAGAGAGACAGGATAGGGGAAACGGAGTTAACGGACTCACCACGTATGCTAGAGCAGACTTCATTGTGATTTTGCTTCCCCCGTGGTGTTGGGGGGGGGGGGGTTGCATTCGCTATGCCAGGGAGTTGCAAAGTCAAAAAGCCTTCAGATTCTGACGAGTGTCGAACATCGATGATGGGGGATTGAATGTCTTCATGTTAACGAAAATTACCCATTTTAAATGCCTCGACATCTTACGCATTTTGAAGTAATATTTTACGCCAGTTCCATATTTAGTAATGCATTTTTAATTAATCTAAGATGTGTAAAATATTTGTAAACCAGAAAATTTTCCTCAAAACAGAATTAAAGGATTGCATATATGAAAAAAGAATAGTAGGTTTTGCATTAATATGACTTTTGGTGGCATATTTTTATACCATAGCCTGTTAGCTAGGAAATGATGAAAGGCTAATATCTTTAACGTAATTTATTTTAGTTGTAATGTCAATCATTTGGGATAATTATAATACACTTCTTCACGCGAAAAATAACTGAAATTTAATAATCTGTTATCAACGAGACGCCACAACGGTATCTTTCCATTTGAAATGATTTAAACATTACTCAGTTATTTCCATGTTCAATCATAGAACTTAATTATGTATCATTTGTGGTATTTATAAAACGCTTCTACACACGAATCAAAATCAAATTTAAATTTAGTTATCAACGAGATATAGCAATAGTAGCTTTCCCTTTGAAATCAATTTATAATCGCTTAGCTAGTTAATCAATTCATCGACACACGTCTCTCAATGACTGAATATCTAATGTAGCCCTATATGATTAAGTTATCTGGAATTACAGCGATTTTTCAATATTGGATTATTACTTTCCTTATTTGAATACTTCAGACTCTAGTCCTATAGAAAGATGTTTAAGGGCTGAAATTATTTATATAACTTCTGATTGTGTTGTCAATTTTTTGAAAGTCGTGCCTGCGTTTTATTTTAATGCGAAATACCATGAAGGAGACCGGCAATGGGAAAAGAAATAAAGAGAGGGGGGAGAGAAAGCGTTTAGAAAAAAAATGGTATGTGTGCGCGCGCATGCCGTGTGTGAACAGCGTTACTCAATCAAGGCTCGCGAGTCATTAATAAACACCTAATTATATCAATCATTCAAATACACGAGACGGGAACCCCTTCCTTGCACGTGTTTTCAAATCTTCAAAGCTAATGATGTGTGATAATTATACACATGTATATGATCCTTATCATACTGTTTGCATTTTATAATATGCATGATGACACACATACGCGGTATCAACCCTTTGAAGGCTTGTGAGTCAATTAATATACACTTAAATATATTAATCAATAACACTGTCGGAGTGCTTTAATATTACATGGTAACACACATATATGATACTGGGAATTCAAGCCGCTATAGGGTCCATAAGGCTATGTCCTTATTGCCGGCTTCGACCTTTGAAGACAATGATGCGAGATAATTATATACATGTCAAATTATTGTCTAATTGATTGACATGACGTACATCACCTGTCAACCGTTATCAAACCCTTGTCAAATCAAGTTTGACGGGTGACAAGCACTTAAAAACACCGGCTCTTTTGACGGCAAGTCCCCTCAAATGGCGGCAAAGTATCAAAACCGTTGTCATTATACATGTAATCAAGTAATCGCTCAATTAAACTAACTAGGCGATTCACTTAATATGCAAATGAACCGAAAACCTATAATCCTTCTACTTATATAATATATTATATAATATATAATGTATTGTGACTTTGCCCAGTTTCCAGTACAGCTTCATTTACTTCTCGCGACTTTGACATAATGGAATACTTGTGAAGGAGCCCCTTCTTTTTCCCGCTTCATTCTCTGGGGAGTCGAATACAAGGCCTTTCTAATCCACCACAATAGCAACACTAGCCTCACTCATAGGACAACGCATCTTGTCTCATATAAGCGCACTCATCACTGTCTCACTCTCGAGCACGCTCGCTTATACAGCTGCTGCAATTTTTCAGAGATTTCCAAAATGTTCAGGAGGCGAGAAAGGAAGGTTCCAGGAATACCCCGCTATCTCCCGAAATACCTTCTGGTGTTTACGTTAGTGATAGCACTTATCCATTCAACCGCACATCAGTAGTATATTTGGCGTCTATTGTGCAATAACTAAGGCCTATAACGTCGTCTCAGCATTGTGAAACACTTATTAAATAATAATAATAATAATAATAATAATAATAATAATAATAATGATAATAATAATAATCGAGGGAGAGAAAGGTGTAAGTGTTACAACCTTTTAATTTACTTCTTACCTTCATGCAACTGCACAGGACATATCATATAGGACATTCGAAAGCAAACCTCGGAGGTGGAGATAGAGACAGATAGAGTGAGAGACAAGAAAATTACCCCTCTCTATACCGATAACGTTTTATTAAACGTCTGTTATAATCAATATTCGCACATGCGCACATAGTATGTCTAAGGTCATAAATTGTAAAGCATACAAATATTATGTAATGATGCATAAGATTTAATTGTAAAATTAATTTTGGATGTAGCGTTGTTGGTATGTATTCCTTTTGTACCTATGTAAGCATGATAAACCGTATGTTAATACGACCGTAATTAAACTTCAGGTCATGAACTATTAACACAATAGTTGTTATATACATGTATGTTTTGCTGTGCTAGACTGTACAAACCGCAACTTGTAATCGATGCACAAGTAGGCGTTTTATTACGGCTCTATTAAAATAATATAAATACAATAACCCTAACAATTTGGAAATGCTTTTGGGAGGGCCGAAGAAAATTCTTCATTCGGTAGTCTATTATACAGGGTGAATCACTAAAACTTACACCGCAAATATTTCGGAAATTGAAGGTGCTATTGATGTGCAGTTTTGCAGCATTGATTGGTAGTCACGGGTTAGTACATTTAGCCTATAAACCACTTTAATAATACTGAGCAAGTGTACTTTTTGAGCAAACATACAATTTTAAATGGAACAAGGCCTACTTACGAGACGCAGTAAAGGCAGGTTAAATTAGAATGTCAGTGTCGTTTGTCGCAAAATTCTAATGCAAGTGGTTTACGAGAAATCTTATTTTGAAGGTTTTACGCACCGACACTTGTACAACCTGTGGTAGCACAAACTAAAAAAACAAAAACAAAAGAGAATTACAATACTTCTGTGGATTCTTAAAAGTAAATAGAACATAGCCCTTCAAAGGTTGTGTTCAAAATGACCACCAGCAGCTTCAATACATGCTTCCAGTCTGCCATGGAAAGACTGCTCCACACGTTCTAGCATTTCAGCGGAAATTTCAGTGCAGGCAGCAGTAATACGTCGTTTCATATTGTCTGCTGTAGTTGGTACATCCTGTAGACAATGTCTTTCAGCCTTCCCCACAGAAAAACGTCTAAAGGGGTCAGATCTGGTGAAGGGTCAGGTCCCCCTCGTCCAATCAAACGATTTGGAAAAAATTCGTTAAGACAAGCTGTAGTACTTCGTGCACTATGGGCTCGACAGCCATCATGTTGGTACCACAGGTTCCTTCTAGTCTGCAAAGGAACGTCTTCAAGCATGAGTAGCATATGATAGGGGAAGCTGGCTCACTTTTTTGCGTTTATATTGGAAAAGATAGGAAAAACGAGTGTAGATGCGACGGTTCAAGGTGGAAAATGCGTTTATATGGGAGAGATAGGGATTCGAGTGTCGATGCTAGGCAGGGATTGAAGGAGGGCGATGTGATTTATGTGAGAGAGGTAGGGAATACGAGGAGAAGTGCTAGGCTAAACAGGGTTTGAGTTGCGGAGTATGCGTTCATATGGGAAAGATATGGAAAACGTGAACAGATGATAGACTAGACAGATGCTGAAGGAGGGGGAAGATGGACTTCTATACAGGAGAGATAGAGAATACTAGGAGAGGTACCAGACTAGACAAGGCTTGAGAAATAGAATGCAGCTTTATATGGGAGAGCTAGCAAACCGAGGAGAGGTATTAGGCTAGGAGGGATTGAATGGTAGAGTAGCATTTATATAGAGAGACGAGGACAACGAAGGCAGATGCTAGATTGATAGTGCCTTCAAGGAGGAAAATGCGTTTATATGGGATAGATAGGGAAAACCAGGAGAGATCTGTGGTAGAGCAGGAGTTAGAGGAGGCGGAACAACCTTTATATGGTAGAGGCGGGGAGTACGAGGGGTGATAGTAGGTTAGACAGAGCTCAAGGTGTACGCTATTCTTTTATGTTAGAAAGATATGGAAAATGGAGAGAGATGCTATTCTAAGAGAGTGTTGAAGGAGGACAATGCGCTTTATATGAGAGAGGTAGGGAATACGAGGAGAAGTGCTACGTTAGGCAGAGGTTAATGAGTAGACTATGTGTTTATATGGGAAAATATAGGGAAAACGAGGAGAGAGGCTGGGGAGGTTAGTGTTGACGTATGTGTAATGTTCGTCCATACATAACATTTTCTAAAGTCATTGACTTCAAGATTTAAACGCTAACAAATGCTATATTGCGTTCTAACGTCTTGGATTCCCTGGTTACGTCCCCCTAAAGGCTGGACGCAGACGTTGATTGAAGTTCACCCGCAACATGTATTTTGATTGATACGGCATAAAGAGTAATTCGGATAGTACCGTATATATGTAGGGTAAACCGGTTAGTATCACATGTGTTCATGGTAATTCAGACCAGCAATTCATACCAGAGGTATTTAAGGTAATTTCGCATGCTTCGGATAGTATGTCAGGTATTGTCATTTTAAAAGATAATTCAAATAGCGGGACAGGTATTCATGGTAATGTAGAGAGTAATTGTATTATAAACATTTCCTATCCAATGCCACAACACCTTTATATACTTGTTTCTAAATCTTACAAACTTTTTATATGTTACAGTTAATGTGCGAAACGGAGAGGGATAAACTGTATATCGGTTTACAGTGAAGGTATATAGAAGTTTTCTAAACTAACACCACACCGAAAACCCTCACCTGTCCCTACCTTGACTGCTCTGGATCATCTTGCCAATTCAATCCCATCATCGTCTAACCTGACCAACGTAACAAGACATAACACCACGTAGCATAACAACGTAACAAGAAGTAACACCACGTAAAACAACAACGTAGCAGACGTAACATAACCAGCAAACGTAACCACATAACAAGACGTAACACTGCGTAACATAACCAAGTAACAAGACGTAACGTAACCAACAAACGTAACCACGTAGCAAGACGTAACGTAACCAGCGAACGTATCCACGTAACAAGACGTAACACTGCGTAACATAACCAAGTAACAAGATGTAACGTAACCAACAAACCTAACCACCTAACCAGACGTAACATCACGTAACACAACGTAACATAAGCACGTAACCACGGGACAAGACATAACACCGCGTAACATAACCACGTAACAAGACGTCAAACTACGTAACATAAGCACGTAACCACGTGACAAGAAGTAACATAACCACGTAACCACGTTACACCTCCACGTAACACCACGTAAACAACTTAACCAGTAAACTTAACCAACATAGCAAGTAAACGTAACCAACGTAACCAATTGGCGTCGTAACCAGTGTAACCAGTAAACGTAACACTACGTAACCAGAAATGTAACCACGTAAAAAAGGTAAGAACAACACGTAACCAACCAATTGCTAAGACAATCTAAGCTAACCCATTCTTCATAACTTACACATTCAGAACGCGAGCCTAGCGTAGCCTAACCTAACCGATCACAGGCCATCCTCTCATCATCTATTCTACTCAGTCATCGTCTAACCTAATCTGCCTAACCAGATAACCTCGAGCTTCGTTTAGTGAAATTACGGCGTTTTATTCGCGTTTTACTATTTGAGAGTTTTAATTGAAAAGCTTTACGTCAACATATTTTTATTTTAGTTCGTTGTAGGTGCCTACCCCTTTATCTAGGCGTGAGACTAGCACTAGGATTTGATCCTAATGGCAGGGTTAACGCCTCCCCTTACATCTTTTTCTTCTTTCTTCATTAATTGTCTGGTAGTTGTATACACAGCACATGGGCATACAGTTTCTTTTTTTAAGATTGTAGACTCGAGGAGAAAATATTCATCCTCGAATTACATTCTCTTATGTGCTGTTTGTAATGCTGTAATGTCCATATTCATATGTCATTATTTCATCCTCGGCAATAACTCTTTTGCCATCAAACGGAGTGAATGTGATTGTATTCACTTTGACTGTGCCAACAGTATGCTGATTCAGATTCATGGGCGTTCTGATGATTTCACGGGTTTTAAGACAGTCTGTAAATTGGTCAAATGTAATGTGCTGCTTAATAGCACTACGTTTTATGCCTTTAATATCTTTTATCATCGAAGCTTGAATATCTAAAGCATAATCTTAGGTCGTAGTGCAACAAAGCGTACTATGATTTTGCTATTAGCCTCATCCTAAATTTTCCCAGCTCCTTTTTTGTTCTGAGTGGAGCGACATATATGGTCGACAGGGTAATCCTCTGTATCCAGGTGTTCGAGAAAACGTAGCTTATCCTGGTACACATCTTCAGTTGTCACACAATAAATGAATGAATCGGTGTCCATATACATAGGCTTCAGGCATTCAGACCCATCATATGGAACAAACACATCATAATGATTGTGAAACATTAATGTCATAGAAATGTCCAACACACCCATACCGATGTATATAGGCTTGTTGAATACGATCTGACGAGAGGCCATATGTACAGCTGCTAGATTAGCAGCATCTTTTGTCCTATGAATACATGTAGGCTTGGCATTCAGTTAGACCAAGGTCTTATCATTTGTAACCAGTCGTATATCCATACGATTACGCAGGTTCTCCATAGTTTTTCCAAACATGGCGTTGTTAAACAGTTTGTAGAGGTGCTTCTCGAAGTCATTTGCAGCCCGTTGTCGTACCCCATTGTTAAATTCCACGTAAGGTTTTAACCACTGTGACTGTCGGAATTGTACCACACGACGGATTTTTGTTAGCCGTAGTCCATGATTAAGTGCCTGCTTCAAAGCCATGTAATGTATTACATACTTCTTTCGAAGTCCAAGATGGGGTATCAGTTTCTCAGTAGTAGAGTCCTTAGGCTTCATACGCTCAGGCACGTAAGGCAGATCGCTGTGTAGATCGTGAAGTTCCGCAGGATATTCGATGTCAACTTCTAATATATATCCATGAGGATCATCTTCTTGTAGTCTTTCTAGGTCGATATTTTCACATGATATCCACTTAAATCCACCATAAGGGAGGGTGTGGCACGTTGCCCAACCACATTGGGTATTGGCGTCCTCATATGTAATAAATTGCGTTGGTCTCAACGGATCATACTTATGCATGTAGGCCTTGTTTGCTTCGGCATATCGGTGGGAAACTTGATATAAACCTCCTCTTATGCCGGATTACAGCATGACTAATTGGTCATAATCCTGTAACAATTCCAGCTGAAATCCAGTATACAGCAATATAGCGTCCCATGTAAGTCCTGGAGAGGTGAAATAATGAGTAGGATCGACTTTGCGTGTTTTAAGGGTTTGATCTCTAAATGTCTCATAGTAATCAGCTAGAAGAAGTACATCAGAGGTTAAGTAGAGGTCGCTGTACTTGCCAGGTTTCTCACATTAAACTCCTTTACGAGTCATCAACTTCAACTTGTCTTCTCCGAAGTGTTTCAGTGTTTCAGGGTACGATGTTAGATTTTTCACCAGCTTATCCAAGCTTGTACTGAGAAACCGAAAGCTATCCACAAACCGAAGCTTTATATCTTCTACATACTTGGAAAATGATATATCATTGTATACGTAAAAAGCATAGGCCATTAATTAACAACTTTTGAGAATACAGGATTTATCTCTGAATAGAAGAATAAGCACTATAGCTTTATTTTGTATTAGAAAGTATTGTTATCAGTATTGTCTTTATAAACCCTAATTTAATATTATAGAGACTTTTATGTTTGCTAAGATTTGGATTCGAGAGGAAGCTATTGCAAAGCACTGTCGTGGAATAGGTTGTTGTTGGTACAAATTAGTTTTCCTTATTTAACATGATCATGATCGTTTATCTCAATATACTTGAACAGAATTGTCAAACTTAGGCGTATGAATAAGATATATTACGGAAGAAAATTAATGCATCTGGTATGCATCTAAAATAGCATAAAATAAATAGGACGATCCTGTGCTCCAAAACTGCATCTCAGGATGAGGATAGCACGTGCATTTATTAGGAGTGATTACAAAGTGTATACCGTATTGTCAATAAATAAGCCGATCTCGTACACTTAGGAAAAGTAAACAGTTAGTGGCGAAAATAAGCCGTATCTGTATTGAGGAAAGAAAAATGAGAATAAACATATATTGTCTTGTTTAAATTACATAATATACGTAAAGGTTTTATTGTCTTTTTTCTTTATTGTTTTTTTTACATTACATAAAGGTTTTTTGTAGCATATGGTACTTCATATTGGCACGTAACACATTGCTTTATTCGCTGTAATCACTACCATATTCACTTCATAATTCATTCTCACTCTGTTCTCTCTCGTCGTTTTTGTTTTCATTCTTTTATTCTCCTCCCACAATACGTCGTCCTAGCTAACATTCAGCGCAATCAACAGAAGCTATAAAATAACGAAACAATTATACACAATGTTAACGGCAAAACAGCGGTACAAGTTTGCATTGTTGCGTAATAAAATGCCACAAATTTCGGTTAGCTGAATTGTTGCAAATGAGCATAGATATTATAAAAAGCCAACATAGTTATTAATATAAGCCCTAATTGCGCCATAAACATTACCCAATCATGGGAAAAGGGAAGGGAATGTTGCGCGGAAGAATGCATGTCAGCGTGGTAAGGTTGTAACAAACAAGCTTTACTTGATCATGGGTTCTTAATAATGTGCATACGATTCCTAGCCTTGCCACTTGGACGAAATTAACGAATGAATGAAATGATTGACTTGTTAATTTGAAAAGGAAGAGCTAATATAAAGAGCTTGTCGTATTTACTAGGCATCCTTAAGAGTCTTCTATAACCAAAGTGTCCTGTGTAGAAACATTTGTCTAACTTTTATTAGCTTTCCAAGACATAGGCAGTAAAAAGGAGTGAGAGAATTATATTTAAAATTGATTTTAGTTCAATCAAGTCTATAGATTTAGGTTGAAGAGAATATTTTGGAACACAAAATTTGTATTATATGGTTTCCCATTAAATATAAATATATTTCAAGTTGCAATACAGTATGATAATGAAACTAAATAAATGCACTTCCATTATAAACGTTTTTATTACTACACATGTTATTTTTAACAAAGAAACTTTTTGAACAAAGATAAAAAATTTTAATATGTCATACTCTTTCTGTGTTTGCTCCTATTTTATACAGATTTTTTAGGAAAACAAAAGTAAATTGATATTTTAAACAATATCATATCCAATAAACAACCTAGATATTTTCCTGAATACACCTGTTTTCCGAATCCATCTCCCCGTAGTCTATTACTATTTGATCTCCAGTCATTACCATTTCTGAAAGATCTTAAATATAAATATGAGTTTAAAATAAACTCGCCACCGAAGCATAACCAGTTTAAACAAATCGCGAAACTAACAATTCAGGCAAAAAATCCAATTTCTTTTAATAGGGTATTGAAATTAATTTCACGTGGAGTCTGTTACATAAACTGAAATAGTTTTTAGGAAGGGTTACTAAGTTCCACAAACTTACGACCAAACGGGGTGTTCTGCGCGACCAATTACATTAATAAATAGACAACGAACAGTTACCTGTCCTAAGGGGTACCGAATGGTGAACACATTCTCATACGCCTAACAAGGAGGAAGTAGAAGCAGAGGTAGTCTTAGACGAATAGCACAAGAACATATTGAAGTATTGTTAAGGAACAAAGGTCATGCAGCTCTCTCAAATCTTGAAGACGAGAAAGGAGAGAGCAAACACACCCAAATGAAAAATTCATGGATATATGAAAGCAGTCCAAGGAGAATTATTCTTTCTTTATGGTAAATACAATATGAAATTTTAGAGAAATGAGGATAATCGCATTATAATTTTTGATGTAAATACAATTTAGATGTAATAATAAATAACATATTTTTATTTCTTTATGAAACGTTCAATGCGAGTCCATTAATGTTTACTAAAATGTTTACTGGTAAGGGGGAAAGTGACTAAGCTTTATACGCCATATGCAAGTCTTCTCCTATCACAGAACAGGAAACTCGTGCACTTGAAGTGCTATATAAAGCTCGCAAGCTATGAATTAATGTGATGCACACTGTAGGTGTAGTTTACTACGTGACTGATGATGGTGAAGCTCCACGTTTCTTTCCAAGGGGCGCTGCAAGTTCCACCAGGTGGGGTTTGCCCCGTTGACTCACCGCAGACTCACTGTTCATGTAGAACCATACCAACTTCAAGAATGCCAAATGTTTCTCCCTTTACCTCGTCTAGTTATGGAGCAGGGAATCTTAAGATCTCACTGAAAATTTTGAGTGCTTTAGCATAAGTGAAGCTGGTAAATCATCACACTTGTGCGGATGAAGATTCAAATGATTTTATTCATCACAGAGTATTGTATTACAAATGAAAATTGGTGTAAATCACGGCAGATGTTACCGCATAACTTAAATAAAATTAAATGCTCTGCCTTGAGCCGTGCTCTAAATGTTTTACATTGACAATAACGTCTTGGAGAAGTAGCAAGTGAGTGACGCGTTTCCGAGGTCTTTGGTATAGTGAGCAGCTATCTCTAATATTTGAAAGAATATGCTTGACAATGGCATTATAGCAAATTCAGAGCGTTTAAAAAGGACAGACCACATTTACAAATATAACGGACGTAAAAGTAATTCATACTTCACCATTTGTTGTGACATAGTAGATAAGCATGGAGTGAAGAAAGAAAAGGAAAAGTACAAGCAAATTGTATCATTAACTTGAGACAATTTGGTAAAGTAGGGATGTGTATAATAAATATGCTGAAACATCAGACATGAAAGTCTTTACGTAATATAAATGAATAACCGAGGCAGATGGCTCCGCGGTAACGTGTGATTCTGGAGATCCCAGGTTCGATTCTTGTCTAATGTCCATTCTGATTTGTGGTTTCTGTGGTTTTCTATGGTCAGTAGGCGAATACTGGGACAGTCTCTCAGCTACCACGATTTACCTTCCATTACTTCCCCATTCATTCCGTTTTATTCTCACTTTTCAGATGTGCTTCTAGGTTTTTTGGCGTATGGCGGTGTCAGACTGATGGCGCGGATGATTTCTCAAAGGAATGAGTACTCTCCGTGGACACTAGAGACTACTTAATCGAGGAGTCGTTCATTGCACCGTTTGGCAGCTCCAGCAGCAGACGGATCTTCGGGACTGGAACTGTTAGCGATTTCCGCGTATATTCACTTCATCCCTTTCTCCTGTGGTATGGTAGGCACAACAGAGCTATGTAGGTCGCAGTGCGTGAGGTTCTCCCTCCGTTGTATAACATATACCTATCATATAAATCAAGGGAAAATCTAATCATCCATATATTTTTTTATTTCCAAACTGTCGACACTATTTTATATATAGATTTATATTAGAGTTGTATTTTACAAAAATAAAAACTAAATACTACATAACAATAACTATAACATTATAATTTGGCATGAATGTGTCGGAGAAAACATAAGAAACTGTTAAAACAATATTGCTTTTTAAATAAATGATATAGAGGTGTGCAAAATTGATTCTTACAGTAACATAAATGATTAATAAAGAAATATGTTTTATTTCGGCAATTTTACAATTAAATAATAAATATTTCACTGTCTGATCTCTGTCACAAGACATTGGTAAGCACTTCCAACATTTATGTAGAACCTTTTGAGTTAATCTTGATTTTTCAATGGCCTGTCATGAACTGTGTGCATACATAATTTGGATGGAAGATTTTGCATTTAAAGTGAGTTTTTATTTCCTTAAGTATAAACTCTTAGTGATATGTCCTTTGGTGCTGTTTACCCAGTGTCTATTCCAAGTGTTTATTCATAGCTTACAATATTCCATCTTCACACGTGATGCTGTACATTTTGAATAACTGGATACTTTGTGACTGTTCGAAGCTATCTTTGCTAATTCATCTGCTCCTTTACTGCCTAAAGGGCTTCATGGCCCTTGACCCATGACAGGGATATAAAACTATTATAATTTTCTATGTTATTTCTGATAGTCTTAAGTCTTTATTTCTTAGCGTCCATGTTTTTCTACCAAATTCAATGGAGGGTTTACCAGACAATAGCATGTCAGGTTTCATTTTGGGGTTTCCTTCCACTAGGTGAGTTGACTTCATGCCGCTATGGAGTCTCACTTACACCCCCATGTACCCTGGATGAAGCCCTTACCAGGTACTACCCATCAGGCCAGTGGAACTTAGAGCTCACAAAAGAACCTGGTATGGGCTAACTTTAGGAGTATCTATATTGTGTTACTTGCTTTAGATTTATACTGCAATTCCATGTAAAGAAGGTATTTGAAAAGCCAAGGAAATCCAGTACCTCTCTTTACACTTTTGCTTTGTCTGTCACTGGTATGAGAAGTATTGCATTCCACCAAAAGTTCTGTTTTGCGATTTTACAAAATAGTACTTGTTTTCAAGTCCCCTAAAGCATTTATGAGAGGGTGGCAAAGCATTCTTGTAAATTGTTTCCCGCATTGCGTGTACGTATGTCTGTGAACAGTATGCTCAAAAACAAAAAGCCGGATAAGTACCAATTTCTTTTCTTAGACACACACTACAAGAACATTAGGCGAAAATTTTCAAGCAAAAGCGCCTAAATAAAACTGTCTCTTACTTGAAGATAATTTTGTTTGTATTCATTAAAGTGCCTCTAGCGATCTTTATTAAAGTATATTTTGTATCATGAGAAATGAAATGTATATATTAAGTTTTCTGTAAAGAACTTCTGAAGTACTCTGCATTATCATTGAATTGACATATACAATTTTACTAAAAGTCAAACGTAACAGACAAACACTTCAGGAATACTGCAGAGCTCGTTAAAGAGGGTTTATGTCAAATAAGCGTTCTTCGTAATAAACTTAAGCCACTTCCGAAACACTTCTTTCTTTTCGATGTTCTAACCTATCCAACGCCTTTCTAGCGAGTTCATTCAAAGATACTATTATTAGTACAGGTAAATACCAAACTGTTGACTGTCGTGTCAGCCACATCTATGTACTATGGCATCTGCTATAATATGTGTATTGAAACAATTTCTGCCAATAATTACAATGACCAACACGAACTGGATGCAAAAACATTTGATGAATAATTTGTAATATAGATATGGAAATAAATGATAGTGAGTATGAAATATCATGTGCTTTTAATTAATCAAACTCTTTCATGTTTAATGGAAATCCTGTAGCAGCAAAGGGAGTCAGAAGTCAATTACGAGCTATTCCACAGAGTTATAATTACTGTGATTTAGATTAGAAACTTCGCTGAGTCAACAATGAGGATTTACGTAATCGAATGGAGCTTTTAGTCGAGATTCATAATCAACATGTAGATACAGAAGCAACAATTCAGGACATTATAATGAGAAGAACAGTGAGCATAGACTAGAAAGAAATGGATTAAAGGTATAACAGCATAAAATTAGAAACACTTTCATAAGTTGAAACATAAAATATGAAACAGACACATTCTACACTATTGAACATTTTTATCTGTAAGCTGCATCAATGTATTTATACGTTTCGTTTACATACATTGTCTACTTGTATAGGCCAAAGTTGGAAATGTGGTATCAGAGTGAAATATTCAATGCCACAGCCGGGATTCAAACCACTGATATTCGCTTACCTTGCCGTTTCTCTGACCAACTGAGATACCGTGGCAACATGCAGATACGACATTCTGTACCTCAGCTGACTCACAGTTTTCCATGTAAACCACAATGCGTTCTGAAATTCAATTCGAGATATTGGAGACTTACCCAATGGTGACTTACAATTCCGTAATTACTTTAACTACTGCTCTTCATAGTCAACCACTATTAGGCCAATCATTGTTAATTGCTTTTCCTCAAATTCAGTATGTAGACTAAAATTGTAAAAAGCGGAATCACACCTAAAACTTCAATGTCATAGGTAAGATTTCAACCATGGAAAATTCCATGGAACTCTGAGCAACACCTATTTAAATAATTAAACATATTTTGAAACCTAATAACCCTGAAAGAATAACCTTTTATATAAAGTGTGTTTACTGTAAGCTTAACACATCTTAATTTGTATAACTTTTGGATAAACATTATGTAATATAGAGTTTTCACTTGTGTGCTGACCTAAACAGAAAGTGATAAAAAAACATTTAGTTTGTGTAGTTTTTAATTAAATGTTGTTAGTATATCTGTTTCGTTAATTTGAGTTGCCATGGCTCTGTTTGGTATTATAAACTTTTTATTAAGCGTATCTCCAGGAGGTATAGCCCATGAAAAATTCATATGAATGATCTCTATATTTGAAATTGTTTAAGCCTCTGCTACATAGCTTTTCAACTGTTTAAATAGAACCCTACAATAAGTCTTTAGATATCCCTTTAAAGTACCAGGTGGATTTTTCTGTTTTAGCACAGTGTGGTAATATTTCTGTCTCTTTTTCTCCTTCTCTTCTCCATAAGTATGGTAAAATGAACTGCGAAACACCGTTTATTATTTATCTTCAATACAGACAGAAAATTCAGTACAGATAATTCCTTCCAAAGTCGTTCTTATGAAACGAGGAAAGAGGAACTTACAGGATATTTATAGCTAAGTTTACAACGGCAAATGTAACAAATGGTAGCACTTTGTGGTAGGTATATATGAATTTGTTGGTGAGCATCCCGGGGGGAACATGAAAGAAATATGTCTGCTCAAGCGAGTAAATAGCAATTTTGCTACACTCCCAGTTTTATTCCTGTCTTCTATTACGTTCAAACATCTCCCCAAGGAATAACAACAAAATTAACTCCTCCATTAATTTATTCGGTGTACTTGCTTGAAGTTGTCATAAAGTTTAATGGGAAATTTATGGTGAGAGAATGAGTGACTTGTTCGTAGCGTTTCCAATGTAACGTCAGCAAAACGCCTTTCTTTGACAGTAGAGCGTGCTTACAACATGTTCGATGCTGGGAGGAAAGAAAGAAGTGAAGATCTAAAGAAGTTAGCCGTAACGTTACCATCAAACACCTAACACGAGCATTTCAAATCCCTTTCGCCGTTAAAATCAATTTAATGATGGTTAAACAAGATTGTAAATATATGCCTAGCATTTAATTTAGATGCGCTTTGGTATTCGTAAATAGTATTTTAAGTATTTTGTAAGCTAAAACTTAAGAGCGCCCCCGCAAAAAGAAAAACGTGACTTTTACTGGTGTCACTCAAATTTGAAATGTCTCGACGAACCGTCTCTAAACATGCATGTGCGTCGTATAGGCGAAGGAACAGACCGAAGGACAAAGCGACGCCAATCGAGCTACGCAATACGAAATGCGCCTTAAATGACGTGGAATGGAAAGATTTATGATTGACACAATTCTTAATGTGTAAGTCACACGACTTTCTATAGCCACCCCATTTCTCTGGAACCTACGAGTATATACAGAAAGAAATATATCACCCGTGAGCCGTTTATTCCGGAAAATGGGCATTTAAATTTTCGAGACAGGCTATTTTTAACCAAAGCATGTGTGAGATTTCACATGGGCTTAATATCAATAATCAGCCATAACCAGAAGTGAGGTCAATGGCAAATCGCTTTAAAATGTCAAGTTGTAGTAGGGGACAAATGGAGTACTAACTCTCAAAGAAAACGTTTTTATTTCTGGCAAGAAAGAGACTTATTCATTCCATAACCAGAGAAGATTTAGGAAAGGGTGCTGACATTATAACCAAGATACTGGAACTTGTTCAGGGAACAGACTTTCGGAAACAATGAAAGTTTTCCAATGCGGTAGCACAATAAGCCTTTACACTGACGTGCGTGAGGTCAATAAAAATCCACTCCTCCCCGTCGTCGTGTAAACTCTTAATCTAATCTACGGACTGCGATGTAGGCGATAATCAGCACGGCATGGTAAATAATTATAGCTTCAAAACGTAATTATGTACCCGATAATTTACGAGATTTTTAGATCTTTATTGGTCAAAGAAAAGAATACCGCAACATTATTTCATCTTCTTGGCAGCTTAGAATGCCATCGCTATCCTTTACAGCACTGTTATTATTGGCACGCTTGCCATAATGAGCCAATTATGCATAATATTAAACGCAGTAACAAACTGTTTATACTACTAAAATTGCATAAAGGCCTTTTTATAACCTATTGAAATACACTCAATGAAGATATGCATAATGCAATGACAGTTGCATATTTTCTAATTAAGTTATTATAAGGGTTTAAAGAAAACAAGTCAACACACTGGAGACCAGCTTACATTAGTTAGATTCTATACTATGAATAAAGACTATCTTTTGCTTTTCTGTCTGAATACTTAAAGTCCACTAAATTAATTAATTAGCTTCAATAAAGACCAAAATTAATAATAACGATAGGTGATTGAGTCCGAGAAGTACCATTAAAACTGTTGATATATCATTTAATTGCGTTGACAGCATCAGTTTACTTTTGAGAAAGTTTATGTTTATTTTCACTTAATCATCCACCATGATTTCATACTTCCTTATGATCAAGGTCGTATTTAGGGTGTGTGATGCCCCTAAGATGTAATTTGCTTTACGCCCAGTTCCTAAACTTCAGTATTGTTATTTGCTTATGGACTACCAACAATAAAGCTGTGGAACCATTAACTTCAATTTTAAACTTTAGTGAAGTATTTAAATAACATGTAACACAAAGTACATATGAGTAGGGGAAATGGGCATACCAGCGCAATTAATATGTAGGAATGTGCAATTAATATGTAAATTAGGCCTCCCCCTCCACATGCCACGCCCCCTGGTGCCTTTAGGGATGAGCTGAGGTCATAAATTTTGTGAAGTATAATGGAAATGTTGACACGCATGCAATTAAGGTTGTCCATCACCTGTCGTAATGAAAAATGGTGTAATAAATTATGCTTTGTAAACAAAGGAGCAGATGCTATTCTCCCCATTCCATTTCCGTGCACGAGCACTTTAGAAAGGCTACACGTGTAGCAACCCTCTCCCTCAGCTACATTCTCTCTCCAAACACGTGCACCTGGGCAATATAACAAAGACAGTACCTTTTTACTGTCAAAATGAATAATGGTGTAATACATTATACTTTGTGACGAAGGAACAAGCGCTATTGTCTCCATTCCATTCTTCAGCACAAGTGTTCGTTAGAAAGGCCACCCTATCCACCGCTGCTTTCCATTCTCTCTCCAAACACGCGCACCTGGTATATATAACAAAAGATCAGACTGGTGCCCACGCTAACAAAAGAACTCTAGGAGATTGTGATATTATACCTGGAGTGTCTGTGTTTGGCTGCGGAAAAAAGAGAGAGAACCGTTTCCCACGAGGCTATATTCCATTCATTATAGACGGCGACATGATGGCACCCACTCGGCCCCGCGGGCAGTTCACACCATCTAGCACGAAGACCTACGGTCATCGCCGAACATAGTTATACATGCTCTAATTGTTTGTTTTTGCATCTATTGGCTCTTTGAAACAGCGATATCAAAAATGTGTTTAAAGTATATTATTACCTATACTAAACCCCTAGCTATCCTCAAGTCTGTGTTCGAATCTTACTGCAAGCAAAAGCTTAATGTTTTAATTGCTAATGAAGTATTGATACTTTGATAGAGTAAAACATTATTATGGCATTAACCTAATTAATGAACGGCGTTCTCGTGGTATCCAGAGGTCCGAGTTTGTGTCCTAGTATAGTGAAACATTAATACTTAATAACTATTAAAATTTAGTAACATAGACAAATAGGGTATTTCATGTTAGTCTTTTATATATCATTACGATGTATAATGTAGGATATTCTTAGATCCCCAGAGGTCCTAATTCGAATCTTACCCTGCGAAAATCTAATGCTTAATGAATATTAAACTATGGGAGTATACGCGGCCAGATTAAAAGGTGTTTAACAAATATAATTATTTATAATAAACCCTGGTGTATACTTAGGTATCCCGAAGCCTAGATTCGATTATTTATTTCATTTCTTCTTCTCTCTTTTCTCTTTCTATCCATCTCTTTCTTTATTCTTGAGTTGCATACAGCCGAGCATTCACATATACACATGCACATACACAAAGCCATTACACATACATATACACACATAAACATGCATACGTACACACACACAACTACACTTACACACGTACACACACACGTACACATACATACGTATACATACACCAGTTTACTTACACGCACATACGTCAACAAGCATACACACATACACCAGTGCACACACACAAACAGACTCATAGACACACACTAGCATTGGAAATTATTGTCTATACATAATTAAAAAATCATTGTTTCATTTTCCCTGTAACCTAGCGAAATGTAATTCTTTTCAGGCTAGCAAATTCACATGACTTTCATCCCCGCACGTTTTTATAGCTTGTGTAAAGGCATTATGGGGGTACTCTCTGAGAGAGTGAAATAGAGAGAGGGAGGGGGAATTGAATCAACTAGGGATAGAAATTCCGAGAACCTCTGCGCATGTGCAACAGGTGATAATTCATTTATGTGCAATAATCACGTGACGTGCAAACACCCCTGTCATAACAATATGCTGACATAGTCAGGGGGTTTAGATCTCTATATAAACAGCTAACGGCGCTTGCTAGAACCATTGCAAGCTTACTAACTCTACATTTAAATTTTAAAGAACTTAAAACATAGCAACGTGAGTGTTTTTTTAATTTAAGAAGAGGTGTGAGTCATCGATTTCTACATACACACACACCATTCATCAACACGAATAGAATGCACGGTGAGTGAGTTTTTACATAACTAAGCGAAGGACGAATCGGGGGTCAAGAGTATCATATATTTCTCTGGAATTTACACTCACATGGATTTCTCGGCGCACTCTTCCATTCAAGGATATCTCTACTCATTCTTTGCATCTCTACACATTCAGCCTCAATTAACATTTATACGATTTTCACTACTCATTCTTTGTTTCTCTACACATTCATCTTCCATGAACCTTCACACGATTTTCTCTACCCATCCTTTGTTTCTTTACACAGTATTCTTCCATGAACATTCACATGATTTTCTCTACTCAGTCTTTGTTTCTCTATACATTCATCCTCCATTAACACACACGATTTTCTCTATCTCACCCCCAAGGGCTCACCTTATGTGAGTACGGGTTTTGCGTACCCGGGGTATCCGAGCCACTCATCGCCATAATCATCCCTCACCATCCGGTCGAGGTGGGTTCGTTCTCGTGACCGGAGGACTCAAGGTAGGCCCTCGTGCGTTCTGTGCATTTCATTCCATGACGCCCCTCGCCATCGTTTCTTTCTTCTCTACTCTATTTACACACATTTTGGCCCCATGTTCATACCTTCACACATCTATTTTACTTCTTCGTCGGCCTTCCTTGTGTGCGAAACTCCCACACAGTTTTATTCATTTTATCCTGATGGATACCCGCGCACTGGGTGCGCAGCTGGTTGAGTGGGTAATGACGTCATTCCCACCACCCGGGGGCGTCATGTAGGGTATGTGTTCCTATCCGCTGTTCAACTGCAGTCTCGCGGGGGGCCATTGCATGAGCTGCTGACTTCTGACGGTGATTGTGTTCCTCTGTCTATGTTCTGGGAGGTGAGACCCTGGGGTGAGTTTGGTATAGATATGCCACTCACCCAAGCCGGGGTAACGCCCGGGAAGTCAGAGCTCGAGCTCGGAGACGGTTGCAATGGTGGAGGATTTCTTTCGTTATGGAGCACCGTTTCTCCATTATTAATAACAAGCACCGAAAAGTCATTGCAACAGAAGTAGCACCACCAACCGATGGTTGTTACTTAGTGATTACCCGTACAGAGAAAGGACAATCGTTCGAGAGGGTGAATCCTTTTATAGTCCAGAAGGGCACTGCCTCAATTGCTTGTCCTGTTCATTCCTGCAGTCGCCTACGAAACGGTTCATTGTTGATTCAGAGTAAGTCCGATCAACAAAGTAAGACCTTGTTGCGCGCGACGCCTCTCCACGGTTATCCCATCCGTGTTGAGAAGCACCGCACCTTGAATTCCTGTCGAGGAGTTGTCACCACTCACAGCCTCGACGGAATGTCGGATAATGAACTGGTCGAATATCTTTCCGACAAAAAGGTAACAGCGGTTCATCGAGTGCAGACTAAACTCGACGGAGTATTGGTACCAACTGTTTCTCACGTTCGATTGTGTCGATCTGCCCTCTAGTATTTCGGCAGGGTACGAACGTATTGCGGTAAGGACCTATATTCCTATACCTCTGCGTTTTTTCAAATGCCAACGTTTTGGGCAAACGCAAGTCTCTTGTAAGATTGCCGTTACTATCTGTGTCTCATGTAGCCAGCCGTCACCCGATGCTACATGTTCATCCGGACCCGTCTGCGTTAATTGAAAAGGGTCTCATTCTGCTTTATTTGCCGACTGTCCGCGGTACTTGGACGAGAAGGCAATCCAGGAGATCCCGGTAAAGGAGAAACTCTCCTTCGCCGAAGCCTGGAGGCACTACCATGCGCGCCAACCTTCGCTCCTGCGATCGGGAAAATTCAGTTCTGTTGTTGCCTCGACAGTACCCCAGAAGGATGCACAGACTCAAAACTGGACCATGACTGCATTGACTGCCACTACCATCCGGCCGTCCATTTCAGCTACAGCTATCAAGGCCTCTAAACCTGGTCGGAAGGTTATGAAGTCACAAGGCACTCAGAAAATATCGAAGCAGAAATTTCATAGAGAAGATTTTTTGAAAGACCCTCCGCGTGCACGCGGTAAGAGGAGTTCACCTTCTCCTCCTCGAAGGCCGCAGTCCCAGGATGCTCCTGGGACAAGCCGCGCTCAGCGGCCACCTTCACCCATTGCCACCCAGAACCGATTCTCGGCGCTTGAATCGGTTTCTGGCACTGAGCGCGTGGGCCCTCCCTTCGATAAACCTATATAGTCTGACCAACTCCATACAAAAAGCCCGAGCCTGAAGGTTAAGCATAAAGTTATTTTCAGCCGCCCTTCTAAGTAAGAAGTTTATCCCTTTTATTCATGGCTATCCTGACCTGGAATTTACGTAGTGTACGATCGCATAGGGCGGAGCTGCAACTTTTATTGCGTTCCCATTCGCCTATGGTCCCGTGTTTGCAGGAGACTAAGCTTCGCCCTCACATCCTTTTGATCTCCGAGGGTATACTCCGGTTCCCTACGATCTTGGTCCGGAGGAGGGTACTGCTGCTCATGGAGGTGTCATGTTTTTAATGCGTAACGATGTTCATTTTCAATCTTTCGTTCTTACGTCCGACTTGCAAGCTGTTGCCGTTCGGTTTCAATTACCCGGCTTTTTATTTTCTGTTTGCTCTCTCTATACACCTCCATAGTTTCCCCTTGCTAACGCGGACTTTCGTGATCTCCTGTCGCTCTCCCAACACCATGTCTTCTGTTGGGAGATTTTAATGCCCATCACCTCCTGTGGAGTTCGCCAAGGGCTTTGGCGAGGGAAAATCTCGTTTCCGACCTTTTTGATCAGTTCAACCTCTCCATCTTCAATACAGGTGAACCTACTTTTCTTTCTGACTCTTCTGGTACATTCTCTCACTTGAACCTTGCCTTCTGCTCACTCCAGTTTGCTAGTCGCCTGCAGTGGAACGTCGTCGCTGACACCTACTCCAGCGACCATTAAACCTGCATCGTTTCTCTTCTGTCTCACCACGTCTAGCATTTCAGAGTACCTACCTGGTTATTCAGAAAAGGTGACTGGAGAATGTATTCCAACCTCGTTTGTTTTGCGGACCAGCCCTTCACTGATGTTAACCAAATGGTGCAGCACCTTACCTCCGCGATGCTATCTGTCGCCGAACGCAGAATTCCCCGTTCGTCCTCCTACCCTCGGCGTATTCCTGTGCCGTGGTGGATCAAGGACTGTCGTGCCCGTAGAGCTGCACTCGGGATGTTTCGGCAACACCCTACACTTGCTAATTTGGTTACTTTTAAACAATCGCGCGCCAGGACTCGTCGCATTATTCAGAATAGCAAGAAGGCGTTCTGGACTGGTTTCGTAGAGTCTTTTAATTGCTTCACGCCTTCATCTGTTGTTCGGGATAAACTTCGTCGTTTTTTAGGTAAAGTGTCGCATTCTACTGTTTCTGGCCTTCAGGTTTGAAATGCCACCATTGTGGATCCGGCTGCCATTGTTAACACTCTGGGTGATGCCTTTGAGGCCGTTTCCAGATCTGACCATTATTCAGCCGCCTTTCGCACTCTGAAAGACCGGCTTGATTCCGTGACCTATAGTTTTTGGTCTCCAAATCATGACTCTTATAATGAACTTTTCACAATGAGGGAGCTGGAGCACGCCCTCTTTTTATCTAGGCACTCCGCTCCTGGGCCGGACGGTATTCATGTCCTGATGTTAAAGCACCTTTCAGCCGACGGTAAACTCTTTCTCTTACAGGTCTATAACCGTATTTGGCAAGATGGCCTTTTTCCTTCCGCTTGGCGCGAAGCCACCATTGTCCCTATCCTTAAGCCTGAGAAGGATCGCCAAGTACCTTCCAGCTACCGCCCTATCTCCCTCAGCAGTTGCATTTGCAAGGTGATGGAGCATTTGACATGGTGGCTTGAGTCCCAGGAACTTCTAGTGAACGCTCAGTGCAGATTTCGTCACCAACGCTCTACCGTCGACCATCTGGTGTCTCTGTCGACGCATCTTATGAATGGGTTTCTGAGAAAGTGTCAGTGACTGTGTTTTTTTACCTGGAGAAAATTTATGACACTTGTTGCAGGGGCGGCGTTTTACGTACACTCCACGCTTGGAATTTACGCGGTCGTCTTCTATATTTCTGCGGGAGCTTATGACGAACCGCGTCTTTCGTGTACGTGTGGGCTCAGTTTTATATAGTCGTTTTATTCAAGAGAACGTTGTACCGCAGAGCTCTGTAATCAGTGTCACACATTTTGCGATTGCTATCAACCCCATTGTTGATTGCATTCCACCTGGCATTTCCTCGTCCCTTTTTGTTGACAATTTAGCCATTTATTGCAGTTCACGGCGGACCTGTCTGCTCGAGCGCCGTTTCCAGAGCTGTATCGACCGTCTCTACGTCCGGAGTAGCTGCAACGATTTTAATTTCTCCGCCGAGAAATCTGTCTGTATGAACTTATGGCGACGGAAGACTTTCCCCCCACCGTCTCTCCATCTTGGGGTGGGAATACTTCCGTTTGCGGACAAGGCGAAATTTTTGGGGTTGATCTTTGATAGAAAGCTGAGCATAAATTCGCACATTTCCTTTTCAAAAGCAACGTGTGGGCGTTCTCCTAATCTTTCACTTGTTTTAAGTGGCACATCCTGGGGAGTTGATCGGACCGTCCTTCTTCGTCTTTATCGCTCTTTGGTCCAATCCAAGCTTGATTACGGGTGCATTGTCGATTCGTCGGCACGTCCATCTGTGTTACGTCGATTGAATGCCATTCACCATCGTGGCATAAGAGTTGCTACAGGGGCGTTTCCAATCAGCCCTGTACCTAGTATATATGCTGAAGCTGCTGAGCCTCCGCCGTCATTTAGGCGTGAGATGCTTTTGTGCAGTATGCCTGTCGGCTCTCAAGCTTGCCTGACCACACGTCCTTCGAGTTGTTTTTCGAGGAGTCGCTTGATCGGCAATATTTAATTAGCTCGTCTGCATTGCTCCCTCCAGGGGTGCGATTTCGACAGTTTCTCCGGTATTTGGACGTTACGCCAGCGCCGGCCCTTCCTAGGGGGGAAACGCGTTTTCCTCTATAGTTGCGCGCTGAGGCCCACTGTTACCTTGGGTTAACGCAGATGCCGAAGAATGCGACCCCTCCTTCAGTCTTTAGATCAGCGTTTTTGGAACTACAGGTGCAATTCGGGGAATGTCGTTTTATATATACCGATTGGTCTAAGACTGATGTAAGAGTAGGGTGTGCCTTTGTTTTTGGTGGAAATAGTTTTACCTTTCGCTTACCCGGGAAATGTTCAATTTTTCCCCCGAACTTTTTAGTATTTACCAGTCACTTTTACGTCCACTTTTACGGCACTGTTTTATTTGCTCTTGAGTGCTCTACAAAGTATTAGCACACTGTACAGTTACCTCCCGCTCGTACAACGCATTCATGACCTGCTCCACTCGCTTGGTGTTTCCGGCATCAGCGTCTCCTTCGTGTGGATTCCAGGTCATGTGAGCATCTTTGGGAACGAGTCTGCCCACGCCGCTGCCAAATCGGCGATTTTATCACCCAGAGGCTTTACCGCTGTTCGTCCCTCGTCAGATTTGTGTATTGTTTTACGTCGCCGCATCCTCTTGCTTTGGAGCGGTGAGTGGACGGCCCTCGGGGGGAACAATTTGGGGAGGTTAAACCTCTCCCGTTTGTCTGGGCTACCTCTTCCCGTGCTTCTCGTCGGGAAGAGGTAACTTTAACACGCCTTCGTATTGGACATTGCATTTTTAGTCATAGATATCTGCTCAGTGGTGACCACGCACCACTCTGTGGGCAGTGTGACGCGCCCTTAACAGTGCGTCACATTTTAGAAGAGTGTCAGGTTTTAGCTGCATTGCACGTTTGTGTGTGTCTGCGTGTTGGCATAGCTAATGTTTTAGCAGACAACGCGCATGCTGTTACATTTCTTTTACGTTTTATAGGTGAGAGTGGTTTTTATCGGCGAATTTGATGCGCTCAGCATCTTTTAGATTTGTTATTTTATATTGTCATTTATACTGGGGGGTTCTTGTGTTTTGCCTTTTACAGTTCCTGACAAGTCTTTTTATTATTTTCTTGACCGGTGGTTTAGTAAGTTGGTTTTTAGAATTTGCCGTTTTGTTTTTAGTGTCTTTGACGCCTTGGGTTAGTGGCCCGTATATTGGTTTTTGGATTTTAACTTTTATACCTTGTAAGGGCGCTGATGACCGTTAATGTTTACCGCTCTTAAACCACATTTCATCATCATCATCATCTCTATTCCATTCTTCGTTTCACCGTCACAGGAATTTCTACGCACACTCTTCCTCCATTAACCATCACTAAGATTTCACCACCTACATGATTGTCACAAAATACCGCTTCTACAAGGCACCCGACCCTGCACAAAGACTTACGGATATCCCCAAACACAAAAATGCATAAACATACTTACAAAAACTGTCGTTATGTAGCACAACACATACTTCAGTTCTAATATAAAGAAAAACATAAATTGTCCATCCATCTGAATAATACACTGAAAAAATAATTCATGATCAATGTCTGTTACAGGCTGTTTAGCAGATAGAATTAACAAGATGGCTGAAGAGCGCAGTTTCCTACCGACTCGGCGAGTTTATGATCTCGAAATAGGTCTTCAATATGAGATAAAGTTCTTAAAGATAGCTCAAAAAGATAGGGTATCAGGATCCTATCTTCACAGGAGGATTGTCAAGTGTTCTTGCCTGAACGCTTAAATTCGTTAACGGATGAAGAGCTTGCAGAAATGTCTGGAAAAATATATTTGATACATTAGGTCATGGTAGAGATTGCGAAGTTTAAGACATGTAAATTCTCTTTTGCATCCACAGCAAAGGTATGTAGAAATGTCAAGCTTAATTATTCAATGTTTTCCTATTTTACTAACAAAATCATTAATAAAACACTGACACATCGACATTACATATAAACATACAAAAGACACATGCTATACAATTTATAAAAAACATTCATGAAATCACAATGACACATGTTTTGATTTCAGTTATATATATACCTATCACATTGAAATAACGCCCGATATCCTTATGTTTATACAGTGAAAAACACGGACATCCAGTGAAATCCTCAAGACTGCCAAGCCGGATAATACTCTGTTTCAGCCATTGAGGACCATGGATCTGTATACTCAGCCTGCTCTGACGCAAGCATTTACCTGGATTGTTGCCACCACATCAAAAATGGAGAAGCCGATATTTGGCATTTTGGGTGCCCGGACTTTAAAATTTACTAATTTATCTAAAGACTGTTCCCTTTTTGATCATTCTCATATTTTACCTTATCTTAATAGTGAATGTTATCTCTATCACAACATGAGTTTGGACTTTGGAAACTCGAGATTTGCATCATTGTATGATATGCACTTAAGTTCTTATTATGAGGAAGAGAATTAATCTTTTTGAGGAGAGGAGCCTTTCTTAAACATGTCCCTATAATTGTTATAGATTGCTCGTATCACATACAAAATTTGTAAATGGAACTGTCAACGTCAGAGTAGTAATTCAAGCTACCATAAATATTCCTGCGCAGGCCTCTTGTGTTGTTTAATAATTCATGATAAAGTATTTGCATACAAGACTCTGAATCTTGTGATGCACCCTATATTTTAAACTAATCATTGAAATGTAGAAAATTCTTTTTCATTAGGAATATAAGGATTTTTAATGAATAAAACATAAAATAAAGGCATACCTTCATCATTGTTTATTATTCTTTATCGCACAATTCAAGTACTTTCCTACTACAAATCCTCGTTTCTGCATATGGCATTACACTTGCTATGGTTAAGTTATGCAAATTTTCTTGGTTGTTTACATGAAGGTGTCGTTTTTTTAATCACTTTTCCACCGCAGCAAATAGCCTTGATACTGTTAATACATATAGGATTCAAGTCTTTTGGTATACAAGTCTCATGAACATTTAAAATATATTTTCACAATCATTTAAATTACTGCTCTCAATTCCTGTTTCCACCGAATATAGGGACACTCGCTAGAGCTAACTCTTAGCTATGCCTTGGATTGTATACAACATTGTCCGTGTTTTTCATGTATGCCCTGGAATGTTATATAAGAATCCTATTTTAACATTGAAGCTTCTCGAAATGTAAACGTCTCTGTGCACGCGCTTACTGCTTATTTCGTTGACGTAGTGTGGTTGTTTATTGTATCCTCCAAGGGCAACAGCATCCCTTCCTGAGCTAGAAATCGGTTCTTCTTCTCCCTCTTATTCCGTCTGAAACATTACAAAATGAAAGCCTTAGAGAACATGCTTTTGGAAGTGAACATAACCTGAAAAGTATTATTCTTCTTGTTAGGCTACATGGAAAATGAAATACAAAATATTGGTTTAAACATTACATATCAATCGTTATACTAATGTGATACACACTATGTGATCAAAAGTATCCGGACACCCCACAAACATACGTTTTTCATCTTAGGTGCATTGTGCTGCCACCTACTGGCTGGTGTTCATTATCCTCGATCTCAGTGGTCATTAGACATCGTGAAACAGAAGAATGGGAGGCTCCGTGGATCTCACGGACTTCAAACGTGGCCAGGTGATTGTATATCATTTGTGTCAGATGTCTGTACGCCAGATTTCCACACTCCCGAACATCCTTAGGTCCACTGCTTCTGAGGTGATAGGGAAGTGGAAACGTGAAGGAACATGTACAGCACAAAGCGTACAGACCGACCTCGTCTGTTGACTGACAGACAGGCCGACGTTTGAAGAAGGTCGTAAAGAGTAATAGGCAGACATCTGTCCAGACCATCACACAGTAATCCCAAACTGCATCAGGTTCCACTCCAAGTACTATGGCAGTTAGGCGTGAGGTGAGAAACCTTGGATTCCATGGTCGAGCGGCTGCTCATAAGCCACACATCACGCAGGAAAATGTCAAACGACGCCTCGCTTGGTATAAGGAGCGTCAGCATTACACGATTGAACAGTGGCAAAATGTTGTGTGGAGTAACGAATACATAATGTGACAATCCTATGGCAGGGTGTGGGTAATGCGAATGCCCGGTGAACGTCATCTGCCACTGTGTATAGTGCCAAAAGTGGAATTCGGAGATGGTGGTGTTTTAGTGTGGTCGTGTTTTTCCTGAAGAGGTCTTGCACCCCTTGTTATTTTGCGTGGCACAATCATAGCGCAGACCTACATTGATACTTTGAAGCACCTTTTTGATTCCACTGTTGAAGAGCAATTCGGGGATGGCGATTGCTCCTTTCAACACGACTGAGCAACTTTTCATACACCACGGGCTGTGGCGGAGTGATTGGACGACAATAACATCCTTGTAATAGACTGGCCGGCACAGAGTCCAGACTTGAATCCTATAGAGCACCTTTGGGATGTTTTGGAATGCCGACTTCGTGCCGACCTACATCGATACCTCTCCTCAGTTCCGCACCCCGTAAAGAATGGGCTGCCATTCCCCAAGAAACCTTCCAGCACCTAATTGAAAGTAGTTCTGCGAGAGTGAACGCTGTCATCAAGGTTAAGCGTGGGCCAACACTATATTGACTTCCAGCATTACCGATGGAGGGCGCCACGAACTTGTACGTCATTTTCAGCCAGATGTCCGGATACTTTTGATCACGTAGTGTATATATATGTGTAACTGAAATCAAAGAATGTGACATTGTGGTTTCATGAAGTTTTTTATCAATTCTATAGCATGTATCTTTTGTATCTTTATAAGTAATGTCAATGAGTCAGCCGTTTTATTTATGAATTTTTTCATAGCTAAATAGGAAAACTTTGAATGTTTAAGTTTTACATTTCTATATACCATCGCTGTGGGTATAAAGGGTAATTCAAATGTCTTAAATATCCCAATGTCTGCCATGCCTTTATATATCAAATATATTATTCCAGGCATTTCTGCAAGCTCTTCATCTGTTAACGAATTATAGCGTTCATGCCAGAACACTTGGCAATCCTCCTGTGAAGATACGATCCTGATACCGTATCTTCTTTGAGCACTCTTTAAGGACTTTGTCTCATAATGAAGACCTATTTCGAGATCATGAAATCGTCGAGTCGGTAGAAAACTGCGCTCTTCAGCGGTGTTGTTAAGTTTACCTGCTAAACATTCTGTAACAGACATTGATCATGAATTATATTTTCAAACTATTATTCAGATGGATGAACAAGTTATGAATTCTTTATATTAGAACAAAAGTATGTGTTGTGTTACATGATCACAGTTTTTATATGTATGTTTATGCGTTTTTGTGTTCGGGGATATCGGTAAGTCTTCGGGCAGGTTCGGGTGCTTTGTAGAAGCGTTAGTTTGTGACAATCATGTAGGTGGTGAAATCTTAGTGATGGTGAATCAAGGAAGAGTGTGCGTAGAAATTCCTGTGATGGTGAAACGGAGAGAGATAGAGAAAATCGTGTGTGTTAATGGAGAATGAATGTATAGAGAAACAAGGAATGAGTAGAGAATATCATGTGGATGTTCATGCAAAATGCTGTGTAGAGAAACAAAGGGCTGAGTGGAGAAAATCATGTGAATGTTCATGGAAGAATACTGTGTAAAGAAACAAAGGATGAGTAGAGAAAATCGTGTGAATGTTCGTGAAAGATGAATGTGTAGAGAAACAAAGAATGAGTAGTGAATATCGTATAAATGTTAATTGAGGCTAAATGTGTAGAGATGCAAAAAATAAGTAGAGAAAATCCTGTGAATGGAAGAGTGCGCCGAGAAATCCATTTGAGTGTAAAGTTCAGACATATATATGATACTCTCGACCCCCGATTCGTCTTTCACGCAGCTATGTTAAAACTCACTCACCTTGCATTGTATTCGTGTTGATGAATGGTGTGTGTGCGTAGAAATCGATGACTCACACCTCTTCTTAAATTAAAAAACACTCGCGTTGATAATTTTTAAGTTCTTTAAAATTTAAATATAGAGTTAATAAGCTTGCAATGGTTCTAGCAAGAGTCGTTAGCTGTTTATATAGAGATCTACCCCCTGACTATATCAGCATATCATCATGGCAGGGGTGTTTACACGTCACGTGATTATTGCACATAACGGAATTATCACCTGTTGCGCATCCGCAGAGGTTCTCAGCATTTCTATCCCTAGTTGAATCAATTCCCCTCCCTCTCTCTATTTCACTCTCTCAGAGAGTACCTCCATAATGCTTTTACACAAGCTATAAAAATGCGCGGGGATGAAAGTCATGTGAATGTGCTAGCCTGAAAAGAATTACATTTCGCTAGGTTACAGGGAATATCAAACAAAGATTTTTTAATTATGTATAGACAATAATTTCCAATGCTAGTGTGTGTCTATGTGTCTGTGTTGTGCACTGTGTATGTGTGTATGTTTGTTGATGTATGTGTGTACATGTATTTTTATTGGCTCTGTGTATGTGCATGTGTATGTATGAATGCTCGGCAGTATGCAAGCCAAGAAGAAGTGAAGAGATAGATAGAAGGAAAGAACCGAGTGGAAGAAAGGAAATAAAGAATCGAATCTAGGTATCGATATACCTAAGTATACACCAGGGTTTAGTATAAATAATTATATTTGTTAAATAATTTTGATCCGGCTGCGTATGTTCCCATAGTTTAATATTTATTAGGCATTAGAGTTTCGCAGGGTAAGATTCGGACTAGGACCTCTGGGTACCTAAGAATACCCTGCATTAAACGTCGTAATGATATATAAAAATTAACATGATTTGCCCTATTCGTATATGTTCCTAAATGTTAATAGTTATTAAGCATTAATGTTTCACTACACTGAGACTCAAACTCGGACCTCTGTATACCCCTTTCATTAATCAGGGTAATTCCGTAATAATGTTTTACCCTATCATAGTATCAATATTTCATTATCAATTAAAACATTAAACTTTTCCTACAGTAAGATTCTAACACAGACTTAAGGATATCTAATTGTTTAATAAAGGTAATGATATATTTTAAACACGTTTTTGATATCGCTGTTTGAAAGAGCTAATAGATGCAAAAACACAGAGTTAGATGATGTATAACCATGTTCGGCGATGACCGTAGGTCTTCGTGCTGGCTAGTGTGAACTGCCCGCGGGGCCGAGTCGGTGCCATCATGTCGCCGTCTATAATAAATGGATGTTATCCTCGTGGGAAACTGTTCTGTCTCTTTTTTCCACAGTCAAACAAAGACACTTCAGGTATAATATCACAGTCTCCAAGAGTTCCTTTGTTAGCGTGGACAGCATTCTAATCTTCTGTTATATATGTCAGGTGCGCGTGTTTGGAGAGAGAATAAAATGCAGCGGTGGATGAGGTTCCTACAAAGTTTGCTTTCCTAACGAACACCGCTGAAGAATGGAATGGCCACAGTAGCGCTTGTTCCTTTGTCACGAAGCATAATTTATTACACATTATTTATTTTGACAGGAAAAAGGTGCGGTCTTTGTTATAATACCACGTTTTTGGAGAGGGAATGCAGCTAGGGGAGGGAGCTTCTACAGGTGTAGCCTGTCAAAAGTGCACGTGCACGGAAATGGAATAGGGAGAATAGCATCTGCTCCTTTGTTTACAAAGCATAATTCATTACAACATTGTTTATTTTGACAGATAGTGGACAACCTTATTTGCATGCCTGTCAACCTTTACATTATACTTCACAAAATTTATGACCTCAGCTGGAATCATAAAGGTGCCAGCGGGCATAGCATTTGGAGGGGGAGACCTAATTAGCATATTAATTGCACATTCCTGCATACTAAGTGCGCTGAAATGCCCATTTCCCCCTACTCATGAGCAAGTTAAATATTGAAAATAATAAAATAACTACTACTGTTCAATAGTCCATTTTACTGAAAGATTGCCACAATATATCTATACATGAATACACAATATATGGTAAACATACAAATAAAATCGCTACCGTTTAATACCTATAATAAAATTAATACACTTCAATGAAGTTTGGCCAATCCGAAATACACGATAAAATACCATTTAATTGACCTGTTTTAAAACTTAGAAAACATGGTGAAATGACTTTCCTCTCACTTTTGTATTTGTAAATTAATTTATCACTTCTTCAAAATCCTGATGGGCTGTTTGTTTGATTCTATGCTAGTACTCGAAGATTGACCAGTTCGCTCTTGATTCTCGCAGTCCGAAGGTAGTTCTTAATCCGTTTTAAAACAGAAAAGGACTTTTCAGTATAACAGCTTGTTGCTGGAATATAGTTGTATATCTTGAGTGCTATGTGCACATTTGGATAGACTTCACCACTCTTTTTTTTTTTTTTGAAACCAACATTCTAAAGACAAATTGGGGGATAGGACAACTAGTCACCATCTTCTTTCTTCATAGACAACTGATAGCTTTTAAAAGGAACACATTATTCATTATTCACTCCCCGGGTGCTGGCTGGTGCAGCCGGTGCCCCTTCCCCTGTGGGCTTACACATCCTCGGAGGGGGACGGAGACCGGGTTCCGCTCGCAGTCCGGGGAACGATAGTGATATGCTGAACCTAATTACCAAGTTAGATATTTACGGCGCATTTCATTTTAGAGCTACACTATTCACCACACAGACACACACACGTACTTCTTTCTAAAAATGTTTTATTTATTTATTTGTTTATTTACTCAGGAGGTAAATCCGATTCTGGTGAAATCTCGACAACAAATTTGTGAGTGGAATATTATTATTGTTGTATGATTATTATTTATATAAAATTGTGATTGAAGCACTTCCTCTTACCTAAAACAGGTAAGTGGTACAGAAATTAAGAAATAAAATTGTATATATTTCCTACCAATTAGAGTACCGGTCATGATACGTATATTGCTTTTACCTCAGAAAGTTATACACTGCAACGTTTTAAGAAAACACCTTGTTAACTTTTTACTGCACATAAGTATCTTAAGCAGGAACTGATCTCTAGCCGTATTATTACTGACGAAAACAAGATTCGTTTAGTTAAAATGAATTGCAATTATGGTTTATGTGTCCAATTAAAGTTACTTCTAAGAACGCTCATATAATCTATATTAACAACCAGTTTTAATTTTAACTATTTTTGACTAGTTAAAACCACAATTGGTTTCCTCCGCTTCTTTAAGCAGTAGAGAGAATTATACAACTCAATCATAGGATTTCGGTGTTGTAAATTATAATGTAAATGTGTAAGCACTGGATCCTATATTTTATGAGAAAATTTCATTTAGTTGTTTCTATAGAATAATAATGTGGCTATGCTTTACTATTTAAAGGATTGAATCATTATGCTATGAAATATGGTAAATAAAATGTTTCCAACCTAGAAAACTGAACGTATATATGCTGTTCATGTAAAAACTGGCAAATGGAAGCATGTGCTAACTATGAAGTTCCCGAATGTACACTACCTCAAGGTGTTTGCGCTACTGCGAGATATCTATTGTATCGATTTTCAGTAATTTGGCAACTTCGGATTCACGGCAAAAATGGGATTGAAGTTTTACATACGGGTTGATTAATCGTTTACTACAGGCAGCGGCAGGTACTTTACTTTTGAGTGAAGAGCAGCAAGAGCCCTTCCAGCGGGCAACCACAGCCCAGTACACTTCAGGCATGAGCACTGATTTCAATATGGCGGCAGTCAAAGGCGGTGGGCAACGAATTCCATAGTTCCAAGCAAAAAGACAGAGGAACGCAAAAATAAAGAACTAAGTTAATTTAAAATAATAGCAACTAGACAGCACTAGAACACAAAGATAACATTAAAGAAATAATGACTAAGTATTTGTGCATGTATTGGATTTGAAAAAACTAAAATAGTGCTATAAGTAATAAAATGTAAAATATTTAACTGTAGTTGTTATGAGCCTATCAAATAATGTAGCTGCAGCAGTATTATTGGTACTTTGTTTTAATAATGATAATAAATGCAGAAATTAAAACAGAACATAATTACTATGCAGCTAAGTTAAACAGCATTAAGTTATACAGGTGCACATAAAAGCCAATTCACCTTATTACAAATAAAGTGGCTCAAAATGTGACAATTTTAAATTTAATTATGCTCTGAACATCTGTGTTATGTTTTGCGACAAAATATTATTTCCACTAAACTCCCTACCTTTATATAATCATATGTTTACAAGCTCAGCTTCAAATGGAATGAAAATAAACAGCTAGATAACACAAATATCAAACATTTCAGTTTATTAGGACTTACCTACCTTTGAACACTATTGTAGGAACTTATTCTCATACTTTATATATTTCATTACAACAGGAATAGCAAAATTAAGGATTGCAAAATTGTACAAAAAAGCATTTTTGGGATATGATTAGATTTATTCCACTCAAAAGCTGTGAATATACAATAAAATTAAAGTATTCTGCACTAATTTAATACATTGGAGCAATTTTTCTTATTTGACACTCTACAAGTCAATACGCACTGACAAATTTTACAAGATTTCTTTTGTATTTACTGAAAATTAAAGTCAACATAAAAGCTAATAGTCCATCCACTAAATCTGCTAATGTTACTAAAGCTTGCCACATACTTATTAGTTTAGTAAACAGAGAAAAATTACTGAAATATATAATGTGAAGCTAAAGTCAGATAGCCTCAGTGTGTTCATTATAAAACATATGCAATAATTCATGTGACAGAAAAAAGTGACTCTTAATACACAAATTATTCCTTGTAAATATAATAGAAATACTAAAATTATTGTTTCCTTTCTCATGGCAAGCACAAAATGCTCTTACGAATTCACACACTGGTCAGTTTTTTTATTTTTCTTCTATCACAAGACTTTTGTTTCTTATCCTCACTTACCATTTTGGAGTAACTATTTAGAATAATTTTGCAAATAGTTGTCCATATATCATGAAAATAGTCTTCAAATTTATGGTTGTATTGATTGATGATCGTTTCTCTGGTTTCATCCATAATGTTTACTATATAGGGACTGCACAAATTCTTCAACAAGGGAAGATGATTACTGCTTTTAATAAAATCATTGGAATACTCTTTGACTAAGCCTTGAAATAATTGGATACACAACCACGTTACTATCACACAATATATTGTGGGTTTCTTTAGAGAACCTCTGCTTAAGGAATCAACCAGCCTTGCTGCACCTTCAAATTCATACTCTAAAGTGTCATTTAAAATCAGTATCTCAATGCATTTGGGGCTTATTATACCATTTGCTACCTTGAAAGCAGCATAACCTGCAATGTGAAAGATGATAGGCATTACATCATTATTCACTGGTTTTGCAATTTCAATTTCTATTTCACAAAAAGGCAGCAATGATGGAAAATTTTTGTTTTCAGAATCTGCACCCACATTTAAGCTTCTTACTGGAATGTTACCATTTTTTAATGAAAATGAAAGCAAGTTTTTAATTCTGATCTTTTTCTCACTCTCATATAGCTGTTGAAGAGAGATAAAATAGTTATTGCCAGACAACTGGCAGTAAAGACTGAATCGCTCTTCAAAAGGATCTGTTTGAAACTTGCCATACAGAACATAGTTTACTTTTAATTCTGTTAGAGCATAATTGGCTAAACCATAATGGCCTGAGCATGTCTGCATTATTGCATCAAATGTGCACCTAGACAGCCCTTGGTATACATTTCCCTTACAGAGATGTTCCCAATTACACAACCGTGCTAAAAATTTATTCAGGAAAATTAACTCTTCTTGCGCAATGGCAAAGACTGCTGTGTAATCAGCATTTTTATATCTTACATCCTTATATAGAAACTTAACATTTACAATATTCCATCATTTTAGGATAATATTTAAAAACTCTGCTGTTTCTCCATAACCATCATTGCATTCTAAGAGAGCATTAATATTTTCATAATTGAAAATTTTACACACCAGACTCATTTTTTGTCTTTCAATATTTGATAGATAGACAGCGTTTGCATTTAACTTATGACCAAATTTCAGCAATTGATTCTTTTCTTTGTGATAAAGTAATCTGAGGTGACCAAAATTAGCACTTTTAATTATATCTGGATTTTCAAACTCAGGAAAATTAAACATAAGATCTTTCTGGTTTATCTAATTATTCCTTATATTTTTGAAAATATGCACAGTATCATAAAGCAAAAACAGAGGCTGTGATTGGCTAAAGGGATTTACTACTGCAGAATAACCAAATGTATGTGGCATGAATTTGTAAAACAAAGATTTGTTGATCTGATTATTGTCAGCTATGAGACTGATTACTTTTACATCAAGTTTGCCAAGTTCACAGAGAATGTTACTCACAGTAGCATGTAAGAAGTCCCCAGAATTTATACTGACTGGCAAAATGGCAATGACATCTGAATAATTACCAAATGCAGCATTTACTGAAAACACCTGAGCTGTTTTAGCAAGCTCATGTGTATTTATTGCACTAGTTCCTACCAATTCACCACCTTTAAAAGTTAACTCTGGTGAAATATAATCCTCATCCATCAAAAGATTAACAAATATTTCCTCATTTTCAAGGAACAAATATGACCAACAATGTAGGAATTACTAATATCAAAATTGCTGCCACTTATATTTAGACTGGCAGCCTGTTTTCTTAAGTTACTTGGATGTGCAAGAGTTAGTATCTGTGACTAACATATGGTTCTGTAACATGCAGGAGATATCAAGAACATTCTCAGAGCCAATCTAAGAAGATCTGATGAAAATCTGTACCTTTCCTTCTTAAAGGTGAATAATTTCTATCTGCTCTGTAAGGACACTTAACCTCACCTTTACCAGCATCTAGCACATGTTCTTTTAACAATTTCACTGCCGCAGCAAGTTTATATTCTTTAAAGTTTGACATAGGCACACTACACAATTCAAATAATGCATCCACCTGAGATTTATCCAAGATAACACTAAATTCGAGATTCAGTTCATTAGGATTCAATTCTTTGTCTATATACACTTTAAAGCACCTATCACTAGAAACCACAAAACTACTAACAATATAAGGCACTGATACTGTATTTATTTTTAGCGCTGTAATAGCACTAACACTAATTGAAAGTGCCCAATCTTTTCTCTCGTTCACACATTTTTTTATATAAACTGTTACATCTTTATATGTGAGTAACTTGTTATTTTCTAATTCCTTATCATATGAAGTTAAACTTTGATCCAGGGCTGTTTGAAGTGCTTCATCTTCTCCTTCCTCTCTTGTTCTTCTTTTTTTGGAAGTGAAAAGCTTAAGTGGGGTGTGCTTTCATTAGCAACTGTAGGAAAAGCATCATCAGCAAGGCAAGAATAGTACGTGGAATGAAATGCACTCGTCCATCTTTATCCTGCCATTTATCCTCTTGAATAACAATTTCTTCTGGAAAGTGCCTAATGCAGACTCTAACATTTTCAGTGATCTCAAAATTCTGCCTGCTTGTTCTGCTTAGCCATATTTTTCGCCGTTCCTCCTCTCCGGGAAACCTAAAGCAGATTACATACGGAGGTTCATAATTCGATCTGCAACCTGGTCCTGAACACTTGAAAGGCATTGCAGCTCTGAAAATACAAAGAAAACACTTTTGTTTTATACTTTTACAATATAATTTTCTGATAAAAGCATACAAATACTTATTAGTTACTTTCAGAGTTGTTCCAAACATAACCAATTATACTTCTGTAACATACTACAATAACAGATATGATAGATATAATACCAGATATTTTACTTACCCCAATGTGGTTTGCAATCCGTAGAAGTGGGGGTAAAAATCGAATACTTTCACACGTGAAATAACTAAAAATATGCACAGGAGAACTGCTTTAATCATTGATAGAAAATCTACAACACAAACATGTATTTCCAACGTTCGCCGCCTGCACTACGTCAAGTGACCATGCCTTGACGGCAGAGCACGCAGGCCAGATAGGCTGTGGGGCAGCGATAGGTGACGTCACAGCTTGGACAGCTTGCAATGCAGTGGGGTTTCAGGATTCATACTGGATATGTGATCTTGCGTTCCTTGTTGGTTTGATTCCGCATTCGAACCCATTTAATGTATCCCTGCAAGGGAAACGACAGATTATGTCTCAAATTTGTGATAAAATAAAAACCTAAGGAATTTAATTTCAATTAGGGAACGTCAACTTGCAAATGACAATATTTCCCACTTTACAACTCTCTTCTTCAACTTGATGTTCAGCATGACTTTAAAGAGTATGCAGAGATTCTATTACATTGCAGGAACAATGTGAAATAGGATTCCATGACTCGAAAGTTCTCGAAACATAACTTTATATAATTCCTAGCCAGTTCTCAGTGAATGTTCATTCAGTTTACAGTTTGACAGAGAACTGAAAGACAAGTTTGATAGCAAAGTGGACTTGATTGTTTTACTAATCTTTTTCCCCTTTGCGATTTCTTCGCATAAAATGCAGCTATAAGCTTGTGCATGTTCGCAACCATTTGTGCGTATGAGCAGATCTGCTGTTTCAAATTAAGAAAACACGGACAGCAAAATATTCTGTGTAATGAAAATCTGAACGCAGTTTTCAGAATCAAGGCAAAATAAAATATAACCCCAAATATTCAAAGGCTGGTCAAGAGAAAACTTAGCAACAAAAAACAAAGCATTTTATTTAAATTAACTTTCATCTTATTGTATTCAATGATGCTATAATTTACCTATAAATTATATATGTCGGTTATATATTAAATTGTTCTCTTTGCATTTTCTGTCTTGGATTTGTATTCTGAAATTTATGTTGTTACTGTTGCGTTAAGTGTTGATCAGTTAAACGTAAAACCATAATTTCTGTTGCATTTCTTCTTAAGTTACTATATATGTATAAAATATTCGTAATTATATTAATTTTTCAGACAAACAGAAAGATAATTTTCTACTGCAAGTGTAACGCAGAACTAGGTGTGATAAATGTTCTGGCAAATCATAACAAGTAAATCTGTAATTCCCTGCATTTACTTTGTAATGCTATAAATGTAAAATATTGGTTCACTGTTATTAGACTTTCACATTAGATAATAATTTGACTTGGTGTGTGTTTAGTCCCGCTATCATAAAGCACCCCAAGAGTTCCGTTGAGACTCTCAGCCAGCAGTGAGCAAGCAGAGCTCGTTAAGGAAAACCTTGTCGGTGTCTGGCTTAGTACCTACATATGCTGTGTGCAACGACAAACTAAAGGTGATTTATGAAGAGCTGACACACTTCTTTCTTTAATTATTCTGTTCGAAATTCACTCAATGCCACAATTTTAGCACCAAATTAAGCAGAATGTTCTGGAGTTTTGATTGCCTACTATTAGATGCGCAGATGTTCATGTTTTATTCGTAATTGTTAGTTTTATTGTCGGCAACTGCTTTTGAGATTTTGTTTTAGTCAACATGAAAATCGAGTACATATTAAATGAACGACTCTTCCTTGTAAAGTAATACTGGATTACAAATGCAATTACAGCTACTCAAAGGGCATACCAGAGAGAACTTGGTGTTCGGAATCCTCCCCAAAGAAACAGAATACTGGGACTGGTAAACAAATTCTAAACAACTGGATCTCCGGTGAGTTAAAAAGGTAAAAATCGTTCATCTAGGCTTCCCACGGTTGTTGTTGACGTAAGAGTACAACTGGTTCAGTCACCCAAAAAGCCATTAAGGCGTTTGTCGCGGAAAACAGGGTAAAGCTACTCAATGTGTCAGGGAGCTGTGAAAATGGCAGGTCTAAACCGTACAGGATTACGGTTGTCCATCGGTTACAGGAACCAGATAAGGATAGACGACTGAATTATTGTCGTTGGTTTCAGGCGTTCATTGCGCAAAATCCTGCCATATTGTCCATCGCGGTTCACAGGTGAAGCATGGTTCTATTTACCCGGCTATGTGAACTCACATATTCACCCGGTTAAAATCGGAGTTTGGTGCGCAATATCCGCATAGAGAGTAGTGGGGTCATTTTTTTTAAACAATGTGAACACTGCAGAGTACCGATGGATTTAATGGTGTTTGCTGAGTAACTGGAGATGTAGAGCTGAGTTAAGGATATTTTCAGCAGGACGGCGCTACATGCCATACATTAAATGAATTCATGAAACTAATTTCAAGTTTTTTGACGACTGGATAATTTCCAAGAACCTGTGGCCACCGAGATCTCCGGATTTGACATTGCCGGACTTCTTTCTATGGGGTTACTTAAAAGACAGGGTTTATGCCACACGTCCCCAGACATTGGACGATCTGAAGCAAAACATTACACAGGAGATTCAAGCTATTGACAACAGTACCATGGAACGACGTGTTGAGTTGTGCCTTATGCAGCATGGAGGACATTTTCAACATTTGCTACAGAGATAAATAATCTCCCAAAATTCCTATGCATTTCAGGTGTAATAAGTTGTTGCTAGTATAACTCGTTTTGAAACAATTAAAGAAACAATTGTGTCAGTTCTTCATAAATCACCCTCTAGTAAGTTTTCAATAGGAGTCCAACGTGCATAACCGCATCATTCGGCCGCTGTTTGGCGCTTAATTTCGACAACGCTTCGTATATGGTAAGGGATGCATTTTCCAGATTCTGTCACGAAAACTGTCCCACTCTAACAAGAGTATCACACCAAAAAAAATAATAATAACAAACGGGGTTTTAAATATTGCGTAAACAAAACGTAGTTGGTCATATGCGTCAATCTCTGGATCGTTGATGTAGGTTTTAAAAGAAGCACGAGATCGACAATTCCAAACCTTTTTGAACTTTAATGTTGGATTATGGAGATTTCTTGACAAAATTGGAGTTCCAACCCGTCACCGTCTCTTATGCCCCTTAACGTGCAAATCATGCTCTTTTTGGACATGGATTCCATTTTCAACAATGGGCAGACAAAGCTATCTCTGTTGTTTTGAATCGCTCACAATAAGACTTTAAAGAAAATCTGTCTTCACTTTTAAAACCGTTTTAACTAGATAAAACTACGGATATTTGTACGGGTTTAAGCATGTGCCAAGATTACACTTTTTTGGTATATTTCAGATTTGATTAAGACGATTAGAATGCATGGGTAATTTTATTACGAACATCCCAAAATCTACAAGGTTTATTAACATTTTCTAAAATGTTTATCCATAATAAGAACGTTTACAAATGTCATTTCATTATTTTCAACAAAAACGTACGCGCACATAAACATGTACACACACTTTTAATTTAGGGTTATTTG
Organism: Deroplatys truncata; assembly: GCA_030765065.1. Taxonomy (NCBI): domain Eukaryota; kingdom Metazoa; phylum Arthropoda; class Insecta; order Mantodea; family Mantidae; genus Deroplatys; species Deroplatys truncata. The sequence goes on from CM060981.1 coordinate 273,465,822, forward strand.
TAAGAAATTATTTAGATGTAAGGCATTAATGGGTAGTAATTGCTTGTCCGCTACATGCCCTAGGCATTACGTATCAAACACAACTGATTTTTTTTCTCACAGCAGTAGGAGATCAGCAATAGAAAATGGAGCTTCTTGATATTCAAAGAGTTGTAGAAAGCTGAAGTAAATACCTAGGGTAGATATTTGAGGCATTAAATGTAATTGCGTCGTTATTTATACTGCAGTCAAGCTTTTGTGAAGGATGGTACAACAAACAGATTATGCTAAGCATCGGGGGTTGTCGCATCTCTCCTACTAAAGCAATTTGTATTCATGCTTCATGCACTAAATCGTCGAGAAAAATAGAGGCAGTAAACGACAACCTAATGGTTAATGGATTTGAGTACATGACATGATTTTCCCATGACCCAAGGCAAGATAGAAAGAAAAAGTGGAGCCGCATGCTGAAAAATGCATCAGGATGTTAATGTGACACACCTGCTTTCACTTAGTCCGGCAAGCCGTGATTTAACACTTGCTAAAAACTATGTGACATGATAAAGATTGGTGAACTAGAGTTCACACAGTTGAAATTATAGTATTAATATACGTTTATTGACCTGTATATTTATTTTACCGAAAATAACTGACAACTCAAGAACGAAAGAAAACGCAAGAAGAAATTGACATGTCCATGAAAAAAGGGAGAACTCGTATAAGAAAGGAACAGTGTATATTAATTACATTTAGAATTACGCTGATAGTACACTACTTCTTTTAGGTCACCTTTTTCATTCAAAGATTTTTTCTCTCTTCTATAATTGCCCACATTATGTTTTCCTTTTCTTTCCTTCTTGACCATAAACGTTCACCGGCCTACTGTCCTGATTAAAGGCTTTATTTGTGTGTGGCTTTCTCTGGTCGCAGACGAATAATAGAAGCATAAATTTTCCCGCCACTCATTCCCTTTCATTTCACTTCCGTCTTCAAATTCCAAGGTCGCGAGACGGCACAGTGATATGCGGCGCGTAGCGAAGTGTGTTCCGGAAAAAGGTTTTAACCCTGTTATAGGAACTATGTACTTAATGTAGCGTGGTAAGGGGATGGAGAGGAGAAGTCGGACTATTGGCATCTGGAAATACAGAACTGATTTTCACTTAAGCACTTTGGAATGCAAGAATAGCCCAGTTTTCATTGAAACACACTCTAAAATATCACCAGCCTTCATTGCATATTTACGAAAATTGCGTTTATTATGAGATCATAATAAGTGCTCTGGAATTAATATGCAGTTTTTGAAAAATATTGGCTTGGGGTATTTTAAAGATGCTCACAAAGTCGATATCCAGTTTATATCTCAATATTTAATATGATACACATTTATTTGGCAAAATGAACAACTTAGTTTGTTAAAATGTGTAAGTATATTAAAGTATTTCAAACATTAAGAAAAACGCATAGGACTTTATCAAATTATAAATGATTACATTAAAATACATCAAGTGACAAGAAAATGTTAGTTATTATCAATTCATATGTATAACAAATTAAAGGCTGACCAAATGTACATGAAGGTGCAAAATTTGAGGTAGTGAAAAAATTAGTAAAATTCAAAAGTATATTCCATTTACTCATCGTTTTGTACACTAAGTTCATTTTCGGGTTTTAATTTTTAAAATAGCACAATTGTAGTATGTTGTAGCTAAATGCAAAAGAAGTTGGAAAATTCATTAATAATGAAAAATATTGAATTGTTCAGGTTCCAGCACACTTAAGAAAACCTGACTTAGATTTGTAATAAAACTAAGTATTCCAAATTCTTTTCTAATGTAGATACGATTTAGTTGCTTCATAGTTATACTGGTATTTAATTTTATGAGTTATCATTGTTGGCAGAGTTTCTGGCGAATTGCTGTTCTCGTTACCTTTCTGACCCTGCCCTGATTTTGTTCCCATTTACTATAATCGATTATGTTTTTAAAAGTGTTCATCGATTGCTGCTAACACAGCACACATATAGCAATTAAAATGTTCGTTACTTTGCCATTTTGAGCTCAAGGACGACGCAGTAACCCGACGCGCGTGCATGGAGCTATCGTTGAAATCGCTTATAAACACGAAACCTAAAACACATGCACACGCACTCTTTGATTTCCTTTTTTCACAAATAAAGAATACTTCAGAGAAAATTTTCTTACGAATTGTATTATCCAGGCTAGAGGGAACATTTAATTGTAAGCTACAATTAAATGTTCTGTTAAGATTCGTAGTTTACACTTCCGCAACAATGCTTGCGCACTGCAGAAGTAAACGTCATGATAACTTCTGCTTAGAACTGGGTTGGTTAAGTTAGTTTGGAATGCCTAGCAAAAACTTAGGCCTACACAGGAAAATTACCACGCCCATAAATCCTAAGCTAAGGGATTGTTTCCTGGCCTGTGTATTTCTATCATTAAGTAAAATCACAATTTACCACATTTTCTGGTAGCCGTCAGCTTATTAGCTTGGAAAGGATAATTTCGCTTGCCTCTACCTTGACTTTGACACAAGAGGCGTGGGGAGAAGTTTGTAGGGGCTTGCGTCAGGTTACCAGGGAAACCAATATAACTGATTAACACTGACAGGAATGGAATTATTTAAATTTATCTTGCGTATAAAAGCAGGTTTCTTTAGGGGTTAATACAGTGCTTTAAATTGTTTTGGATTTTATCTACTCCTTGAGTAGAGCGTGTAACTACTTGATAGTATTTTATTACATTACGTCTTTTGAATAAATATAGTTGTTTATATTAATAATATAGTTACACAATGGTAAAATTTAGGGTACGACTTGTTCATATTCACATGGGTTGATGTACAGCATATAATCACTTCCCATGATAGATTTAATGGAAAGACAGTTTTGCAGAGTAATTACTATTACCTTGTATTGTTTATGTTCATAGTGGGAGAGCATCCTTATTTAGCCAACTAACAAATATCACATTTGTAAATTCTAATGTCTTAAGCTTAAAAAGAAAAAAATACACAAATAAGTTATGAACTACATATACACAGCGTCATACACACAACTGGAAGAATAGAGGAAATGCGATTGAACTAGAGAGGATAACATATATTTGTATAATCCAACCGGATTCCTAAATACAAGTACACTACGTGATCAAAAGCATCCGGACACCTGGCTGAAAATGACGTACAAGTTCGTGGCGCCCTCCATCGGTAAACTGGAAGTCAATATGGTGTTGGCCCACCCTTAGCCTTGATGACAACGTTCACTCTCGCAGGCATACTCTCAATTAGGTACTGGAAGGTTTCTTGGGGAATGGCAGCCCATTCTTGACGGAGTGCGGAACTGAGGAGAGGTATCGATGTAGGTCGGTGAGGCCTGGCACGAAGTCGGGTTCCAAAACATCCCAAAGGTGTTCTGTCGGATTCAAGTTAGAATCTGTGCAGGCCAGTCCGTTACAGGGATGTTATTGTCGTGTTATCACTCCGCCACAGCCCGTGCAGTATGAACAGGTGCTCGATCATGTTGAAAGATGCAATCGCCATCCCCGAATTGCTCTTCAACAGTGGGAAGCAAGAAGGTGCGTAAAATATCAATGTAGGTCTGCACTGTGATCGTGCCACGCAAAACAACAAGGGATGCACCCCCCTCCAGGAAAAACACGACCACACCATAACACCACCATCTCCGAATTTCACTGTTTGCACTACACACGCTGGCAAATGACGTTCACCGGGCATTCGCCATACCAACACTCTGTCATTGGATCGCCACATTGTGAACCGTGATTCGTCACTGTACACAACGTTTTGCCTCCGTTCAATCGTGTAATGTTGACGCTCCTTACACCAAGCGAGGCGTCGTTTGGCATTTTCCTACGTGTGTGTGGCTTATGAGCAGCCGCTCGACCATGGAATCCAATGTTTCTCACCGCACATGTAACTGTCATAGTACTTGGAGTGGATCTTGATGCAGTTTGGAATTCCTGTGTGATGGTCCGGATAGATGTCTGCCTATTACTCTTTACTACCCTCTTCTAATGTCGGCGGTCTCTGTCAGTCAACAGACGGGATCGGCCTGTACGCGTTTGTGCTGTATATGTCCCTTCACGTTTCCACTTTACTATCACATCAGAAACAGTGCACCTAGGGATGTTTAGAAGTGTGGAAATCTCGCGTACAGACTTCTGACACAAGTGACATCCAATCACCTGACCACGTTCGAAGTCCGTGAGTTCCACAGAGTGTCCCATTTTGCTGTTTCACGATGTCTAATGACTACTGAGGTCGCGGATGATGAGTACCAGGCAGTAGGTGGCAGCACAATGCACCTAAGATGAAAAACATCTGTTTGATGACATACTGTAGGTTCTTTATGAGATGGAGGATCTATTCTCTTGAATCCATAATGCTCCAAAAGGCCTGAACCTAAGTAATGAAATAATTGAATTCTATAATAGATTCACAAGAAGTTCTTAGCTTCTTTCACAAGTACAGTTACGTACAACCAAATATCCCTGCAACCTTTCCCGTCCATTTGAAGGATAAGAAAAAAAAAGGAAAGGAAATATCTGAAGAATTCGTTTATCCAACAGCTAGAGAACCGTGGGATAAGTGATTGATTTTATGCTTTAACATTCTAATACAACAGTGGAGTTCTATATAATAATTTAAAAATGAAATAGCTTTCAGAACAAAATAGCAGTAAGATATGCAACTAAGAATACAAGAAGGAGTATCATGTTATTTCAAACATGAATTATTATAAATGCAAAAACAGCGATTTACAACTACACAATATACATATTACGTATTTATTTACTCTATAGATTCGCTAATAATAACTGAGGCTTCTTTTTACTTTCTCTACCACGCATTTAGTACGTAGAGAACGTAATGCATTCCAGCCAAAAATTACATATCGAGATTTTACCGGAAATGCGTGTTTTGATGCCCCCTGAATCCAAATAAGGCATTTTTAAAAAATCTTATGCGATACATTCACATTACTTTCTCTATCCTGTCGTTTATTACTGGTATACAAATTATTCGGACTGAAGCTTAATTTTCTATCTACTACATTTTAATCCAAATAAACATTTGCAGGAACAGCTACATTACGCATTTCGTTATAGATACAAAGGGAACAGCGATAGTCGAGTTTAAGAACAGGACGCTATATACTGGCCTTAAAATTCCATACTGTTTGTATGCAATCGCGAGAAACTACTGAATGTTGACAGGACTTTGAGAGAATGACCAAGAAATGAATAACTCGTACCTTTAATAATGTATATCTCAAAACGGTTTATATCTCAAAAAGCCTGTTTTAATAAATTGTGTGCTTCAAAAACATCTACGAGTACATTTTTGTGCAGTACGCTGTTGTCTATGGCTTAACGGTTGCCAGTTATACAAGGTTACACAAAATTCCTTCCGAATGAAGAGGACTTCTTAGGTTATTCCCACACAATTCAGGATACACATTTCATTTGTCATGTAAATGTCTTTCATATATGGTATTGTAATAAAAGTCGTTTGCCATTTTTTTAGAAAATCAGAAATTCGTGTTCGAGACTTTGAGGGGAGAGGTCGTGTCAGGACGTTCCAAGTACACGCAGGTATAAACAAGTAGCGGCCATGGGGGTGGAGTTGATGGTTTACCGAGCAAGGATCGGAATGCGGACGGGTAGGGGTTCGTGGATAGCAGGTAGTCAGGTATTAGGTAGGACGAACGTAACGTCGAAGTGTTATTTTATGGCGTTTGTTTTAGTAATTTTGCTCGTGATAGGAGGTGTTGAATTAAACCCAGGACCTGTGACTGATGAAGGATGTGGGAGCTGCAACAAAGTTTTAAGGACAGGACTACAATGCAGCAGCTGCGCGAAGTGGTACCATTTTGGCTGCCAAAAAATTAAGAGGGACCAGAACATCGAAGAAAACTGGGAATGTAAGGACTGCAGGGGAACTGAAACGGTCATCGCAAATCAGAAGAAACTGGAGAAGCTGCAAGAAGAAGCACGGGTGTTACGCGAGAAGCTCCAACGCGCGGAAGAGAAAATTCGGAAGTTAGAAGAAGAGAATAGCCAACTCAGGGAGCTCAGGAAAGAAAATGGACAAGAAAAGGGGAAACCATGTTTGATAGTCGGAGACTCTATTGTGAGATATGCGGGGAACCCGAATGCAGAGGTAGCTTGCTATCCTGGCATAAGGACTGAAGGACTGCTGGGGGAAATCGAGAAAAAGCAAGAGGAGATGGAAGACAGTTATAAGACGATTGTATTGCACGTTGGGAGCAATGACCTGCGGAGAAGTGTAAACTACGTGATGGGAGACATGTACGACTTAGTTAAACGGACAAGGCAGCTATTTCCCTCAGCGAAGATCGTCGTTAGTGGAGTTTTGAGACGACGCGATGTCAACTGGAGGAAGATAATGCAGGTAAACGACTCGTATGCATGGGTAGCGGAGCGACTGGGCGCGAAGTTTGTGGACCCAAATTCGTGGATTGAAGACTGGGACTACGGACGGGACGGTGTGCACTTAAACCGAAGTGGATCTTCGAAGTTGGCAGCTTTGTTCGGGAGGGTGACGACGTGGAGCGATGGCAGCAAGCGGCAGAAGCAACAGTGACAACAACCTCGGAGAAACGAAGATTCACAGGTAGGGGCTGGCTTTTTAAGGCTGTTACAGGTAAATTGCCGTAGTATTATGAATAAAGTTGTAGAGTTTTGGAATTTAATGGAGATATGTAATCCAAATGTAATTATAGGTACGGAGTCATGGCTAAATGTTGATATAAATGATGCGGAAGTTTTCAGCTCAGATTACAGGGTGTTTAGGAGGGACAGGGACGGAAGGGGAGGGGGAATTTTTATTTGCGCTAAGTCAGAGTTACAAAGCAAAGCGCTATGGGTAGAAGAGGATGTAGAGATTATGGCAATTGAAATTATTGATCAAAAAAACGAAGGTAATAATATAACAATAATAGCTTGCTACAGACCACCTAGCGAAACTAATCATAAATTAATAGAAAAAATCTCTTCCGTAAAGGGAAACGTTATTGTAGCAGGGGATGTAAATCTGCCAAATGTAAACTGGAAAGGTCAGTTAATAGGAGGCGAAGACCAAAATCTTGTTAATTTTCTGGTTTGGGAACAGGGGTTGTTGCAAGTCGTTAACACAAGTACTCGGCAATCAGCCTTACTAGATGTATTTTTATGCAGGCCTCAGTCTTTGTTTGCTGAATGTGAGGTCTTGCCAGGTATCAGTGACCACCATTGTGTGCAATTAGAAGTAAGCTGGGGGGGGGACGATTGAACCGGTTTGAATTAGAACAAACATCAATTAGCTGGAATTTCCAGAAAGCGGACGGGGCTGCTATTCAGAATTTTCTACGCGAGCAATATTGGTCTTTCGTAAAATCTGCCACTAGTGTAAATGAAGCCTGGGCTAGTTTCAAAACACTTACTTCGGAAGCAATTATGAAACATGTACCTTTTAAAGTTATGAAAAATAACGCTGATCCAGAATTTTATACAAAACGTATTAGGTCACTTAAAAGGAAAACAAGGCGCGCGTATCATAAAAGGAGGAAATCAGAATGGCATTTTATTAAATTTAAAGAATTAACCAAGAATTTACAAAACGAAAAGTTGCAAGCGCAGGAGCGGTTCTTAGAACAGATTTTAAATAAGGAAAGTGATGGATGGAAAGCATTTTACATTTATGTGAGGAGACGCAGGGGTAATAAAGAAGGCATACCAGATTTCAAAGTTAACGGGACTGCTGTAATAAATGATAAGGAAAAGGCGAACATATTAAATGCACATTTTGTATCGGTCTTTCATCAAATGGATGATAGTCCTGAACGGGAAAATAGGAGTGGTGGAGAATCGCTATTTCAAATAATGGCGCCAAAATTACGTAAAAGGATCAAGATGCTACAGAATCGAAAATCAAGAGGGCCGGACAACGTACCTACTGAAATATTAAAAATAGGGGGAGAAGCCATGATTCCCTACCTAATGCTCTTGTTTAACATGTCAATTAACAACCGTGCACTACCGGAAGACTGGAAATCCGCTATAGTAGTTCCAATATACAAAGGGGGTAATAAAACAGAAATAAATAATTATCGGCCTGTCAGCCTAACGTCGGTAGTGTGTAAAGTAATGGAGCATCTAATTGCAGAATACATACGGGAGGAATTAGAAAACAAACAGTGGTTCAACAAAGCGCAACATGGGTTTAGATCCGGGTATTCATGTGAAAGTCAAACAACTTCATTAATTCAAGATTTGGCAGATGAGGTGGATGCAGGGGGAAGGACTGATGCAGTGGTGATAGATTTTTCTAAAGCTTTTGACGTAGTGCCACATAGTTTACTCATCCGGAAACTAGCAAATGCGGGACTTGATAATCGCGTTGTATTGTGGGTAGAACAATTTTTGAAAGGGAGGACGCAAAGAGTAAGAGTAGGTAGAGAACTCTCAGAAGGGGGGACCGTAAGTTCGGGCGTGCCCCAAGGCTCGGTACTGGGCCCGTTACTGTTTCTTATCTTTGTTAATGATATCCATATGAACATTAAATGCCAGATAAGACTGTTCGCAGACGATTGTATTATTTACAATAAGATTAGGAATTCCATGCATGAGACTGCTCTTCAGGACGACCTAAATGAAATCAGGCGGTGGGCCGAAGCAAACAAAATGACAATTAATGCTGGGAAAAGTAAGTCCATTGTTTTTAGCAGAACTAAGGGGAAGATTATACATAACTATCAAATGGGCGGGGAAGCAATTCCACAGGTGGACAGCTGCAAATATTTGGGAGTGTGCTTGTCAAGTAATGCTGGATGGGGGGAACAGATAAATAGTACATCTAGGAAAGCGTGGAAAGCATTGCATTTCGTAATGAGAATACTGAAAAAGGGGAGCACAAAGACCAGGGAACTAGCCTACAAATCTTTAGTGCGGCCGGTTATGGAATATGGAGTAGCATGTTGGGACCCATACAGAGTCAATCAGATTGATTCCTTAGAAAAAGTACAGAGAAGGGCTATAAAATTCATAAGGAAAGGTAAAGATTTTGGGTTTACAAAAGGTGAAGAGAATGAATGGGAACCGCTAAAAGTTAGGCGTAAAAAACATAGATTAGTTGCGTTATTTAAAGCTTATACTGGTTCAAATGCTTGGGCAGATGTTAGAGAAAGGTTAGAGAATCCAGCACACTACGGTCGAAACGATCATTTGTTTAAAATTAGGGGTAGAAAGTGCAGAACCGACGTGGGAAAATTTTCTTTTGTTAATAGAACCATTGAGGAATGGAATGAATTGCCTGTAGCAGCCTTTCAGGGCTGTCCTCTGACCTTAAAGCAGTTCAGAAATAATATTAGCAGAATAAATGTTGGTTAATTAACTAGTGTACTCATTTCACAAACTATACTATTAAAGTTGACACTACCAGGTTGAAAATACTGGTAACTAAATATAAGGACCAATTGTAAATAGTTAAGTACCTCGAAAATAGTTACGTACTTTGTAAATTGTTAAGTACTTTGTAGATAGTTAAGTAAATTGAGAATAGTTAAGTAAATTGTGAATAGTTAAGTAAATTGTGAATAGTGAAGTAAATGGTGAATAGTTAAGTAATTGTGAATAGTTAAGTAAACTATAAATGGTTCAGTAATTAGGGATTTTAAAAGCTTCGTTAATATTTAAAATTAATCATTTTGTATTGTTAGTCTTGTTTATTATTATTATTATTATTATTATTATTATTATTATTATTATTATTATTATTATTATTATTATTATTATTATTATCATTATTATTATTATTATTATTATTATTATTATTATTATTATTATTATTATTATTATTATTGTAAGCTAGTCATGGTGATGTAAATTTTGTACGGTTTAATTCTGCCACCGGGAAGTACCCAATTGCAGAATAAATAAATACATACATACATACAAATTTGTATAGCTTGGGGTGAGCCGTTTTTCTTTATTCTTATATTTATGTATTGGAGTAGATCGGAGCTGAATTAATATGATAACAATTAGTTAAAAAAAACAATTGTGTTAAGCCATGACGCTTATGGGCCCATTTCATCATAAAGGAGTTGTCTACAGGAATGAAAGGGTAGAGATAATTCGGAACTCTGAAGAAAGCTACATATCATTCTTGAAGCATGCTGGAGATAGTAAACTCCGGTTTGTAGATACATATCGGTTTCTCAGCACAATCTTGGATAAGCTGATAAAAAGCCTAAAAACTTATCCTGAAGCATGGAAACGTTGTAGAAAACAAGTTAAGCTTGATGGCTCGTAAGGTGTATTCGCGTATGAATAAGTCACCTCATTGGATACTTTGAACCAGTCGCGCCTGACGCCTAAGCAAGAATTCTATGAATGAAGAAGAAATGCCTGATTGTGACTGAATACACTAAAACGTGTATGGTCAGTTTTAACTCACAAATTTAGAGCAGTACAGCGATCATTATCTAAATACGTATACTCTGTCTCTAACACAGGGATGCTCAACTTTACAGAGAGAGGGGATGAAGAGAGTTTCCCTTTCCCTTATTTTCACTTGTGCTGCCAAGGACTGAAGCTTGATTGACTTAGCTTGTCAATCTCTTCAAATATAGTAGATAGGGTGAACTACGGAGTTTAAATCTTAAGAGAGGAGTCGTGCAGTGGCAGGCGTTCCGTGAGGTTGTCTGTCCGCTGTGTGTTAGTGTAACCGGCCGGCACTGGTGTGAGTTATTTGTTTGCTGTTGTGTACCGTTTTCAGTGTCTCCGAGTACACGCTTGTTTAATTGGGTATACTTTCTTTCTTGTTTCGTAAGTTCTAAACGGTAACCATGGCGGTTTATAAACGTGTGAATACTCTCAAAATTCAGTTTACGACGACGGCGATTAAACCCACTGCACTAGAAATCCACCAGTGGCTAGTGAACTTCATGGGGCTTCAAGCTGATCAGGTCGACACGCTCCAGCTTCACACCAGGGAACGAGCTATCTATGTGAAATTGTTATCGGCGGTATTGTATGATAATCTTCTCTCGCGGTATAAAGAGGAACAAAATTTTACATACGCCTCCGGCGACATAACAAAAGTGAATATTACACCGGGTGATCAGCAAACAGTAAATGTTCGGGTGTTTAACCTGCCTTCTGAGGTGCCCTTTACGGTACTGTCACAGGAACTAAGCAAATATGGTACAGTGTATGATATCCGTAGGGAATGATGGGGCTCGCAGTATCTTCTTTCGTCTAACAACGGAGTGCATGCTGTAAAAATGGGGCTCAAACGTCATATACCGGCTAGTTTAGTTATCGATTCGTATTTGATTGCCATCAGTTACATCGGCCAACCACAGGCTTGTCATTTGTGTCATGACACTACCCACTTAAAAGCAGCTTGTCCTCTACGTGCCACGCGGCTACCTATAACTCCAAGGAATCGACCAGTAACCTTCAGTGAGGCGGCGAGTGCTGCCATCTCTTCTGATGCAGTCGCCCAGAAGCAGGCTTCCATTATGTCACAAACGTCTGTGGTAGAACCTTTGTCGGTGAACCTTCCAGCGCGCTCTTCCGATTCAGGAAGTGGTGGTCCTGCTGGGGCGGAGACACCGCTGTTGACTGCAGCAACCGAACATGCAATTGTGGACGGATCTATTACGCCCTTTGTTGATCGGAAGGCGGCATTCGAAATGCCCGAGGTACCCTCTTTTTCGCAAAATTCTCAGGATGGGGATATGGAGATCGTTTGTGATGAAGAAGTAGAGATATCGGCAAGTGAGGTAGCACTTTTAAGGCAAAAGCCTTCTGCTTCTTTGTCTAGTCGAGATCCTCGGATACGGAGCCAGCATAGGCGGATGGATGTAGAAAGTGCCATGACACGACAGCACTCCCAAGATTTGCAACCGTTGTCCGGTAACTCTCCGGCTCGTTCCACAACGAAAGAGGCGGACTCAGGCAAGCGGCCGGCAGTAGATGACAGCGATGATTTTGAGGATCACCAACGTTCCCCTAAACTTACAAAGGATGACCCGCACCCGGATAGTGATGATTGAGATTGTGTTGTTTCTGGAGTGCTCCCTGGTTGTTCTCCGCTTGCAACCATTGAATATACGATCCTTGCTCTTTAAATGCCGGTAGGTCTTCAAATATGGGCTTCGCTCAACGTTAACGGCCTGCGACGGGTTATTAAACAACAACTTTTAAGGGACTTTTTGATCAGTAATGACATAGACATTTGTTTTTTACAGGAGGTGAATATTTGTAATCTGGATTTTTTGTATGGCTTCGATTACGAGACCAATCTTGGCCCCGAGGGTTCCGGTACGGCAATTGTTTACAGACAAGGCTTGCGATTACACAGTTTTGGATACCAACCTTCCGGTAGGGTTCTTTCGGCAGTGTATGATGACGTGACTTTCGTGAATATCTACGCACCTGCTGGTAGTAATAAACGCAAACAACGAGAGGAGTTTTTTCGGCAAGACCTCCTGACCCATATCCCATCGGGTGCTACCTTTGTACTTGTCGGTGATTTTAATTGTACGTTGGCGGCCAAAGATCAACGCGGAGCCTTTAATGGGTGTGTTACTTTGCAGCAGCTGGTGGAGCAAATGCTGTTAAAGGATATCTGGGAGCATACGCATGGTTCCGCAGTACAATTTACTTTCGTGAGAGGCCTATCAGCATCGCGGCTGGACCGCATGTATGTGCCGGCTGAACTCTTATCACGTCTTCATCGTACAGAGATAGTGCCTGTCGCATTCAGTGATCATAATGCACTCATACATGCCTTTGAAGGTAGGGCAGCGATCTACACTAGAGGTAGAGGTTATTGGAAATTAAACTGCTCGTTGCTTATGGATGAGGAGGTGCTAAGGGATTTCCAGGATCTTTGGTCGCGGTTGCGGGTATCCTTTCTGCTAGCACAGAATAAAGCCTTCTGGTGGGTGTGTAAAGCCAAGCCTGCGCTTCGGTATTTCTTTCGGGCTGCAGCCTGTCGTCGAGCTCTGGCTAGGAGGGAAACCATGGACTATTACCTTCAAGTCCTTCAGGAACTACACATACGCCAACAGCAAGGTGATGATGTGCAGTCTCTTATGAGAGGCATCAAGGAACACATTAAGGCCCGAAAATCTAACGAGTTACAGGGGTGTTTGTCCAAAGTACACTCGGCGGAAGTGGTGTTTGGGGAAAATGCGAGTTTTTACCATCTGGCGAAGGAACGTAAACATGGTAGCCGGAAGCTCGTCACTCATTTGGAGGTTGATGGACAGAAAATTTCCACTACAGCCGGAATTCTTCGTGAAGTGCACTCCTTTTACGTCCAACGCTTCTCCGTCCCAGCGGAATGCTCCAGTGCTGTGGACGAGTATATGTCTGGGGTTGCTCCGGTTGTCCCGGAGGAGCTGCGGAAGGATACGACACCTGTTTCAGCAGCAGAGTTCATGGAAGTGATCCAGTCGTCAAAGTTGCATGCGTCGCCAGGACCTGATGGTCTACCATATGAATTTTACAAGCACTGTTGGCGCTATATTCGGGAAGAATTACTTCAAGTTTTCCAGGTAATGTGGACCTCAGAGCGATTGCCGCCTACTTTTGCAGATGGGATAGTGGTCCAGCTTCCGAAGTGTGCGCAGCCGAAGACTCCACAGGATTATCGGCCGATCACGTTATTGAACTGTGACTACAAGTTGTTTGTTAAAATCATTAGTGTTCGTATGCAGAAGATTCTACCCTATATACTTAGCGAGATGCAGACTACCGTACATAAGGGGACGGCCATTCATCATACGCTGGCGGCATTGAGAGGTGGTATATTTCACTGTGCACAGGAACAACAGTCAGCTCCAGTCATTAATTTAGACCTTGAGAAGGCCTTTGACAACGTCGTTCACGGGGCACTATGGAAACGTTTGGTTGCCTTGGAAGTGCCCGATAAGCTCCGTAATCTTATCCGAGCCCTATATGATGTTGCTTCGTCTAAGATTCTCTGCAATGGGTATCTCACAACTGCTATACCCGTTAAACGTTCCGTCCGACAAGGTTGTCCCATGTCTATGATACTATTTGCCTTGTATGTCGATCCTTTACTTCGACGTTTTCAATCTACTCTTACCGGAATCGATGTGTATGGTCAGAGACTGGTGGTACGAGCCTACGCTGACGATATTACCGTAATGGTTACCACACCCCGCGATATTATGCGCCTAAAAGATTGTTTACAGCAATATGAGGAGAGTACCGGAATGACATTTAATATGAGGAAGTCCGAGATATTGCCCATTGGGTTACAACTTCCGGATACATCAGTTTTGGGCATACCTGTTGTGAAGCGTACGAAAGTTCTGGGGATCTATTTTAGTACTGACGCAGAGGATATGCGGGAATACAACTGGACGTCTCGTATTAATATCTTACGTGGTGTGATGTATCAGCAGAAAACCAGGATGCTGAATTTGGTACAACGTATATGGTTTTGTAATAGCTTTGCGCTCAGCAGAATTTGGTTCCTTGCATCTGTTCTTCCGCCCTCAAAACGCCATTTCCAGAGAATAGAACAGATATTAGGTTATTTTATCTGGACAGGAAAGCTTTATCGCATTGCGCGTACGCAACTCCGTCTCCCTAAAGGTCAAGGCGGCTGGGGATTATTAGAGGTGGTTCGTCAGTCTCAGGCCTTGATGATTCGAATGCTCTTGCTTGCCATGAATAACCAGGGTGACCCCGTGGATATTGCGCTACAACGACAATACTCATCCTTTTTGAATCGGGGCGAGCGTGACAAGGTTCCCCAAATGTTACGTGAAGTTTATCAGGTCTTGGAGAAGTTACCACCGGAGAAAGTGGGGAATGGTGACTTTAGTACGGTGAAGAAGATTTACACCTTTCTTGTTCAAGCTGCTCCTATTATCCCTCATGTCCAGCTGAAATACCCACAACTGCCCTGGAGACGCATTTGGAGATGTTTTAGCCTGCCACAGATTAACTACGATTGGATGGCAGTAACGTATGCGGTGGTAAACGAAATCCTTCCAACGGCGGACAAACTCTATCGCCACCGGATGGCTATTTCCCACAACTGCCCACTTTGTAATGCCGCAGATTCCCTTCCTCATCGACTGATGGAGTGTTCCGGTAAAACTGTGGTCTGGACTTGGGTTTTAGTATATTGTCGTACTTGGATACCTACCGGATGGATTCCTCAACCCTCTGATATTTTGCATTTGAACCTTCCTGAAGTAAGCCCCCCATTGTATAATTCCCTACTCTGGCTGATTATGGGCACCTTTACTTGGCTACAAACGTTGGACGATCCAGCTGATTTTGTACTGCCTCATCTACGACAATTTTTACGTGCTGAGAGATGGCAGATGATTCGGCAACACAGAACAGGGCCATTCCAGCCTTGGATATTCAGATTTAAGCTCCACTAGCACAGTAATACCCTTTTCCCTTTTTGTTAAGATCCTGTTCTTCCTTGCTTACAAAAAATAAAAAAAAATAAAAAAAAATATTGAGCTTGTAACAAGTTAAAAAAAACAAAAACAAAAAAAACAAAAAAAAAAAAAAAAAACCTTTCGCGATGTTTTAAATGTAGATAGTAGATCTATAAACAAAAAATATATATATAAAAAAGACAGCCGCTTGAGAGGGGCGGAGACTGAAAAGAGATCGAGAGAAGCCGGAACAGAAACGGGAAGTCCGAGTCCGTCATGGGAAAAAAAAATTAAAAAAAAAAAAGACTGGTAACCATGAATATAAAAGGTGGCCAGAAGGCTGCACTAACGCCATCTGTACATTGGAACACAAAGGAAATAAAACCTCTTTAATAACAGACGTCCAATAAGCTTAGTTGGATCGTATAATGCGATCTATCACTTCTGAGGGCTAGACCACAGATGGCGAATCTTTTACTACTAGTATGCCAATCGTCTCGAATCATTCTTCCTCTTTAACGGATTACCCTTCTCTTTGTAGGAGTTACACGCCCAAGGACTTACAAGCAAATGCCTTGAGCTAGTAGCCTGTTGCGCCGCAAACAAACAAAAAATATAAAAAAAAAATAAAAAAAAAGGCAGGGAGGGATATGCTTTATACGGAAGAGGTAGGGAAAACGTAGAGTGATGCCAGACTAGACAGAGTTAAAGGTAAAAAAATATTCTTTAAGAAAAAAAAAAAGAAAAAAAATAAATAAAAAAACATAAAATAAAAAAGTTAGTAAAAAAAAAAGAGAACAGGCTAGGCTTCATTGCTCTAGGAGATACCTACGAGAACTTAGAGACAAACGATTCAAAGCCATCGAAAAAAGCGAAATATATCTGTATTTCCCCATATCGACCTATGGAATCCAATCTAAAGAAAGTATACATAAGTCAATATAATCCACCGTCTACAGGAAGTGTAAAACAATGTAATATATGCTGTATGAATGTTGAATTACAATAGGCCATAAATACCTATTTAGGGGCAAACTCATTGCGGACTACATGCCTATGTGGGTTTGTGAAGTTCAACACATACACTCATTAATCTAAAGTACTCTTAAATGGACCTGGAATATATATGAATCAGCCTTAAGTTTTTGGCTTCTGTAAGTAAGTCCTGAATGAGTCTTCTCTTGTGTCCTGACTGAATAACATCAAAGTTCCATGCTGGCCTGTAAACAATTTTTGGCGTTCTTTAATTGGTTGTCATATCAGACCGTGAATGAAATGCGTGAAACGTTGCTTAAATGAGCACAGGGTCTATAGAGCTTAAAGTTAACCTATATTCGCCTTTCAGGATTTGGAGGACGTAGTCATTTTAGGGTCAATTTAATTTTACCCTAATTGTTGGTTCCATTAAAAAAAAAGTTCTCTAACACGATTAATGGATTTACTTTCCACCACCATATCAATCAACTTTTATTAATGACATTTCTTCATACAACGCGTAGTTTTGGGGATATTGTACAGTCACAACTTAAATTGTCCATCCTATATATGCCTATCATGCATATACATATATATACAAAACAAATGTTTATTTGGAAAATATTTTCCATGTAAAACGTGATATTCGTTTCAAATAACATTTTAATACTTATCATCATGCTCATTATAACACAGTGTTTTTAAGTTAAAAATAGATATACTCTATGATATTGTAATTCAACTCACAAAATTTCGATGTATGATATATGCTAAAAATTTGAATATTTTAAAACAGAGGTTTAAAATAGGGATATATCTTTCTCTTTAGAGACTATTTAAAATAAATACTACCTTCCACTTTCAGACAGTACTTTTAATTGAATTGAACTGTCCAGCAATTCTTGGCCAACAAATCAACCTCAGATTAACGGAACGCAGGGTTTTTATTGAACAATCAATCCCTCTGGACGTCTGGTAGCAATTGGATCTACATCGCATGACCGTCATTTTTATAGGCTTCGAGGTTTTACTCTTGCGCCGTTTTTACTCTTAATTGTTAAGTACAGTACATGAAAATATATCCTCTGTAGTTGTAAAAAATATAATTTTTGTCCAGAAATTCCTGTTATGCTAAAAATGATGGAAAAAAACAAACGTATTACTCATATAGCACGTTGCTGCTAATCACTACGCCAATTTATGTCAGCAGCTTTAAGAACAGCATTCGCAGTAATTGCGACATTATGAATTACAACCTGTTATTAACAACTAAGCAGAATATTAATGTATTTTTGTGAATAACATATCATTAGTTGCAATTTTGTATCTTCATAGGTAAGTAACTTCGTTTATACATTTCCATAGCACATGTTAATCCGTTGAATCTTGAAAGAAAGAAACATTTATATTATATATGAAACTTAAAGGTCCACACAAAACGAAGGAAAAAAGAAAATAATGCTTATCTGGAACTAAACTAGAACCATTTATGTCTAAACACTTTTGAATTCTTATTATGCACATTTTACATAAGAATATCATACTATAACTTAATCCACTTTTTAACTGGTTTTCACTGTCACTGTTTTAATCTGATCTAATTCCACTTTCACTGGGACTTCACTAGTTCACACCGTCACTTCAATAATGCATACTAGTTTAATTTCGTGTGGCTTTACCTTTTCCGCGCGTAGCGGCGTAAAGAAATAAGCACGATGTAGTTCACCACTGGGGAGTCGAACCCAAGACTTCTCCAATATCTCTCGAAGCACCAGTCGCAGCAGTCGTCACAAACTCGCCAGGAGAACAGCATTTTTCGCCGCACCAGAAACGCACTCGCCAGCTCGCTCACCAACTCAATAACTCAAATGACTGACTCCTCTCGCGAGAACGCTCGCTTATATAGACAAAATAATATTTCCCAGAACATTCTACGCTATCTGGACACTCATTCTGGAAGAGGGGAGAAAGAAACTTACAGAAAATTGTATTATCTGCCGATAGCGCTTCTGGCGTTTACGCCGGGCCAGAGCGCAACTTATCTTTGTTTATTTCCGAGTGCTTGGAGACAACCTCTCGACAACCTCTCGGTAGCTGTTGCGTCACAACACATATATTTATTTTTGAAGTTATACTACTACACAGAATAAATAAAATAATGTGTTGTTAAATTCACGTAACTTTCTCTACTCAGTATCATTTATTCTTATGTAGCTTCTACCAATTACGTTATGTAAGCTTATTTTTCTATCCACTTCACCTTGACAGAGATAAGCATTTACAGATATACTTTCTCACAAATTTTGTTGTAAGTACAAGCGGAATAGAGGAAAGTGAATCCATAACCAGGTATTTAAAAGCGATTCGCTGTAGCTTTAAAACTCCATACTCTTTATATGACATCGTGAGAAACAAGCGAACAGCGACAATATTTAAAAATTACAAAGTATTGAGTAATTGAAGCCAATACCTCGAAAACGCCTGAATCCACAAAAGCGTTATTTGAAATAAATTGTGTGTTTAAAAGAAATCTATATCCTTTCTGTGGTACGTCTTTGTCTATCCATTAACGTTTACTAGTTATACAAAATTTCTTACACATAAAGTGTACTTCACAGACTATGCCCAGAAAGTTCAAAATATTCTACATTTTATTTATCACATGAACAACTTAAGTATAATGTATGTTAATCAAAAACGTTAGAGCTACTTTTGAGGAAATAAGCGTTTTCAAAAATGTTCCATGTAAAGGGTACCTTGGAATGTGGGCGATTTCGTTGAAAATGTTCGTGACGCATTTTTGGAAAGTACTGGGTTTGGTATATATCTGACTTTTCGTTTTTGAGTTATCCTATTCACACACACACACACACACACAAACACACTTACCTACCTAACAGATACGTGGCAGAGAAAAAGAATTCTAATTTATTTTAGTAGGAATGAAAGCGTAAGGTTACGGGTATTATGATTCCATTAGCAAAATAAAAATAATTCATTACGTTATTCCACCTAAAATAAACGTTACATGTCCAACAAGTAAAACCAAAAGAGTAGGTGTTTAATAGTTAAACCTATGTCAAAAATCTCTAAAACACTTCACCTGGCTATTGCACTTATGAAGCACACGTTTCAGAAGGAGTTTCTTCTACCTTAAGCTAATTGTCAACCTATAAGTTGTTTTACATGTTTTATACTTCCTACTTTTAACTTGTAGGTATAGCTAGGCTTACGTCTGTTCTACCGGATTACATTTCAGAACTGCTTCTGTACCGTGCTAGCCTCTAGTTCCCAAGGTCGCGGGTTCAAACCCGGCGGAGGGCGATGGATTTTTTCGGGCGTAAAAATCTTGGCATGGCTTCCCTCGGAAGGGAAGTAAAACCGGTGGTCCCGTGTCGTAGATTTACGCCACATAAAAGAACCTCAAGCCTGATAATGAGGCCTCCGAGCAAAATTACCGGTCTTTTACGCCCAATATAGAATGGGACGCTAAGGACCATAGTAGCTAAAGAGCGTCCATAAATAAAACTCAATTTAAAAATTTAGATTAGTTAGGGAAGAATTGAAGAAGGACGCAGAATATTTGTATTTCGCAATGACCAATAATAAAAAAGGTCGTACTCAACTGGTACACCATCCATTCGCGACCGGTTATTCGCATTTACCCTTCTGTTCCAGGAACAGGGGGACACAGCTGTAGCTCCAAGGTTTCCCTTTTTTCTGTTTGTGATTGTGGTGTTTTAAGGACGTACACTTAGGAATACCCGTGCAGGATAGGGGATTTAATGTATCTAGCCTTGCCCTCTCCAAGTATCACCTTTCTACCTCCCCTCTTACATAGTTCCAGACATTGATCGACAAGTTTATGTCTTTCCAAAATATGAGTGAAAATGACACTGCTAATGTGCTGTCTGTGTTTTTGCTGGTTAATTACATTTAAGTTAATAATAATTATGTACACATTGGTAAGATGGAGGATAAAAATTTAACGGCAATTTTTAATCCAAGGGCACATCAGGTAAAATATTATTATTATTATTAGTAGTAGTAGTAGTAGTAGTAGTAGTAGTAGTAGTAGTAGTAGTAGTAGTAGTAGTAGTAGTAGTAGTAGTAGTAGTGAGAGTAGTAGTAGTAGTATTACTATCATCGTCATCAACATTTACTATTATTATTTGTTCTGAATGCTTGTAGACTAAAAATATAAAATTACTAAAGTTGATAAATGCATCCATATAATAATATTTTGTTAACTATTCTGTATTTGATGTTGTTTTTAACATCTAATGTCTTTTCGAAATCTTTAACCCGTTCTACGCGGAATTTTAACTCCTGAGATATAATAATGCTAATTATTATTATTACTATTATTATTACCATTGTTATTATTATTACTATTATTATTTGTGTTCAAACTTTGAATCACACGCTAGTTCAAATTTCCGGACTCTGGAGAATAGAATATAATATAATTCTAATTAAACTGCGCTCTCCATTCGAAAATGGAAATCACGACCTTTGGAATTATGTGCTAAATTAAATTTGCAAATACTGTCAGGCAAGATACTTCGGAAATGAAATAACATCGGACATTAAAAGGTTTTGATCTCACAATATTCTATTTTACAAAATTAAACGTAAATAAAGACGTTACAAAATGAGACCTAACTCACATAATGAGACCTACGTTCATTCAAAGGAATTACAGTGCCAAAATATTTCCTTAATTTTGTGCCACATTCCGAGAACAGCATTCATTTCTGCAGGTTTAAGGAGCACAACAATTTCAGATTTGTTGCAACTTGCCTACTCTTGTATGATGAAACCTGAGTCGCAAACTGTAGTACAGAGACAATTTTAGTCCACCTTCTGAGCATTTCGAATAACGCTTATTCTTGACTTATTCATTTTTTATTAATTTTTGTAATCGTTTACATCAGCAATGGTAGGTAGGGAGAAGTGGAAAATATCTCTATGTATTTTAATAGTTTTATTACTGAAGCCATCTGCGTATCATATGATTTGCTAATAAGATAACCGTCCTAATATCTATATTAAACATATTTTAGTGTAGTTTCAAACTAAGCATTTTTGCCCTTTTTCATAATTGGACTAAAGTGGCCACTTGGCGTTCAGTCCAGGTGAATATATACTTCACTAGTTACTAAGTTATGATAGTCTAGCTATGTATTCTAAATTATTAAGAATGCTTTTAAATTTTTATACAATTTAGTAACCAGTTTTATTGCTAATGAATTTCTAAGCTATAATCACTGTAACTTTGACTACACTCATACATTTTATGAATCGAGGGAAAACACGAGGATACCATATTTATTCCCTCTGTTCCTTAGAATTCTTAAAACAAAGACAATTAGCATCATGACTATTTTGTCCACTTGAAGGCTTTTATGCGAACAAAAGCTTAATATATCTACTGATTAGTTTGTGGCTCACAAAGGACACAAAATTAAAGCATGAAGTAGGTATATTCTATTTATATGTGGCGAGTACAAATTTTAATGTTTTGATGGGCTACCTTCCTTCTTTTAGACATTTTGTACACACTCCAAAGAAAATTACCGGCTTCGACAAACCCCATTACACGCTGTATGGTGCTGAGGCACTTACCTTAATTGACGAAGTCTGATTTAAACTAAATCTTAGAACCTTGTCTGCCAAAGTCTTAAATGAAATAGTATACCCATTCTTGATTATACAGAACTTTGTTGTGAGAATAAAAGCTCCTTCAATGTTGACTGAGCTGAGTATTCGTGAGTTTACAGACTTAGAGACTTTAAACTTGAGTTTACCTTTATTATGTTGATGCACGCAAGCTAGTGACGTGGTCGTAGTGTTACCAAATTAGCTTTTCCCCGCTAAATCTAGCTTCTTTAAATTTAATTAACTTCAAAAGAAGGCTGTACCCCGCTTAGCAAAAAATCTAGCTTATTTCATTCGGTTAACGGACGAGAAGCTGTTTTTGGAATAATCCAAATTTAGGCAATTAGCAATTAATATATTACTCATAGAAACATAGTGAGCATATGATTTGCTAATCTGTTGACAGACGAAGTTTCATCATGCAAAATATGCAAGATCCTCCTTCCCTCAGCCTCTCGCTTCTTCCATTTCTGTCAAATTCTGTACCTAAATGTTGTGATGGCGTATCACGTGACCCATTCGGGAAATCCCTGCAAAGCCGTTTGGTGTTTGTTCATTGTTCTCGCTCCTCAGTTGATGTTTCAGAATTGATGTTAGTGGGTGTAAACAATTTTAGATTTTACTGTGGTGTGTAGGCTAATTTCAAAGTGCCTCCGAAATACATGCAGCGTTTTCGGAAACAATGGCTTAGTGAACGTATGTTCAAGGAGTGACTTTCAGTGATCCCTAGTGATAGTGATAAAGTTAAATGAAGATTTTGTAAATCCTTAATTAATGCCAAACATAGTATCTTGTGCAACATGTCAAAAAAAACCGAAAACATATTTCATTATCCAATGCTTTATTTTCATAAAGGAAATTGGACTAATTTGTAACATCACAACCAGCAGAGATTCTGAAACGGTAGGAAACACCGAACCTCTCTAGCTCTTTTAGTGGCATGCCATTCTTGTATATCGAGTGGTGATGATCTTGGTGAACTTTGTAACGCTAGATTTAATGACAATTCGAAAGCTGCAAAACTTCATCTTCACAGAAGAAAGTAGTGTGGGATAATTAAGTATGTTCTAGTCCCTCATTTTGAGAAACTATTACTTGTATATGTAGGTGATGCACCCATCAGTATTGTTATTGAAGAATCACATGATATAAATGTTACTAAAATTTTAGGAATTGCAATGGTTTACTTCAGTTTGTAAAATGATGGATTGGTTTTCACTTTTTAGCTTTTTCTGAACTACAAAGCTGTGATTCAGAATCCAGCATTGGTTGTGACCTGAAGGAAACGGGACAAAAGGGTGTTGGTGTTGTTAACGCCAATGCCATATCGGAATTGATAATAGCGTTTGTGCAAGATTGCATAAGGAATACTCCGGTGTTGTCATGATTCGTTCTGTGTGCCACTCGCTCAAGTTAACGTTTCGTCGGCATTAAAATTCTTCCGACAAATTTAGATTTCCTAATGGCTTACCCATTCTGCAATACGCAAGGAAACGTACAAAACTCTGTTTGCCACCGTTAATGATGACAGTGAACCCAACAAAATTATTCAAGCCAAACTAGATGGCTTTCTATTGAAAGTGTCGTAGTTAGAATAATTTTAATGTACAGTGGTTACGATCGTGTTTGGTGTATCCAAGTCTAAAGAGAGGGAATATACGGAAGCAATATTGTATAGCACGTTCGTTGGTAAGAATAGCTTTCCATTTCTCTTATGTCTTCTTTTACTTCTGGCGGAGTTCAGAGAGTAAATAAATCATTTGGAGTTGAAACATCGGATCCTTGTAGGATGATGGAAGATCTAACAATTCTGACTGAAAGTATTTTTAGGGAATTTGTTCTTCCAACATACAGGAAAGTTCTCCTTACAGATCGCCTTGAAAGTTATGTAACTTGGAGTATATATTTATGACAAGTTAAAATTGCACCTGACGAAGAAAATGAATTTGGGAAGCGTTGCATCACATGTGTTTTGCGACTAATTCGTGAACTTCAAGTAAGGCTTTCTGATGACATTAAAGTCTTCAGAAATGTATAAAAACTATCAGTTTCAAGTTCCTTGCGTGTGGCGAAATAATCTTTGATAATGAATCATCTTCAAATCCCTGCTGAGAAAATCAGAAAGCCTAGATTCAGTAGCAAATTTAACATCTGTTAAGTGGGAGGGAAAATCGGACACACGGCGCTTCTGGCACGAAGTGAGAAACTATAAAGTTTCTTCTGGTGTAAATCCATTTGAATATTTATCTGACGTTGCAATTTCTTTACTAGTTCTCCCCTGGTCTAATGCAAAATTTGAGAGGCTTTTTAGCATAATGAACATTATAAACAATTAATTACGCAACGGAATGTTACTTGAAGATTTGGGTTCAGTAATGTGAATAAAATCAGGACTTCATTGTTTGGGAAAATTTTGTAAAACTTAGTATTGCCAATAGAAGAGATGCATAAAGGGATCTCTTGCTATATACAAGAAGGGTTCAAGTGACGACTCACTGAGTGCTTCACGTGAATCTAGTAGTAGGGGTGATTCTGTCACTCAAGTACTTCTTCCGAGACTACTTCTCTTTTCAACATTGACGATCCAGACATTGGCCCAGATGTTTCAGTGTAAATCTCCATTTGAATCAGGTGTCGTTGTTTTAATTTTCACTCATTAAAAATATTAAAATTAAAAATATTAAGACAAAATCGTAATATCTATTGGGGTAGGTGCAAAGACCTATCTATAAGTAAAAGTTTATTTAAGTATACTTATTTTACTTTCGTTTCTAAAAATATTTTTTCAGCTCGAAAATAGCTCATTCTTAAGCGCCGTCTAGCGGAATTTACTGAAGCCAGTTGGCAACACTGGTAATCGATGTTCCCTTCTTTTTCAGCCACTTAAGTCGCCTCTACTATGCTCTTTTACTTACAGCTTAAGGTCAAGTCATTTTAACCTCTCTTCCTCCCGGTGGTACAGTAAAATCTGGATCCTGAAATGCCATAAGGTGTTTGTTCTGGTGCTACTTGTCTATACTTCCCCCAAATGGGACGAAACATGTTTTAATCACAAAAATACAGAGTAGCTAACTGTTCCTTGTTTTGTAGTTTTATTCGTTATTGGTTCCTATGTGCGGGTTGTACTATGCTGATAGCTTAGGTTATACACCTAACATAGGAGGATTGATATTGTAAATGATATGACACATAGGAATAATGCCATTGAAGCGTACATACAAATGTAAGAGAAAATTCGCTTCGAACATACTAGAATTTCGCAAATATATCCCACACTGTCTGCGAACTTGCTACGTAGCTCAGCTGGGGATAGCTTCATATACTGCAACTGTTGTTCATTTCTATATGACAAGTCAATATAAAAATTACTACTACTACTACTACTACTACTACTACTACTACTACTACTACTACTAATAGTAGTAGTAATAATAATAATAATAATAATAATAATAATAATAATAATAATAATGGCTATTTCAAGTCAAACACGAGAAGACCAGGAGATTATCTTTCTCCACTACTTTTCAACTGTGTTGTTGAAAGATTAATACAAGAATGACGTAAACACAAAACAACTCACAAAATTAATGAACTGATTATATTACGCAGAGGAAAATCAAATATCTAGCAATCCTCACTGGTAACAACGTAACAGCCCAAAGACAGATTGACCTACGAAAATAACTTGTAGAGAAAATCGGTTTTGCACACATCCTTCGAAATAACTGAATACATTTCGTGCAATAAAGAAGTACCACAATGCATGGAAACAAGTATGCAAAAAATTAAACGAATTTCACAATTTAAATACCTTGGTGAAATAATTCAGGAAAATAGAATCTAAGCTAAAGCTAATAAAACTGAATGGCAAAAAAATGGAAACAGCATATCGGAATTCCCATTAAAAATTGAATGCTTAAACATGCAAAAACACCATAAAAGTAACTAAACCAGAGTGCCTCAAATCAGAAACATTAATTTTGAACAAACATGTTGGAAAATATTGTGGTAAAAAATGCAAAATTAGGAAAATATTTAGGTCCATTGTACACTTCTGAATAATACAGACTGAGAAGTAAAAATGTAATAACAATATATCGTCGGCTTACTTTTAAAACCTCGTATGTCTCTTCCAGACAGTTTTACAGTAGGCTAAAATAACTATTTTACATCTCTGTAAAACCGCTTTAGTTAATAAATTTCTTATGAAACGTCTTCTAATATTACAATTTACTAATACGATGCATCATTCCGAAGGTTTAAATAATTTTGATATTTTTACGAGACTTAAAAGGTTTTTTTAATTAAGTATTGCAAAGTCTTTATTAACTTGCTACGTTTTATGAGATTTTGTTATACTTAAGACTTAATTAATAAATTTTCCTTAAGTACCTTATTGATCTACAAGCTTTTAGAGGTTTTACGAGGTGTTCATTGTTTTATTAATGAATTTCTGGAAGTAATTATTAACTTACAAGGTTTTGAGCCCTATAATTAATCAACTCAGACTTGCTTTGGTATTGACATAGGTGGTATTAACATTAGTAGTATCAGAAAAGGCACACAAATAATTATAGTCAACCACTTTCTCTATGGTTATAACTATAGTTAACTTTTCTCTAATTACATAAACTTGCAAAAGTCTATTATGAAATTGTGCTATGCAATTATCCTATTCATAAGGCAAATTGTTATATAATTAATTGTCATATAAATAATATAATAATTTACCTTTGAAATCAACTTTTAACCGTGATTTCATGTCGGGGCAGTACTTCAGGCAACACGTCATTGACTGTAGGGTCCTCTTTCTTGTTGCCTGGACGAATAGAAGAATATGCTTTCAATGAACTGTAATCCTTGAAGAAGGTATGGCTTAGATAATATACTTCGTAGGTTTAGATTTCGGTCTTTCTGTCTTAAACACTGCAACATAGCTTGCAGGTGGGTATCCTGATTTTTGAATTTCCTCTCTACTGAATCGCATTCCATTTGTGTTTGGCCTTTTAGCAAATACGCTTGAACTATAAAGAAGTTCTTGTTAGACAAATAAAGTAGCGCGTTTGCTAGTGTCACGTTTCTATTCTGATAGCCACAGCCATCTACTGTAAAATATTATTTCATCTTTTTTGTCACACATTACATGTTTTGAGATGAAACCGCACAAAATTGTAGCAAATTCATTAGCACTGAGCCCTCCTTCACTCTCGTGCCATACATAACAATAGCCATCTCCAGTTTTCAAATTATAAATGGTGAAGTTATGGACCTTAAGCTTCATTTTATAATATATGGCCGAAGTCTGCAAGTTTGGGCACAAATATACAGACGCCAGATCCATTGTATACACATGTTTCGTCTTATTATTTTTCTGTCCTTGCTGCTTTCTTTTTGCTGATAGGTGAATTGCAAGTATCCTCCGATATGTTTCCAGAGTCTTAGCTGCAGGAAAGATCACATCTATCTTTTTGAGGATTAAAGAGGCTTAGATTCATATCATAAAATACCTAATGAAACAATTTAAAATAGACAATGCCTTAACTTTCTTTCTCTCACAATATCTTTCATATTCCCTATATAATGCTAATTTTGAATTCCATAATGGCTCTAGATACTTCTTTGAAGACGTATGACGTTTCTGCAATAATGAGAAACCAACTTTGGGAGATCTTCAAAGAATAATACAACTATTTTCTTTTCTTTGCTCACCTCCTCGCGTTTTCTTTCCTTTTCACATCTCACACGCCTATTTTGTTTACGGATTATCACTATTATGCCCACTTTCTTTAATTCAGTTTATGACTGTCCATTCCCCAATGGATAATGTATTGAACATTTTCTTGCAGACCTTTACTCTAGTGCTGTTTTTGTGTAAAGAAAACTAAAACTGTTTGCTCTTCTGGAAACTTCATGTTTCTTATTTTTCTTATCCTTAGCATTATGTTTATCCATGAGATATTGCACCATGACATTTTTTCATCCAATAACTTCCTCCAGAAAGCTCAAAGTTCTCTTTCCTGTCACTATCTGCTAGTTTTGCAACACATCTTCTTGGACTTGGTGCTCATTTTGTAGTTGAATATAGTTAGTTCCCATTATCCTACTTATTTCCTTAATACCATACTCCCATTTGTTTCCAGATCTTCTGGTCCCCCTATATGCTTTACCATGCATTCTCTTCTTTTTATTTTCCTCTGACATCCGCGTAGATTCTCGTACAGAATTTCCTTTAGCTTTCTTTCTCTAGTATGAATATCATTGTTCATGTTTTCTGTGACATCACTTATATCAAAATAGTATTACTTTGTATAAATTGACAATTGTCATCGGAATCTGGTTCAGGTTCACCCCCCACTTAATGTAACTGGACTGCCTAATTCATCAATAAAAAGTTCCCTTTGAGGGGTATCCTCTGAATCTATCTTTAGATAACTTAAATTTATTTTATTTCCTTCTCATTCCATACTTAGAACGTTATGTTTTTCACCTGTATTTTTATTTGAATCTAAACCTTGCAGGTCCTTTTCAATGTTTTCAGTATCTAAATCAATAATAATACATTCGCTTTTATTTGTATGCACTACTTTTGAGGAAAGCTGAGATTTATACTCTTTATCTTCATTTCTCTGAATAGTTTCCGTAGTTAAATTTTGTCTATATTCTCTAGCCAATTGTAATTGTATTCTCAAAATGTTTAACATTTTCTGAGCTCTGGAAGCATTTTCTGTTGAAAATGAACAAGGCAGAACGCAATGGTAAGTAAGTGGTGACAAAGGTTTGCTTTAAGCAACTATATTAGTAGTATTCCCATTTGAAGTTTGCGTCCTACTATTTAAAACCAGAGATCGAAACGGAAAACTTTACCAAACAGAACGCTAATCTAACCGACTGAACGAAAGTTTTTATAAAACCGAAAGCCAATAAAACTTCAAATTTAACCAACCGAACCTATCATATTATTTCAATCATATTATTTTCATATTTTAGTTTAAATTCTGTCAAAATGTTTACCTATTAAAATTTAAAATTAACTCTTATTTATAATTGCAGTATACCTACCGGCTTTCTTCATTCTTTCTTTTTATTAACATTATATGCAAGACAAACAACCATTAAGAAAACTAACGAATTTTCTGCTTTTCCTACAGACGTTTGATAACTTCAATGCAAACTGCAACATGAAGGTAACTCCATAAATTAGTAATCAAATTCGAAATACAAAAAAGTTAGTTGGCTCATTTCCGCACTAGCTATAAAATCAGTGTGAAGTGAAATAATCATTATTTAGCATATCAACAATATAAGCTGTGAAACAACATTTTCCGTGTAAGAAAAGGTACTACAATTATACTAGCTGTGTATGAATGCTGTACTCAAATTGCAACTGCAGACTGTGGGGGTGCTTACTGCTACATTTCCCACATTTGTTATTGATACGTCGTTTCTTGTCCTTCAATTTTTTATGCGGAATATTACATTACACATTAAATCGGACGGGAATTGTACACATTGTTTCTTACAAGACGGAACGGAAGACATCCAAAGTTTTAAGAAACAGAACCAGGTTTCGTTTTGCTCTCCTCCATTTCGAGCCCTGACTGAAACTCCTACCTTCACATTCTACGAAGTCTTAATTTACCTTAACTTGTTATAATACGAGTACTTACTATTAAAATATCGGAATTCTTGATGAATTAATATGAAATACCACGTCACAAACCACTCACTAAGGAATCACTTCACAGAATGAAGTTCACAGAATAATCACTCATTGTCACAGTAAGATAAAGTACGCAAACAACAGCGTAATTCAACATTATTAAGAATGACCGCCAGCTGGAAAAGTATTTGTTGTTTCTAAATCAGATCAACTGTATAATAAAATAACACCTCCCACTGGACAAAAAGAGACAGCCTAAAACCCGAGATCACAACTACATCATTTATTATTATTGGTTTATTTATAGGCTACAATCATCTATCTGATATTGAACTTCGGTTATAAGAAAGAAAACACAATTGCCATTCTTATTGCAATATACTAGATTTGCGGGCTTAAAAGCAACCATTTTCTTAGTAAAACAACATGTTTTGAATTCAGTAAGAAGTTAAGACTTAAGAGCTTTTAAGGTAAACTATTCATTCATAAAGCCTCGTAAGTCCGTTCCAGAATAAAATGGAGACTTACTAGATTTTAAGGTAACATTTGAAGGCTTAGAAAAATACGAGGTTTACGTTTTATTAAATATCAGCTTTAATATAGTGTTCAGACTTACGAGGTTTTAAACGACGATAGAGCATACAAAATTCTAATTAAAACACACAAAATCTGAAAATGGACCAAAATCCAACTTACGAGGTTTTAGAAGTAAGCCGACGATATACAGACATTAGAAAACGAAGGTTAAAATTTTATGGACATATTAAACAAATGGACTCAGAGAGATCCACAAAACAGATAATGGAATTCTACGAAAACAGAAGTAAAAGGTTACTTAAAATTGGCAGGAATTATGCAAGAGGATATCCTAAACAGACATATTTTTAGAAACAAAGTCGATAAGTGGCAAATTGACCAGAAGGACAAACCTAAAAAAAAAAACTGGAGCAACATGGATAAAAGAGAAAGAAACTTCGCAGTAAGAGAATGAAAGAGTACAATGAAATCAAAGGAAAACAAGAAAACGTCTCTCTAAAACTTTGCGTAGTCCTGCATGGGATAATTCGCAAACAAAAGAATGCGTATTTGTAATTTGAAAAACATAATGTTATTTATTAACAATAAAAGGCTAATAGGGTATAATTTCCAATGATTTTATTATTTTTATTTACTTTATTGCTTTGCTTTATTTTAGTTATTTTATTTTCAGTGTTGAAACGTATTATGATCTTCAACAAGCCAATTGTACTTTCTTAAAGTTATTGTTCTTTAAATTTCTTTGCTAGAGCCGTTTAAACAATTACTGCACTGAAGCACAGAAACTTTGACCACATACGAACGTCATATTGAAGATCGACTTGAATCATCGATTATTCTAATAATAATAGAAGGAAAACAGAAAAAAAAACTACCACTACAAGAATGCACTATTGCGCGAAAAGAAAGTAGAACATGTTTAAATATAGCATCTTAAATATCCAGAACCCACAAAACAGCGCTAAACCGTATTCCGGTGCATTATTATACCCTATTATATTAAATAAACAACAGTTAAGAGAATATTTACAGCACACTATCAATAAGTGAAAAAGACATGAAAATAAATCACCAACACCAACGAGGAGCTATTCCTACACCTCCGTTTCCCTACAATCAGCCTTCTCGGATTTCAGCTGTCTTGCCTTAAGTAGAAATTTACCTATCCTCTCCATGTCTTCCCTGCCTGTCAGTAGCCTCCAACATGCTCTTAACTCTCCATTCGAAATGGTAAAGGATCGCGGTAAATATGTTCCCCTCCATTCTTCCATACCCCTACATCTTGCCAAGATATGAACCCATGACTCTTCCTCCTCGCAAATGGGGCAGATTCTTCTACCACTTTCATCAGTAACTTTTATCATCCGCCATGCTCCCAAGCTAAGCCACGCGAGGCCCTGTCTAACGAGTTTGTGCCCGTTTTGATGTATTGCTCCACACCCCACTGAGATTTTAACCCAGTTGTACTTCTAATGAAACCTTCTCCGTACATTACACAATTGTTTGTTGCCTGTCAATATCACAGAGGCGGTACTTAATTTATCTCCGTGCACTCCGTTTATTTTCTTGACCTACCATCCAAGTATTGCGTATTCCTATGGTTTTCAAAGCCTCTTTAGTTTTGATGACCATCTCGAATTCCCTTCCATTCTCAACTGTTGACGGTAGCATGCTGCCCTAATTAGAGATTGGTCTCCGAGAACGATTTTCATCCAGTATTTAACTGCTATGATTTTGCACTCTATCGTCTCACTATGCGCTCCAAATTCCCTCATAATTCCACAGTTGGCCGTACCTTTTTTCTAATGTTAACAACACTCCTCCCCGGCGTCATAGTATATGTAATGTAATTTATTAAAAACTATACACTACAAGTAGATGATATATTGTCCAATTGAAACGAATAAATCTGTAAGGCTCTATCTAGAACTTTATTTGACAGGAAATTGAGAATCATGCCGAATGTATAGAAAATGGAAAGAGAATAACATATTTAATATATTTCAGTAGCTGTGGATTAAAGTGGAGATGCTGACAATAGTCAATTGTGATTTTTATTGGTTGAGATGATGAACATTTGGAAACATCCGAGTAGTTATTGAATTTAATACATTTATTACAAAATGCAACTGGTAAACACATTGTACGACTGTTTGTCATTCGGCGTTAAATAAAGCTTTGGAATGTAAAAAAATCCTTCAAACCTGGAACAGAGAACATGCGTTTATCCGACATAAGGAGAGAAGCGTTATTGAAGATTGTCATCACAAAAATTAACCACGTTTTAATCAAGTAACATATTGAATCCCCAATGAACGAATATATATTTTTTTACATTTCACCGTAAGAAACAAACCCGGTCAGGTGAACCGTGTGCTCCACTACCAAGGCAGGGTTCCCAAGTCTAAATGCAAGTTCATATTCCTATTACACTCGTGAAATCAATTTTCAGAACATAACATAGAAACCCTGATATGAAACGACCAGTCATAGCGGAAAAAACCTTATGACTTTGCTTTAATTGTCTTCAAATTCATGTTAATCAAAATCTGTCTTCATCATTAATACGAGTTGTATGTCCGTATCCCATCCTATTTTCTCCACTGCAGAGTGATATACTACACGGGACTCAAAATTTGCATGTCAATATTTCACTAGAAGTATATGTACATTTTGAACCATAGTACCTCCGTCTGAACGTCTTATAAAATGTCCTTATTTAAGGGGAGATTAAAAGCCCTATCCCGCCATTATCAAACCTGAAAAATTCGTGACCCACTATTTCAAAAAACATTCAAGATATCAGAATGAACGTTTTACAGAATACAGATGCGTGCCTTCTAAGATCGCTGATCTACTATTGTCCAATAAGTTTGTTTATTAAGGAAGATAACATAACTGTATTAATAATTATCCATCACATAATTAAAAATTAGCAGTTTTAATTAAAAAAGGTAATGCGTTTTAAATAATCAACAAACGTCTTAACACAAAAGTAGATCCGCAAGAGCACTTAGAGCTGTTTTTATCATCCTAAAATTTATTTTAGCTATCTTCATTAGCTTCTGAGAAAACGCGTCAATTATACCAGAAAATGTCATTCATAGAAAAAGCTGTTGATACTAAAGATTTGTAGTGCTTAATCCATGTTCTTACTATGTTCGGTAGCGTATGCGGTAACATTGCTAAAGCATGAAGTGAAATGATTTTGGAAAAAGCAAAAACTATAGCTTAGGGAATAGAAAGAGAGAGTATCCGAGATCTATTGCATTAGTGCCGGCTTTGGATGGTGCTCCTGTCGTAACTATATCACCCTCCTAGAAATTACACAACAGACATTGCGCAAGCTTCTTAAATGAGATTTTATCTTATAGGTAGTTGTATTTTGATGAATGTAGTAAAGATAATGGTGACTGTGGTAGTCTGTAAATGGCTAGCAATGATAATGCTGGTTGTGATGATGGTAATAGTGGTAATGGTGTGAATTAGGGAGTTAGTGCGTTAATAGAGTGATGGTGGTGTAGGGAATAGGGAGTTATACTGTTAATGTGAGTAATAGTGGTAGTGGCGGTGGTGATGATGGTTGTAATAGTGTAGAGTTATGGTGCTAATGGAAGTGATGGTGGTTGTAGTGTTGAGCTACGGGGTAAATACAAGTGGTGACAGTTTTGGTGATGGATATAGCAGCGAATAGTGTTGGTGTTAATTGTGCCCTTAGGAAGTTATGGTGTTAATGAGAGTGATAGTGGTAGTCGCAGTGTAGATTTATGGTGTGAAATCAAGAAATGGTGGTTGTGAAGGCGGTGAATGGTGTGAGTGTTGATTGTGGTCTTAGAGAGTTATGATATTGATGAGAGTGATGGTAGGGTAGGGAATATGCAGTTATGCTGTTAATGTGAGTGGTGGTGGTGGTGGTGGTGGTTATAATAGTGTTGGTGGTAATAGAGGTTTTAGGGAGTTATGGTCTTAAAGCCTAGCAGCTGTTCAGAAAATTCGTTGTCGTCGCATTTTAGCCAACACCTTAAGGCATAATCAGAGATATACAACTCTACTCCCTTGTTCGCTCTGCTGCTAGCGAAGCGATTTAACAGAGGATGTTTACTCTGATTACATTACAACGAAGATATGTCCGGTATAGTAAGTGACGTACAATCGTCACAGTCTTTCCCTCCACAGAAAAAAATACTCTAGAGAGTTTAGTTTTCCTTCCAAGGCCATAAGCTTCAACTTAGCCAAATTCATTGGAAGAACGACATAATAATTCCTGTGGTTTTTGTGTATATTTTCTAATGGATGACGTTTTGGCGCTATATTCGTTTATACGGAAGCCAATATTTTCCACTCTAATATGATAGGAATCCAAACATCGAAAGAACTAGGCATTAATATTTAAATTTAGAAAAAACTACACTTTAACTCCTGTCTCGCTAGCAATAAGAATAATGATATGAAACTTACAAACAGCATTTCTAACATATTAAAATCTGGTCTCAGAGTATTAAAATACAAATGAAAATACAATTTAACAACACCTCATGAATTCAAGTGCGATAGATCACAAACAGGTGATATAAAACTTTTACAAGTTTGAAATGTTCTCCTACTGACGCCAGGATTGAGCTCATTAGCTCGTTAAAACTGCTCCATATTGCGCAGTACATTCTTGGCCTTTCCAGATTTCTCAAACCTCTTGGTCTGTTATTTAAAACAGGATATCTATATTTCTATTAATATTCGGTATCCTACGAAAACTATCTTTTATTTTATGCTACTAATCGTGTATCCTATTATTTTTCATATCATTGACTTGAATGAAAAGTCTCATCTCTGTTTCTTGGATTCTGATTACATCTCTCCTTCTTCAAGTCCAACTCTCACTATTATATAAATGCTAAGTTTTGGCTATTGTTTTACAAAATGCCATTGTTCATTTTTTTGCTTCTATTACGACATAGTCTATATGGTTAAAGAATTGTAATTATTTTGACACATTTTTCTCCTTGAAATGATACCTAGGGACGGGAATTTTATGCTCTAACAATTCCTGTATATCTATGAATTTATGAATTGAAAACGTTTACAATATACACATAAATATGTCCATATGAAACGTATGAAGACATTATAGTGATGTGAAATAAACATTTAAGGTTATTTTATGTAATCTCTCCCTGAATACAATATTGTGGAAAACATATGATTTGTTTAACTTGTCAAAATTTATTTCTTTTTACTAATGCAGAAATGAGAGATATTTTCATTAAAACGATATATATATATATATATATATATATATATATATACAATAAAAAATAGTATGCATATTTTAGTTCTCCACTCTCTCAATTTCTTATCTGTTGCAGTTTATGACTACTAAGTTAGTTTTCCACATTTAGCCCCTCTTATTGCTTCTTAACATATCCTTAAACCGGGAAAATGTTTTCTCCGTCTCACAGAAACTTAGGGATGCGTATAGAAAAGCTACATTTTCATCTTGTTTGGTGGTATTTCACTAGGCAGTTCGGAACATTACCCTGTTAAGAGTTCTTCAATCTCACACTTATGATAATATTCCGGGTTTTCTTCATTGATACTATGAGTCTTTCCACTACATTGACAACACTTGCAAGTACTGAATTTAATTTGAAAGCCGTCATTTTGAAGTTCATTAACAACTGGCACAACATTATATGTTTGAGTTACAAAGAAGTAATAGCCGAAGGAAAATTAAATAAGTGTGCAGATATACAAGAAAGTTTAGTTTCTAGTTCTGCGTTCTTTAATATATCCTGAACAAATTTTATTGACGATATACATGTGGACTACCATCATTTTTGCCAACTTTCAAGACTGACTCACTGGTACATATTTGAAAATCAAATATTTAGAAAATAAGTTGTATAAAATATATTCATGTAAAAATATGCAAATATGCAGTGTAATTTGCGAATAGTTGAAATACTATGCTTAATAACATGCATTCCAATAATTTTAGATTATTGGAAATTTAATAAATAACACAGATAATAAGTAAAAATACTTTGCATTAAAATCCTGTGCCGTGTGATAATTTAAAATTGCGGCAATTTAAGTGGTTTACTTATTTTGATATGTTGTTTCTTCTTCACTAATTATTTTTATATTACTGGAACGTTAACTACAAAAGCCATCATTTTAGTTTTATTTTCAGATACTGGTATGTTTTATTCCTTGCTTATTTTATTTATTTCGTAGATATCTGTATGTGACGAATCCCCAGTCCTAGACTGTAACCTCAGATTATCTGCGCACAGAAGTACCTCTTTTCTTTTTCAATAGGGATATGTTATGTAGGATTCTATCTCTACATGACAGGACTGTTCCATATATTGGCGCTGCTTTATCTTCTGCTAGTGCCTGGGGAACATCAAAGCTAGAAATTTGTATCTTTAAATACATTAGCTGGACACATGGTGCAATTGGTAGAGCACATTACTGCTTTTATAAGGGTAAGATGTTCGAATCCATGCTGGAATCAAAACATTTTCCTGTAGCACAGACGGTTTCTCAGTATGCACGAGCTGAATAATAGTTATAAGCAGAAATTAGAGTAATTTAAACATCAAAATTTAAAAAATAATTACACTTAACAAATCAAAAGTTCAGTTTTCCACAATATTTGTAGGGGTAAACTTAACCTTTTTCCCTCCACACTTATTATTGTTAGGACCAGTAAGTATACCTCGACGATGTTTTGGGTGGGTAAATGTGAGTGTGTATAAATTATGCCTGGATGTGTTTTACAATTAATTTCATGATGTTGATGATAATCCATTAGCCCTATCGGTAGTCAATCGATCAATGACTTCTGCGGGGTCATATGCCTTATAAATGGACAGTCTAGACTAAACTCCTGCGGAGTCATATGTCTTATAAATGGACAGTCTAGACAAAACTCAGTAATAGTTTACGGTTCAATTAGGCACTCCAGAGCATAAATAAATAAAGTAATAAATAAAACAATGCGTGCAATTATTTCTCTGTGCACAAAAGGAATGGACGAGGAAACCTGAATTGTGTATAAAATAAATAAAATTGGCTGATTAAACAAAATTAATATGCACTTTGGCAAATTTAAATTACTGCTGTAAATGTAAATTAAATAATGCAGCCACTAATTGCACATTTGTGTTTTAATGATATTTCTCGTAGCTAGTCGACTGTTGTTATTAATATTGGTAGTTTCTTTGATATAGTGAATTTATTTAGCAGACACCGAAGTATTCCGAAACTCAAATAAAAAATTATACGGATTTTTAGCAAAGTAAGTTTAATTTACGTAATCTGCCTATCAATACAGTGTAGGTATATAGAAAAAATACCGACATCGATTAATATGTTCGATGGGACATCAAAGGGAACATCTTTCAAGAGGGAGCCCATGTCCGGAAACACATGGTTTGGAATCTGTGGGGCGTCAAATTATGCGCAACATTCATGTTTGGATACATCCGCGTACACAAGTGGTTCGTAACCAATACAGGTTCAATGTGAACGTATGGGTTGGGTAATTGATGACCAGATCATCAATCTACTACTGCTGCCAAGCAGACTAACAAGACCGACATATCCCACTTTTGTCACAGATGTTCTTCCCACTGCCCTTGATGTGCTCCGCTACAGATTCATCAGGTGATGTGGCTGCAACACGAAAGAGCTCCAGCTCACTTTGATGCAAATTTGTGGCACCTCCAGGGCGCCACATTGCACAAACGATGGATTGGTAGAGGGGGACCTGTGCCATAGCCAACACGGTCGCCTGATCTTGCACTCTTGACTATTTTCTTTTGCAGTACCATAAATACTACGGTCTATGCAACCCCTATAAACTCTGCACCAACGATGTTCACTCTGCATTCAAGTAGGAGGTCAACAGTTTGAACCTCTTTTGTAACTTGCGATAGGGTGTAATGTTATAAGTGGGATTCTTAAAAAAAAACGTGAAATGCACACCGATTAACATATCCAAACCGTTCGCAAGATTCGGCGTCCGACAACGTCCAAACAATGTATTTCCAGACATGGGTTACCTCTAGAAAAATGTTCTCTTTAATGTCCCGCTCAACCTAATAAGGGTTTGTTTTCGCTGAACCATTTCTAAAAAAATGTGATCTGATACATTCACATGATGCTCTCTACCCTCTATCGTTTATTGGTGGGTATACAAACTATTCTTATTAAAGCTTGTTTTTCTATTTAATACATTTTTATTCAAATAAACCTTTGCAGAAATATCTACATTACACATTTCGTTATACATACAAAGGGAACTGCGACAGTAAAATATTTAAGAGGTGGACACTATATGCTGGTCTTAAATTCCCATACTATTTCCATGCAATCGTGAGAAACAACTGAATGTTGAAAGGACTTCAAGAGAACTCAAAAATAATGACCAATTCAAACCATTACTAATGTATATCTCGGAAATAGCTTATGCAGCAAAAGAATTAGTGAAATAAATTGTGTGTTTTAAAGAGATCTACATTTTTGTATAATATGATTTCGTATATCGCTTAACGTTTACCAGATTATATATAAGATTATACAACATTTTTTACTAATGAAGAGAATTTCACTGGCTATTGCCCCCAAAAATCAAGATGTACATTTTATTTATCATGTAGATATATTTAATGTAAGTATTTTAACCAAAGTCAGTTTTTAGAAAATAAAAAAATTCGGAAAATGTTCCATTTAAAGGGTAGTTTGCGGCGATGAAAATTTCTTGAAAATCTTGTGTCGTATCTTTAGAAGGTATTGAATCTAAATATCAACTTTGGTATTTATACAACTTTTCGTCTTTGAGTTATGCTCTTCACAGTCACACACACAAACCCACACTGACCTTTTTCTAAAAATGCCCTTTTGTATTCAGGGGTTTCAAAACATGTATTTCTGGTGAAACTTCGGTATACGTTTTGGGTGGAATGCAATACCTTCTCTAGCTACTACGTACATAGTAGGGAATAAAAACCTGTGATACATTCACATGCTTTTCTGTTCCCTCTATCGTTTATTAGTGAGGGTACAGACTATTCTTACCAAAGCTTGTTTTTATATCCGTTGCGTTTTAATCCAAATAAACCTTTGCAGAAATAGCTACACTACGCACCTTGTTGTAGAATCAAAGAGACAGCGACAGTCAAATGTTAAAGAACTGGACGCTATATACTGTCCTTAAAATTCCATACAGTTTCCATGGAATCGCGAGAAACAACTGAATGTCGAAAGGGCTTTAAAGAATGATCAAGAAATAAACAATTAAAAAAATTAATAAACCACATCTCAGAAATGACCACAGAAAGCTTATTTGAAATAAATTATATGCTTTAAAGATATCTACGTTTTTTTTGTGTAGTATTTTTTCGTCTATCTTTAACGTTTACCAGTTATATAAGATTATACAAAACTCCTTCAGAATGAAGAGAACTTCAAAAGCTATTCCCAGAAAGTTAGACATATACATTTTATTTATAATGCAAATATCTTTAATATATGTTATTTGAATCAAAATCTTTAGAGACAACTTTTAGAAAATGAAAAAAGAAAAACTCGAAAATGTTCCATGTAAAGATAGTTTGGGGTGGGGGATTTTCTTGAAAATCTTCGTGTCGCATCCTTGGAAGATATCAAGCTAAATACCAATATTTATCCGACTTTTTGAGTTATGCTGCTCACAGACAGACACACACGGACATGTTTCCCAAAATACTTAATTTAGAGGGGGGACAGAACATTACGTCCGGTGAAATCTCCGTATCGAATGTTTGGATGGAATGCAATACCTTTTCTACCTACTATGTATTTGGTAGAAAAAGTAAAAACAAGAACATTTTTATCTGTAATTGTATTACTTTATTCGTCACTGTCCTGAATACCTGGTTGTTTTAATACTCAAATGGTGATGGTGATTGTGGTGGTGGTGGTGTTGGTGGCATTAGTGATGTTGGTGTTAAAAATAAAAAATAACTATTATTATTATTATTATTATTATTATTAATATTGTTATCAAATTATTTTGAAACACCTATCGAAATAGGAATATAATTATATCACCCAATATAATATGACGAAATGGAAGACATTCTGGCATTTGTTATTAGGGATCCTTCAGAAATATGTCTTAATTTCAAGAGTATATAAAACTATCATGTATAAATCTTAAGAAAGATTATACTTAGAAAATAAAGAAATATAGGTACTGAGATTAAGAATTTATGAATTGCTCTTTACTTTCTCCACCACGTATATGGTAGGTAGAGAAGGTGTTGCATTACACCAATAAAATTCGACACTGAGATTTCACCGGAAATACATGTTTAGAGTCCTCTGGGACCCCCAAAATGGCATTTTTAGATACGTTCCTGTGCTTGTCTGTCTGTGTGTCTGTGAACAGCATAAACTCAAGAACGAAAAGTCGGATAAGTACCAAACTTGTTATTTAGGTCGATTATCTTCAAAGAATGCGACACGAAGATTTTCAAGAAAATCCCCTCACCCCAACATTTATCGAAACTTTTAATTTTCTAAAAAGTGGCTGTAACGAGTGTGATTAAAATAGCATACATTAAAGATATTTACATGACAAATAAAACCTATATATTTAATTTGCTGAGAATAGTCTTGAACTTCTCTTCATTCCGAATGAATTTTGTATAATCTTAAATAACTATACAAAAATATATAGATGTGTTTAAAATACACAATTTATTTAAATAAGATTTTTTGGGGGTGAGATATTTCTAAGATATCCGTTGTTAATGGCTAAATTACTCATTACTTGGTCATTCTGTTACGGTCCAGCGTACAGCATCCAGTTTTTAAACATATGAACTATCGCCTGTTCTCTTTGTATCCGTAACGTAGTGTATAATGTAACCATTTGTGCAAAGGATTATTTGGAATAAAATGTGGTAGATAGAAACATAAGCTTTAATAACAATACTTTGTATATAACTAATAAACTATAGAGGGTAGAGAAAGTCATATGGATATACCACATCAGGTTTTTCATAACTGGTTGAAAATTGTTTCACTAAAGACTTGTTTTATTATACAAGTGTGGCTGATAATATGTTTGCGCTTTAATGTGTAAAGCAACTACAATGCAACTACAAAAATAGCATCTATCAAAAACTGAATTTAAGGGTACTAATTTATGGATTCCCTATCCATTTAGCCTGTATAAATACAGGTGTAACTTTACCTGGCAATGTTGTATTTTTAGACCTGTCTTCCCAAAATGAGCTGAAAATATATCTGATGTTGCCGGTAATACTGCATAGAGTTAGCTTCTTATGGCGTGCTAGCATTTATTTTTAAGCACGATTCCGAAAGCGTTGGAAGGTAAAGGGTTTTTTTTTTTTTTTTTTTTTTTTTTTTTTTTTTTTTTTTTTTTTTTTTGCAGTGTGAAACAGAGGAATAGTTTCTCGTTTTCAAAAGATTTTACACGCACATATGCTGCGAAGTATAACAAATTTAACCTGGTATAACAAAATGAATAGATCCCGTGCAATTTCAAAGCGCATCTCATGCCGCAAACTACACTTGCGGTACCTGTTAGTGCCAGTTGAATATGTCCCTTTTGTCTTTATGTTTAAAACTTTCAATTGCTACTTCCAATGCGGGATATTGCTCCCAATATATACGTTGAAAAATTTGTTCTTAACTTAAGTCAGAAAACTTTTTAGGCTGATATTTCTCTTCTTATGCTCTTAGTATTTTAATTAGGGGCTGGAGTATATCTGTTTCCTCCAATATATTCTATAGCTACCTTATAGTGACTCTTTTAAATCCTTTTGAATAGTCAAAACAGAGTGTGGTGTGTTTATTTTTGTTTTATTTCCTTCATCACTTGTTTCAAATAAGGCATTTATTGTGGATTTTCAATTCAAAATTCTATTTGCTTCTCCAAACCTTGTACAATGCCTTGTGTTAAGATTTCAGTATACCCTTTATAAGCATTAAATAATAAGTTTATACCTCTACTTTTCCTGCAAATTAACTTTTTATAAAACCTGTATGACATGCTCATTCTTCATTTTTTTAGGTAATTTAGCCTAATTTAAAACTTCTTGACTTCTTAACTCCAATGGAATTAAGTGTATATTCTTTATTAAAACCCTTAATAATAAAGAAAGGGGTAAGAAACAATGCTTAAATCAAAGATTCCAAATTCTAAAAACAAAACAAGAAAAAGATGTGCATAAATATTTGTAAACACGTATATATAAGTTATGTGATGTGTACATAGGTATGCCAACATGGGGACATTCCTACTTGGAGGCAAGAAAAAGATATACCGCAAGTTTAAGTGCTTGCTGGTAAACTTTCTATTTTGGAATATAGATAAGAAAATTGCATTGCTTCATGATGAATATTTTCAGCTAATCTTAACCGTACAACATAATATTTCCTATGCCGGTTATGGTGAGTTGCTCGGATAAGATTTTTGTGGGATTATATCTTATCCCGAAAATACAAATGTCGAGTAGCTCTGTATACCCCGGGCTCGTTTGAGGATCATATCACCTATTTCATTTCGTCGTCCTATATGATCTAAACGCTTAAAGGATATTAAACTAAAAAGTAGTTTTATTAAAACTGACTTAAAGGGAACTATAACATAGTTTTAGTACACTTAAAATAATTAGGTTTTACTGTCAGCAGCATATTGTTATGATACTTAAATTCCTCATATCATTGGGCTCCTCAATGTGACGAAAGTCACTTGTTTGTAAACAGTTTTCGCTTCAGCTAATTTTTCACATGTTTGCGTACATCAAAAAATGTATACAAACTCTAACAGTGTATTGTATTTGTAAAATATATCTTTTTCGGGCTTGTAGTCCGTGGTCGAACAATAACAATTTTGTTATATTTAATTAAAACTATTAGAAGCTCTTACAACTTGATTTTTCGTCCTCAAAGTTGAGAACAAAACATCAAGTTTTAACATTTTTAATAATTTCATTGTTCAACCATGGCCTACAAGCCCCGAAAATTGTTATAGTTTACTAATAA
Source organism: Deroplatys truncata (assembly GCA_030765065.1). Lineage (NCBI taxonomy): Eukaryota > Metazoa > Arthropoda > Insecta > Mantodea > Mantidae > Deroplatys > Deroplatys truncata. Next base: position 273,509,189 of record CM060981.1, read on the forward strand.
CACCAGCCGTGAAAGCCTACGATCAGATGTACCTATTCATATATATATATATATATATATACATATATTGTTTTCAGGGCTGCATTAAATCATCTGCGGAAATTGTAGTGTGGTATTTTCTCAACACATGTAGCTATGGCCCTTATTACAGTCACTGCACAGCCTCTTATGACCGACATGTGACGTATGATAGTGAATTAAAATGACCATGGCACGCTTGACGTTTGAAGAACGGAAGCTCGTTTTAAAGCGGTGTTTTTAGGTGTGGAGGTGTGAATTTGGAATAAAATCTCCAAAATCTTGACAATTACACGGCTGTGCGATAATTTACCATTTGGATGTGCACAATGACAGATCCGAAGATTTCGTACACCTACAAGTCCGTTCCTTCGGCTACGGTCTTAGAAAGGTTTTCAATGTCGCCTAAAATGCCCATTGCAAAGTGTGCCCGTGAGGCAGGGGTTACCAGTGTGTGCATGTGCGACACACTCTGAAAGCCGCTATTTGGAAAGTAAACGTACTATGAAATGCGTATAATCACGATCAGTGATTGCACTTTTGTGAAAAGCTTTCACCATAGTGTAAACGAGGTTAAAGAGTTTGTGACGAAGACTGTGCGGTCTGACGAGCCCCAGTTGAACATAATGGAGCAGAAATCTTCATAACTGTGTTTCATGGACACCTGAAAATCCACACGTTCATGTCGACAAGGCAGTCAGCCTACCAGAAATGAATGTCTGGACTTCCATCTAGTGATATTAGGACCTTCATAGCGGCGCCAGGCATCTGGAAATGTTAAGCACCTACATTTTGCGAGTTATACGTATTTTTTATAGAAATAGCGCAACCCCTTACTACCAGCAAGGCGAATGGGGTTTCCTAGATGATAATCTACAGAGACACTGGATAGGACGGAGAGATACATCTGAGTTCCCAGCACGTTCACCAGATATAACGACTTTAGACTTTTACCCTTCGGAGACCTTGAAGACGCTATGTATCGCGGAAAATGTCTACACTGGAGGCCCTTTGTCAAGAAACTATAGCAGCATTGCAGATATCCCGCGAACACATTGACCCACTTTCTTCAAGCAACCAACCATTCGCCGTTGTCACAAATATATGTCTGGCGCTACTGACAACTGCTTTGAGAACCGAAAATAACTGAACAGACGTAAAAAACTTGCATTAAACCGTAGATATATAATTATGTTAGGTACAACACACAATGAAAACAATAAAGAACTTGTGTTCCTTTAGATGTGTATAATATTTTTTGATAGAACCTGTATTTTTAGGCCTTTAAATTATTTTCATTTAGCATACATAACCTAATTATTTAAAATAATATTTAAAATAAGTTCAAATGACAAATCATCGCCGCAGATAGAAGTTTATGTTATGGCATAATAAACGGCATGTCTGCCTACATCTTAGAAATTCCCTTTTGGTCTGTGACCTCGGTCGTAAATATCTTACTCGCAAAAATTTGTATGATCTTCTTTAGGGGAGGGAATAACTACGGGACGAAAGGTGTATAGATGTCATCTTCTTAGGAGGTGCTGCTATGTACAAATATGAATAAAAGCTTATAGTACAATTTTGTCTCTGCCTCTTATTGCAGCAGAAAAATGTTCTCTACCTTCGTCGCATTATATTTAAAATACGAAAGGATTAAGAAAAGTCTTGTTGAAATACATAATAAAAAACCAACAAGTGTACCTATACCATAATCCTCCTTTTCTTTAAAAAAAATTCCTTGTTTCGCCAAAATTTAGCACTTTTGGTGTTTAGAAATCCCAATTTACCTAATTTAAGTGAGTTTTATTTATGGACCCTCTTTAATTCCTATGGTTCTTAGCGTCCCGTATTGTATTGAACGGAAATTTTACTCATAGACCTCCTTATCAGGCTTGAGGTTCTTTTATGTGCCGTAAATATATCACACGGAATAACTTTACGTTACTTCCCTTCGGAAGGAAGCCATGCTGATGATCTTTATGTCCGAAAAAATCCATCGCTCTCCTTCGGGATTGAACCCTCAACCTCGGATACTAGAGGCTAGCATGGTACCTCTAAACCAGTGAGGACGACTAATTTACACTAAATTCCGATGTCGCCAAACCGGTTAGTGGCTTTCCACACACACGCACGCACCGACACGCGCGCGCGCTTTGCTGAGACTGCTGTTATCTGTAGACCGCTCGCTTACCACGTATAGACATATACACATCGTTATAAACGCTGCACGAACTATTTCCTGTTATTGACTTTTTAAACAAATAATAGTTTAATTGTTAAATCTCATTTATTAAATCTTTAAATAACTAATTTCTTTTATTACATCCCTTAAGGTGAAAAAAAAAAAAAATACAAATCTTACCTTATTCCTCACAATAGTGAATTTTTTGATAAGCACCTGAAATGTTTACATCTGATAGCTGTATAGCGCTGCACCTATTCGTTACTACATTAAAGACAGTAAGTAAACGCTTAAGTTAAAAATATGTTTTGTTATATTGGTTCATTCAAAATTAAGCAAGCGTACTTCGACTTCAACTAATTTTGATAGACACATAAATATTTCGCTTAAAATATATTAAAAAGCTTCCTTGTGTATTAAACCCCACTAACAAAGTGTCGTTCCTATAATGCAGCAACAATTTCTCAGCGGCATTGGAAAAGCAACGCTCATTCTATTCTGCAGCAGACCTGAACTTACCTTCAAATTTTAACTTCCCATTCACCCGAAAGAGAAAACGCGTGTTACCATACGTCTTTGGTCTGATAGATTTACTGGATTACATCTTCCACACGTTTTTTGGCTGAGTATTATATTTAACGTCCTTTAACAGGATAGATTATTTAGGACGGTGAATAATGAAACGCGTAAAATTATGATCAAATCAGTTCAGAAGCTTCATTACCTTATATTTCGTCTTCTGAGAATAGGGAAAGTATTATCCAAGTAAACCGACCCCAAACTAAATTCTAATTCATGAAGTTTTTGATTTGAGGCAGACAAGCTAGTCCCACGCCACAGAGGTTGGCTGAAATAATTGCTGACCTTCCCTTTAGCAAGAAAACGCAGAAAATGAAAGGAATTACTTTTGGATACGTAATGACACCTACCTCCAACAGTATATGTTCAGGTATAACATGCAAATTTGCTTGGTAAGTGAAACTTGTAGAATGAACCAAAAGCTCCATCATTGCAATACACAACTAATTTCATACTCATTCTGTGCTGGCACAGTTAAGTTTGATTTATTTTTGTGTCCCATTTAAAAGTCATTGTAGATGATCATGATACATGATTTTCGTTCACACTGTGGCCAACGCAAGGCATCTGCAGAACCCTGCCCGAAACAGTTATAATATCCCTGCAACCGCCTCACGTTCTCATATTTATAGTTACAATTACAATGACAATAAGCACATAGGTAATTACAAGATATGTTGAAAATGCGGTTCTTCTCTATCCGCATATTTTTGGTTTCTTCGGGGAGAATTTTCATTCACACTGGAGAGTTCCATATCAGAACTCTCGCATGATGTTTTCTTTTAGTTCTTAGAATATTTGGGGTTCGTTGCATACACCTTATTTTTCATGTGATCATCAGAATCAAATAAATTTCCGTGAATTGTTTTTGTGAAATAATAAAGTAATTGATCCACGCTTAATATTATTTTCCGCCGAAGCATGGTTCAATTGCAAAATAACAGATATTGGTGTACAGAGAAACCCGATTTTATACACGAGATTAAAACGACGTATATTTTTTCAATAAAAAATAAATGCAGAGAAGTACAGGAATATCTTATTCACACCTTTTTCTTAACAGCTGACCGACGCTAAATGCCAATCTTGAATTTTACAAGACTTTAGAACCGCGCATAGAACTCAGGAAATTTTTGTTGAAAGACTAACTACTACAGAAGATGGTCCTGAATTTCCCCTGATTTAACCGTGTGTGATTTTTATCCTTGGGGCGTTTTAAAAATAAGGTGTGTGCAACAAACCCCATACTTTATAAGAACTCAAGAAAAACATGAGGCAGTAAATTCCCTCATTCTCGCATATTGAACACACTAGTATGAATGTAAATTCCCTGAGAAGATGCCAGAAATATGCGAATAGAGGAGGACAAACGTTCCAACATCTCTTATGACAAAGTATGTAGTTGTTATCACTGCAATGTAACTGTAAATGTATGAACGTGAGACAATTGCAGGGATATTATAACTGTTTAGGCGGGAGTCTGAGCTGCGGCTGCCGGCGGCCGAGTAGACGTGTGGTGGCTACAGTGTAAATGATTAAAAGTCGTGTAGTATGAACGCATTTCTTGGAAACATTAAAAGACAAAGAAACCTATAAAGTTGTAAAGAAAGCAAAGGTATTGTACCAGTAAGTTTTGCCTTCATTTAAACAGTGCGATTTGTGCAAATGTTATCCTAATATATATATTGTTAAGTCTCCTTTCTCCTCCACTACGTAGAGGAAGTTTGTGTTTGTTAAGTTTACCCAGCAAGTTTCGCTGAGAAAGTTTTGGTTTATCAAGTTGACCCAGTAGCTCACGCCACCTCATCGAGTAGACGCTGATTGGCTAATGCTGTTGCATTTGTGTTCGACCTCAGACTCAAAGACTTGGACTTCAACTACGAGGCGAGCAACAACCTTGCCTCTCCTGTGCTCTCTCGGCTTATTGCCAATGACGGGATTAAGAGGACAGATATTTCGTGATTATATGAATCGCCAATTTTGGTAATGCATGCATTAAATTTCTTTGGTCCGATTCGGGTTGTATTCTCATTAGCACATGTCGGTGGTGTAAAGTATTTTCTAAATTTAATACGATATGTGGTTAACTAAATTTTCTTTAGAATTACTGTGTTGAAGTGTGCGATAGTACTTGCAAGCTAATTGTGTTAATGGAGTTTAAGAATGTTAAAGTATATTTGAAGGTGTTACGTATCAAATCAATTTCTTTATCTGCTTTGTAGCGATATTTCTGCCTGAGTAGGTACATCTGCACAAAGAGGATATCTTTACTAATTATAAGTTATGACTTATTAGTGATTAGTTAACGTGCCACTTGACGATTTTCTACAATTTTAAAGCGGATTAAAAACTATACCAATCAAGAGCTCTTCAAAAAGTGTAAATATGTTATAAGTTTCATAAATATTTTCCAATAAATAAAGTCGTTATTGTGTATGAGAATCTGCAAGATTTAGCCCAAATAGAGTAACTTCACTTCCAAACGTTCATTGTATTTTTCCAAGCGTGGGGCCATAAAAATACCAACATTTCTTTGCATTTCGAGGAGACGAACCAAGTTTGAAGAGAAAGTAGATGCTAGGGGCAGCTGTTTCTTCTTGCCGTTTATGCTTCGAATTTTCAACCGGAGAGCCAATAAAAATATAGAATAATTGTTAGCAACAATGAGATTATGTACATACGTGGCTTATGTACAGAAATCCGGAGGCGAATAGTAACTTTATATATAAGCGTAAGCATGAAGTTTTGTCATGATTCTTTGCTAAGGGAACACGTGGTACTCCGATTCGTAAAAGGTCACTAAGCACAAATTTCTTACGTGCCTCGCGATGATGTAAGTACTAAGTGATTTGTGTGGAATACTTATCTATCGTGCTAAATGTATTCGTCGATATCAGTTTTTATCTAAATCTATACATAATTGAATATTTGTCAAGAGACTATTTCAAGTTAATCCGAGTCTAAAGAACGGTGATAGAGCAAGGAGATAATGAGTAACTATCAGGAGCAGAAGTTAGTGAACCAAGTGATACTCGTGGGAATGCGGTGTTAAAGAGTCGCATCTGTTAATGACAAAAGGCGAGTCTTGCAGGGATTCTAGCATAGAGAAGTGCCGGAGTTAGAACAGTGAAAACAGTGTTTCCCTCTAGACAGTATGCTGGTGCTACCACTCCCGCATCCTACCCTGACATAATCCCCGTAGGGAATTTCAGATCAATCCGTCGACAATCGAACCCTGAGATGATGACGAGTGCTTCCTGCCTGAAATCATTGACAATTCTTGAAGACGACCCTAAGACGTAGCGGCGAGAATTACGACGACACAGGTAAGCAGACAACGTCGATGACGAAGAAAATATGTACAGCTTATGGCAGTAATTGCATTTAGAGCGTCATACGTATGTAAATGTTTGCTTCATATTTTATAGCATGCTACATGCACATATTAATCGTGATAATTTTCTCTCGTACGTCTTCTTAAATCTTTATGTGTCCAGCGTGGTTTAATCTTTTTCTTTTTGCTAAGCAAGAACATTTTCTGCACGGATATATAATGTCATTCTTTTGGGCTATCCGTGCCAGCATAATTATCTACGCTATTCAATTAATTTGTTACCTAGCTATTATCTGATCACATAAACTTTCATTGAAATTATATTCTGCATGAAAGCAACGTGCCTAGTTAAGTCACACATTTTTGGCCTGGGGTTACCAACCTAAATTGTAGCATTCTAGAATAAATATAAGAGAGCTCGCGGAGAAAAATCAGCATACATGGGAAAGGATAGGGAAAATGAGGAGAGATGCCAAGCTAGAGGGGCGTTCATGGAGGAAAATGAGTTTATATGGGGGAGATAGGAGATTTGGGGAGGGATGCTAGGATAGAAAGGGCTTGAAGCGTAGAACACGCGTTATACAGGGAAGATAGGGAATACGAGGAGAAGTGATAGGCTAGGCAGAGACAGAAGTAGGGAGAATGTGCTTTATACGGGAGAGGTAGAGAATACGTGGAGAGGTGTTAGGCTAGATAGATGCTGAAGGAGGGGAATGCGCTTTATACGAGAGAGGTAGGGAAAATGAGGGGAGCAGGGGTGCCAGAATAGACAGAGTTAAAGGTAGAATGTGTTTTATATGAGAGGGATAGGGAAAACGTAAAAATGGTTCACCTCCTTCATACCAGTAGTTCTCATCTAGTTAAACAATAGTTCCGTTTGGCCTTGATAGCATCTTGCTAAAGTAAGCCATTACTTTCTCCTGACCACCCTGTATCTGGGACAACACTGTCTATTTCCACATTGCTGGCATCAGTGTCCAAAACCAACCTACCGGTAATACGGGGATAGCTGAGAATTGGCGTCGTGACAACCGCATCTTCAACTGTTCAAAAGCCAACTGACTACAATCGCGCATGGGTATTCTCCTCCTTCCTCGGTAAGTCTCGTCAAAGGCTTAGCTATATTGGCAAACACAAGAACAAAACAACGGTAATAGAAGCATAAGCCAAAGAAGCTACGAAGTTCATGAACGTCTTTAGGAATAGGCCATTTCTTCACTGCATGTCTCTTCTCCTGATCTACTGCCACACCATTTTTAAACAGTGTATCCTAAATAGTGGACCTCTTCCCGGAACGGCTGGCATTTCTTCGGATCCAGTTTCTGGTTTGCGCCCTGTAATCGCTTAAGTATTTCCTCCAGGTTCAACAGGTGTTCATCAAACGTCTTTCTTAAAACTATGAGGTCATCCAGTTAAACGAGGCAGTTTTTCCATGAGAGATCTCGCAGTACTGTCTCCATGAGTCTCTCGAAGTTGGCTGGAGCATTGCGCAAACCGAATGGCATAACAGTAAAGTGGCAGAGCCGCGTTCCAATTAAGAGCGCTGTCTTTCCTTTATCTTCGGTCTCCATTTCGACTTACCATTGCCCAGTGTTAAATCTAAAATAGAAAATACTTGGGATCCAGACAGTGTGTACCGATTGTAATCTATACTAGGTAGAGGATAACTATCCTCATAGTCTGGCTATTCAAATGTCGATAGTCCGCACAAAATCTGGTCAACCCATACTTTTTCGTTACGAACACCACCGGCGACGTCCAGGGGCTTTTGGACGGTTCGATGTCAGCCTGTTTATGCATGTTAAGAAACATTTTCTCAGCCTCCTCTCTGCGTGATAGTGGTAAACGTCGGGGCGCTGTCTGATTGGTTGTGCATTTTCGGTGATTATTTTATGTTTTAGTGCATTCGTCCTAGCATATAGATACACCTCATTTGCCATGACATCTTGATACTTGACCAATGTTTCGGCTACCTTCATATTATGATCCTGTGCCAGCTTGGTTTGTTGAGTTGAAGAATTTCAGTTCATTTAAGAAGGTGACTATCATCTTTATCGGTATTCCTCGTGGTCCCCCGCAAAGATTGTTGATATCGGACTGCGCCAAACAACCTGCGTGCCTCTCTTCAAGGATATTGTAAATTCATTTAGATTCATCATTCTGGTCGGAGTGGGACACTTAGATCTAACAACAGCTCTTCCCACCTATACTCCTCAACAAATTTCCTCTTCGGCTACGGACTGGACAATTCCCCCACTTCTCTATGTAATCCAATTGAACCACAATAGCATTGTCACTTCTGTACTTCAGTACATTTGTACCTAATGCTATTCAAAAGGCTGCACTGATTTGTCCGCGAAAAACACTTCTTCATCCACAAATTTCAAGATACTTGTTTCAGGTTTAAAGTAAATCTAAACTTATTCATTATGTCCTTTCGAATAATAACGTTCCCTATTGTATCAGCCTCTATTACTCAAAGTTCTATTATCTTTTCCTCAGTCCAAGTTCGACCTTCATCCTGCCGTAGGTATCCACTGGTTTACCGGTTGCTGTTTTCAGGAGAACTTCGTAGGTAGCAGATCTCTTTCCACAGTAGTCTTCACAATAGTGGGCACCAGAAACGGAACAATAGTCGCGTAGACACCGATGTAAGGTGACCATGTCCGCGTTGTTTTCCAGGAAGACAGTCATATCATCCGCATAGGCAAGTTGGAATCGCTGACCGTGCAGTTCTACGCCGCCGAGGGATGACTGTAGTTGTGGTGGCTCCAATGTTCAGAAATATAGCAACAACCACACCATTTATTGTGCCGTCGACAAAGAGGCTCTCATGTGGCAAACAAGAGACATGATATGTGATATCTCTCTCAGGGTAGTAGGTTTGACCATCGATTATTGCCACTTAGCACCTACTCTTATTATTTTTCCCGAAACCAAGCTCACCAGAATTCCAGCAGGGCATCTCCCTTCTTCGGGGTTGCTATTCTTACTGGAATTTTCAAAACAATTCTCCCTACTTTCTCGTCTAAAGGCCCCTCTTCATTCCGTCGCCTAAGCTGCGCATGTTAATTCGAGGTTTGTGTAGGCGCTTCGAATTCCAGTGCACGAGCTAACGCACCGTTTAATGTCTTTGGTTCTGCAAGACGAAGAGCTGGTTGTATTCCTGGATCGGTTATACCCATCACAAAGGATTTCACAGACAGCTGCTCATTGAAATCATTTGGAGCTGAAGAATATGCCACACGAACATGACGCACAATGTCGCCTAAATCTCCTGTAGTGTCTCGCTACGCCTCTGGCGTCTGCTGTGAAGTTGAAGATGCTTATCACCATACTTCATCTCTAGTCGGGCCACTAAGAAACCATAGATGTTTTGTTTACTGTCTGGAATCATCTGGAGAACACTCAAAATATCACCTCGTAGAGCAACTAAGGCAAAGCGCTTTTGTCTTCTCTGATCCATTCATTGGCGGCTTCGAATTGCTTTCAATACGTGGACCACAGTGTTTTTGCGTCATACAGAGGCGGTTTCGCACGCACTGCCCTTGGAACAATCTCTGATTTGGATCTGAGTTCAGAGGGATCCGTCTGTGTGGACTCCTTATTCTATGATTTAATTCATTCATTAGCTGTTATTTTAAGTTGCAGATCTGTTTCCACTCGTTTGAGTTCCTTATGAACTTCAAGGATCTTCGTCTCTAGCAATGTATAATTTTCGGCTTGACCCTGAGAACAATCCGCGATCTTTTCCTCCAATAACTTTAGTTTGGCCTTTCCCCAATAACTTAAAGTTTTCGGCTTGTCGTTTAGAACGTTCTGCGAATTTCTCCTCTAAAATTTGTGTAAGTCTGCTAGTATCGCCATCGATTTAAAAACTTACTGTCTCTGGATTCTTAGCTTGTGATTTTAGTGCCGTCTGAACCTGTGACCGTAATACGGCTTTAGTTCCACAAGTATCTTGATCGCGTTCTTGCAAGTCGCGTTTCAGATCGATTAATTATCTTTAAATCGTTCAATCTTACTTTTCTCGAAATCATTCTTCTGTTAGTTCCTGTTAATTCTTAATCCCACACCCGACACGAATTGTAACGTTTATCCAAAAGAAATACTTTCTTTCCACCCTCACAAATTATACAAACATTAATTCTGTACATAAAAACTCTTATAACCACACAACAAACATTGAAGTCCACGATGATCGTCAACTCCTCTCTTCCTTGTACACTGGCAGAATTCAGACAGCCGATGTCCGTTACAATATGATTGAAGTACCACCTGTCATCGCTGCCGGTTTTACAAAGAGCAAACCTCAAAGGACTCAAGAAGAAAAGCACACAGTGTTTTAATCACTTTATCCGTGCTGGCTGATAAGGATATGCTCGCAACTACCCCACAAACAGCTTTTCGGGAAGGGGAAGGTTCATTAAGCCATTGTGCTGCTGTCATGGATTAATTTAAACCGTTTCTTTCAACACTATTAATTGTATATGCTCTGTGCATTTGCATAGATTTAAGCACGTTAAAACTTACAGACGCTAATTTGCGTTATGCTCCAAGTTATACAATAAGTCTAGAGTTAACACTGGCAAGAGTTGCTGTACCTAGCACTTCCATTTCTTCTCAAGTTAACAAGTAAAAGTGCCTGTATTTATCAACAAAGTTCTGCGAATGCTTGGGGAAGGGAGTTGCAGCTTAAATTCCATCGTAAGTTTCTAGACTTAACAATTCCTAGTAGGCCAAACATACAAAATTTTCCAAATAAATTCAAGCAAGTAGGGTATATTTTAATTTCTCTACTACATACTTAATAGTAAGTAGAGCTAGTATTTTATTTCACTCAACATTTCATGTTCAGCTTTCACGGAAACACTTCTTTTGACGCCTCCTGAACAGAAAGACATTTTTTTAAAAAGATTCACGCGCGTGTATGAGTATCTGTGTCTGTGAACATAATAATTAAAAACAGTTACATATGATGCTTGGTAGCTTAGTTCAGAACCTTCTATTATACGACACGAAGATTCTGAACAAAACCCGTGTATTTCAAAGTTTCGTTTACATGGAAAAGTTCTCTATAGTTTTTATTTTCTCAAAAATAGCTCTAACGATTTTTATTAACACAAAAGATGTTTAAGATACTCGGAAATGCATGATAAATAAAATGTACACCAACGCGCATAAGAAGTGGCAAATTCTCCTATATCCCCATGTTGTTTTCCTCTCCATAAGGTTTTCAACTTCAGATAACCAGCTTCTGATTCCATCCAGACGATATCAGTTCTCTACGTGACTGGAATGAAGAACAATACAGGGACATACAAGCTATTCAGTGAATGATGTTTATATTCTATGTGAAATGAAGGGTTGATTCAGATACCATCTCTCTGAAAGAGTTTCACCACGACTGGCACACGAGGAAATGCTAAACCGAATATAAATAATTTAGCCTTCTGGAGTAACGGGTACCAGACTTATTTGTGTATGTGGTTACGACATTTACATATATAAGAGCCCTCATCAGAAACGATGAGAATTAATGTTGTTGCCGCTAGTAAACGGCATTAAGAAGACCGTAGTGTAGCATGAAAATATAAGGTTGAGATCACATTCTAGTTTTATTAGGCACTAGGCTGATCGACTCCGATTCCTATTATTTACCTGCTTACGGAGCAGGCGAATAACGAGTTTCGTGTCTTTTGATATGTCCCTGTGTTAATGTTCTCTCTTCTTCGTTGTCGCTGGGCCTCAGTGCTGTCGGCATTTGTCTAACTATCTTCATGAAACAGGGTTTCAAGATCTCATTAGGACATTGAACATAGAAAGAATATCGAAGGCGCTAAATAAATATATATGACGTATATAATTATGAAGAAATTAAGTGAAGAATAAGCTTTAAGATACTACACAACACTTGTATGTATGTTCCACTTTATGTTTCTATTTATTGTCGACGAATAGTTTACTTATGAATGTTATTTACACTAAATTTACTTTTAGAACACTTTCACTCGTTTTGATAAGTTCACGCACACGATTATACAAGTTATAAATTTGTCAAAATTTGGAGGCGATTAGGCTTTGCTGATTTGTCCTCTGGAAGTCACGTGGGAGAAAATAAATCAGCATTCCTCGGTTTCCAGATTATTTTGGAGTTCCTTAGAAGTCAGTTGCATAAGCCTTTCTGGCACTAAGCATTGATAAAATACTTCTGTTCTATAAACAACTTTCCCCTCGTAATTGTGAGTTACTTATGTCGAAGAATTGTGGAAATATTATGCGTCTTACACATGATTTTTTCTACAATGATATAGATATACATTGATATTAAGCTAATTAAATATAATATATACACATTATAAATATGATAATATTACAGCAGAAAATAGTGTCTCAAGGTTTAATTTATAAGGTTATCCTTCGGAATTTCGGTCATACTTTGAGGGAAATAATGTATCCTGACAGTCTAATAGATAGTATCGTGCTCGAAAAGCAGAAGTGGTATAAATAACGCTGCCAGGGGGTGTGGCTGGACTTAGTACCAGCATAAACACGTCGGTTCCACAATGGGCTACATTTATGCATGCCGGTATACACGTTGAATGTTTTCGGAATAACCCGTGAAACCTTTATTCTGAATGACTTTTGTAATTGTTTCTTTAATTTCCGTTTATAACCCGACTTTAACTATCGTAAACAGTTTCATTACACGAAAAAGTAGATCTATACATGTCAAATAACATTTTTTGTGTCGTTAATTGTTTTGAAGAAATTTTTTGTAATTCGTTTGAATTATCAAATACCTTTTACTTTTCTACAATTACAAACCGCTTTCCTTTTTATTTCCTCTACTTCGTACTTACAGTAAGTAGAGGAAGTATAGCATTTCACCCAAAATTTCGAAACCAACATTTCACCAGTAATACTTATTTTGAGGCCTTCTAAACTAAAAAAGAATAGCAAAATGTTCAGTATGTGAGTGAGTGTGAGTGTGCGTGTGTGTCAACATCATAACTCAAAAATGACAAGTTGGTTAAACACCAAACTTAGTACATAAGTTCAGTGTTTTTCAAGGATACGACACGAAAGTTTTCACGAAAATTTCCCCAAACCAAACTACCCTTCATATGGAAAAATTTCCACAAGTTCTTATTTTCTCAAAGTTGGTTTTAGCGATATTTCTTAAAATACTACATGCGTAAGATATTTTTATGGGCAATTAAGTGTATAGTATGAACATTCTGGAAATAGTCTTTGAAGTTATCTTCAATCTGAATGTCTTTTACATAACCGGTAACCCAAAAATACCGTAAACATAGTCTTACTTCTTAAAAACTGTAGATCTGCTTAAAACACACAATATATGCCAAATAAAAATGTTTGTGTCTTTAACCATTATCGCGATATTCTTTGTTATTTTGATTTTTTAAATACCTATAATTTTCTCAAGAAGAAAACGGCTATTCGTTTCTTTTTTGTTTGTTTGTTTGTTTCTTTCTTCCTTTATTCTTTCGTTTCTCCTCCGCTCTCTTTTGTCTCTCGGCCATGCTGCAAAGAGAACGGAATTTCAAAGCTATTACATAGCGACCCGCCTTTAAAATATTTCACTATCGCTTAACCCTTGCAGTAAGACAAAAGTTTTGCAAAGTTTTATCACAATTAAAATGAAGTACGAGATAAAAGAACATTCTTTTGTAGGAATAGTTTGTTGGAGAATGGATAGAGAAGGTCATGCGAATGTAACAGAGTTTTTTTCTTTGTTTATCGTTTTCATGCAAAGAAAATAGAAGTTCAAAGCCATTGCACAGCGATCGGTAATTCAATATCGTTTTAACCTAATGTCTTCTTTTTATACCTACAACGAAAAGTGCAAATGAATACTGAATGTTTATTAATCGTATTAATTAGAATTAGGTAGAAGAATAAGCTTTCGTAAGAATAGTTTGCAGAAAAAGTGAGTAATGAAGGTCATGTGAATTCAACACAAACATTGTTTAGATAAAACGAAATTACTTATTTTACGCCATTCAACAAGAATATCTTTTTCGAAGATGCAGTGAATGACGTTCATGTTAAAGGTCGTCATTTACAAAGAATCGGAAATTTAAATCGGATTTGTCTTGTATGTATGGTTTCATAATATTTGTTTGAACGTCAGCTCCGTATCCCGTGATTTACCGGTTTGGTGGTGAGTACGGCATCTTTTTTTTTTCTTTTCATTACATTTTAATGATGACTAATTAAATTGTGACACATGGTGTGTATATGCTATTTTAGATAAAATAACAATTTAGCATACAACATATTGTATATTTAAGGTTTAGAAACTAGAGTGTTATATCTATAGTCTTGTAAGTTCTCTATTGCTTCAAGGAAAACTGAACGTTATAACAATATTTTGTTTAGCACTCTTTCCCAGAATTCACGGAGAATTCTACACATGTTTTGTAATACAATATGACAATTAATGGAATGAGTGGTTCTTCCACACAAGCCGTGTGTTGGACAGGGTTGGAAAGGTAGAATCAGGCGACTGATTTACCAGGAAAAATGTAATCAGCTGGAGGGAGAATATTATCGTGTTGGCAATGGCTATGGTAGCTCAATGGTTAGAGCAACCGGACGGAGACCGGGAGATCCGTGGTTTAAATCCCGGCTATGACATTTAATTTTTCAGTCGCCTGATTCTACGTTTCCAATATGACAATTCTTTTGCTCTTTCTGAAAGTTGAATGAAATCCAGTACGAAATGCATCATATTTAGCATTTTACACGAACATGTAATATTTAAAATTTTACAACCGTATTTAAAATATTTCAGATAGTACATGATACTATATTCTCTTACAGAGATTATTGTTGTTGAATGGCTGATGAATAACTTGAGCCTTAAAATGAGGAGTGCTTTTTAAACATTTTTCGTAGAAATTCAACCACGACTCTTCTTAATACGTTTAAAAACCCAGTACTTTTGTACATTGTTAAGTTCTATACAAATATTCCTTGAAAACTCGGAAAACTAAGATGTTAACATACGTCGCGGATATTCTGCTGATCTAGAAAACACATGTTTAGCCAATAAAGGTGACTGGGTCTAATCTAAGTAAGATAAACATGCTCTTCTATATCCGGAACAGAGGATTGAAGTTTTCTCAAATGTGTACTACTCTTTGCTTGCGTTTTCATTTAGCGCTGCTTCCTGCACTGAACCAAATGTGGTTAAGTATGGTTAACACCACAAGTCTTTCTTTTGGTATTAAAACCACACCAGGTTTTAACAGCAAATGATTAAAACCAGTTCGTGTAATATGCTCCACAGATTCCATAAATTGTGATGCTGAGCAAATCGAGTCAAAATTCCCAAATTTATCCCAGCAGTGCATAAAGTATTCATCAATTGAGTGTTCAAATACCTCCTAAGTAACTTATAACAGTTTTCAACTAACAAAACCGTCGAGTATCCAGGCTAGATGTCCCTGAATTTTATAGTAGCACTTTTGAGGGACAAAGTAAGACTTTGTCCAACTTGAGACAGAGTGGCGTGCTCAAGAAGAAGGAATGCTTCGATAAAATTTCTGCGATAAATCAAACGCAGTGATAATTCCAGGTATTACTGTATATGATCCTGGAAATACTGAAAGATTCAACGTAGAACTTATGAGAGTCTCTAAAATATCCAGAGATTTTCTCTCTTTCAATCTCCATCTGCTATTTACCTGAATTAGAGGAAGTACTGATTTTATGATTTTTACCCAACAATTATGTATTTCAGTGCAAACAATCCCTATATAACCTGCATAAAATGTATTTAGAATTGATTAGAGAGAGATAGCGCAGCTGATGATTCAAGCTGAAAATCGAAATCGTCCAGCACATTTCCGGCAGCCCACAGCAATGTCTGTAATGAAATTAGTAAAATACTCTTAAGTATGACACAAAAGTATTAATAAAATATTTGTAATCTTTCTATTAGGCAGTCCACGGTATATTCTTTCATTTCCCTAAATTATATAAAAGTGGATTACCGAGAGCAATATATAAAATAACACAAAATGTTCAAATTTTGCTGTAATTACCCAGTTTACATCAAACAACTTTTTTCTTCCTCGGCATTAACCATTCTTAATGTGTTCTTAGTTGAGCTATTTTCAGGATTACTTTAGGTCTAGCATATTTTGAAACGTGTCTGTTCTCTTTTGTTCTAAAGAGGCCTTTGCAGGCATATTTAGCAACTTATTGTTGATCAATTCTGTTCACTGCAAAATGTTTATTGCTGTCGTTTACTCAGCAGAAAGGTTTCTCTGTTAGTATTTACCTATCTTTTTTGTGTAAACTCGTAAAATATTACTTTTAGCACACGTGCTTACTGTAACAGAAATTTGTGAAGAAAAACATACTATTTTAGTATATTATGTAGATATCCTCATAGGGAACTAAAATCATAAAAGCTGGTTTATTTGAATAAACCAGAAGTAAGTTCAAATTATGAAATTAAAACACCAGTAAATAATTTTACACTCTTGTACACACGGAAGCTTTTTAACTAAAAACCCTTGTAGCAGAGCCCTGTAGGTAAAGCTTATATTTCGCTGATCGTTGTATATTGAGTTTCATTTTCGCATTTCACGCTTTCTCTTTGTTAGAGCTCATTCGTGTGGATACCGTGTATGGAACATTCCATTTCAAATCATGCGAAATAGAAGGAATACCGACCTTGCATTTTTTAAAGAAAACAAAACTTCTTGTATTTGCAAACAGGGCCGATAAAATGCTTTATGCAAACTCTTAAGAATTAGAACAGCATAGTTTTTCAAATAAAACTGTTGAAATTTATGTATCTCCTAAGATTTCCAAATTCAAGCTGTATAACCCTGAAACCTTTAAATCTAGTTATTTCAATCGAGCTTTATTTTGATTCCTAAACTTTAATTTTATACTATAAGTAACCATCTTCCCATTTTTATTTAAGCGAATAGATTTCTTTTTTTGCAGGTGCATGACGTTACGGATGAAGAAAAATAATTTTATTATATAGGGTCTTCAACAAGTGTTCCTATATTTGAACTTAAATAAAACACGCTCTATAAATGACAGAGGTGTATTTCTTTTTTATTTTGGAACATACTTAATTTCATTACATGTGAAAGAGAACATCAGTTTAGTGACCGCCGCGACTTCGTTGGGTTGCGCGTATACGGTTGACCGAATTCTCAAAGACAGAAGAACGTAAATTAGGTCCAACTTCACGAATAACACGCGAGATGTTATTCATAAGATCATTTGCTGTTTCTAGCTTGTTGACATAATCTCGAGATTTAACATAACCCCACAAGAAGTAATCCAACGGCGTTAAATCACATGACCACTGGGCCAGTTAACATCACCACCACGGGAAATGATGAAACCTCTGTACTTCTCCTTCAAAAGATCGATTGTTTTGAGAGTAGTATGACATGTGGCACCATCTTGCTGGAACTAGATGTTTCTGGGATCCATACCATCCAATTGAGACAAAAATAGTCCCTTATAGGAGCCCGGTATCTTTCTCCATTGACAGTTAGAGCTTTTCCATCTTCATCTCGGAAAACATTATGGACCAATAATTTCACCATACCAAAATCCAAACCACACGGTAACCTTTTGGGGATGAAGTGGTCGTTCTTGAATCTGAATTGGATTGTGATTGCTCCAATAGCGGCAATTTTGTTTGTTAATACAACCATCCATCCAAAAGTGGGCTTCGTCGCTGAAGATGACTTTTCGAAAAAAATCGGGGTCAGCTTCCAATTGCTCCAAAGCCCAGTCAGGGAATACACGGCGAACCTATGGTCGTTAGGCTTTAGTTCTTGAGTTACCACTATTTTGTAAGCGTAAAACGTCAAGTCCAGATGCAGAAATCGCCAAGTTGTGGTCGGCGAAAACCCCAATTCTTGCGCTCGACGAGCAATTGATTTGTTTCCGTTCTCGCGTACAGTCTCACAAACGGTCCCTATGTTTTCGTTGGAGCGCTTACGTCGATTACGTACAGGCGTTCTTTGATCGCTGACACAACCACTTCTATCAAACGCCGAATCGCTCTCTCACAAGGACGATTATGCACACACGCAATACACGGATGGTTTGGCGAACAGATAATCCATTTTGATAATAAATTTTCACAATTTCTACGCCTTGCTGAATACTGTAACGTTCCATGGTTATTTGTCAATAACAATTGCAACCACATAAAAATGACTGCTGTAACTCAATAACAACGGCAGCTATCACATGTTAAAGATAGGACACTCTTTTTGAAAGAGCCTTATATGACGAGATTCCATAATTTCAACACAAAAACATATAGAAAGGTAGAATCAGATGACTGAAAAATTCAATGCCATAGCGGGTATTTGAACCACGGATCTCCCGTGGTTCAAATCCCGGCTATGACATTTAATATTTCAGTCATCTGATTCTACCTTTCTAACCCTGTTTAACACACGGCTTGTGTGAAAGAACAATTAATTCTTCAAAACATATACTTTACCGTAATGTTTACTTATAAGCTTTCGCCTAAAATAATTAAAAATATAACGCTCTCGCACGTTTATTTTGAATTGAAGGTTAAGCAATCTACTGTGCATAGTTAAACAATGAGAACGCTTACTAAGCAGTATGCGGTTCTCAGTATTTCCTCACAGATTGGTGATTGTGCATCAACTACGTAAATAGCTGCGTTTATTCACTTTGTGGATTATAAGTACGAATATCCAAACATAACCACATTACCAACATTGTCGACTTCTCTTACTGACACTATGGATTATTCTCAAACTAAAATTTTAATTTTATAAAAATCCGGAGACATTTAAATAAGTAAAAACCGTATATAGATTTTTGTGAATTTTATAAAATAATTGGGCTATGCTGTATTGAAATGCGACTTTTATCTACAAAATGAGATTTAGTAAAATATTTTGAAATAAAGGGTTCTGGTGCAATGTGCACTTAAATTGCAACAAAATTATTTAATTCATTCGGTAACTTGACAATCGTTGGGTTTTAGATGCTAATATTTGAAAAATATGTTTTTCTTAACACCTCTTATTATTAGGAAAAATTACAATGCAAACAAAAAATGCGAGGTTTTTTGGCCGTTCGATTTCACAGGGAATGTCCCATATGAAGCAACCGGCAACATCCAAAACTTTTCACTATTTTACATTATTTAATAATTTTAAAGCTTCTTTCCTATCTGTGTTATGCCATCTATTTAAAAATTAAGCACTTCTCATAACTAAAATTACTTATTGCTCAACTTTCTGTGCTCAAACTGATGCCCTTATTGGTTAATGCATACCTGAGCACGCTGTTGCATGGAAATTATTCTGACTCCGTGTAACACGGCGGATATGCTGGATTTACAGCCACCGTAATACGTTGCCGAGGGCCCTCTGTATCTTTTGGCTTCTTTGCATAAATTTGTTCCTTTAAATAACCCCAGAGGTGTTAGATCAGGCGATCTGTCTGCCAGGAGACTGGTCATTGTCTATCTATCCGATGACCAGCATGTGCTGCATTTAGATGGTTGCAGTCTATCATGGACCAGTGCGGTGGAGCACCATCGCTGTTGCAGTGGTACATTTTCTAGTAGCGAGGGGAGCTCATTACGGAGAAGTTCCGGTAGTGCTCTTGTTAGATGCCCCTCGAAGTAAAATGGTTCCTTAAGAAAATCGCCCAAGATTCTGCACCACATGTTTAATCCCTACTGCTCTTGGAAGCTGCCTCCATTACCCAGTGAGGATTGTCAACACTCCAATAATGCATGCTGTGGTTATTTACGGTCTCGTTATGGAATCTTGATTCATCCGAAAACAGGATTATGGAGATAACCCCATACAATGTTCTACTAGGCCACCATACATTCACAAAACTGAGCCAGATATTTCATATCTCTGCCGTGAAGTGCTTGATAAGGGCGTAAATTATATGGATGAACCCTATTGGCTCGCAGTACTCGCAACACAGCAGAATGGCTGATGTTTACCACGTGTGCAACTGCCTATGTACTAGTATGCGAATTATTTCTGTGGTATTCAAAATAGCTTCTGCATTAACATCGAATGTCATTGATGTGTCTCTCATAGGAGGCATCCTTGCAAGTGACGATAGTTTACGCAGAGTCTTGCAACATTCTGGAAAGTTTTTGGTGTTCGTTGCTCTGTATTCGGATGTCTCTCCTGGTATAAATGCTGAACTTGCTGCGCATTCGTTCTTGCTTCTCCATGCTGAGGGAGCATATCAATGTACTCATCTGTCGAATACATAGTAGAACTCTGGCCCAAATTTGACCATATGCTGTCAACTCCATACGCACGAGGTGTGAAGGCAGTCGACATTCAAAACACCACTTTGCGGTGCAATGCCAATCAAATGGGACAGAAAAGTATAAAAGCACAGGTTATGTTTAGGTTATTATACCCATTACATTACAACATTTATACAATCAACAACTATTTATATTATAATTTCGTTAAAAGTTCCTGAATTATAAAACTACATTATCATGCAATTGATTTCCAAGAATTAATGAAAAGGAAAACAAAACACGAACAACGCGAAGGCTCAAACCCACGTTATTGGCGACTAACGCTTATCAGTATAACTTTACTCGCCTACTTGGACGCTTGGTTGAGAGATCCTTCGCGGTTAAACCAGCTCTTAGCTGCCAGATGTCACGCAGTTACCCCTTGCTACTTTCCATGTACATTATAACCTTTTAAGAGTGTTTAATTCTTTGTTTTACGTCTACCATGATTATTTAACTTGCATAAGTAATTATATACTTTATTTGAAACCTGTTTAATTATTTCACGCGGAAATAAACCTTTATTTAATAAAATATATCTATTGACTAAACAGCGTCGATAATAGCAATGGATGTTCCTCTAATAAATCGCAGCCTATCATGTCTCTATTTACAAAATTCCGTCATTTTGTTTTAATGGTTTTGATATTGAACACACAAGATTGGTCAATTTTATCAGGGGGTTAATTAGTCGAGTAGCTACGTACACTGTAACGGAAAGGTTTTTAACATCTGCTGGAATTCCGGATTCTGCTATCAGTAATGAGTCGCATTTTCTTAATTATACTTGAGTACGCAGTGCCTTATGTCCCTTAAACCGCTTTTCCCTGAATGTTGAGCCTTCTATATAAAAACGTCATTTAGAAAGTTCGCAAGCGAAGAAAATGGGCTTAAAGCACAATTGCGGCTTGAAGCGTAGCCTATCTTCCAATATTGGTAGGGACTACTAATTAACCTGGTATAATAAATAGGTTTTATGAACTCTGTGGATTACAAAACCAACATTTCTAGTGAGATCTCAATATGTAATTTCTGCTACTAATGAAATACTGCAGCCAAAGCGGTATCCAGAGTGAAGGCGTATTTATCGTAATCATTATGTATGAAGCAACCTGATTTCTTGTTTTTTAAAAGCATAATAGCGAAATGTATGACAGAACTGCAGATTACAAGAATCATTACAATTATTGTCTTCCGTTCACTATCAGTTTAATTTCACAATTTTGGATCATCCTTAAGGCAACACTATCAGTTAATGTTCATATTTTATTTCCTTTTTCCATCTTTTAGCTCAAAGCGTATTCCAGGATGATCCATAAATATCTCATAAGGTTTGTATAAACTAGATGTAAAAATAGGACAAAAACTTTCACTAACTTTTTCTGACATTGAATCTGTTTGAGAGCTATGATTACAATTGAGATCACAAATGCAGCATCAACAAAATTGACTATTTGAAACAAGGTATCAGAAATTCATCTCACACTTCTACTGCAAATAAATTTCACCCAGAATTTACAGCTTACACAATGCGGAATATCCCGCTGCACATCTGCAAAGCACGTTTAATGTGATTTCCATGAAAGTTCGCACAGAAGTGCTCAACGTACTGCTCTTGGAATGCTGCTGGTCTAACTCAACTAATTTCAAACTGCACCATAGTTACTTTGAATTCCTCGTTGTAGTTCTACTTGTCCGAAATTTCAGTCACATAAACGAGACTTCAGACAGTCCTAAGGAAGAAGTTCTAGGGGCTCAGTTGTGATGATTTGGTTGGCTAAGTAACCGGCTCTGCACGATCTATCCAGTTATATGGATGCGTAAAAGGTTGCTCTGACACTGAAACTACCATTTAAAGTACTTACATGCAAGTACATAGTGGGTTTTGGAACGTGGTTTAGCTAGTCTGCTTCATGAAGATGTCTCACTCGCTAAAGAAACATATAATGTTTGTGCAACTGAAGCTCCTAAACTAACCATAGAATGAATGCTTCTATGTGAGACATTCTGCTGATAATAGGAACTACAACAGCACCAAACTGTTGAATATGCCTGAGTGCAGTTACTACAGGAGCTTTTGTGGACTGTAAGGACGAAATCTAATAACATAGGACATTATACATTGTAACGTAGAATCTGAGTATTTTAGAATTATATAACAGACTTTATTCTTACTTTTACCTCATCGTTACAACCATTGTGCTGTCAAAAGTGTCTATATTCTTTATTTTGTTTAGCCACAAGTAAAGATGGCTTGTTAAAAACCCCAACCTCCTCGTTCAGATGGTTTTGTCGGTGTGTATTATTTTTTCGATAAAGTCGCAAAAAATTTATTGTTAAATCTGCAGAAATGTCAGCTAGAGGGATGTGAGTGTGTGGAATTCTTATCCGGCTGTAACTTCCAAAATAATTTGTGGCTGGTATTT
This sequence comes from Deroplatys truncata, assembly GCA_030765065.1. Taxonomy (NCBI): domain Eukaryota; kingdom Metazoa; phylum Arthropoda; class Insecta; order Mantodea; family Mantidae; genus Deroplatys; species Deroplatys truncata. The sequence continues at coordinate 273,532,078 of CM060981.1, forward strand.
CCCTTCCTTTATTCTCAGCATATTACTACTCTTAATTAGGACTTCTTCAAGATGCGATTACAATTAGTATGGTGACAGATAGCTTGCACATCGCATTTAATTCGATTAATGTGCCTCAATGATAATAGAGGTAGTGGATTACTGTATGTAGTAAATAAGTGGCGGCAAGTTTCTTTATTTAACTATCCTTAGATTTTGCGCTAGCATTTGTTATAATATTGGAATTGATCCCTAACTACGAGCTGGCTATTTTCCACCGTTTTACCTTTGGGCAGTTTTCCTTAAGAAAATCTGTAATGAATCTCAGTATTGCTGAAGGGAGGGGTTCTGACCCCTTCAGCTGCCGGGTGTGGGCCCTGCGGACCACTAGCACTCGTGATACTTATAAATTTGCTATAAATATGTTGAGCCGAACATCTGAGCTCCTTCCGGAAGGGAATTATTCGAATTGGGTTGGACTCGACGAGGCAGTGGTTCGCGATACACCAAGGAAGATTGGATACTTCTCGGCGGTGATACTCAGCGGGGTTGAGATGCCTCAATGTCCTCCAGCACCAAACATGGGAGCTGATAGACGGGGTGCTATATCGCTGTCGGCCCTACCCAGATTATAGGTAGTCTTCCTTTCGGATCAACGTGCGTAAGTAGTGTATCTACTTGCATCCCTGCGTAAGCAGGGGCCCTTTTTAGACTCAAAGTGTTGGCCTCATGGGAAACCCACGAGAGGGAGTGTCAGTCGGCTGACGCCTTCCCGTAGTTTTTAGAATGGGACCTTCGAGCAAACAGTTAGGCTAGTATGTGCTACATTCATTAAATTGTACAAGGGATTCTTAAAATTTTAATGGATTTTATACCTCTAATTTCAGACATTTCATAATTTTTTTGGAAAGTCAATATATAGGAAATTGATAACATAGATTCAATATTAAATAGCTCTGCGAGGGGAGTCATTGTCATCGCCTTTATTTAATTGAGGGTGTGTTAATACACAACTTATAACAACAACTTATAACGTTGGTGGTTTGTGGCGATATTCAGTCTTCGCCACTTTATTATAGATTTTGTGTTTGACGGCGCCAAGTGTGGCTTAGGTTGGCTACGCCGCAATACCTTAACGTGAATCTGTCCCCTCCATTTGCCTTCTGCTAGCAACAGTGGCCTATGTTGTTGTTTGATAGAAGTGAGCTTTTCTTACTTCGGTCGAGACAACACTCCTGGATTTTAGCCAACTTGTTACTGCGTCGACATGAGTGAGAGACCGTTAAATCGAAATAATTTTGGTAATGTATTCTCTCTTAATAGACTTCAGGGTATCTCTCATTAGAATATAGTTTACCTTGCTATTCAAAATTTTAAATTGTGTTTTAATGCATAAGCAAAATATGGTGACCCTTTCAAGTCTCTTAACATGTAATGTATCTTGTTATTGAGCTGCGGTAATAGACATTGTTTGATGGGTCAAATTCTTCAACTTTCTATCAACACTCCAAATAGTATGCTTTACGTCAGTCATAAATATAAAGAATTAGCTATCCTCCGATCTGCTTTGGAAGCCTTCCTTCAACAAATTAACAGAAATAGCAAACTTCAAAACATTAGTCAGCTCCACATTAATGTTATAACAGACTATCCCCACATTCATAGTCACTGTTTAGCGGAACTTAACATCAAATGATTTGAAGATAACAAACTGTCCTGCAGCCGAGAAAGCTTTTTCGAGAACAAGAATACGTTTTATGGCGCGCCTACCCTCATAAAGGTAAAGGAGTAGAATTTTTCGTAAAGCAACTTCTGCAAAATCCTGGGTGACACTTAGGGAAGCTCTGTTAAATTCTGAATGGAGAGATATGTTGAAGAATCATCTTCAACATTCACTATGGTTGCTCCTGTAAGACCCCTTCCCTGGCGCTCCAAGGGCTCAAACCATTGCAGACATGGCTGCAATGAATACGAAACCCTTCTGCATGTCTGGGAAGTAGTCTTGGGGGAGAGCTACTGAGGGTCAAGAGACAAAGTACCGTACGCACGTTGTTGCCAATGCTCACCGAATGAAAGATTTGGAAGTTAATGAAGAGGTTTACGGCGTTGCTGAAAATGGTAGCAGTCGCTGAATTGACACCATCGCGATTAACCGTTCAAATGCTCAAGCTGAAATTATTGATCCAACTATAACATTTGAAATATCAAATACCCAGTTTTGGAAGTTGACAACGAAAAGAAAAGTGTATTAAGTAGGATAAAACGGCGGGAAGCAGCACGCGAAAACAGATACCGCCTATTGATAAGGATTTAATTAACTTTGTAATGTGGTAACCATTTTGTTCTGTGCCGCCGACCACGCCCCTTTTTGTTTGCTACTGACATGCCGCCAGGCAGAGAAGTGGGACAATGGGATATTGTGCTCGCACGAGGACAATGGGGTATTGCTCCCGTACGCTGGCCACGCCCCATTCTTTGTGTGCTGGTCTGAATGCAGCCCTGTACAGAACTGGGACAATGGGGTAATGTTCTCGTCGCTAATGGAGTTGCTTTGTGCGCTACTGATACCGGCAACCGGAGACCGCCAAACAATGGGCTATTATTAAAAAGGTGAGGTGTGAAAACACGTAACACTCCAGGACTTAAATAGATGCAGCAGGTCCAAGAGCTGGAACAATGGGGTATCGTTCTCGGCGCGTGCCGCCACCCCAGCAAATCGATGGCAGAGGAAAATTTCTAAATATCTGTGTCAATCAATCAAGTAATGCATAACATCATCTAACATTATTGAAAAAATCAAGTATTTATACTGCTAACGTCCCGGTATCACGCCCCACTGTCACTGTATTCGTTAGATTAATATACTTAAGTGTATATGAATTGACTCTCGCATCTGGTTTTCATCGTATAAGTGTGTGTTAGCATACGTAAAGTATCACTCGCATTGGTCTTAACCTGCCCAGCAACTCTTCAACTTGTGTATGAAAAATCCCACCAGCCCACTTCTTTCTGGTAATAACAAGTTTCACCCGCCTCGATGACTGCTGCGCGACGTCACAAACAATTTTCGGCATGTAAACTAGCCTGGCACTACACTGTCGTCGTCGATAAAACGTGTTAAAACCCGCTCGCCAACGCCTTTCCTTTGTGTTCAAAAACCGACAGCTGGCTTCTGTCTGGCGGGGTGAATAACAGGACTCAACACGTATTCCACTCCCTCCACAAGCGCTGCCTGACGTCACCAATCTACAGTATATAAGGAACGACCGTCGGCAGAGCGATCATTTATTGTTTTTTCAGTGTTCAGTGGTGATGTAAATGATTACTGAAGCGAGTGCGGAGAAGATTTTTATCCCTAATTAAATTGAGTTTTATTAATGGACGCTCTTTAAATACTGTGATCCTTAAGGTTCCATTCTATATTGGCCTGAAAGACCGATAATTTTGCTCAGAGGCCTCTTTATCAGGCTTGAGGTTCTTGTACGTGCTGTAAAACTACGACACGTTACCACTGGCTTTACTTCCCTTCCGAATGAAGCCATGCTAAGGATTTTTACGCCCGAAAAAATCCATTGCCCTTCGCCAGGGTTGATCCCGCGACCTCGGCACCACTAGTCCAGGGAGGACGAATACTTTTTTCTTCATTAACATACTTCCATACCAAAACCATCAATGGTTTAATGCATTCAATATTGTGTACTCAACCATCACAAAATGATCGGATGACTATATTGGATGAGTGTACAGAGAGATGTCCTGTTTATCAAAGAGCTAGCATGTAATATATTTTTTCTATAATTCAGTAATATATTGCACGCATGTTAAATGAAATTTAACTTGAAATTATTTTATTCTTTCAGAGAAAATCTCATGGAGGAGGATATGGAGGATCTTAGCGATGTCGATGAAGTTGATGTCTTTGTCTCGAAACACGTAGCTCAATGTGATACAGAGACGTGCACGGATACATGAATTCTGTGCTTTGTAATAACCCAGCCCAACATGAGCGCATTCCGTCCTTCTTCCTGTGTAACGACAGTTGCAATGTCTATCAGCGCAGGAAGAGAAAACTTGAGTAAATAGAAGCAATGTTAAATTAGATATTCATTTACTGCTTCTAATGCTATTCTGTGGCTAACCTAAAACTAAATTAATACAGATTGCGAATGAGAGTCCCTAAGGCGCCCGTGCCAATAGAGGAGCTGGATCCTGATAGACGTGATGTCGATATAGTGGAATATCCAATCGCAGAGCGCTATTACCAGCCTATGGATGAAAATGTCGCTTCACTCCCCGTCGCTACTGCTCCTGATGATGATAAAGCTAGGAGGGTTGAGGAGTGGATAAATCAAATGACCCCAGATTGCTCGCTGGAGATACAGCCGGAACCCTGCAAAACCTTGAAGTGAGTATAACACACTTTAACCATGCTTTTGTGTTACATGTGAAGGGGATTTTTCTAATATATAAATATATATATATTCTCTTTATGGCGCATGAAATCATTTGCTAAACCTATTTTCAACATTGTTTTCACTATATGTTACAGGACGGAGCGGAGAAAGAGGAAGAACGAGACTGGCGAGAAAAAGCAGAAGAGGGGTGTAAGAGGAGGATCCTCAAGGAGGGTCCCATGGTCTTCTTATTCATTGAAGATACCTTGCATTCACCAAAGAAGCATCGAGAATCCATTACTTGCGCTTGATGACGTCAGCATATCACCCTCCCATACCGTGAACATTGGACTATACTATGACATCCCTCCCTCTACATAAAGTGTGAAAGTGTTAAAACATTTGTTTATATTGCAAAATCAGACTGGTACGTAATACTAAAAAACATTCCAATGATTGCAGATTACCTACACCAAGAAAAAAGATTTGCACGTGATGAATATTGTGACAACGTAATTTATGAATACAATATTATTGTATTTCTTGACAATTCAATTCACTTCATAAATTATTGTTTAAATAATATTGTAAAATCTTTAGAAATTGAGGGTGTAAGGAATCAAAAACGGCTATTGCCCTATATTGAAAGACACTTGAATATTTTAAATGATTTCTACAAGTCAGGAACATCTAGTTTTCAGGCAGAAGGAACGGGAGAAGGAAAATGCTTGAAATCTATGCTAAAGTCAATAAAAGAGTGTTTTAGTATATGAATTCAATTTACTATTCATAAACTTACTCTAGTGCAATCCTTCACAAAAACCATTCACCCATTTCCAAACACACACTTAATTTTATGACTGCTTGCCTCACGTGAGAAAGAGGTTTGTAGGTAAATACTTTGTCATGTTAGAATCAGGCAGTACAGTGACGTCTGGGCAGGAATATTTACAGATCCTTGATTCTCGAGTCTGATGTTCACAGCTACATTTATAACCTCCTCGGTTTGGTGAGGACAATCTATTACAAATAATGGTACACGGTAAAGAAAATCCTTTCTCTTTAAGAGGGGATAATTATCTATTTCATAATATGAACTTTCAAATTTACAGTGCATTTCATGTAGTGAAGCAACTTTGAATTTATAAAGTCCAAGTTAAAATCATGCTAGGGATAGCATTTACTGTTGAGGAATAGTCTCAAATTAGTAATGTTGCAGTGATCAAATTTGGAACTGTTTTTGCTATAATCACACAATCTTGAAGTCTGCGCAATACTATGTAGAAGCAAGGTTTCTCGAGCTTAGATGTTGTTGCTACATTCCACGTGAAAAATCTTGTCTAGGGCACAGATGGCTGGGTATGAAGATCAATGGATCGAAAGGCGAGATGTAGGGGTCTATCAGACTTGACAACTTTTAGAATGTGAACCATAATTTCGTATAGTTGTAATTCCAGGATTCCTTGTTCTGTCTATAGTTGTAGCATTCATATCTAGACCTATCTCATCAAACATGAAGGCTATAGAATTATTAGTGAGCTTCGGTTGTAGTAGGAGATCCATCTACCTTGGTGAGAGCACCTTCGATGTAGAGATAGCTCTTGTTAGGTACCGTGAGCAAATCTTCAGCTTGGCAGGGTATTCTAATTTCATCATTTACATCCAGAGCGGAGGTGTTGTATGGTAAAAAATCATGCTCCTCTTCCTTGGTGATCTTGTCATCATAGGCCGGAACCTCTGTCACGTTTGAGATGTCCATTATAGCGGTTTGTTGTGTAGCTTCTCAAGGAACTTGCGATTAGCACGTGTTAACTCCGCGGTAGCTGGGGAGGTAGTATGCTTCAACGTGCTGTACGTTGTCTATTACAGTATTTGCGATGTCTTTTAAAATGTATTGCCATTGCGCCTTATGTGTAGTCTTGTAATGATAACCTCGTTACTGAAGTTGATTGCCTTCCCGTGTTAATCTACCACTCGAATAGTGATCTGATCCATATAGTTTTTATCTATGACTGGTAAATATATTGGGTTCGAGGGTTCTTGAGAGATGTGATAACCTGGTGGAACAGAAGGAAAAAACTCATAGATCGAATATTCGCTTTTGCCGTCAATGAAAAGCCTGTTGCAACACTGCACTCCACGCGTATAATACTCACTTTAAATATATATTCACAAGATCGTCAAATTCAAAGGCTTCTCCAGCCAGCAGGAATTATTTTAGTGTCGGTGAATCCTAGAAGCGAGCCAATAAATCTACTCTTAGAAAACTGTATTGTACAAGGACATTTAACTTCAGCCTTCATTGTATTATTATTAGGTCTTATGAAGAAAACTTCATCATTCAGTCCTAGCTTATCCTAGAGAAATGCGTTGATGTCGGCAATCTCGGAGGTTCCATGAGGAATAACAATGGTTTCAGGTTTACCATTATGAATATAATGAAATCGATTATCACTTTTATCAACGTTTGTTATTGGATACAATGTTTCAAAATTCAAGAGAGCAATCTCATAATGACCTGGAGGATCTAGCTGTAGAGGCGGGTTTACATACGTCAAAATACTGGTGCCTGACCCACTCACTGTAACTGTATAACTCATCTTGACAATTTAGTAGCTCCTAGGATAAAAGAAATTGCAAGCATAAGTGCCTATAGTTGAATTAACCAAAATTCTGGTATCTCTGTGTATGATAGAAGGTTTTAACGCCATGTAGATATTTTTCAATCTCAGGAGGCGGCTCAAAATTACAAAAACTATCAAAGTAGTATGCGACATCACCTTCTTTCCTTACAGCAACCCAGTGTGTTCCCACATTATCAGAGGTATCGAGATTGGTAGTAAGTCTCTCTTTGAAGTGAGGCTTTAAAGATAATTTGTCAATCATATATACTCCACATGAAATAAGGAATTTTTAAACGTTTAGCATAACATTCGTAGTCTACGTAGTTCAAGGCTTCCTCCATTATATGTACAATCCTCTCCCACCGTTTTTAACTTCATCTTTAAACCTTAGGCTTTATATCCACTATTTTTGAAGGACCTTGCGATTTTAGACGCAGCAGCTAAAGACGACATCAGCGGCATTACAGGTAAGAATTTTTCTTTATTCCTCTTCTTACACCTGCTCTTTCGGAGTCCCCTTCCTTGGGCCTCAATCGCCTTGTTATGCCTCGTAACTTCTGCTAAGTGCCTATCAGCAGCCTTTTTTTATTGACTGCAGAGACTATCTGAACAGCTCCCAAAGCAGCAATGATGGGAATCAGCGGTAAAAACCCTTCTCTCTTCATCTTTCTCTTTCCGGCTTCCACTGCAACCTTTCCCTTCATGACTGCAGTTAATATCCTCGCACATAACCTTTCACCCAACGTTGAATATGATGACTGCACGCGCTTTCAGGGCCTCTCTGCAAGAATTTTATCCGCTATTTGTCTTGAAGCACTGTGCTTATGTTCACCGTATGCGATGTCGTGCTGTTTGAAAGCTTCATCTAATTGGTTAATTCCCGGCTCTCCTCTTTTTAGACGTTTTTTTCCAATTTAGTGCCCGGACGACAATGTCTATACCCGGGCAAGTGAGCTTCCAAGGGGAGTGAATTAATTATTGAATTGATAATTCCAGAGTCTCGCTTATACTGAAACGACCTCCCCTCTTAGCTCTCATGATATACTAATCGAGTAAGTGCATGCATTATCCCTTTCATATTTTCCTTTGAAGACTAACCGACACGTAACAACTTGCGGCAAAATGAATCCAATCATTAACTACTTTGTACTCGGTACTATGAATATAAACACCGCGCATACCTTTTATAAGCTAGCTGCTAACATGGAGCTTATTAAGCAGCACTGATCTCTACCTATTCAGGTATTAGACTTTGAAAGCGACTTTGGTTGCGATCGTCATGGGAAGCTATTTCCATCTAATGTCAGAGCTCATATTTTAGGGAGTTCCATTGTAGGGAGAACAAACGTATTACTCAATACGCTTCCCCATGAGAATGGGCTACGCTTTGAAAACTTGTATATTTATTCAAAGTCTCTCCATCAACCATAGTATCAATACCTAATTAATCTACTTGAAAATATCGAAGGTATAGAAGTGAACACAACACTTTCGACAACGGAGAATATGTATTTCATCCTTCTGAAGTCAAACAAAATTCAATGTCTATATTGATAACGCCATTACCAAAAGGCAGGAAAAGATAGCATCCTTTTACAGTATGGGTAGACAGCGAAATGTAGACTGTATATCTAGCGCAGTCCTATGCTAAAAATCCAAAACATTTAATTCGCGATAATACAAACATGACTACACTCTTCAGGAAAGATGATTTAAACTTGAAGCATATTTACGAAGATTATGTGAATAGTGTTATGACCAACAATGAATTCAAAGATCTACATAAGAGTGTTTGGGAGGGTGTATCAGAAGGAAGACCCTTTGTTGTGATAGTTCCCGAATTTCACATAAATGAGGGGCGATATAGGAACGGTTTTGATGTGTATATTAAGCTCGACAAAAAAGAAAATGATCATTCGTAGTTGATCATGAGCATCAATAGGTTCGCTTCTCAGAGAAATGCTCCAGTTAGAAGAGTGTTTGATCGTTTTATCATAAATAGAGATGAAAAAGGAAGCTATCAATTCAAGAGTAAGAGATTGTTCAATATTAACGATCCTGAAGATAATCATGATGCATTCAATAATAATTATGTGGATGCTCTCGAAATTTGGATGCGCGATTTCTCTCAGAAAACTCCTAGCAATGTTCAGGTTATGGCTGAGACCATGATCGATTAATTGGTTTCGAGATACATTCTCAAGAGAGATAAGGAAAATAACATTGTGATCGATAACGTTAGATTGAAGGTATTGCTGGATCCTGTTCACGATAATTATGTCGTGAATAAAAATTTCATCACTGGATATGTCAGTTCATGGACAGATGATAACGGTAACATTATATTCGGGAAAAAGAGAATCATTGATATAGCAGGTCCTCTTTGAGATATTAATGCTGTAAATGAACGATATGCTAGAGGAATGATCATTAGGAAATCGAATGAGACGCAACAGCAGTTAAACAGGTACTTGCCAAAGGTAATTGGAATGCAAATAGACAAGAAACTAGAAGGGTTCACAGCAACTTTGAACAAAAATACAGGTTAAGTGGATGCTTTAACAATTTCAACAAAGGAAAAGACAGATTCCCTAATGACTTCTATTAAACAACAGGCCGAGGTATTGGAAACAGAAGAAAAAGTCATCCAAAGTATATGTAACGAGAAAATAAATAATTTCGAAAAATTAACAAATGGACAAATTTCAAGCCTGGACGGAACGATCAAACAGTTAAAAGCTGAGACTTTGAATACTCTAAACAAGATATACAGCAGTTAAACAAAGACTTGCCAAAGGAAATCGAGACACAAATAGGTAAGAAGCTGCAAGACATCACAGCAATTTTAAACAACACTGTGGGTAAGGTGGATACTCTAAGAACTTTTACAAAATACAGGACGGATTCTTTAATGAATTCTATTATACAATTTAGCGCGGAGCTTGAAAGGGAAAAACAAATCTTCAGAATCTTTGTAATCAGAAAATGAGTAATTTAGATAGGTTAACAATGAAGCGAGTTTCAGATCTAGAGGATACAGTCGAGCAATTAAAGACAGAGGTTTGTATACCGTCAAAACCGATTCTCTCAATGACAAACATTAGAAATTGGAGCAAAATGTAAACACGATGATAGACACCTACAAAAATCATATGCAGCAAATGACAAGTCTAGACGAATCGGTCAGAAGCCAGTACGCTAATACGGCAATCTTTACTGAGGCTTTCAAAACACATACGCAGGAACATAAGAAAGAAACCGAGCAACTGAGAACTTTGATAGAAATGTTAGCTAAGGCTATCGAAACTTTGAGAACTCAAGTTCGACGCAGACTATAGATTGAATGTAATTGTCTATTTTTACATCATTTGTAAGATGGATATGAAAGCATAAGACTTAAAGAGTCTGTAGCCGAACATACCAGTGCTGTAAAAGAAAAACTGAGATCTCTGAAGGGTCTCAAATTTGAGGCTCAGCATGTCATGTCCGAAGCATTGAAACCTGCAACAGCTCCCCTCAAAGATATTTTGGATACTCAACGGGGGTTGACTGCGAAGACCGTCAAGAATGGAGATGGAAATCTGCAAGTATTTCTATTTACCTTCAACAAGTTCGCTCAAAAGAGAAGGATGGTATTGATACACCGTACGGTGTGAGATATCAGGATGGTAGTTATATACTTGGAAATAAAGATATTCATTTTATAAATGATCAAACGTATGGGTCTACCGCTGGTTTGAAGGAGCTCATCTTTAGTCGATCACTTCAGATGTCTGCATACACCAGTGAAGACTTGGAGACGTACATTAAGATTCTGAAATGCACTTTTCTTCATAGAAGTGGCTACCCCAGACATGGTCGTTTGAGATCTGGTAAATCGTATAAATACAAGGATATAATACGTCCGCTGCTTTATACACATTCAGGAATACGATTGGTATGGAAAGAGCATAAGCCTAATAAGGAGGTTGAATACATTTTCTGGAGAAATCCTAATACATTGGTAAACAGACTGAGGCTGCCTATTGCTTCGAGGGACGCAGGTATTAATAGCCACACTCCGAGGGTTGAAAGCATCTAAAATTACAGCATAACCGCCAAACAGAATATCGCCTGAGGGCTTCATGGATCGGCGAGAATGAACTAATTACGATGCAAAATTATCAGCAAAGGTCTGAATGATTTATTAGAAATTGATTTCATTGAAATGATAGCCTATGCAAGAGTGAAAAATGTCAAATACATTCTGATTGCAATTGACGTTTATTCTAAAATGGCACGTGCAAATCCCTTAAAGTACAAGGGTGGAGTTAATGTTACAAAGACAATGGAGGATATGTTACAAGAAATGGATGCCCCACCCAGGAATATTCAAAGTGACAATGGAAAGAATCTTATATCAAGTTCTTTAAACGATTAGTGTTAAAGTACAATATTAACCACTACAGCACCTATACCAATCTGAAGGCTGCAACTGTTGAGCGTTTAATTCGAACCTTGAAGAATATGATGTATCGAGAGCTTTAACCCCAAAGTTCATACAGGTGGGTAGATATTTTACCTAGAATCCTTGTAAACTACAATTATACTTTTCATTCGACTATCCATATGAAGACTAATGAAGAGAAAAACAACGATCTTCTTCTGACTGTGTATAATTATAATCAAGAACGAAGAGAGAAGGCTGCAAGAAAGTTTAGTGTTGGTGATTATGTCAGAGTATCTAAACATAAAGGACATTTTGAAAAGGGTTTTGAATATAACTGCAGTGGAAAAATCTTCAAAGTATTTGCGTGAATCGTACAAAGCCTACAACATACATACTCGTACTAAAGGATAGGAATAAAGGGGTGATAAAGAGTGCCTTCTATGGACATTAACTAAAACCGACTAACTATTCTAACACGTATTTAGTAGAAAAGGTTATACGAACGTGGAAACAAACTTCTTGTAAAGTGCTATAGTTTTGCAGATACTGAATGGATTGATAAAAAGGATTTGGTGTAATGTATAAAGAATTAATAAACAGTAGTGTTTTATAACTGTAAAAATCATTAGTGTGTTTTTATTTTAAAAATCCCTATACTACTTTTTGAGGGAAAAGCATTATACAAAACGCCCTCACATTGCGATATAAGTATGCAATATTATAATATATATCATTAAGAAACATTAGAGGGAAAATTAATACATAGAAACCCTCACTCATTTAAAATGGTTATAAAACTATATACAATGTTAACATCATCAGACGGAAAAGTAATACATAAAAAGCCCTCACACATTGAAAGGAAAATAAAACTATACAATACTAAAAGCATCAGAGGGACAAAAGAATGTATAAAAACCCTCACACACTTGAAATGAATATAAAACTATATACAATATTAAAATCATCAGAGGGAAAAGTAATATATAAAAAACCCTCACACATTTGAAATGAATATAAAACTATATACAGAATTAAACACATCTGAGAGAAAAGTAATACATAAAAAACGTTACATATTTGAAATCTATTTTTACGCAATCTTCACATTTTTACAAATACGCGCACTAGTAATCGCCAGGTCTAAGGCAATAATGACTCAAGACTAGATTCTTATAGGTTCCTTCTATCAGCTTCCTTTTGTCGTCACCCCCCTTCAGCGCCATTTTGTTTGTTTCAATAGTGGAAATTTTATGGTTTTTGCCACAAAATGTTTTTGGAGTGAATAAATTTTCAGGCTATGATCCTTCAAGCATTAAAAATAATGGCCGAAATCCAAATTTTCCATACCCGCCCTGGTGATGCAGTTTGTTTCTTTTATAGTCTGTCCGCTGTATGCATATAATTTTGCTCTGATACCGACATACTCTTCCATAGCCTCGACGCCCAATTCATCTTTGAAAAAGCCAATCTTTTGCTTGTTGGCTTGCTGAATGCCATATGCATTATCTTTTTCAAAATTTGAAGAGTCAAAATACTGTGGGTTCTCCCTGATGAATTCATACATATCAGAACACCTTTCAAAAATGAACGAGTTTGTATCCATGTAACTCAGCAGCAAGTCTTTTAAATTTGGTTTCGTGACATTATCAAAAAATCATACATAATAAATTTAGAAAGGTTCAAAATTGCATGCCCAATGTAGATTGGCTTACCCATATGCATCTCCTCTCTGCCCAGTTCGATACCTACGAGATTTTCTTCGAATATGATAGTGCGTAGATATGTGCTGCGTACTGTCAACTTCTTGGCCTGTTCCCATTTGCTAACTATTTTAAAATCAGTGTATTACCTTTCATTCTCTATGAATTTCCGGTATACAGCATTATCCAAATTTTTCCAGAGGTTTTGTCAAAATTTTAATTTTTCTTGAGCTCTCTTCTCTGCATTAACGTCGATATAGATATTTAGCCAGGTAGACCTGCTCGTAGGACACCACCCTGTGAATATGTCACACGGTTAGACCCTGCTCGATAGACTGCTGCATTACCCTGTAGTACAAGGCATATTGGCTTTTATTATCTAATGTTGCAAGCAGTTTCTTGTATTGTCCATTCGGTGGTGTCGCGCTCTGTGGGCAGATAGGAAGCTCGTTATGGGCGTCGTGGATATGGTCAGGGTATTCGATATCTACTTATAGCACATATCCAGTCTCCGAATCTTCTTTGCTGTCCATGAAACTTATACTCTCAATCTCTTTCCTGGTGAGCCATTTTAGGTTTTTATAAGGGCGGGTCGATATCTTTGAGGCACGTATAAGTTGTCTATATGCCAATAGGCAGGTGCCAAACATACTTGTCAAAGCTGGAATTGTACCTGTGGCTAGCTTTGGAGAAGCCGCTCACCACAGTGCACAGTCCACCTCTAATACCCGTCTCGAAAAACTCCAGCATGCTCTTGTCGGATATTAAAGAAATTTTTGCCTTTGTTATCTTCAACATAACGTCAAAGGCAAGTCCTGGTAAGTATAAAACCATGCTGGGTCAAGTTTATACATTCCAAGGAGATATCTCGAAACTTTTCAAACATATCCGCCAAGAGCAGTATATCTGTTTTCAGATATAGGTCACTGCATTCCCCGAGATTCCGGATATTAAAGGTATCCCAGAATTTTACAGCATGCCTGTATTCCTCATCGTGATGTCACTGCCTTGTAGAGGTCTGACGAAGGCCTCTTTTGGTTGTAGAGCTGTATCCTCAAACGTTTCAAAGCTTGACATATAGTCATAGGCGAATATCCCCTTGCTTGTTGCCAGCTTAAAATGCTCTTCAACAGAATATTCTGCCCTGGTTATTTTAAAGGCACTCTCCTCGACATATCGTCAGAAATTTAGCTGTCCAGAAACTTGAAGCTGATATTCCTGTACCTTTTGCTGAACGCTAGATACCTTTCACCACTGAGTTATGCACGATATGGGTTTATTATCATATGCCAGAGGCCTTATCAGGAAGTGACTGTCATAATTAGATAGGCAATGAACAAGGATTCGTATGAAATCAGGAACCCTTCTATTCAAATTGCATACATTATGAGCAGCACCCAGAAATTCCCCAGTCACGTGATCGTGATCCCTAACGCGCAAACCGCCCATAGTGCAAGCCTCACAGCATATCTGACATTAAGAGGCATTATAGAAATTCTGTTGCTTTTCAGGGTTAGATTAATAGGATTAGGATTACAATACACATCGATGGCATCATCAGCAGTTGATTTTAATTGCTTGAAGTAAGGCAGTATTTTCAACATTTACATAATTTCAGTCTAATTATATAATATGTAAATTCAATAACAGCCCGCCTTGGAGCAATATGTGTATGTAATAATTTGTAAAATGTATGTAACAGTCATTGCATATGGTTATATTATTGTATCCATGTGCAATAATATTATGTGAATATGTTACGTAATTTAATAATGTAGGAGCTGTAAGAATAATAAGTTAAACGTTGCTAACAATGAGGTAACAATGAGGTAATCTTGAGCCAATAATGAGTTTGAGAGTTTAAATGCTATTTGTGATTTTTGGAAGCAATAATATAATTTTAGTGACAGTTTATAAAACAGCCAATCAACAACCAGAAAAAGCTTTAGTTAAATGATAGTATTCTACTGGAGTAGGATTAACCAATCAGAGACTTGAAATACAGAAATTTACAAGTTTAGACGGTTCAAATCTAGTCAGTTGCCTGCAGACAGTGCTCATAACTGGATGCGTTGCTTGTGCGTCCTCAAGAAATATAATACGTATTCGTGTGAGACAAAAATGGTTTCACGTGTTAAAAAGTGCAATTAATTAACGTAACAAAGCTCCTTTCTTCAAATTCCCGTCCATACGTGGAGCTATAAAACACCTTCTTCAGAAGAAGTCAGCGATGGCATTTGGACCTCTGAAGAGAAAGATCTTTGACAATGTCTCGTCATGTCTACATACCAGCTTTAAGGCGATGGACATTGCTTCATGTTCTTGAACGGTTTGGGTTCAACTCGAGTTGCTTGAATGCTCGCAAGGGTGGACCTTTGCCAGAACATATTCAATGTCAGCATGTATGACAAAACGTACAGGAATGCTTTTGGAAACTGCATTAAATTCAATGCAGTCATCATTTTGAGGCATTTTAAGTAGCTGGCATTTTCCAAATCTTACTCTATGTGCTTCCAGAGCCTTCTCAGTGACACAACTCCTCCGACATGCCTTGCATGCCCATGTTCTAGCCTTATGTTTCGTGACTTGACTGCTTACATGTCTGGATAAATCGTTAATCAGGCAGTAGTGGAACTTATCCTCCTGTTCAATGTATAGTAGATTGACATGGTGCTGCTTCTTTTCAGCTGTTTGGTTTAGAGGAATAATGTTCTTATTATCCACTGTACCAAACACTAATATGGATGCTTCATTATTCTGCTTTTCAAAGCATTCAATTTGATGCAGGAGTGCCGAAAATTCAATAACCTCAAAATTGAATGCTCTGAAAAGCAGTTCAAAAGGATATACTGTTGTTCTACATCCATTTCTCTTCAAAGGGTATTTAGATGCGAGCATGCACCATACAAAGCAGAAATTGCCATCCTTCTTTATATTTATCACTGCAGTTTTCATCCTGACTTTCTGTGGCAATTTAATATATGATGCTGCATGTAGAGGGTTATGGTGTGTAGAGCTCATCACCAGGCCAGGTATGGAAAAGAAGGACTTCGACGAAGCTCCCCCCTCATATTTGGAAATTTTTTCTAAACTGTCCCCCACAAGTGAAGAAAAGGTCTGATTGAGGTCGCTTGAGAGAAGTATCAGCACGGTCTTAGAATTAAAGGAGGAAACGCGCACCTCTTCATCAGGCTTATGGATTAAATATTTAAGTTCCAGGGAACAATTCATCTTCAATCCCGACTTGCTTTGCTGCAAGACGTTTCCCACTTCTTTAATGATAAACTCCTTGCACTCATCTAAAATACTCATTTCTGGGGTCGAGTATTTCTAATATATTTCTTATTATACCATTAAAAATACGTTCCTTGAATGCCGATTGCATGTCTTACATTCCAGATCCTGACAATTGCTAGCACTAACTTTGGGTATTTAATGGCGAGTTTCTCGCTTCCATCCCGTCCTCTCTTTCCGTTCCCGGGTGCTGAATCATTGGATGATGCGGAGGCTGACGGTGCAGTGCCTTCAATAGCTCTATCGGGTGATGAGTAGCTTGACGCTGCAGCGGCTACGGCTTCCGCAGGTGTGTTGCGTGATGAGAAGGCTGACGGTGCAGCGACTGCTAATTCATCAACCCTCTCGTGCGACGCGTAGCTCTTTGTTGCAATCTCCATGGACCGGAATCCCTCGTCCGCCAGAATACTTCCTGAAATAATAATAAAAACTATAATAGTACAGCATATGTAAGAGATGTAAATATGATTTCTTACATTAATTCTTTAAAACACTAAAGAATTCTTACCATTTGCTGGTTGTTACACGTATGGGGCAGGGTCCCATCCCTGATGATTTGGTGCTCGGAAGGCATGGATGGTAGATAGTGCAGCGGACGCGTGTTGAACGAAACCCGTCCCGAAATAAAGTCCACTCCCTGGAATAATAAGAATAATAATAGTATAGAGTGTGAGCAATATCTTTATAAAATTGTGAAGAATTTTTACCATTTGACAGCTGCTGCATGCATGAGCCAGGAGGCCATCCATGCTGATCGGACGCCTGAATCATCGCGTTATTCACGGGATGTTCCAGCAGCCGTCGGCGAGTATCTTGCTGGTTCTGGTTGTAAGCTTCAGGTAAATTAGCAGATCTGAATGCTGAAAACATAACAAATTACATGTTACTTAATTTTTGTCTAAAGAAAACCGATGTTATTAAGTTAAATTACTTTATTCTGAAAAGCTTGCATACACGGAAATGTCGATGTATTTAACTAGGAAGAAAATGTTCTATTGCAAATAAAGAACATTTATTATTCAACACAGCCAACGTAATGGAAACAGACTGAGAGTTTTCACTAAATGAATGCGTCAGGGAAAATAAAACACGTCCAAATAGGTATTAACTGAAGAATGTTCAACCGAGGTAACGCGCAATGCGCGCAATCTGGAGGTCCGGGATCAATTCCTGTCGGTCGCGCTCGGAAGAAATTTCTATTGTATATAAAGAACATTTATTACTCATCACGTAAAGTATTTAAATAATTGTAATTTTCTCTAGAAATTAATATACTTCACTCCGTGAAATCCCGTATTTAAACACTTTGATTAATAATTTTGCTTAAACATGAATAACTAACTAAACTGCTTGCATTTGAGAAAGAATGAAATTCGCGCAGCTATCTATTAATTGTAGAATGTTAAACTATTTGCATATAATTGTCTGACATTGAAAAATAAGAAGTAACATATGTATAAATTACCTGCAGAGAGAAATAATGTAACCTTGAAAGTAAATGAAGTGTTTTTACTACTTATCAGACATAGTGTTTGATGGGATTTCACGGTGCGAAGTAAAGCCTGAAGAGATGTTAACTTGACGATGTCACTTGAGAAACTGTGAGAATTTCCGGTGAAGCAGACCTCTCCTTTGCAGTATAAAAATGCAGGCGAGAGAGGTGATGGTATAAAATACACGTTTTGATTGGCTACTCCACCCTGCTCGAGTTGAAGTCGTCATGTAGGGGAGTTAGCCTCGCTCAGGGGCATTTCATAAAACGCTGTAAACAGTTATGGGGAATTCCTGCGTCAAACGATAATATGTCTGTAGCGAAAATCCTACTGTATATAACGCTAGACTAGTATTTTATGAATACGTGTTTTTATAAAATTCATTCTTTTTTATTACATTACCAAAATATTGACTCCAGTGTTATATTTAAAGCACCCGTCTGCGATCAAAGTGTTATTCTATCATGATATGATTGTGGTTGGTGTCGCTGATGCCATCACCTGGAACTCCAAACTCATACATAGGATTGTATAAATAACGTATTTTAGGTATTATTTAACAATAATTTTAGTGTCATTAATGAAAAGGAAGTATTGTTTCTCTTGATATAATTTTCCTGGAGCAATGTAGGGTTCTTATAATTATTAGACATGCAGGCTGAAACACCAGTCTGTTTAAATGTAATTAAAATAAGCTTTATTGACGATAATAATAACAATATACTTGATTGCCGCACTGAAGAAGGAAATAATACTTGGAAATAATTGCGAGAGTTAGGAATGTTTAAGTACAGTGTTCTGAATACAGGATCTATACACCATAACCCTTGGGAATATATTACACCTACTCTTATAAAGACGCTTAATGCGAGGGTTTGCCCTTATCCGATAAATCACCTAACCGAGATCCGAACTCGGCACCTCTAAAATGTGAAGTAGACACGGTACTAGCAGAGCGCGATTGGAGATCGTATCGTTTTTCGATATGAGGAAAGCCCTTGCATGTCAAATATCCGTGTCTAAACCTGTATACACCTGTTCCGTCAGGTATTATAGACAAAAATACATCACCTTTTAAATTTATGGTTTGTTAACCCTTTCAGTTTAGGGAGGCTCATATTTCATTATTTATTTATTAATAAACAACGTATTTATTATTTAACTATAATTTTAGCGTGAAAAGAACGAAAAAGAAAGTATTGTTTCGCTTAATATAATTTTTCCTGGAGCGATGTGGGGTTTCTGTAATTTTTCGACATACGAAATTTACAGAGTGTGGAGCTGTTATGTCTGTATGGAAAGTCCTCCAGCTTATATAACGCGCAGGCTATTGTTTGAATGCATGTATCGCTAAAAACCCACCCAAGTGTTAAATTTAAAGCATTCTCTGGTATATGGGCGATGTTATGTCTCCTCAAGTATGGTGTTAGGCACCCATCCATTAAGCCGTAAAGACAATGCATCTATGATTGTCTTTTAAAAGCGGTATTTTCCTAGAGGACCCTGGTTTACCCTCTACAGGGGTAAACAACATATATTTTTGCAAGGGATGTGTAAATCACTATATAAATCGCTCGCGTCTTCGGCATACCGTATCAATGGATCGGTAATTATATTACTACAGCGATGTGCTAACGCAAAGGAGAGAGAGAGCGCGCGCGTGCTTGCGTGAGTTGGTAATGTACTTTATCGAGAATGAGTCTTCATACTGCATCATCGCTTGTTTAAAGCTCCTGCCAATATTATTTTACTTTCCCGAAGACTGCATGCATTTAGACCCTCTGAATTTTACCTCGACGGTCTTTATATATATTCTATTGGGTTTCATTTATGATCCCTCTTTAACTAGCGTTAATTAAAAGAACAAAGTGAATGTTGTGTTGTCCTGCCGGTTTAGAATGATCCCCATATTTCATTATTTATTTATAAATAACGTATTGCATGTATTAAGGGCGGCGCCGTAGCCAAGTGATTAGACCGCTCGCCTCTTACCGAGGCAGCCCGGGTTTAATCCCTGGGACCCGCATGTGGGATTTGTGGTGGACAAAGTGGCGACTGGGCGGATATTCGCCGGGTTCTCCGGTTTCCCCCGCCATTCATTTAACCAACTGCTCTATCGTCACCTTTCCTTTCATCCATTTCACCATCATTTCGTTTCATCTACTTCCTTTCTCCCATACCAGGCATCGGGCTGATCACTCATCCTGGATATTCTGTCTGATCCATGACTGTCTGCTCCTCGACGGGACTCTAACCGCAAGCACCCGCCTGTAAGTCCTGGGGGTGTAAGTCCTACATAAGAGGATGTTAAACAGATAAAGAAGAAGTATTGCATTATTATTTAACTGTAATTTTAGACTGAAAATAACGAAAGAAGAAAGTTTTCTTTCTCTTGATATAATTTTCCTGGAGCGATGTAGGGATCCTGTAATTTTTAAACCTTAGGAATTTCCAGAGTCACTAAGCTAATATGTCTGTAGAAAAAATCCTCCTGCGTGTATAAGGCTGGGCTATTCTTTTGAATGCATGTATTGCTAAAAACCCACTCAAGGGTTACATTTGAAGAATTCACTTGTACATGAGAGATGTTGTCTTCTCGGGAAAGAATTTTCTTTTAAAACGGAAATTCCCAAGACCTGGTTTACCCGTCTTTAGAGGGGTATACAGCATATTTTGCAAGGAGTGCACAACGGAATAATTCATTGTTGAATTTCTTGAAGTCACTGATGTGGGTCTTTAGAAAAAGATTTTAAAACGAATATAAAATTTATATTTGAAGTGTTCCCAATGGTTCGATCTCTCAACTAGAGTACTCAACATATCTTTCGACAGGGAATGTTTTTAAGTCCCCTCCCTAAGTTATTTATACCTTTTTGCGATTCTTGTATGTTTTCTAAGAAAGGAATTAATGTTTTGAAAGCCCATGTATTTTTTAGCTTGAGTTCAGGGTTCGAATTCGAGCTGGTATTCAATACCTCTTTAGACATTGCATGTCTTAACAATCACGGGTCTGTTAAAGAAGGCTTTAATTTTTGTTATGGAAATAAGAAAATGGAGTTTTTATTTATGATCCTCTTTAACCTGTGTTAATTAAAGAATAACAACGGGAATGTTTTGTTGTCCTAACTGTTTAAGGAGCTCTCCATATTTCATTATTTATTTCTTTATAAGTAACGCATTTCACGTATTATTTAACTATAATAATTAGTCCGTATTCCATAATTTATTTATTTTTCAGATTCAACCCTACGCGTAAACAAACTTTAGAAAATAATCTTGAAGCGAGACTTTAGACATTGCATGCCTAAACATTCACGAGTCTGTTACAGGCGTCTTTGCATTTTGTTGCGCGTAGAAAAAAATATTAGTTTTATTTATGATACCTCTTTAACCGGCGTTAAATAAAAGAACAACAAAGGGAATGCATGGTTTTCCTGTCTGTTTAGGGTACACTCCACATTTCATTATTTATTTAGAAATAACGC
The DNA here is from genome assembly GCA_030765065.1 of Deroplatys truncata. Classification (NCBI taxonomy): domain Eukaryota; kingdom Metazoa; phylum Arthropoda; class Insecta; order Mantodea; family Mantidae; genus Deroplatys; species Deroplatys truncata. The sequence goes on from CM060981.1 coordinate 273,553,479, forward strand.
ATTGCATGTATTATTTAACTGTAATGTAAATCCGTATTTCATTATTTATTCATTATTCAGAGCCAACCCCACGTGTAAACAAACCTTAAAAAAGTCTTGAAGCGCTAAGTTCCTTATCAACCTTTCAAATTATTTATGCCAGTTATTTTCTTGGAATAATAAAGACCTATCTTGGTCGACTTCGCGTGTTAAAAATCACAGATGGTGAGCTTCCGTCTAGGTCCTCCCAGACCAAAAGCGGACTAGTAGAGTGAACCTTCCCTCAGTGCCCGCCAGAGGGCGTAAAAGAAGCGGCGAGGAAGTGGCTGTCGCGTGGTGGGGATTTCAGGTGTAACAGAGAGGCAGAGGCAGGAAGCACTTCATTCCGCGCGAGAGCGGTGGATAGAGGTGGAGTATGTGCTCGGGTTTTCCGGAAATGAATCACTCGTTAGCATCTGGCGTATTTTTTGGGGGGTTAGCTATTTACGCTAACTCTGTCTTTTAGTGCTAACTGTCTGCTTTCTCTAAAAGCAGAATTAAACAGGTGCTATTTGTCGTAATAATTATACGCGAGTGATAATCACCTAGTGAAGTTTTAGAAAAAAACATTTGCGGGTGAGCGGGGAACTCTTTATAATGTAGCTATAAAGAAATACTTAATTGGAATAATTGTATTCATCGTTCGACGACCAGCGTTTAATTACATTAATCAAAATACATGCGGTGGGGTACTTGGATCGACTGCTTGTTTGCAACCCTTTAGGGGCGTGCTACTGGGACGTTAGCAGTATAAATCCTTGATTTTTCAGTAACGTTAGATGATGTTATGCATGGACGAACATTACCTGATTGATGGACACGGATATTTAGAACTTTTCCTCTTCCATCGATTTTCGGGGGAGACGGCACCTGACGACAACAATACTCCATTGTCCCAACTCTCGGACCTGTGGCATCCATTTGAGTTCTGGAATGTTAAGTGTTTTCACACCTCACCGTTTGAACAATAGCCCATCGTTCGGCGGTCTCCGGCTGCCGGCATCAGTAGCGCACGAAGCACCTCCATTAGCGACGAGAACAATTATTACCCCATGTGTCCCAGTGCTCTACAGGGCGGCATTCAGACAGGCACACAAAGAAGGGGGCGTGAGCAGCGTACGGGAACAATACCCCATTGTCCTCGTATGAGCACTATAGCCCATTGTCCCTTTTGTCTGCCGGGCGGCATGTCAGTAGCACACAGATAGGGGCATGGTCATTGGCACAGAACAAATGGGATATCACATTAGAAAGTTAATTGGATTACATCCTTATCAATACTCGCATCTTGCTAAGTGTGCTGGTTCCTGCCTTTTTATCCTACTTTACGAACCCATGATACTGTATTTTCTACAACATTACAGCCTTAATCACATTAAAGTGACTTCTCTTTTGTTTAGTCATGTGACATCATTTCAAAATTTATGCTAAATGGAGATACTCCAACAAATCAATAAGCGATTACAAACATTGTAAACTCTATTATAGAACATTCAGTTGCCATTCTTCGAAATCATTATATGGCAGTGGAAGCACCTAACACGCTCCTATTTATTGCATACATTTGTTGTTTAAATTATGTTCAATTTATAACTTATTTTAACATGGACAGCTCTTCTGCAGCTTTTATTTTCAGTTTGATGAACCTAAATATTTTAATGTATTTCTTTCTGTTAAGTATTTTTCTACGTTATTGTTAGTTTTTGTCTTAATGACAAATCCAATTAGGGTCACATTTTTCAATATAAACATACTTAAAACGCTAAACATATAAATAAAGATTCTACTTTTGTATGCGACAGAGCCAAGCGTGGTATTTATAATTATTGTTTCGTGTAACTTTATGGACCTGTGTAGTAAGGTGGAACTGTGTGTTCGTCATTTCACCTTGCCTTATATTTTCTGATTAATTCTCTCTCTCTTTCTCTCTCTCTCTCTCTGTACCGGTACCCACATTAAAGAGGAGGTATTCAGTTCCATGCAAAAATACGATGCCAGGATCTCACCGGGAATGCATGTTTAATAGGCCCCGAATAAAAAAAGAAAGATAACTTCAGAAAATGGTCCTTGTATATGTGTGTCTGCAAACAGCATAACTGAGAAACGAGTATTTCGTTTAGTGTAATCTAAATACACGAACACCTTCAATAAAGTCCCCCACTTACGCTACCCTTTCCATGGAAAAAATTCAACATGTTTGACTTTTTCCAAAATGGTTCTAAGATTTTGATATAAAATCCCGTTATTTAACAGATTTACTGAAATTTTCTAGCAATATCCTATGAAGACCCCTTCATTTGGAAGGAATGTTGTACAATTTGGTATAACGGTAAAACCATAAGGTAGATAAATGTTAGTATACAAAAATATATATCTATTAAAAGCACACAAATTATGTTTTTAAAAAAGGCTTTGGTGGCATCAAGGCCGTTTTGATTTGAATGTTTCGATTCTTTGTCATATTTTTAAGTGCCATCAGTATTCAGTTGTTTTTCGCGAAGTCAGGGAAAGAGTACGGAATTTCTAGAACAGCTCATAGCGTCCCGCTTCTCAGAAGTTCAGTACACTTTGATTTCCTGATCTCCCCTTGAACCAACAATGAAATATATAAAGAAAGTATTTCTGCATATCTTTATGTCGTTTAATACAAATTAGACAGAAAGCTACGCTTTCATAGCATTTCGTAGAAGCTATATAAAACAAACGATAATGGGCAGAGCAAGCTGTGTGAATGTAACATAAGATTTTGTCATGTTTTTATGTACTTGATGGAATGCTTTTACTCGTCTTTATCCTATTACACTCCCCTATTCCAAGTTGTAATTTGGTAGCGTGTTCGTGCTTACTTCTGTTTGTGTTTGCTTTCTGGGTGTTTTCCTCGCCCTAAGAAAGATCTAAATCGATTACACTTAGCTGTTTAAATGCTGAAGTAGTTCTTTCAATCAATTGTTGAACCTTCTGGCTTTTGAAAGTACGCCACTGTTTAGTACTTAAATGGAAGTAAATGTACTCAGTCATTCAGATAAGCTGATTAGAAACGCACATTAAATTCTTCCCAATAATCAGGTTAACTATAAAGCCAGAAATTGAAAATATCTATCGAATTCCTCGTAGCCTTTATAGAGTAATTGCGATCGCGTTTGAGGTTATACGATTCAGATGAGAGAAGTAAAATGCGCGTTGGAAGCTCGGCACAGCATAGTGAAAATGTATGATTCTGCTTTAGAATACAGTTATGCAAACGTAATCTTATGCTACACTTGGAACAGGAATTTCGAAGCATGTTATATTAATGTTAATATGGTTAATTACAAGTTTGGAAATTGTAAGTCGTTATTAAGGTACGATTCGAAGACAACAGAAACGGTAGCTCAGTAGCAGTGCTATGGCATGGAATGTCGAAGATGCTTGTTTTGTGTCTAGACGATAACATAGCTACCGGCGAATGAGTTTTGACTTTGAAAGTTAGTGGCCATATTCTGTACTCCTTACATACGGTAAAGGTAACACATTGCATTCGACTCAATATTTGTTATCGATACTTTATTATTGGAAACAATATATTTTGAAGCCCTGTGAATACATACGGGGAACACCAGAAAGAAAGGCAATTTTGATGTATCAGTCAGATGTCATTTAAAGATAGAAGTTGAATTGATCTAACGACTTAACGTATCGATATTTCAAATATTATATTAACAAACAGACTTGAAGTATTGAATTTTAGTAATTGACCTGGTAAGTATCGAGCATTCTTATCTGATTTTCGTGTAGGGTTGAAATCTTAATGTATAAACAAAGCGATTGCAAAAATGTAGACATTTCAACCTATACTATTTATATGTAATAATTTCATCTTATATCACTAGTAAAGCAACACATATTATGCTTTATTTTTTTTATAACTTTGCTTTATCCTTTGATAATTATGCTTTATTATGCTTTGTTTTTATAATGCATTTCTTTCATACAAATAAATATTAATATCTTAAATTATTTTCTTTGCAACAGTAAAGTAAGTTGTCCTACAAAAATAATACAAACTTATACAATAACACACTACAATAAGAGCACAATGCCAAAAAATGAAAATCCAGTGATCTATGTTACTCTCAATCTCTGTAACACCCTCTTGAGGTTGAGTAATTGCAAGATTTAGTTTAGATTCAAAATTTTCTTCTGTCAGACACGACGGTTTAGAATTTAAAATCCAATTGAGCTTAGAAAAGCTTCTCTCAACTGACGCAGATGATGGAGGAACCTTCATTGCCTTCATTGCTAGCTTACTTAGTGTAGGCATCTTAGAGGAATATTTCTGCCAGAAGGATAAAGCAGTAATGGAAGACAAACTTTCGTTATACCATTGCTACATATGTTGATATTTCTTCCACTGGAACATCAATAAAGCGTTTCAGTTCACTTGCAGTGGAATAAACCTGCTCAGAAACGGCCAATGTTGGACGTAAGTTCTGAACTTCCTTACAGAATCTTTTTGCTGGCTTTCATTCATATGTCTGTTTATTTACATTCTACGCCAGAACTTTGAAGCATATGAAGAACTGATGGTAGAATAAGCCAGTTCTGTATTGTATCAGTATTTTCTGATATTCCAAAACTTGTATTTGTTTACAAATACCATCAGATATTTCAGACATAGTTCTGAGTTGAAGGGTTTCTTTTTCAACCAGTCGTTATAAATTTATTACAGCAGCACTACCTTCACCATCTTTCAGATCGATCCAACTTTAACTGCATTGCAATTCATGCTGTGATATTTTCCTGCCTTCAGTCATGTGCCTCAACGAGTAATTACTGGAACTGGAGGTAGACCAAGTGCTTCTGATTCCTTTAAACGGTCCAGTAATCTCCCCCTTCTAGCTGGAATTTTCACTAAATCAGTCTTAACAGCTGTAATGAATTCATCAGTAATTTTGAGTGAAAATCTAACCTTTTCAGCACAAAGATACAACACAAGAGCCCAACAGCTAGAATGTAAAAGCTGAGGTCAACTCCAGCGAATCGTCTGCCAGCAGAAAGCATATATGTTGCACTGCCCGAAATTAAAACAATGAAGTTAGACCCGTGAACACCAATAATATCTAGTGTGTCAAGTATTAAATATACTATAACTTCAGAATTGCAACGTTGTACAATTTTGGTTTTCACAAGACGGGATTTCTAGACCAAAACACCCAATGGAATAACAAGAATGTTCTCCATCTTACATTCTTTATATCTGTCGTTATCAACCACTAGAAATACAGATTTTCTCTGAGATTTTGACCTGGTTTTCTGGAAGTCTTCAGCATACTCGACAAGATATCTTGTCAGAGTGGTTTCACTGGAAGTCGGTTTCATACTTGTAGCTGTCGCTACTCACTGTCCACTGACGAAACCGTTCATTACGAAATGCATGGAATGGAATACGAGCAGAAGTGAAGGCTTTGAGCACTTGTTCCATATGAAGGGTACAAGGGAAAAACAATGAAAGTCCACTTTTTAATATTTTGCAGTAATTTAATTTGAAGTTTAAAAACTTTGCAGATTAAGCACATTAGGCAAAAAGAAAACTTTTTTTTTCTAAAACAGTTTCAGGTGTTTTTCTAACAGGCCCTACTTTTGAAATTAGTGTCATGTATTATAGAGTGCTGATTAATAACAATAAAACCTTAAGGTACACATTTTACAAAGAAAAACAATTATGTCCACCTAATTTATAGAATTTTTACACTATAAATAACTGTTTGCCTTAGAAAAATGTAAACAATATTTGTGGAATATTATTTAATAATATCTATAAGAGACCAAAGAAATGAATGTAATCTCCACATCCAATTACTCATTGTTGACTACGGGCAATCTTGAAAACAACAATCACAGTGCACTTGTTTATAAAATGGATTACCTATAAAATGTAACCTATAAAACACCAATAAAATGAATTATTTAATATCTACACCAAATTGCTAATTGATGACTACGGGTAATTTTGAACAAAACAACCATAGTCTGCTTTATAGGATTATATTATACTAACTGTTTGCCTTAGAATAACGTAACATAAAACACCAACGAAATTAATTATTTTATCTCTACACCAAATTACTCATTGTAGACTACGGGTAATCTTGAAAAATAGAGCTGAGCATTTTCAGAACAGAATTTCTTCAGGGATTGTAGGTCGTCGTAATTTGCCTTGGAGAGTGGAATTAAACTTCAATACGAAGGTTTTGGCTACTTTTCAGTCTGAGCATGGCACTTTTTGTCAACAATAACATAGAGCTTCAAGGAGCTAAGGTATTTCACACATTTAAAACTCCCGAGATGACTAACATTTAAAAGAATAAACTCTTCTGAAGTAGTACAAAATTACTCTCATTTAAATTGAAATTTCCATTTCACAGAGGACTTTGATTGTTTTTCCCCTGGACACCTTTTATCTATGCTGTTTTTGTATGGATTACATGTGGTTTTTCCCATGTATGAAGCTGTTGGAATGTAGCACTGCATACATAGAATCCAATGATACCAGAATCTCAGATTTCGCCAAAGGTGGACTTTAATTGTTTTTCCCCTGTACCCTTCATATTATTCTTTGAACTTTCCATTCGATGCCATACTTAAGGTATAGTACTGATACGTATGCTGCCAGGACCTCCTGAAGTTGAAGCATGTCCATCACTCTGTTTCCGAGATCTATGTTTAAAACCTTACTCATGCTTTTGAACAACGGACTCCTTTTCAAATTTAATGCGCTCTGAACATCAGGTACATAAAAGTTTCCCCATTTTAGTCACAAAATAAACTTTGGGAAACTCACGTACCCTTTGGGTTGCGTTTACAGCAATTTTTGGCATGCTGGTGTTCAATAGATGTGAACTGCTTTGATTGAGATTAAATACTGACCAGAAAAACCGTAACTACACGCATAAGGTGTTCACCGTTGAAATTCCTAGCTTTTCATTGTTACTGGGAACATTGTTAATTTCTGTATTGAATCTAATTTTAAATTGTAGAACGAACGTAGTTAATTTTCAATAATTATGCTTTATATTGAGGCAGTATTTTATATCACAACACTGTGAATGCCAGAGTGATTGTAGTGTAAATCAACATTATTGTATGCCAATGATTTTGTATGTTTGTTAGCTATAAGCACTGTTAGGAAGTAAGTTTACACGGCCTCACTGAAACTGATAATAGGAGTGGGTAACAATGAATCGAGGGGGTGAGTTGTTTATCAATTAGAAGAGACAAACAAATGACGTCAGGGTAGCGTGCCTTTCTTTAGAACTGGAGGGAATATCTTCCCTAGAGCATATGTGTTTGTAATTTTGATTGGCTTATAAAACAGACGCTAATGTTGGCGCGATTTAGTAACCCATAGCAGCTCTATTATAATGTTTAGGCATATCGGGGGGAGGGAGTATAAATTCTTAAGCCAAAGGCAAGTAACGCGCAGTTCTACAGAATCATTCACGAGGCAAACGTCGCGCAGGTCTAAGAAATCTTTCTCGCGAGTTACACGTTAGGCAGTTCTAAGGAAGCATTCACGAAGTACACATTACGCAATTCTACAGAATATCGCGTCGTAAAGTTAGTTACAAAATGTGAAATACGCGAATTAATCATGCGCGGTAAGTAAGTGATTGTAGTTAAATTCGAAAACATAACAGTTTCAGTCAGGCGTGTATCAAGATTAAATATGTGAAATTAATTAAGTGTGATGGCAATAAAAGTGTAAAAACAAATTCTTTTATCAGTGTTATCCTTTAGTAACAACTCCTTTCCGTTTACACGGCCTGATCAAGAGATATTTGCTCGAATGAGTAATAATAGCTAGCCGGAGGACTAAGAACCCAAAGTTCAAAATAGTAAAACAATATCAGGCGCACAGAAAATAAGATAACACGAACATAATACCGCGACAATATTATATATTGTGCTTTTATGCTTCAGTTTTTAAAATTATGCTTTATGAGACAATTTTGATGTCACAACATGCTATGAATGCTAGAATGAATACAGTATAAATTAAAAAGTAATACTTTAACCAACTTTGTGTGTGCAATGTAATATATACGCATAGTTTTAGATGTTTGTTAGCTATAAGAACTTGTTAGGAAATACGTTTAAAATACACTGCTTAACTGAAGCTGACAATAGAAGTTGGGTAACAATAAACTGAGGGGGTGAGTGGTTTGTCACCAAGAAGAGAAAGCCGGAATTGAGGTCACAGGGTAGCGTGTCTTTTACAGAAATAGAGGGAATATCTTCCCTAGAGTAGATATGTCAATAGTAGTGATTGGTTGAATAAAAGAGACGCTAAAGTTGGCGCAATTGAATGACCAATAAAAATTATATTAGAATGTTTAGGCAATTCGAGATGAAAGAGAATATATTCTTGAGACATAAGGAAGTGTCACACAATTTTGAAGAATCTTTCACGAGATACACGTCGCAGAGTTAGTTACAAATGTAAAGTACGCGAAGTAATTGGTGCGCGGCAACTAAGAGGACTGTAGTTACATTTAAAAATACAACAGTTTCAGTCAGACATATAGAAAAATTAAAAATGTTAATTATTAACTAAGCGTGACGGCAACAAATGTCTAGATTCAGATGTTCTATATCAGTGTCATCTTTTAGCTAGAATTCCTTCCGTTACACACCCTGCTTAGATATACGTGCTCGACTGAATTACAATAGCTAGCCAGAGGATAACGAACCCAAATCTAAAAATAATGAAACTATATGCACCCGACAAATAAGACAACAAAAGTCACTGAGGTACTGCGACATTTGTTGTGCTTTTAAAACTTATTTTTCACAGACACTTGGACCTCCAATATCATGTTCTGGGTAGCAACCACATGTCTAAAGCCCTGTTATGCTTTTTATGTTTATTATGCTTTTGAGTTGCTCTGATTATTAATCTTTTCCGAAGTATTCTTTTTTGTATGTTCTAACATCTTGCTGTTTATAGATTGCTTATATATGCATTTGTGTAACATGATTCCAAGTTTACGAATCTTGCTTTGTTCGCATAATCTAGTTACAGTAGAATCCCAATAACTGCAACTAATATGGACTGAGAGGTTGTCGAATTACCGAAATGTCTGGTTTTAGGGAATAAGGGGCCTGTTATTCACAACTCATAACATAATATATACTGCAAATCACATAAATGCATGTTCTAGCACAATATAGGTAACAGAAAGTATAACGTATCCTAAAATTTATTACCATAAAAGTAAATTTAAAAATACATGCTTACATAGAATAGAGAAGAAATAGCTAGTTCTTTCTAGATAAAATTTTGTGATGCTAGATTCTCTCACACAATTTTCGTCGCCGTGCAGCTTTATCACGTAGGCCATTTTCACTGGCACAACCACAGCTCGACGACACAACACTAATAGTAAGCGCGAAATCTGAGAAACTGTACTGTAGCCATAATTAATAACTGAAAGTTTAGCTTACCACGTACGTTTTGAGTAAAGCAATAAACCTTCAAACCTTCCAAACAAGTGTTTGGCTACACACATTATTGCGGCAAGCCTTTGATTTCGTGACGATGGTCTGCCGGCTGCTTATGTTCCGACTGAGATATTGAAGGCCAACACGCGGTCAACCCTTTTGTTAGTGAGTGAAAATGCGGTACGTTGTATTTCCAAAATAAATAACCAAACCGTCACCAAATTAGTGTCATAAATAAATTGCGAAATCTGAAAATACCATACCATGTCAAACACCTGAACAGATCAGGAAAACACATGCACATTTATATGCATGGATATGAACACTAATGCGTGCACTAATTAAAATTTGCCTATACTGTTTACAACACATAGCGGATTATAGAGATTATTACAGTCAAGTTTAACGTAAAACAATAAAAAACAAATAAAAAAAGTCTTCGAGTTATGCGGAATGTCGAGTTATCGAACGTTGAGTTATCGGGATTTTATTGTATTAACAAAAAGTGAATTGTGAATATTGTGTTTTTTTGTTTTTGTTTTTTCGTCATGAATGTAAGTATGTCTATATTTTAAGCTATCTATAAACATAAGTTAACCGTGATTCGTCTAAGTGGAAGTAACAACTTCCTTTATAAATAATATTTAAAGGAAAATTTCATGTTGGCAATTGCTAGAGAATGTCATTTCAGTGCTACGCATCATACCTTCTCATTATACTGTTTTTTATAAAAATAGTTAATTCTTAACATGCTGAATGTTATTATAAGCTTAATTTAGTAGTCTAGGGATAAACAATACTAGAATACATTATTTAGCTGAAGGAGATTTTGCACAGGTTATGTTTACGGTGTTACATTTATATATTTGGATTTACTTTTCTGAAACTTCTCCACAGTATTATCTTGAAACTGAAACCTAATTAGTAAACTATAACTGTGGAATTAACGGATTTTTACAAAGTTCAACTAACTGAAATTTTTTCAATTTTATTTAAACACTGAACTTTTTCGAAAGCTATTCAGCTGAGGTAGGTAAAGAAAGCTTTACCCATATTCGTATTGAGTGATTGTGTCTCTATGTAGCAAACGCAATGCTAATGCATTACACATTTTTAATGAATCTTTCAACATTTAAGCAAAATATTTCTCCATTAAAAGGAACACTTTTAAAAATATTTTTCAAAAACTTAAATAATTAAAGTAGGTTCACTTTAAAGGTTGATGTCTTGAATATATTAGCTTGAGATTTAAGCATTCCTGGAAGGTGTGCCCTGCTTTATAATTATTTTTATGTCGTGAGGCTTTATTATTGTTAGTAATTTTGAATTTAGACTATGAAAAGTGTGTTGAAATACAGTAAACAGTAAACGAGGGGCATTTGCATTTCGGGTTGGCTAAAAGCACCCGATGAGAATCTGCTTCAAAGATCAAAAGAAAACTACTGGCAGACATTTACATTCAAGCCAGAAGGAATTGTGTCGTCGCTGGGTTACTTGTGAATTCTGTGAAAGTGTGCACACTACTCTTTTGTTTGGCTGTTTTCATTTGGAAATGTGATGTGTTACTCCTGCTTGAGGTTATCCTGGGACTTGTGCTGCACTTTCCTTAATTCGGAGATGGAAAGTATACTCCTTTCTCTGGGAATACTGGGTTACAAGACAAATACTGTACGCTGATTCAAAACTTTGAGCTTTAAAAATAATGCAAAATAGACATTTCTTTACTAAGATTCTTATGTGAAACCCGTTGAGTACCAACATGTTACATAACTACAAAACTCTAAACACAAAACCAAAACTCGTATACATTAATTCAAGACTACTTTTAAAAATACATAAACACATTACTATCTAATGCCTCCTTTTCTCGTAGCCTGTAATAACTTAAGCCTTTAGAAAAATTAATCCTTTTAACTTTAGAAGATGCAAGTTGGCATCATAATGATATCTGTAGGCGCCAAAGCATAACTTTACATGAACTAAGGATTATCTGCGTTAGATGACAAAATATCTCTGAAAATGTGTTTTCCGTATACATATATGATCAGATAATCTGTATATAATAAGGGGAGTCTAAATAGTGATTTTAGTGATTATTGTTTCCACTTTCAAGTTTTGCATATTATGAACATTTCAAAACTTAGGCTAATAATGGTACGCTAATTTTAAACAGTTTAATTAATATATTACTGAAGATAATGCTATGGACAATGTTAATAAAAATTCTAAAACGTACTGGTATTTGATATTGTTCTTATGTGTTAGTTTGGGTGTCATATGATATAGTTCATATGCGTTGGCGCCTTATGAAGTTGTTTATAAGCGTTGGTGGCACATGACGCTGTTCATGTGAAGTTGTTCGCTTCCTCGATGCGTATTTCTCTTCTTTCTCCGGCTAGCGTTGAGCAGTGTCGACTCATTAAAGTCTACAGGGTGTGGTGAAATTATATCGATTACGATAATAACAACATCAGCTCTGGTGAATATTGAATTTATTATTTTGTTATAATTTTGCATTCAGAAACGCGAACCTCCACTTCGTTAATTATCCGCGACTGACCTAGTGATGCTTTGTAGTCGGCAGTATTAAGGTGTATTGAATGTTTTCCCTGCGTTCATAGCCGCGGCCTAACTTGTACGGTGCAGAGTTCAGCTAAGAGTTACTTGTCGTAAGGTTAAACGCAGAGACGAAGTTACATGTAGCAGGTAGCAATGAAGATCGATGATTGTCACTTATAAAGTTCAACGAAGAAGTGTAGTTACTTGTCCTAGAGTTTAGCGAAGAGTGTAATTACATGTAGCATGTTGCAGCGGCGAGTGAAGAGTGTAGAGTGTTGATACTAGTATTTTGTGAATTTCGCCATGTCTGATTTCATCCCTACTCCGCGTTCGATTTTCAATCATTGACGATCTCCTGTTTTCGGATTCGTCAGTTTGTATTTATGGCATTCCATTTACTGGCTAAAATTTTCAGTTCTGCACAGCTTTCTCTTCCCACGGTACTATTTTCAGTTTGTTTAATTTATGCTGTAGCACGTACGTATGTTTATGGCTTTAAACCTTTTCTCGGTACAAACCTCATGTTTCTTCCGCTTTGAAAAGAAACAAGCACATTCCTCGTAGACCCTTTCAATGGCTTTGTATTCAGTTTTGCCGACGGACCTTTTCCTGTTCCAAGAACAAGGGTTTGGGTCGTCGAACCCTACTTCCTCATACTATCTGCAATGTTTCCGTATGAAGGTTTTCTTTCTATCGAGTTATAATATTAAATACAATTTTTTACGTCTTTGTTTAATCTATTTACAACCATTTCGAATACGGAACCGAGTTGACATTTTACATCCTTATTTACTCTATATAAATTAAATCAACTACGGGGCATAGTTGAACCGTATCATATTCTGAAAACATAAATAACTTAGTAAATTATGTTTAATTAAAAAAATTCATTGCAGCGATTGGCAGAACCAAGCAAAATACATTGACCCCGGAGGATTATGACTCATTCTGTATAACATAATCGTGTTTTTTTTAAACTTTAAATTTAACAGAAAATTCTATAAAACTGTAATTTTCTATACAAATGCCCCATAATGCTTAAAACTAATTTACAGAAAGAGGTTAAATTTTACCACACATTTGTAGCCAAATAATTTTTATTTTAATTAAAGTGGATTATGCTTAATGCATAGCAGTTTTTTAACATTTAAGACATACTATTTTGCAATATAATTTCAACATGGTATCAAAACAGACAAAGCTTTCCTTCTGGTTAAGAAAAGTTTATTCTTTTCCATTCATCAGCAGCAAAGGTGTTGCAAAACATGCCTTAAAAAATTGAGCTACTTACCTTCAATAGGCTCTTAGATAATGCGTCATCATTTGAAAAAGTTTAACATTAGCGCGAAAGGTCATTTAGACACTCTTTAAGAATATTGTAAATGCAATATTAATATCCGTAATCTATACAATTCCTGTTTGCTTATAATTAGTCAAAGTACAAAGTCTTCAGTCACCACTAAACGATGCTAACGACAACGTCATGTTGAAGCTTGTTATTCCATCAATGTAATATTTTGCTTTAGGTTTTTTATACATACAGCTCGCGTCGCAGCTGCCTGTCTCAAAACCAACTTGATGAAAACATTCCTACTAAGGTGATATTTCTGACTGCATACAAATTAGAAGTTAACTAATGTTTAGCACAAGTTATTAATAATTTGCTAATTTTTTACACCTTTGCTCACCATATTTTTAATATATAATTGGAAACCCAATTGTTTTAAGTTTTATAAAAGTTGATTAATAAACCGCTGATATTAAGCTTTGTTTGTGCAAGATTTTAAGCGAAAGTTTCCGTTGAACGTTGTATTTTATGCTTCGGTTCGAACGAGGGTGAAGCGCGAGTATTGCTCTGGAGTTCACCTAGCTAAGGTGGAAGTTGGAAGTTTTGTAACGAACGCAAAAAGCCATTTGTTGTTAAAAAAATGTGTCACTATTAGAATTCATCCTAAATATAAGATGAAAGGGCCATTAAGAAACTAACAATGTCTTACAGCGTATAGGTTGCTGTGATAAGGTATACGATATAACTCCAATCGCCAGGACACTAAAATAGCATCTCGTACTTAAGTAGCTTGATTAACGAGTCGGAGAGTGAACGGTGCAATTCGGGCAGATTGTGTGACAATGCCGACGCTAATATTGGTAAGCGACGTCAGCAATGTTATCAGTCTGAAGACCACAATAAATAAAATGTCGTGATAGGTGTAATTGACGAGATAGTGTTCTCTGTGTGAGTGATAAACGTGTGGAAAAACAAAAGTTAAACATATCGGAATATTGCAAAAATATAGCGATTGTCGGCGATTTCAAACCACGTCTGTGTGTGTGTGTTCGATACTGTGCACCTGATTATTACACCGAAATGCTATTAACCGAGCGGGATGGCTCTTAACCGAGCGGGATGGCTCAGGCGGTAAACTCTGTGTCCCGCATTCGGGAAGTCCCGGGTTCAAATTCCGTAGGCCGACCAATCTGTCTGAGGCTTTTCGTGGTTTTCCTCAGTCGCCAAGGTAAATACCGGATTGGATATTTAATACCACGACCCAAATTTCCACCTTAAGTCTAAAACAACAGTAAAATGAAAAATGAGTGGTAATAGCGAACGCTATGCCATCTATCTACAGACAATGTAAGCAGTTAGACTGGACGGCACCCTAACGCCATCTGTACGGCACGAAGCAGAAGATTCGCCTGCCATGCACTGAGGGTCTCTGTGGGCACGTGACGAAGGAAGATGGCATTTCCAGGGATGAGACCTAGAAGGCTAACTGTCCGCCTTTCTGTGTGAGGGCGGCGGTTAGACTGGACGGTATGAAACGGGTGGTTACAGGGATAAGACCTAGAAGGCTAACTCTCCACCTTTGTGTGGGAGCGGCGATTGGACTGGAGGCACCCAAATGCCGTCTGCACGGCACGAAGCAGAAGATTCGGTAGCCATGCGCTAGGGTCTCTGTGACACGTAACGGAACGGCTGGTTACAGGGATGAGACCTAGAACGCTAACTGTCCGCCTTTCTGTGTGAGGGTGGCGGTGGGGCTGGACGGCACCCTAATGCCATCTGCACGGCATGAAACAGGTAGTTATAGGGATAAGACCTAGTAGGCTAACTGTCCGCCTTTGTATCGGGGCGGCGGTTGGACTGGACGGTACCCAAATGCCGTCTGCACGGCACGAAGCAGAAAATTCGGTAGCTATGCGCTAGTGTCTCTGTGACACGTGACGGAGCGGGTGGTTACAGGGATGAGACCTAGAACGCTAACTGTCCGCCTTTCTGTGTGAGGGTGGCGGTGGGGCTGGACGGCACCCTAATGCCATCTGCACGGCATGAAACAGGTAGTTATAGGGATAAGACCTAGTAGGCTAACTGTCCGCCTTTGTATCGGGGCGGCGGTTGGACTGGACGGTACCCAAATGCCGTCTGCACGGCACGAAGCAGAAGATTCGGTAGGTATGCGCTAGGGTCTCTGTGACACGTGACGGAGCGGGTGGTTACGGGATGAGACCTAGAGGGCTAACTGTCCATCACTTATCGTTCTAAGAGTTATTCACCAACGGAGCCGTCGCGATATGACCAGGGAGTGAAAGCGACGTAAAATAAAAATAGAAAAAAGTCTGATGTGTTATACTCACATGACTTTCTCTACTCTTGTACAAACTACTTTTACAAACGCTTATTCTCCATCTACTTCATGTTAATCAAGATAAACATTTGAAGACTCTATCTTATTGCTAATTTTCTTGTAGATGTAAGAAGAATATATATTTACAAGGGCAATATGGAAATACAGTAAGCTTTAAGCACATACATATCTCTTAATAGCTGGTTGCTAGGTGCAGCACCATTCCCTTTGCCACAGATTAATACTCTTTGCATATCCAAGACAAAAAAAATGAATAACGGATTCCCATTTGAGAAAATAAGTATTGAAAAATTTAAGGGAATAACAAGCAATATCTCGAAAATGGTTCACTCAACAAAAGAAAATCTGATGTGTCACACTCACATGACTTTCCCTACTCTTGTACAAACTATTTTTATAAACGCTTATTCTCCATATGCTTGATGTTAATCGAGATATCGAGATGTCAATCTTATTGCTAATTTTCTTGTAGGAGCAAGGGGAATATGGTAGGTTTTAAGCGATAGTCAAATATTTTAACGCTGGTTGCTATGTGGCGCATTCCATTCTCTTTGCATGTCCAGGACATAAAAAAAATGAATAACGAATTTGAGAAAAAGTAGAAGTATTGGAAAATTTAAGGGAATAACAAGCAATATCTCGAAAACGGTTCACTCAACAAAAGAAATGTATATGACATAAATTGTGTATTTTAACGCGATCTATATTTTTTGTGTAGTAAAATTTTGTCTATCTCTTATAGTTTACCAGTTATGCAAAAGTCGTTCACAATAAAGAATACTTTTGGAGACATTCCCAGAAAATTCAAGATATACATTTTATTTGTCATAAAAATATCTTAAACATATGATATTTTAATCAAAATGGTTAGAGCAATTTTCGAAAAATCTTCCATTTATAGGGTACTCTGGCGTGAGGGGATTTTCTTGAAAACCTTCGTGTCGCATCCTTGGAAGATACTGAACCCAAATACCAAGTTTGGTGTTTATCCGACTGTTCCTTTCTGAGTTATGCTGTTCACAGACACACACACAGACACACCCACAGACACACAGACACACACGCGGACATGTTTCCAAAAATGCTTTTTTTGGATTCAGGGGGTCTCAAAACATGTATTTCCGGTGAAATCTCGGTATCGAAATTTTGGGTGAAATACAATACTTCCCCTACTTACTATACGTAGTAGAGAAAGTAAAAATGTATATGATATAAATTGTGTATTTTAACGCAACTTACATTTTTTGTGTAGTAAAATGTCCATCTCATGGTTTACCAGTTATGCAAAAGTCGTTCACAATGAAGAATACTTTTGGAGACATTCCCAGAAAATTCAAGATATACATTTTATTTGTCATGAAAATATCTTAAACATATGATATTTTAATCAAAATCGTTAGAGCCATTTTTGAGAAAATTAAAGTTTTCGAAAAATGTTCCATGTAAAGGGTAGTCTGGGGTGGGGGAATTTTCTTGAAAACCTTCGTGTCGCATCTCTGCAAGATACTGAACCTAAATACCAAGTTTGGTGTTTATCCGACTGTTCGTTTCTGAGTTATGCTGTTCACAGATAGACACACACACACACACACACACACACACACACACACACACACGAACATGTTTTCAAAAATGCTTTTTTTGGATCCAGGGTTCTCAAAACATATATTTCCGGTGAAATCCGGTATCGAATTTTTGGGTGGAATACAATACTTCCCCTACTTACTATACGTAGTAGAGAAAGTAATAGAAATGCTGTTTTCTTCTTCCGCTCAGATATATTTTACACCAGGCACACGCTACAAGATGGATTCTAGAAAAACCCTTCTTGTCTTCAGAACTCGAGTACATCACCGTGTAGGCGGTCATTTCCATGATGGGTGTAACATCACCGACAACCTGCCACCGCATGGAAAACAGGTAAGGACCAAAATATAACTACACCCACTTTCGCACGCAACAACGTGGGAAACCCGTATACATCATTCATAGATATGCGGCTATAATGTTTTAGGTATACTATTATGTTTTAGCAGACCTTTCTCCTCTCCCTGCATTCCCCTTATCCACTCTCAGAGATTCGTAGTCATTACATGTAATTATATGTAGAGAAACAGAAACATTTAACAAATAAATGTATTATATTGTTACTATCTATGCAACAGATGCATATGATATACTTAGTGCTCATTAGCTATTCCAAAACTGCATTTTGTCTTGAAATATGTGTTTAAGATGGCATGACTACTTGACTGCGTAACACAGCAGGTCGTGTTTTGGGGCTGCTACTTTCATCTAAAATGAACTTAGTGCCCCAACACTTCCACGGAATTTGAGCAGACTTCCTACTCCAACATATTCCATGAGGGACATTGAACACGAATGGACCAAGATCTTTAAAAACAATAATTGAGTTTATATACATTTCCAAAAATGTAAAGATAGGGCCAGAAAAATGTGGAGCACTTCTGGCTAAAAATTTGTTGGAATAATCTTACAGCGAAATATTACTTATAGAGCTTAATGTCAATTAGTTTTATTATCCGTTAAGTTACAGAATTGAGTAAAGTCTCCCTTTCATGATATATAATATGGATTTTAGTGACCCTATAAATTATGTGAGTGAATAGTACTGTTAATGACACAAACACTTTAATATTGTCCATATTCGACGAGGTTAAATACTTGAAAATAACTAGAGATTAGAAAATTAATGAAGTATGATGATTTCAGGAGACCAGGGCTTTGTTAGAATGGCGTTTCATAAGTGTTAAATCATCTTCAACTTGAAAGTGAATCTGTACGATTTACATCTTTGTGATTGAGATGCTGCAGTTTTATGTTGCCTTTTTCCGCCTTTTTTATATAAATGCCTAATTGTCGAAATAAATACCATTTGTTGCCTTTTTATTACTATTTATTCCTTTAGTATTAAAAGTTGCATACACGTGTATTTAATTTGATTTCTGTAACAGCTACAGCGAATGTTAGTGTACCGAAACTATGTTATTTATTGCCTTCCCGGCAGTTCATATTCTCTTTACAAGCAGAATGAGTGTCGCCGTAAAAGAGGTAACAATAGGTAAGGGTTTTAATTATCGCTTGTGTTTACTGGAGTTCCTATCGGATGATACCTTTTTCAAAAGAACAATGAGTGCCGGAACTAAACGGTGGTTTCATTATTGTTTAAAATTTTTCTTTCTTTCAGTTTTCATTGCGACATTATTGTGCAAGGTACCAAGGAACATATTGAAATTAGTGTCCCTTTACGCAGTAAGTTGTAAAGCTAAATTTCGAATCAGACGTACTTTCTACAGACGGCAAAGTGCAAAATATTTGAGCAGTCAGTGAACTACGAAAAGAAATACTTAATTTCTCAATATATCAGCAATCAAACTCAAAAATGCACTTTTCAAAGTTACTGGGAAGAAGATTGCTTTGCTTCTAACGGCAAATGCAACATCGAGTCCAAATCGCAATTTGCATTCGACTTATGCAAAGCTTTTATTGATGCCGGAATTTCTTTGTAGAAACTACAGGATCCTACATCAAGACAGTGTTTGAAGTACACGGACGAATCTATGCCCAGTGAGTAAATTTTGCGAAAATGTTACTAATGTAAGTTTTATGGTAATATAATGAAAATAATTAAATACGAACTTAAAATAAAATGATCTGGATTTCAATCGACGAGTTAACTGATCCTAAAGGTCTTTTTATTGCCAATGCCATTGTTGGACCATTAGACCTTCAGAAGGCGAATTGATAAAAGCATTCCTGCTTACAACAGAGTTTCTGAAAAAAGATAACAAATGAACTATGTTACAATTATTTAACACATCATTACATTTACTGTGGCCTGAGGAAATTCATTACCACAATGTATCACTTTAAATCTCAGACGCTGCACCGTACATGAAAAAGACTGGGAGAATTTCAATGAAAGTATTTCCAAACATGCTTCAAGTGACCTGCGCAGCACATGGTTTTCACGGGGTCAGAAGAGATGCGAAGCTTGTTTCCGGAATCGACAATTAGATTTAAGTATTAAGATCTTTGTGTAAGCCCCTCCAAGAATCAGATATTGAACACATTGCACCAGCTATATCGCCGCCCCCTGAACCTATCGTAACGAGATGGGGGAAATGGATTTCACCAGCAGTTTACTACGTTTCAAATTTCTCGAGTATAACTAAGGTGGTCGCCGCTCTGGAGGATGAAGCACCTTCCACTGTAAGGGCAAAGAAGTTTCTCGAATCTTCAGAAGTGAGAAATTATTTAACTATAACTGCAGACGAGTACAGTTTCTGCCACAAGTGATCTGCCAGCTTAAAAGGTTGATGATGATGCAGTGCCGAGATTGGAGGGTAAGCCAGGGAAATAGGGTTTATTAGTTAGAAAAGGTGAAAAGTGATGTTTTCGGAAAATACTGATCTTAACAAACTTAGAAGCATTTAAAAAATTGGAAAAGATGACAATTCTATTGCAGTAGAAACGGACCCTACATTAGTTCAGTGTTTTAGATTTGCTCCAATTACCACTTTAGATGGTTGAGAGGTCATTTTCTCGGATGAAAAATATATTATCTAACAGAGCCTCAACATGACTCCAGAAAATTTAAAAAAAGCATTTGGTTGTCAAATGCCAATAAGGCATTTTCATTTTTCTGTCTACTACAATTAGAATTTTGTTTAAAACTTTAAAGTTACTTTTAAAATATGGTATAACACAATGTTATCGTAAATGTTCTGATTGTGCAATTATCTGAATAGTGCAATCTAGTAAATAATGACAAGTTTTTCCACATTGCCTTTGTTGCATATTTTAGCTATTTGTAATACATTTTTGCCTGCTTATTTTAATGATTTATAATGCTTAAACTTCCGGTTTTGATGAATACTAATACTGATAGTATGAGCGTGGTGGTCACCGATTGCAATAAATGTTAGTTGAAATTGGCCTGCAAAAAGCTCAGGAGCAAGTTCTCAATATGCATCGCATAAATTAATTTTTATTCTAACTTCATAACTACGATAACTTGATTTATCACGTAGTAGAAAGACAACGTGAATCAGCTGGAGTAGGATATATCATAGATACCAAATGGAGGAAGAAGATATATATTCACACTTATATATCTAAAAGATATATTATAATCAGATTTAAAACACAAAGAGGATGTATAGCAATATTATGTATATATGCATCACAGCAGGGAAGAAAATAAAATAAATAGAGACATTTTATAAAGGTCCTCAGAAAACCATAAATAAAATACATAAGAATAATGTAGTCAATGAAGGTGGTTTCATGCAACAATAGCATGCTAGCCTACAGCTAATATAATAATTGGCACACAAGGGGAAGCGGAGAATTACAATAGAAGAGAACTTCAACAATTTTCTATATTCAAGGAATATAAAATTATCAAAGCTTTTATAGAAAGAAGGAAATCCATAAATATACCTGGGCAGCAAAACTATCAAAGTCTTCTTATTAACAGGTGGTTGGTAAGACTTTATTCATCAAAAGATAGTCAATGATCGAACTTGGGTTTGGACGCTGGAATAAGTAATTTTTTTGGTATGTAATATTAAATTGTTAAAAAGATGGAAGTAGGTATTTAAACAGAAAGCATATATTGAGGAAGCACCAACGGTGCAATTATTACAACATATAAATATAAAGTAGACTTTTGGTGAATAAAAAACTTATACCATGGGTCACAGACACAAGAGTATATATGGAGTTCGAATCAGTCATTTAAGTTCAAATTATTGCTCCACAATGAAAGAATCCCTTAAGTGAATAATGCTACGTGATGTGTAAGGGTTACTCTTGAGTGTTAGGGTGCTCTAACACGTTTGCAATATTACATATGATTACATTGATGTGCTGCTTATGTACACAAAAACGTTCGTCCATATTGCGTATTATGCTGTCATATTTTTCACAATTCCCATTGTTTAACTTTGAGACATTTGAATACATTTTTCTTTTTTCAAAGTATCAAATTACGTTGTCTGTAATCAACTGTGTTCTAATCAAGAAAATAAAGAAACGCTAATTGAGAACGAAGCAACAAGGCTTCATTGATGTAGCATCAGAAGCCAACATTTGATAGGAACGCTAGAAGTGGAGGGGAAAATGCTAGCAAGCTATTCATATTTCATACATTGCGAAATTACAGCAACGAAAACGTAAGAACTATACGAAAATTTAGGCTTTTACGCTGAACGCAAAGGAAATTTGCAGACTTTTTCTGAGAAAAATGTTTTCGAGGTTATATCACCTGAACTCAATGTATTAGTTTAATAAGCAGCGGCTTAAATAGACTGAAATAAGCTTATATTTTAAAATTTAATATATTTTAAAACATTATTAAATATTTCAGCTCAAAGCTTGCATATGTCACTTTCTTTTTTCCCTGGATAGAAGCATTTTTACAAGCCAAATTTCTCTTAACAGCTCAATTCTTTTGCTTCAAGCGCATGTAATGGAATTGTTTAATGTTTGGGACAAGTTCAAAATCTTGTGTCAGATTCTGCACAAAAAAAGGTGCAACGTACGCACGAATTATTGCATCAGTGTAATTCACTCGAAGTATTCATAATTATTCGCATATGGGTAAGTCCAAGATATTAACATGAGGCTTGCAAACCCCAAATCTTCATGCTTCCGTTTTGGTGTTTGAGAAGAGATCACTGCCGCGATATGAGCTTATCGTTTCTACGCTGCTTCTTCTAATTGTCCATGCTGAAGACGGCTGCAGTTTAGAATATACGTTATGGGGATATATACCGTAAGAAAAAAAACGATAAAAAAAGAGCAGACTCTAGAAGAATATATTTGTCCAAATCATTTCTGCGGTCAATTAACAATGGTGTCTCGGAACGTCTGTCTTTAGCTTCGTTCTTGTCGCTATTCATATTGAGTCCCAGCTACCAAAATATGTGCTGATGGCCAAGCGGTTATAAACAGCTACATGGCAATGAGACTTATCCACTTTCGTATCCCGAGTATACATTTTTTTTTCTTTCCTACAGAAAAACGCAATGTGTATTACGCATATCATAATATAATTTCCAATTGCAAAGGCTGATTTGTTTTGAGGGTATGTATGCTCACACATAAAAACAGAAACACTCTCCATTTCGTTTTCAAACTAAATAATAAATAAATAAATGTTATATTCCTGAGTTAAAGATAAATAGAAATCAACTTAATATCGGATGCATAAACCCTCTATCTCCATTACAGCCCTTATTCTACGGAACATGGATGCTATCAAATGTCTAGTCAAATGTTCAGGGGGGATACTTCTTTCCAAGCATCCAGTATTTTATCCCACAAAATCTCTTTTGTCTTGCGTTGTCTTGCAGTCCAATTTAACTCCAAAACATTCTTCACCTCTGCCACACATTTAAAATATGGTGAGCAAGGAGGGCAATAACTGATACCTTGCCTTTGCGAGAACTAGTTTTAAATATTCTGAATGTTTGTAGACAGGATGCTTATCCTAATTGAATTTATCCTGAATCAATTCAATCACTCTATCGGGATGTCTAGTCCTTGCAGAAGGAACGACGTTACCGAGGATGTCTTTATACTGCTGGCTATTTAATGTGTCATCAGGCTGCCACAACACCCTATACCATTTAGTGACATCCAACTACAACACGACACAGATACGCGACCCTGGCAACCTATTTGTGTCACATATTTTGCCTTGTTACGTTTACTCTTGGGCGGTGGACAATTGCTTTACCCCATTTGTAAATGAAAATATCACGTCGTCTGTGAATATAACCCTATTCCAGTTATGGTTGACATTTTCTTCCGCATATGCGAGGCGACATAATCTGTGCTCGTTTGTAAGACGCTGCTTGTTGCCACCGATCGAGCAAAGAGCCCTGCTATGGTCAAACAATGCTAGGCTTTGAGAATTACTTATATAGACACATGCTGGAAGGGATTGTTGTCTGCCTCTTTTAGAAGTGCAATGTCCTGCTGAGGAGTGAAACGTTTTCGACTCGAACCATGTTGACGACGAACAATATCTTCTCTGGATAACCGCACCCACATCGTATCCGTAGATATAGGGGCTTCAAGTGTTCTTACAGCCTGAGACACAGAATCTGGAGCAACGTTCACTAACATCAGGAGAGATCTCTTTAGATTCGTCTTTATGTGTGCGCTTCCCGAAGCAAAAGTCAGTATGACTTCTAACCAGTGGCGTATCCTGATTATCAGACTCGGGTATGTAATTCAACGTATATTGTAAAGTTCGTTAAAATGTGACCCAAACTAAGCAGAATTATCCATATCAGCATATTTAATCTCAGCTAGACAATATGTAGTGTGAACAAGATTTTCATTATACAATTTAGGATTATTACCTAGTAAATTCATTAACACATGCTTGGTACAATAGAAGGTAGTTTAATAACATAATTTAGGATCATGATGTTATCATTATGTTATGTTTGTTTGAACAATAATAGTTAATAATACAGACAGCACGATTCAAGAGAAAATCCCTTTTTCCGCCAGAGCTTAATTTGTAAATCAAATAAACCTCTCCGACATTTCCGTCAATAGTTATGTATCGTAAAACGGCAGAGAGTTGCTGTTTATTACTTATCTCAGGAATTTCATCTAATATCAGCGAAACAAACAAAGTAACAGAAATTTCCTTAATTTCATACGTCATGACGACACTCACACTTGAAATTAACATTCTCAATATCAGGTGAAGTTGCACGAAAAACAGTCGATTTTCCAATGTTCTTTCAGAGAGGTGCCATATACTGGTAATCCAGTTAAATACTCAATATAGTTATCATGTTTAAAGATCCTTCTTTCTTATTGTGACCACGAAGAGCAAGTGATTGTTTTCCTACAAAGTATATGGGCTATACAAAGTGGGAAAGTAAAGCTCTATTCTTTTTCACTTCACTGTTACACTGTTCAACTGAGAGCTTATACTGACTATTCAATGAAAATCCTATTCTGGGAGTTGTTTTTTTAGTTATTTTTCACATATTACATGATTAAAAGAATAGTTGAGCTTTTTGGTTTCCTTATAAATGTTATTTAAATCTTCATAACCACTGGATTTCCGGATGCACCTTTGATTTGAAAAAAAAGACATGACCAACAAAACAGTTTGTTTAAGGTTTTACAACCGCACTGAAACAATGTATTGTTTGCTATTGTAGCTCTTATTCGCCTCGTGACCTCTCGGATGTATACTGCCTGTGTACATACCTTTCTCCCAGAACGCGCGCAAATCTTAACCTACATTTGCTTTGATAGTGAATAACCAAGTGAATAGCTCAAATTTTCACAATTGAAGAAACACACATACAAGAAACAAAAAACTCGCGATTTACTCTCTATTCACGTTTATAAGCGCAATAGTATGAGCAGGAGTTTTTACACGAGATGTACTCCAACTCGTACATACCATGGGTCAAGCACACAACACCAGTTTCCTCCAGCTGACGGCAGGTTTCGTTGACCAGTGCTTTGTTTCAATGCAGACTGCGTTCAAATTATCGCAGCATGGCGCGAATTCAAATCATAATATTTAAGAAACATCGATTTTTAACGGCATTAGAACGATTGTGTACCACAAAATTATAATGAGCGCCAATTTTGCCCCATTTTGGTGAAAACTATAGGGTATGTAATACATCTCTCACATCCATTGACGCTACGACCCTGCTTCTAACATATCATGCAGAACTCCAAGGCGATGAGGTGCACCCGCATGATCACGGCAGCGCCATTCATAACTAAACAATGAGATAGAGTTTGCATAAGCAATAATCAGTCAATTAAATATTTGCTTTAGTTTTTCACTTTAGAATTCTTACTAATACGGTACTTATTTTGAAAACGAAAACATTTTGTCTTTGCTTTCTTTATGCATGAATGTCTTAAAATTAATAGATACCTTATTCATGGGAATCATAGGGGTTATCCTCCGTGGTGTAGCGGTTGCTATGCTAGCCTCTAGATCCCGATGTCCCGGGTTCAAACCCGGCGGAGGATGATGGATTTTTGGGGCGTAAAAATCCTTAGCATGACTTGCTTTGGAAGGGAAGTAAAGCCGGTGGTCCCATGGCATTGATTTGCGACACGTAAAAGAACCTTAAGCCTGATAAAGAGGCCTCCGAGCAAAATTACGGTCTTTCCGCCCAATATAGAATGGAGACGCTAAGGACCACAGCACTTAAAGAGCGTCCATAAATAAAACACAATTTAACTTTTACATTTACATATATTTAGCAAATTAAAATTTAAATAATAAATAAAAACACATACCCAAGGATTCGTATTCAGGATCTTCCAATTCAACGCATATGCGTTTCAACGCTCGGCTACCACGTATGCAGCCGAATTGAAAGGTTGTTCCTACTTATCGCTTAACTTTGAAATGAACGCAGGGTGGTGCTAAATCGTGTATTGTGAACGTAGCTTCAGCGAATGCTTCCGACGTTTTCAGAATGGAACCCGCTCTCTGGATGTTGCTCATTTATTTTGTCTTAGGCTGTACATTTAAAAGATACACAATCCAAGTAGAATATAGATATTAAAATAATAATCTCTAACTTGGTGCAACAGAGTATGGAAATTACACCGCCAAATGAGTGAGCGCAATATTTGTGCCCTATATTTTCTGACTTTTAAGTATGAACGACAAACAATGCACATAAACTATTCCTGACCCTATTATTTTTAATGTCATACTTGAAAATTTGTTCGTACGCATATTCTAATTCAAAAGATTAAGTCTTCAAATTTCCTTTGCGTTCAGTGCAATAGCCTAAATTATCCTAGAGTTCTTACGTTTTCGTTGGTTTAATATAGCTGTGTAACTTGTGTTTATAACACAGCGTATACGCTTGCATGTTCGTTGTAAATGACCCTTTATAGCCCCCGTCCCCTTAACGCAGGAAGAAATTACTGCGGTGCTATATGAAAGCACGCAATTTGCAAGCGTTCTACTTAAAGGAGTACCACAGCTGATGTTGCGCCCTCTGCATATCGAAGTCAACGGTCCTCCCCCACAGCCTGAAAGAAAAGAACAATGGACGTATGAGGGCAACATACAATGGGCTTCGAAACGAGCTGACTACGTCTTTTTTTCTGTAGTCCTTTCTTTCTTGTTATTACAAATTTCTAAAGAGAGAAAGAACTAATCGATCAGTCGCTTTTTCTCTTTTACCGGTAAATTTTCCCCCTCCACTTCTAGCGTTCCTATCGAATGTTGGCTTCTGATACTACATCAATGAACTCATGTTGCTCTTCGTTCTCAATTAGCGTTTCTTTATTTTCTTGATTAGAACACAGTTGATTACAGACAACGTAATTTGCTCTGTTTGATACTTTGAAAAAAGAAAAATATATTCAAATGTTTCAAATTTAAACACATGTGAATTGTGAAAAGTATGACAGCATAATACGCAATATGCACGAACGTTTTTGTGTACATAACCAGCACATCGATGTAACCATATGTAATACTACAAACGTGTTAGAGCACCCTAACACTCAAGTGTAGCCTTTACACATCACTTAGCATTATTCACTTAAGAGATTCTTTCATTGTGGAGCAATAATTTGAACTTAAATGACTGATTCGAACTAAAACATTCAGTTTGTATTACACTACTACTAAGACAGGAATTGCAGTTTATTCTCGCGTGTTTATTCTTCTTACTAGCAGATGGTTGCTAAGACTTTGAAAGTTATAGTACGTTCTTCAAAGAAATCTTGGTGACTATTTGCCAGGCATTCCAGGAGAGGAATTAATTGTTATGAAGCTTAAGGTGCTGAAATTCTAAGTATCGTTAAAATAATTTCTTAAACTTAATAGAACAGGAAAAGTGTTGTAGATTAGTTTGCGTATTTATTTTTTCCATCGGCGGTGTCGAGTGTGATCTGTTGCTTCGTATTTTATTGATTGTGTCTATGAAATATCTAGTAATTATTCATTTATACACCTCAAATTCTCTACCAACTTAAGAGTTTTAAATTTTGTACCTTCTCACCCTTATATATTAACCAGCGGATGCGGCACTGTTTTGATGTAGAGTAAATTGCTTCTCAAGAAAGCACATAGTTGACATATGTTTGCCGACAACTTCCAAATTAAGTGTAAATTAGGCTGCAAATATTTTCTATGCAACAGTCAAATTCAATAAAATTAGAAAATCTTATATCCACACTGAGTTGTGCTATCGTCAGGACTACAATTTTCACGGGCTCGACCATTACCTATTGCAACCTGAGCCTATTACTTCCTAGGTCTTAACTTTTTCGTTCACTTTTGCCGCGTGCCGAAAATGGTATACCCAAGAACAAGTTTCTTAAGTTTTCAATTTCGACTTATCAAATTTATACAGTTTTTCAAAATCAAGAGCTTAATTTTACGGCTCTAGCACTAACCAAGATGAAAGCAACAGGTCTTTATTTCTGTCACTGGAAATATATTTATCGCTGTATGGATGCTGCTTTCAAAATGGACGTAAATGCGTACCGGAGAGAATTCTAAGCTGAGTTTACCGCATTCCGTTATAATATTTAAAGGCCTGCTCGTACGCTTTAACAATACTACCAGTAAGTAAGAGAACCATTTACATTTTCTATACAGGACATGACCGGTAAAATGTTCATAACATTTATGGGGCTTTTCTTGAATATTCCATCTACGTACACTAACCGAGCGTGTTTGCTCCGCGGTAACGTGGGAAATTCACATTCGGGTGGTTCGGGTACAATTCCCGTCGACCATCCACACTAGCCTTGGGTTTTTCACGGTTTCTTACGTCATTTGGCGAATGCTGAGTTGGTTGCTTTTCTATCACGATTTCCTTTCATTCCGTTTCCTTCTCATATTTCAGATACGTTTTCAATTTTCGCGGTGACTATGAGGCATGCTAGGCAGAGGGGTAGGTACTTGCTGAAAGGAAAGACACGAGAAAGCTTCCTAGGCTGTATGTGTTATCACCCACTCTGGGCGGCTCCGACCGTGGACTAGATCTTCCTGCCAGGAAATGTTAGAGCTTCTGCCCGTCTCAGTGATCTGTCTGCCGTTGTTCTGTAGCCTCCCTTGTTGCTTTACTTCCTCCCGCGGGTTGGTAGCCACAATAGATGTGCATCCTGTTGACGAAGAGTAGTAAGAATATCTTTTACGCAATAAAAGTATACAAACAGATAAATAAAATTTAAGATATATTTAAATATCAACTAGAAATAAAAATTAATTTTATCATTATTTCTGTCAACTCCAAGGGGATTATTAAATTCTGTTTTGAAGAAATCGAAAATAAAACTGGTTCATATACTATTAGAAATACCCTTGTTTTTTGGCTGTTATATGCATAGATTCTAATGTGATGTGTAATTCTGTAACGTTGAGGACAGCTTTTGTAGTGAAGTGTCGTGTAGGTCGTATGCTTCATTTAGTTAATTGCTCATCCTCATATGAAATTGTTGGCTTACCCGACATTTCACTCGTAGCGCTTTAAACTCGAAGGCGATTTATTTAATTGTATATACCTACCGCCGTTTATTGATAAATTACTCTACAACTGTCTAGAAGATTTTTATTATTAATCCCCCTTAATTTTATTAATAATTGTAATTTCATGCAGCTCTGGGTGTTCTTAATAAAAGGTGAATAAATCGCTAATATTCGCGGAAAAGCATGTGAAACCGCGGCGGGACGTCTGCCTGTTTTAAGCAACCAATAGTCTTCCAATTCCGGAAATACTGCCTCACGATGGTGGAGTAATCTTTAGATAAGCATATTGGCTGAAAAGTTTAAACATGTTCTCTTTGATCCCATAGTTATTTAATAACTTAAACGATACACAGTTTACACATAATACAGAAACCCTTAACACAATATATAGAATGAAATAGATGTGAAGCTGGTGAATAGATGAAGATGCCGCACTCCCAGGCCACCAAATTAACCTCGTTATAAAAGATACACTGGTGTGCCACCATTGAGAAGAATAATCTTCTCAGTTATTAATTCTTAAATATTGGTTCACTGATTACTAATCTTAGTAATTTTAGCTCCATTTAAATTATTTAGCAGGCACTGCTAACGGACTTTACCTCAACATAAGTACAAAGGAAATAAAGCAAAGCCATCTTACATGTTATTAAAATATTTTGTCATTAGTATCACATGGCATCATAGCGTTACAAGCAGATTCGAATATCCTTTGTCTTGCTGTGTCTTCAGTCGTCTCAGTTAATAACACATGAAATATCGACGGCATTGTCTTATTTTGTATGCATTTTCTGTGTGTTGGCAAGTGTGTCCTTTTGCAACTCCAATGTATTGCATTGCAGTACATGGACGTGTAAATTCTTTTTAGTACTTTAGTAACTTATAAAGTAATATTAGAAAGGGCTCTATAATCGTTTTATTGATTTTATACCTGTTTTATAGATTAGGACTTTTCAATGGTGAAAGAATCATCAAAATCACTTGATTATCCTAACAACACACACACACACATGCATTTTCTATGTTTATAATAATATTAGAATTCACTTTGGACTGATCTGCTAGACGTATCATGCAATGTTTTGGTTATTTTCCCCTCAAGAGTGTTACTATGTCTGTTTCTATTTAGTAACATTACAAATTTGTTTCATGATTATGTTCTAAATTACTATCCACTGTATGATTTGGTTATTTAATTTAAATTAAGACTTACGTGATTACCAGGCAGAAACCCATCTTGAGAATCCACTCAGAATGTCCTTGTGGTGGCCAGACTTGTAACTATCCCTGATGTTCAACTCTTTATCAATAGTGATGTAAACGACGGTCACTAACGGAACTAAAGAGCCACGGGGTGTGTGTGTTCTGCGATTTTACACATGACCACGTGACATGTACGCAATGGCGAAGTTTTATGTCATATTTGATTAAGCTCAGGTATCAAGCCCTAGCCAAAAATGGACCATTTAATGAAATATCCCAGGCGGCCCTTACATGTTTTTCCCTTGTCAACTCTTCGCCTCGGCGCATTTTTACAATCCTGCAATATTTCTCTTTCGCGAAGGCGAAATATCTCATGTGTTGTATTTACATTCTTTCTCTGCCGCTATTCTATAAACTAAATGTAAACTACTTCTTGATAATCCAGATAAGTTTTCAAATCACATTTACATGTTTTGTTTTAGGATACGTTAGGTAAAGCGATAGACTTCTAAGGTGCGTATCAATGTAATGGCTTTGAAAATTCATGCTCTTTGCATGACCTCAAGAAAAAAGTTCTGAAGTGTTACGTTTACGTAACTTTCCGCACTCTCTATCCTTTATTAATGGGTATACAAATCATTCTTAGGAAAGCTAATTTGTCTTCTACTTCATTTTAATGAAGATAAACCTTTGCAGAGATACCTACGATACATTACATATCTCATTATAGTTACAAAGGGAACAGCGAACAGCGATAGTCAAATGTTTACGAACTGGACGCTATATGGTATCTTAAGATTCTATACTCCTTCTATGCAACCACGATAAACAGCTGAAAATCGACAGAACTTGGAAAAAATGTCAGAAGTACTGAACAATTTGAACCATTATTAATGGATATTCCGTAAGTGGCTGAGGACACAAAAAATAAATTTGTAATAAATTGTGTGTTTTAAAGAGATCTGAATTTCTTGTAGAGTACTTTTTCTTTTACCACCGATACAGGATTATACAAATTCCCTACGAATGAAGTCTTCACAGGCTATACCCAGAAAATTCTAGACATACTTTTTATTTGGTCGTATATTTAGTATATGATATTTTAATCAAAATTGTTAGAGCCTTTTTGAGAAAATAAAATATTTCGAAAAAAGTTTTATGTAAACAATAATTGGAGTTGGGAGATTCTCTTGAAAACCTTCCTGTCACATACTTGGTAGATACTGAACTTAAAAAATAACAAGTTTGATATTTATCAGACTTATTCCTCTATGAGTTATCCCCTTTAAAGCCAAGAAACACACGCGACTGTTTACTAAAACTGCTCCTTTGGATTCAGAGGGCCTCAAAACATGTATTTGTGGTTAAATATTCCTATCGAATTTTGGGTGCATTTCTATACCTTGTCTACCTAGTTTCTCTGCATGGTAGAGATTGTAAAACTAGTTAGGCGGAATTAGCACAATATCATTATAATTTGAAATTGATTTGAAGTGAAATCGTTAATTAAGAAAGAATTTTACCAGTTACGACACAGCACCTAGCATTAACATTTATCATAGCTGATAAACATATCTCCATCACCGAGGTACTTGTGTACTGCGTGTTTTTAATCTTACTAAATATATAATTATTTTGGCGAAAACCATCAATTACTATAGTCGGTTTAAAGGAAAAAGGCTTCTTAAAATCAAAATTAAAGCTGGCTCGCATCTTACTGGATATTATAAAAATTGGAATATAAAGGACGAAAATTAAAGAACAGGAACAAAAAGAAGAAACACTGAAATTGTGTTTTATTTATGGACGCTCTTTAACTGCTATGACTCTTAGTGTACCATTTTATATTGGGTGTGAAAGATCCAAAATTTTGCTCAGAGACATCTTTATTAGACTTGGGGTACTTTTACGTGCCGTAAATCTACGACACGGGACCACCGGCTATACTTTCCTTCCGAAAGAAGTCATGCTAATTTTTTTCTCGGGCGTAAAAGTTCTTTGCATGATTTCCTTCAGTTCCTTCCGTGTCAACACTTGAAACCGTTACTGTACGAAACAATAATATGTTAGTTAAACTTTAAAGAAACAGTCTTACAAAATTGATCCACTCAGCACTCCTTTGAAGCAAAAGCCACTGGCACCAAGTTAAGAAAATGTGTAGTTAAATAGGTTGTCATAAATATTGTTTGCGTTCGTTTATAAAACCACAGATTGGTGAATGTATTTCTGCATGTAAACATTACGCGATGGTCAAGGAGATATTTACAACTAACAGCGCAAATTAGAAGAGCACTCATTATACAGGGTGAATTTGAAGTCCACCAACAAACTTCATGGGGTGATTCCTGACTGGAAATGGAGTACAAAAGCTCATACCACCTTGTCTTCCGAAATTTACCCACGGTAGAGGGCATTGAAGAACGACATCAATCAAGCTTTGGCACACAGTAATGGCCTGAATCCCATCCATGTCACAACAGATGTTAAAACTGGCCTCCATGGGATGCAATTAACGCGTTCACATGTGGCACCATGGATTGCCTCACTCGGAATATTCTTGGCTGTGTCCGAATATTCTTATGGACTACGTGGACACGCTGTTGAACGGTGTGAACATCATCAACAGGCTGAAGGTAAATAATGCTTTTCAGATGCCCCCACAAGTTGGAGGGAAAAAAAGGGCAAAGGGGGAAAAATGTGTTTAGAATAAAAGGAAACCTACTTCACTGTAGTTCTTTATGAGTAGAAATCTCTGCCCACACTCTCCACATCCCATGCTATCTAGCACGTTACGCTGATCCGACGAACGATAATAACGTAGAAAATCTCTTTCAGTACTTTACTCACGACGAAACAACTGGGCGGCCAACAAATTAATACGAAAAAACCCTGAGCTGCAGGATATAACTCCCAGGAAGGTCGCTGCTAACTAGCTGTATAGTAATCCTCACAGCGAAAAACTAGGCGCACCACACAGTAATCAAGAGCAAAATTAGTGCACCACTCAAGCATGACACATATTACAATAAGAAAGGTATTAGCAAAGTAGTAGTGTAAAAACATGTAAACTTTGTAATCACCAGAGTATAGAATTGAACAGCATTAAAGGGAATAAGTACAAGTAATTGAGAGGGATACAAAAGTGAATAAAACGTATTCAAACAGCTATAAAAATGTAAAGATTTCAGAGGACGATACCAGGAAAGCAGCTAGCAAAGACACGAAAACAAATTTGCTGATAAGCAGAAAGCATAGAAGTTCAGGGAATAAATATCAGATAATGTGTATAAGAGATGTTAAAATTTTAAGATAGGAAATAGATGAAATATTTTTTTTCACTATGTGTACAGGGTTATTTTAAAAATGATGTGTTAGTATCAGAATATAACTTAAGTTTCGCCATAAGTAACATTAAACCAAACACTTATGAGCAAAACAAAGTACTGAGAAACGTAAATAGATGAAAATATTTACCTGTATAATCCTGTAGGGACTTAAACAAAACTGTAAGGTCAGACAGACAGGTGATTCCCAGGTAGTCTCCACAGGTCAACGACATGCCCCAAACAGCCACAAACTAATCGTGTGCACGGGAAGAAAAGCGAAAGTACTCAATGCGCGAAAATAAAACAACGGAAGTGGTAGCAATAGTGTCTGAAAGCAACGAGATGCAAATAAGTGATTGCAAAATCGAAAACACGTTTTACAAAAACGGAAACATGCAACAATGTCAGAAAGACAAAAGAAACAAAGCCAGAATAAAAATGGCAAAACAAAACCAATTATGTACATAACGTTAGTTAATTAGATATAAGAGATATGTAACTGTTAGATTGAAATGAGACACAAGGCACCAGGAGACGCAGAAGTCAGTCTCTGAAAAATTTGTGTAATTTATTTTGTCTTTCAGGGATAACATGTTCATGAATATTTGTATGTATAATATGTTTGTAAAAACAGTTCGTAAGAACTAAAATGCTGAAAATCCTAAAACACACAAGACGCAAACAGAACTGAACAATTTTCAGTGGGTTTTTCAAACAAGACATTCATTTTACCTTGCGGGAAAAAGAAATGCCTTATTTGAAGGGCATTTGAAGTGATAAGATCCGAAGAATATGAATAGTAAATAATACATCATAATAAGTATATTAATAAGCATCTAATCAAAATAATGAGGGGAATACCAATATGAGGAAGGAATAAAAGAGAACATTAAGAATTAGAAAAGGGGGAAAATAAAATCATAACGAGAGAAATAAAGTAAAGATTAGCTATTAATTAATAATCAGAAAGTGAAATAAAATGTAGAAAGCGTGTATTTGAGAACGAAGAGACTTGGCGAAAAACCGTGAATAAGCGATAAGTCACTTTAGGAACCTAGTACAACTCTCAGGATGCGAAGACAACGGGCCGGAAACCGAATTCAGTCAAGCGCACAGAAAATTCACTCTAGTGAACATAAGTTGTTAATGGGAGACGCGAGCGAGGCCCCGACGATGAAATTAAGAGCCAATGGAAGACGAGGAAAAATTCAGTGAGAGAGCCAATAAAAGTTAATAAAAGTCACGTGCATAGCAAAAAGATAGATCGAAACTAGAAAAGAGGCGTGAAATAGAAAATTATCTATGACAGAGAGTAACTTTCAGACGTGTGTAGATGAATACTTTGTGTCGAACCGTAGGGGAGAGGTCACTCTGTGTTGTGCAGTGAGGGAGAATAAGATAGATGTAGGAATTCAAAGTACTTTATATCAGTGAGGAAAACAGTGCAGATGTCTACGATATTTATTTATGTATAGAAAACATTAGTTCAAAGGAGCCGTGAGTAAAAGGATAGCTAGGACATGACTAAAGGTTAAGTCATTAAAGTAACATTGTAACGTCTTTAACTTCGAAAAATGCTTAAGTAAGGGTAATGCACGGAAACAATAGCAGGGGATGACAGGAGAAATCACGTCTTGTGTGAAAGGGTATTCGGACGAGGACAACAATGTGGATCTTCAATAAACGGGCCATCTGAGAGGAGAAAAGCGAGCTTCATTTCATCTCCCACCCACACACTCCCTGAGGTAAGAGTTTCCAGAATCCATATTCCTCTACCTGATTATCCGGCAGCAACAATCCTCCCAAATTATCAAACCTACACCAAGAACCGCTCATTACACCTTTTCCCCTTTTTTAAACCCCACTACAAACTGCGTCGGACCACACATGTACAAACGCTGGCATGTTCCAGAAAGAGAGGGACAGACATAGCCAAACAGCATCCAACAGTAGAAGTCCCACTAGGCGCACCCGGCCACATAGGAGGAACAGAAGAAACTTGGAAGGTCGGCAGCAAATAAGGAACCCAGCAGTACCAGGAAGTCCACAATAGCACAGAAACCGAAGGAAAAAGGCTAGCAATGAACCATGGAAGTTTGAAACATACTGGAACAATCTAGCAAAGGGGGCACACAAGTCACAGAAATAACATTAAGTACACAAACTAAAAACATTCCTATTTCATTAGAAGATTATATATATATATATATATATATATATATATATATATAACCTTTCAACTTGTTACCTAAAATTTACAATTTGCGATATATAAATGTATATATATATATATATATATATATATATATATATATATCATATCAATAAAATTACACAAGAAGGGCTAAGTGTGCTTTATAAGCGCATATTAACACATAATTTCCAATATAAGGAACAAACTACAATTAACAAAACACGCTTGCCCCATGCCATACAAAACCATAATCGGAGACAAGGCAAGTAGACAGAGCGGGCACTTATGAAATAACTCTTGTGGAAGACCAGAATTTCACCAAAACGTGTAAAGACTAATACAATTAAATTGTCACACAACCAACCTTAATGACAGTATACATAATCTTATTATTAAAACATTCTCCAAAATGAACAATGGTACTAAATAAAGCAAACAAACAAATAATTTAAAAATGAAAACCCAAGATTAAATAAACTAATTAAGAAACGGCCCCCTATTACAAGTTAAACAACATAGGTAGGATTCGTCAAACAGCTGAAGACCACAACAAAGGCGGGTAGAAATGCGGTAAAAAAGGTGCGATTAAACATAAACATGTTTAACTTGCACAATATTTGGTAAAAGAATTTATAAATTCCAAAGGTGACTCGCCAGTGACTCCATCAAGTCCATGAGGACACCCAGCAAAGAAAGAAGAACTGAGTTTCATTTATGGACGCTCATTATCTACTATGGTTCTTATCGTCCCATTCAATATTGGGCGGGAAAGACCGAAAATGTTGCACAGAAGCCTCTTTATCAGGCTTGGGCTTCTTTTAGGTGTCGTAAATGTACGATGCGGTACCACCGGCTTTGCTTCCCTTCCGAAGGCAGCCAAGCTAAGAATTTTTACGCCTGAAAAGAATCCATCACCTTCCGCCGGGTTGGAACCCGTGACCTTGGGAACTAGATGTTAGCATGCTAGCACAGAGGACGACAAACACATCCTACATAGCCATATATGCCTCAGAGAAAGGAATTTACAGATTCTAGAAACAAAGCCAGGAAATAACCTAAAGCCAATCTAACCCGAATTATAAAATTTAAAGCTGGGATACATGCGCACGTCTGAGACGGGAAGAAGAACCTCTTGCAAAAACACAGATACACCTTTATAAGTCTTAAGGATTTTAAAAGGGCCCAGATACCGGGGAGATCATATGGCTGCAAACGCGTCTGCCTTGGAGGACTGAGGGAAGCTGTTGATGTGCACATGACCACATCATCCACCTTAAACGGGGAAAATTACGTGCAGCGTCAGATCGATGCTTTCTCATAAGATGTCCCCTACGTATATTATTCAAAACGGCCGTCCAATTCGCATGAATGGTATCCAGAGAATTATCTAAAGGCAGGAGGCCGTTTAAAGCTCACATATTTGCCAAAGGTGACAAAGGTTGGTAAGCCAACAACAATGAAAAAGCATCGTTTTTTGAAGCTCATGCCTAGCTAAATTAAAAGCAATTTGGAGTTGCCTTAAATATAAATTCCCAACGCTTATGCCACTGATGATGATAGGCAATTAGAGCGGACTTAAAATTGTGTTTAACCCAGTCCGCTAAAGAGGGATTCGGATAATATGGGGTAGTAGTGAATAATACCCAATCAAAGCAAAAAGAATGAAATAGACGCGATTGAAATTGTGAAGCATGATCTGAAGCTAGATATTGCGGAGCATCAACTGATCCAAAAATTGTACCGAACTCCCGAATGGCAAGAGGAGCCGTAGTAGCACCAAGAGGAGAAATCCATAAAACTTTGGAAATGCGGTAAGCTTTCTTATGTCAATGTCCATGTCGTGCCACATAAACTGTTGGCGAATTTGGTGCCTAGTGTTGGTAAGGTCTAAATAACCGCCAGAAGGAGAATCATGAAAATGCGTAAGAAGCATTAAAACAGCCGCCTTGGGAAGTGACACTTTATAGCGCCTGTCAAAGCTGGTTCATCCCATCAAAATACCCTTATAAATGTTGTAATCCTGAAGGATATCCTTGATTGAAGTTGTTGATTAACTGGCGCTAAGGATGGATCAGAAAGTTAAATACTGGTATACTCACGAACATTTCAGGAAACGCAGAAAAATAAAAGCTCACGAGCTCAGTATCAGACTTAGAAGCGTCTATATTTGGTTTAGAGGTTTCCTCAGCAGACTCGGAAAATACTCGGGTAAGAGCGTCCGCTATGCAGTTTTTGGTGTCTCTAATAAAGGATGGAATGAACTTAAAAGCTCGTTTCCGGACACCCCAACTGACGAGACGGCCCAAGTTAATGCCATTCGAGGAAAAAGTGAACATGTTCTATATAGACTTGATATTTCTCCAAACCGAAGAGCATTACTAGGTTTTCTAATTCATAGCTGGAGATTTACCCTCATCAGGAGAAGGATTCCGACAGCTATAATAAATGGGACGACGACCCTTCGGAAATTGCTATAATAAAACAGCAGCCACCACTAGCACTCGCATCACTGTAAAATGAAAGGGGCATCAAAATCGGGAAAGACTGATACAGGAGGATTAGAAATCGCCTCTTTTACGTCTAGAAAAGCCTTCTGCTGCTGTGGCCCCGCAAAAGTAACACACTTTCTGCGTAACACATTGAGGGGTTTGGCATGGGAGGCCACTAGAACCAAGCAGCCGCTTACGAAGTTTGTCTGAGGCTGGAAGTACGGAAAGACGAAAAGAGGGGTCCTAACGAATGCCGAAGGGAAGAGACAATATAAGACGAAAAATTAAATTTAACGGCTAGCACTAGCTTTAGGAAAACCTTGATCCAGGAAATATCTCCAAATAATAAATAAAAATAACATCTAAATTATTGCTTTATCTGCCTTTACTTCATCAAAACAATGCAACATTAACATTCCCGTTCACAAACAATAACCAAATATCCAAGCAAGTGAGAAGCAAGCCAAAAACACAAAAATAAAAAAACAATACTCATATTAATAACAAAGCATAATTTCCAAAGTTTTAAAACAAAGCAAATTAGCCATCATTAAGCAAGGAAAATGTAACTTTCAAACCTTAAATGCCAAAGGCCAAAGTGTTCATGAATGTAAATTTAAAGCTTAATTTTCAAAAGGTACTTTTATAATGAAGCCGAAGATTTTAACTAGCAAAGACTCTGAAACAGACTAAATATTCAGATAACTTTGAAATAAAATCTAGGAATTATAATTTATCAAACTTGACACTAGAAATACCTAATTTTTGCAAATAGTTGTTTGAGGGTTGTTCTAAATATATCAACATCATGCGGCATTAATCTAATAAACATAAATATGATTTACACGGCACAAGGAAGCAATGAGGTAGCTCTAAATTTGAAGCTTAATAAAAATATATAATAATCCATAAATATTTGGGGCAAAATTGCCCAACCAATCTATGTAGCAAGTTGGTCCGAGTACATAACCACAGGAGCCTGAAACAAATCTTAGTACTTCAGTTGAAAAATACATTATTTAAACATAAACCTAAACAAAATGAACATTTTACAGAAAGCAAAAAATAAAACTGCAGCAAATACACGTACTAAAGAGCAATTACCTTAACGACCGGTGCTGAAAAAAAATTCTAAAGCGGTTTCAACCAGAAAAACCTAAGTATCCATGCACCCACAAACAAGGTGATCTAAAACGCCGGAGGAAGCAAATTATAGCAGCCAAAAATCATTCAAGCATTTAAAGCAAACTATTTTGCCCAATATTGCATCAGTTAAATTGTTCATTTTCAAAACCTGGAAAGCTTAAATAATATCCAAATACTATTCCATTCATAAAATAACAAATTATCTTGTAAAGAACAGGTCAGAATCTAGCTCAAAAGGATACAAAGCGAACACTTTCGTTAAGTCATAACAGTTTCCTTTTATACCCAGATCCAATTGGTCCCCTACCTAAATGTTGCAATGAATACGAAAAAAATAACTTAACCAATATGAAGAACACGAAGGAAATTATGTAATAAATATTTTGTTAAAAGGAGCAGACAAATTGAATATATGTGTAAACGTCATGTACACTTGAGCTCCCCTAAGAAACAGGTTTACGAAATCAGGCCAGCATTAAGAACAATAGCATTAAAGATTTATTAAAACTTGTAAACCTCATTAACACATTAAAATGAAACCTTCCCATAAATACTTTGAAATGAAGCTTTATCATAAAAACCCATACGGCATACAAATAGCCCAAAATACAAGGGCGGGGCAGCAACATGGCCAAATGGATACCATGTCATATGCCGTATTTAACTGTTACGTGTGTAGAATCTATAAAAGACAGAAATACGTCGGAAAACACTGAAAACTGTGCAGAAACTTGGGCGGCAGTCACAATTTCCTGCAAACATAATACTTTACGTTTTTCGCACAATCTGCATTCACCCCAACCAAAATATATAAGCTGAGGACAAAAACCTACCTTTTCTTATAGAGAAATGACAAAGATCCTTCATCAAATGCACTGAAAATCTGATGCAGTCAGCAGAATTTTGACAAATAAACTAGCCTTTTGGCTAGTAAATATTAAAGTATATAAAGGGAAATTATGTCACAAACTCTTGCAAGCACGCAAAGAAAGCTAATGAGCGATTCTGCTCCGGAACGAAATTGAGCAAACGCGCACCAGCGTGAATCTCCAAGCTCCACCGTTCTCACGTGCCACGAGTACCCGGCCGGCAAGCAGCAACAAGCCAAGCAAGAACCACGTCCACCATGCATGGAGGGGAGCGGCACATAGGCGAACATAGAGGTAGCAAGAGGAGACGCAAGTGCCTGGCTGTACACACAAAACAATTATATACATTTAATACAAAGTAAAAATCCAGGGGGTTTAACTCTGGTGATCGAGCAAGCCATGCAACATGTCCTCCACGTGCTATCCATCGTATAGGGAAGATGTTGAGGTGTCGGCGAGCATTAATGCGGAAGTGCGCTGGTGCCCCAGCATGCTGCAGCCACATTGCCTGTCGTATTGCCAAATGCACATTCTCCAGCAGTGGAGGCAAAGTGTTTTGCAGGAAGTCCAGATAAGTTTCTTCATTCAGGCGTTGTGGAAGAAGAACTGGTCCAAGTAGACGGTCGCCAAAAATCACTGCCCAATAATTGATTCTAAATTGCTGATGAGACGCTTCATGAATTCCGTGAGGGTTTTTTGTGTCCCACAGTTGACGCTTATGCAGGACAATAATGCCACCTCTACCGAAGTCACATCATCGGTGAAAAGGACTCAAGACAGAAATCCTATAATTGTGATGGCCTGTTGCACAAGCCAGCGACAGTCTCTTTCCCGAGAAGGAAAGTCCGCCGATGTTAGTCCCTGCATACGTTGAAGGGGATAGCAATAATATCGGTTGCCATGTAGGATACAGATAACCGAACTTTGGCTTACACCATGTTGGCGGGTCAATTATTGTAGCTTGTACCAGGGTTGTTCGCAATGTCATGAAGAACATGTTCCTTCACATCTGATGTACGCACAGTCCGCGACCGCTCTTAATATTCGTGTGTCTCAAAGGACCGATGCTCATACAAACACCGAAAAATGTTACCAAATGTTGTATGATGTGGGTGATGCTGCCTGTCAGGGTACGTGGTTTGGTACATCCCTGCTGCCTCTTGACCGTTTACATAAGCTTGGTCATACACGAATACCATCTCGAATTGTTTTTGGAATGAATAGCAGAAGTTTGTGCTTCTATATTGCTTAAATCGTGCTATCTGCAACACACAAGACGCTCAGTGCAAGTTATGAAAGACTATATGCAACATACAAAACTAAAATTGCAAATTATGACAGAATGTCGTGAGTGCCATATATTCTGAAAACTATGTATTTCTGCGCACAAGGAGATTTGAACTTTTGTGCTTCATTTCCAGTCAGGTATCACCGCTTGAAGTTTGTCGGTGGACTTAAAATCCAACCTGCATAGGTCTGTCGGTGAGGAGTATAATTTCCTAAACATCTATCAGCTTACAGTGGCGGCTTAGCGTTCCATACGAACTTATATACTATCTACACCAATACAAAAAGAGCATTTTTGATACATTGTTTCATGTTAATCATAAAATACCCAAAATTTCCTGAAAGAAGGTTTGTTAAAAGGAAGCAACACAAAGTATTTGATCATGAGTTTTTGGTTCAAACAAATGATCATTGCCCTTCATGCTTATCTAAAACAGTATGTTTGGAAATTGAAAAAGAAAAAAACTTGATGCGTTACATTCACATGGTCTTCTATGTTCATTCTTTTGGTATATGCAATTGAAATAGGTTAACACAGTAGGCTTAAGCGATAGACAAGTCCTTTTAGAGTTGGTCACTATATGGGGGTTTAGAAATACCGTTGTCTTTGCTTGACCAGGAGGACGAAACAAAAAAATAAACAAACAGAATAACGACTTCCAATTTGAGAAAAGTATAAGAATTTGAGATATATTGTGTGCATTAACAAAATATAAATTTTGTATGCAGTAAAATTTTGTCTATCTCTGGTTTACCAGCTATAAAAGGTCATTTAGAATGAAAAGGACTTCAGAAAGCTATTCCCAGAAGGTTCAAGATATCCATTTAATTTGTCATTGAAAATGTGTTAAGTGTATATATGTATACACGAAGATTTTCAAACCTTAAAGCAGCCTTTATATGAAAAATTTCAAAAACATTAATTTTCTAAACAATGGCGCTAGGGGCTTTTGTTAAATATAGAGGTTGCTTAATTTAAATAACAATTTGTGATTTAACCGAATTTATTTTTAGTCACCGGGATCTCTTTAAAACTTTTTTATTCAGGGAGTCTCAAAACGACTATTTCCGGTGAAATCCCGGAAACATATTTTGTTGTGGAATGTAGTACGTGACATAACCTCACTTTGCCAAACCAGTGCCTGTACCAGATGTGACGACGCCATCGGCGCCCCCTTTAAGTGGGACGAGGAAGGGGTGTAGCTCAGGGTTTCATGTGAGAGGGTTAAGTTTAGCAAAAGGGCCGCAGAGGATAGCAGTGGTGAAGGGTGGCAGGTATTAACTTGTAACTTTGCTCCCAAGATTTGCTATAATTACTCTTTGAAGTATGCCTCATTACACTACTTATCACAGAATGAAGGGGCTGCTCCGAAACGACTACCTGGTTATCAGCGTAGTTCCGGCGTTCCATCTTCATCGTGCCTTAGGCCTATGTCAAAGCGGAAAGCTGGCAAATAATAATTTAAAGAGCCGAGCGTCACAGAGTACTGCTAGATAATGCAGGGCATAGATCAGGCCGTAAAATAACTAGCTTTAAATACCATTCAAACCTGCTGAGCTTGGGCTTCTTCCAGCTCTGACGTAAGCGGTGTCTGCATTATTTGTATATTCTACCCAGTATTAGTCCTTGTGCGCATATTCAGCGAAACGTTTCCCTTAAAATTAAGCGATATACTCTTACTTAAG
Organism: Deroplatys truncata; assembly: GCA_030765065.1. NCBI lineage: Eukaryota > Metazoa > Arthropoda > Insecta > Mantodea > Mantidae > Deroplatys > Deroplatys truncata. Next base: position 273,596,920 of record CM060981.1, read on the forward strand.
CGGAAAATGACTCGCCAGGATTTCTAAAGCCAATTTCATCATTCCCCTTAAATAAATTTTGTTCTGGACATCAAAACCTTATCAAACTATATTTATACAATCTTATAAAACAGAACCATCACAATACTTCCTCTACATATTATGAACAAGGAGTAGAGAATGTAAAAATGTCGTACTGACCTGATCGGCTTCTATCTTTCTTATTGTATTATCACTACTGTCGAAAACTGCTATTTAATTCAAGATTTAGGATGTATGGAACATAAGAATACGAGTAAGCAATTTAAGCAACGAAAATAATTAGATAATCACTGAACACATATTTGGACGTTTGGTAATGTCATTTAAAGAAACGCTCTATGTTTGCAGACCAAGTTCCAGAACTACTGAATACTTGTTATGATTTATATTGTTATTTTATTTTACCTATTCATTGCTTAATGTTTCATTTAAAATGTCTTTAAAGTTGAAGTTTTCATAATTCTAAACATCACTTGCTCATTTCTATTGCTATAGCATACAAACACGTAATATGAATACGACGAAAACTAAAGAATAACCCTGTATAGCGGGCATCGAACTGTTACGATGTTATGCCAAGAAGAATGTGTAATAGCTGTTACAATGTGTTAACACTCAACACTATATCCCCACATTTGAAGTAATGATTAAAATAAAAGCATTTCCACACAAAAATCCTCAAGAGCTATTTATATAATATTTCTAAAGCTCAGCCCGTTTAACTACAACGCTCCACATATGAAGCATCCCCAGAGGTTACGAATATTTTTAAAATTAAGTACCGGTACAAATGAGGAAAGAATTTTCCAAAAGTAAAGTATCTGGTACAACACAAAAATAAATATATGCATTCTTGCAGCTATATAAACTACTATATTCTTTCCAACAAAATACTCTACAAACTTGTCTTTAGTGCAGTGAACAAAGCGTACAAATGTCTGCTATCTCTTGCCCTAACTTGCTGTTTATGTACTTTACAAATGTTTCAAATTTTGATGTCCTGTTCACTCTTCTGGCTCTATGAATTAGAAAAGTCACCACAGGCCAAAAGTTTAAATTTTGTAATCTTACTTACGCCAAAAGCAATCCAGTTTTATAAAAAGTTTGAATACACCGAACCATGGCGTGGGCGAAAGCACTCCCTACACCAAAGCTATTGGAGTTCGCTACGCTCGGTTATCGGCTAGCCTCCTCTTGTCTTCTCGTGCCTTCCAGTGTCCTGGAACGGTGGTCAGGTAATCGTATCTTCTGACGTCAGCCATCTGCAGCGTCGCGTTATACTTTTATACTATCCTCTGGATGATTGTGCCTAAGAAATGCTGGTCGGTAAAGTAGTTACTGCAATGTTGTGATATCGACGTCGGCTCAGGCGGAATGGTATAATATATGCTTAGCCAGCAATGCCGTAGGTATAGTCCCATTGGTAAAACTGGTAGAGGCAGCCAAGATGCTTTGGGGAAGGAGTCAAACTTGCTCAGCAGAATTGTTGTGCAGTTGTCTACATTCACGGTATATTAGCAAAATACAGAATCGAATATGAATGAACAAGCAGCTTGCACAAATACATGACGCACTATTCACTTTCTGAATATATATATATATATATATATATGGGGTGATTATACATGCTATAGTGAACTAAATATTACAAGTGACTCATTTCAAGATTGAATTCGGGAAAGGCATGTGTACATATGAGGTATTTGTCACATCATTATTCTGCTGTATGCTTCAATAAAACAAATCGCGCTTAAAGGATAAGAACAGTTTTAAAGAAGCACAATCATTTTAACTATAAATCTGTTATGTAAAACCAACACGTTTCGAATATCTACGATAAAGTTTCCATAAAATTTTAATTTTGGTGATGTTCTACGACTGACAAATTTGATTACTGACTCATTTCATTCCTTCCATCCAAGAGATACAGTGGTGGCGAGGTCGCGAATGATAAGCATTTTAAAATATGGACAAGATGTCCTAACACACGCTGTTTCAGGACTTGGAAATCACCTGTCATATACAAATAGCAGTTGACGTTGTGTAAAATGTGGTGTGATCGGTTTTCACGAAAATATTAGTTGGCAGATTAGAGTACGCATACCTAAAGGACCTTTGAGGAATGATCTGCTAACAAATTAATAAAGATTTCGTCTTAGTTACCGCCTGAATTATTCGTTAAAATCAGTAAAACATTTTACTTAGTCTTACTGCATAACCTACTTGCAGTTGCATTATAATTTATTAAGATTAACAATACTGTAAAACAACAGCTAAAAAAACTATTTATTTTGCATCAGTGCTTCATGTATGGATGTAAACTTTACGTCAACAGCAAATCTGAACATTTATTTTTGTCTTACATCACCTTACTTCGCTTGCATTTGTGGTTTAATTTATTCGTTATTAAAAGCTTGAGTGCTCCGTAAAAGTTTTATAAAGCAATGCTTCCATCTATTAACGATTTAACGCTTTTCAAAGCAGATCTTCTCATGTTGGAATGGGAGAATAGCTAGTACACTGCCATCATTTAGGACCCATGTGTAGCAGCGAGTGTGGTGTGTGTTTCTCAAGTGTCTAAAGGGCACTGCCTTGTCATATACTGCAAAGCAAATCATTTTACACAAATCCTTGGGGTTAGAGTATGGTTTATTTAGGATTATTTGTTCTATTTATAGTTTAAAGCAGGAATTCCATATCCTCCCATTCTTTATGTATTGACGATATAGTGAGAAAATGGAAACAACTAATGTTTTTAAAATACTAGAAGATTGCAATTTAAATCTACTTTCGTATTCCGAAGATATGACTGTTATGTACAACAACGAATCTGCCATTCAAACATAAACATTTAAGATGAATTAGATCTTTGAACAACACTTGGATGATCTTTAAAGACCGAACAAGTAAGTTATTGTTTAATACTCTGAAGCGAAGAAGAAAAGAACACTTGTGTAGCTTATTCCTCATAAGAGTGAACTTAATGCTCTCATCGGATGAACGAGATGAATTAGTTCTGCGGTTATGACTTTATTTAATATATTAGTGTTGCTAATATTCCAAAATGCTACACAATTTCTTTACCGTTTCTAAGAGTGTGAGTAGATATAAAACAATAAGTAAGAGAGAGAGAGAGAGAGAGTAATGGGGGAAGGAAGCCAGAGAGAGGAGGAGGAGGAATCGTTGCTATTTCTGAGCTAGAATGGTGACGAGGTTCGCCTACAGCTAAATATGGAATCCTGGACACATAATCAACCTTGTTTGCTTCACGTTACCAAATTTCCACACGAGTGTGAGGTTTGTTTATCGGTATAGCATTGCTCTGATCCCATAATAGGCTAACTACAGAGAGAGGTTAGAGTACACCAGCTTGCCAAAGCAAAGGGACATGATGTCACTATTAGTTTCGGTTTATACAATTTGCCTTCATAATAAGGTGAGCAATATTAGGAAGTTTACTGCAGCGTGTTATTACATTCTGATTGCCGCTTTTAACACCTAAGAAGTTTAGTACACAATTCTTCACATGCGTTTTAAATGTTACACTTTGAGCTTCGACATGCATAACGTAAAAATGTATATAATTTAACGCAATAATTCTGCAAACTGAAAATAATTTTGGCTACCAGATACACATAAAGAAAGCGGAAATTTTCGAACCGAAATAATACTCCTAAAATAGCCTCTATTCACGTTGTCCATTTAAATAAACTATTTTACCATTAAAAGTACTTTGGATTTTGAGACACGAATAAGCATTCAAGTCTAAGTGAGGCCAATGTGCACACTATAATTAATATTTATTAAATTAATTTAGTCTTCCTTCTTCCTAGCAGCTCCTACTGTATATTTCCATGTTTGACTTCTAACTGTAAAAATCGTTTATTTGCACAAATTTTTGTTATAGAAACTGGACATTTGTTTAACAAAAACTGAAACATAAATACTAGAAAATAATGTTCTATTATTCAAAATTACAACTTACCTGCTTTTATATTTGTTTAAAGCTAAGAACTAAGATTGAACCTTAATACACCGATCGCAGAATTAGGCGCCGTACAACGTGCGACTTGTGTTTAGCGTGATGTAATTACATGAGTCAGAGCGCTCTCAATATTAGGTATGTGCACCCACCATTTTGGTTCTTTGCTGCCGCTCAGAAGTATAAGGTAATGTTCTGTAACGGTTTGCTTCCCTCTTCTCTTCGTTTGGTGCACTAATAATAAAGTAATATTTTAGTGTAACTTTTAAATAAACTTTATTTGAGTTCACTGCTAAAACACCGTTAATGTAAGCTGTGTTTGTTTTTCTTCGAACATTCAAAAACGAACTTTCCTTAAACGCTTCTTTGAGAAACAAAAAACAAAATAAAAAAATCCTAATTTAAATCCATATAATCAATCGCAAGAACCGCTATAAACGATATCCTTGTAAAGTGTAATTTTAATATAGCAGGTTACTCGCGTGTTCTCATGTAACTCATTCGGTTAAAGGGTATATGTGGCAACAAAGACGTGGAACCTCTTTGTTGATTTGTAAAAATATTTCTAAGAAGTTTTGTTTATCAGCAGTTGCATTATGTAAATCTACACACCACATGAAGTCAGTGTATGTGTGTATGGTCCTTATAGGCTCCTGCACACTTGCACTGATTTTAAACAAACTTGGCACACATATTTTTAGGACAAGAGTAAACAATACGGTAGGAATGTTATCACGAAAGAACGGAAGTATTCGACGGTGATAACATTTTGAGCTTTATGAGCTTAGACAGGCCTGTTTTCTCAATACTTTGGGTAAATAAAAATATAACTGTACTCCCTTTATCATTTTAGGGATGGGTTTTTAATAAACAGGTCGTCTTCTTAGCGCGGTGGTAGCGCCAGAACCTGCTTGGGGATTTTTCTCCAGCAGGGTGGCCTGAAATGGGGTGCATTCAGCCTCGTGAGGTCCTTGAGAACCAATTGAGGAGCTTCCCGAATGAAAAGTAGCGGCTCCTGGTTGATAAGACTGCAGACATTGGGTGCACAGGGCCGCCGTGCTGACCGTATTCCACCCACCAATACTACACCCTGCTAATGGTGATCCGTGTGAGCAAAGGTGGGAGATACAGCGGTCGTGCGGTAAGCCATGGACCGCAAGGGCTACTGTGCCATGGAGTTTAGTTGAATGTAATAAATAGACAAGCGAAATACGCAATTTCATACTCTGTACCATGCTTGCTTTCATTATGGGAACACTTGTTTTCACGTTTTCAGCGTGCAGAATTCAACGAAAATTGTAAAAAAGTTCATATGTGATAAGAGTTTGCTAAAAACTTCATATTTTATGAAAATCTTCATATTTCCTATATTTTGTAAGATTTAGGATTTTTTGCTTTTAAAACACTTCCCGTTAGCAATGAGTCTGATTTTCAGATATTCTATCTTGTCAGTTTGCGGCAAAATACGTAAAGAAAAGCCTGGCCACTCTTTCCAGGAAACGGAGCTGGATATACCCGCACTACCTTCTCCAACATGTCAGATAACATGAAAATTTGAGTTTGTGGTTTATACTTCTAAAAGTATTTCAGCACTCTTCATTCTTTGAAATACACGAGAAAAATGCAACAATTGACGTGAAATACGATTCAGAAATTTCTGCAACCATAACTACACTTCCAAGAGGAACTGAAGTCGAATTGATTACACTTCCGTACTTATAGTAAAAGGAGGACTTAACCAAATGTTTAAAGGTTTGTAACAATAAAGTACAAACAAATATAGCGAATTGTTGAGAACCTCGTTCGTTCTACGATTTCTCATTTTCATTCTGGAAGCACTTTATGTTCCTCACTTCGCTGTTACGTCATCAGGCTCGAAGCGCGGCACGGTGCTCATTGTCACTTGTATTTGTTAGTCATGAGTAGGATAATAAAGAGGAAGTTGGTACAGCTTTGTGTTTATATGGGAAAACATAGGGAAAACTATGGGAGACGCTAGGTTGGGAGAGCGTTCAAGGAGGAAAGTGCGTTTATAGCGGAGAGATAGCGAAAACGAGGGGAGATCCGAGATAGATTAGCGACTGAAGGAGGAGGAATACGTCATATATGATAGAGATAGGGAATACGAGGCGAGGTACTAGACCAGAGAAAGGTTGAGTAGTAGATTATACCTTTATATGGGAAAGATAGGGAAAACGAGGAGAGATGCTAGGCTAGACAAAGACTGGGGGAAAGAGAATACACTTTTTTGCGAGAGGTGGGAAATATAAGAGAAGGTGTTAGGCTACGCAGGGTTTAAAGGTAGAATATAATTTTTATGTAGGAGATAAAGAAAATAAAGGAGAAGTGCTAGGCTAGCGTCGTGGGAGAGCAGTAAAAAGGAATATATATGGCTAAAATAGGTGATACGAAGAGAGATGCTAGCTGGAACACGGAGCTGAATGAGAGGGATACGCTTTTAATGAGATAGATAGGGATTACGAGGAGAGATGCTATGCTATACAGAGGTTGAGGGATAGAGTTGCGTTTATATGAGAAGTATAGAAAAACGAGGAGAGATACCAGGCTAGACAGAATTGAAGGGTAGAATACGCCTTTTATATGGGAGAGATAGGGAAAACATGGACAGAAGTTAGGCTAGGCGGGGTTAAAGGGTGGAATATGTGTTTTATATGAGAGAGATAGCAAACCGAGGAGAGGTATTAGGCTAGCAGGGGATGAATGGTAGAGTATGCGTATATATGGGAGAGTATGTCTTTTATACGGGAGAGATATGGAAAGCGATAATAGGTGTTAGGGAGACTAGTGTTACTGCATGTACAGAGCCCAGTCTTCTCCAAGATAGCACCATCCAGTATTCAGCAGGTACATAGATTCCATGGGGTGGATGCAGCATAGTTTTAAATGAATTCCTATGCAATTCAGGTAGTATCGTATGTATTTAGCTTACTTCAGCTAGCATCACAGGAGCGTAGATTTCATGGTTTGGATGAGTATAGTTCCGTTTGATTTTACAGCTAGTTCAGGTAGTATCGGTATTCAAGGTAATTCTAGTTGTATGACAGAGGGGTAGATTGCATGGTTTCGATGCGTATAGCTCCGTTTGATTTCACAGCTAGTTCAGGTAGTGTCGTAGGTATTTCGCGTACTTCTGGTAGTATCCCAGACAGACAGATACCAGGGGTTGGGTCTAGCATAGTTCCGTATGATTTCACAGGTAATTCAGGTAATATTATAGGTATTTAGGGTAATTCAGATAATATCACAGGCAGACGGATTTAAGGATTAGGTTACAGCATAGTTGCGTCTGATTTCACAGGTAAATCAGGTAATATCATAGGTATTTAGGGTAATTCAGATAATGTCGCGGCAGACTGATTTAAGGGTTCGGTAGTAGCATAGTTGCGTCTAATTTCACGGGTAATTCAGGTAGTGTCGTTGTTATTTAGGATAATCCGGTCGGTATCACAGGTGTTCGTGATAACTTCGATCAGCGATTTTTATCACAAATATTTAAGATAACTGCAGGCGATTCAGGTATTATCAACGGTATTTGAGTCATTTTAACAGTTAATTCAGTTAGTGTCTTTGAAACGTTTTGTAATCCGGGTAGTATTACAGGGGTTCGTGGTACTTTCGAGCAGTGTTTCGTACCAGAGCTATTTCAGATATTTTCATGTGATTCAGCTAGTATCACAGGTATTTAAGTCACTTGAACAGATAATTAAAATAATATTACTGGTATTTATGGTAATACAAAAAGTAATTCAATTCCTTATAAACATTTATTATTCAAGGTTACAACACTTTTATATACTTTTCTTCTATTTCTTATAAACCTCTATACGTTAAACGGTTAGCGTGCCAGACGGAGAGAGATAAACTGTGCATGGGGTTACAGTGAGGGTATGTAGAAGCAGTATAAACGAACCCAGCCGCAGGGTTGTGGAGATATGATAACGGTTTAGTCAGCGTTATTGTTTTATGTGGTAACATTTTTTGTCGAAGTGTAGCAGCTTTATCAGTTAATCATTTAATCAGTTAAACAACTAGATAATAATTGTAAGGGTAGGTGTCTCTCCGTTTTATCTAGGCTTGAGACTAGCACTAGGATTTGCTCCTAATGGCAAGGTTAACGCTTCTCCTTCCATCTTCTTCTTCTGTGTTTACCAGGAGTCTACACATAAATAAACTTCCGTTTCGTTTTAAATTGTAGACTCGCAGGGAAAACTTTCATATTGAGATCCAGGTTACATTATTTTAAGCGCTGTTTGTAATACTGTAATGCCCATATGCAAATGTAGTTATTCCATTCTCGGCAGTAACTCCTTTATCGTCAAAAGGAGTTAATGTGATTTTATTCACTTGCACCGTGGTAAAAGCATGCTCTCGCGACAGGACCACATTATGGGCGTTCTTGTTACATTTATGGTATTAAGACAGTCTGTATAGCTGGCAATTGTAATGTACTGCGTAATATCACCACGTTGTATGCCTTTAACCTTGAATATCTACTCCATACGTGTTAGGTCGTAGTCCGACAAAGCGTTGGATGACGTTGCCTTTAGCCTCATCTTTACATTTTCCCAGCACCTTTTTGTTCTGAATGGAGTGGTATGTATGATTAACAGCGTAATCGGTTGTATCCAGATGCTCAAGAAAACGTAGCTTTTCCTGGTACACATCTTCAATTGTCACCCGATGAATGAATGAATCAATGTCAGCATCAGGTTTTCAGCTCCATAATATGGCAACAAACCATCGTAGTGACAGTGAAAGATTAATGTCTTGGAGATGTCCAACACACTCATTCCAATGTATATAGGCTTATTGAATACAATCTGTCGAGAAGCCATATGCACATAAGCTATATTGCAGCATATATTGTCCTACTGATAAACGTAGGTTTGGCGATCAACCTTTTTAGAGTCTTCTCGTTTGTAAACAGAGGATGTAAATAACCAATATGGTTGGGAAATGTGCCGCGCGCTCCCTTATGGTGTATATGAGTGTGTTTCGTTTAATGAAATCAACTTAGATACACAACAACATGGTCCTCATGGATACATATTGGAAGTCCACATTGAGTATCCTGCAGAACTTCACGATCTACACAACGATTTACCCTTCCTGCTTGAGTGTATGAAGCCCAAGGGCTTATCTGCAAAGGAACTGATACACCATCTTGGACCTCGAGAGGAGTATGTAGTATATTACATGACTTTGAAGCAAGCTCTTAATCATGGGTTACGTTTGAGTAAAATCCATCGTGGCTACAATTCCGACAGTCTCACTGCTTAAACCTTTACGTGGAATTTAACAATAGACTGCGACATCAGGTTGCAAATGATTTCGAGAAGGACCTGACATTGATTCATTCATTCATCGCGTGACAACGTAAGATATGTACCTGGAAAAGCTACGTTTTCTTGAGCATCTGGATACAACCGATTACGCTGTTAATAATATATACCACTCCATTCAGAACAAAAAGGTGCTGGGAAAATTTAAGGATGAGGCTAATGGAAAAATCATCCCACACTATGTCGGACTACGACCTAACACGTATGCAGTAGATATTCAAGGTTAAAGACATACAACGTGGTGATATTAAGCAGTACATTACAAATTGGCAGCTATACAGACTATCTTAATACTAGAGATATAATAAGAACGCCCACGAATGTTATCCTGTCGCGAGAGCATGCTTTTATCACGGTGTAAGTGAATAAAATCACATTGACTCCTTTTGACGATAAAAGAGTTACTGCCGAGGATGGAATAGCTACATGCGCAAGTGGGCATTACAGTTTTACAAACGGCGCTTAAAATAATGTAACCTGTATCTGAACATGAAAGTTTTCCCTGCGAGTCTACACCTGGTGAAAACAGAAGAAGAAGATGGAAGGAGAAGCGTTAACCTTGCCTTTAGGAGCAAATACCAATGCTAGTCTCAAGCCCAGATAAAACGGGGGAGACAGCAACCCTTACAATCCTTATCTAATGAAACAATGATTAACTGATAAAGCTGCTACACTTGAACAAAAATGTTACCACATAAAACAATAAATCTGACTAAAACGTTATAATATCTCCTCAACCCTGCGGCTGGGTTCGTTTATACTGCTTCTGTATAGCCTCGCTGTAACCCTATGCACAGTTTATCTCTCTCCGTCTCACACGCTAGCCGTTTAACATATAAAGGTTTATAAGAAATAGAAGAAAAGTATATAAAAGTGTTGTAACTTTGGATAATAAATGTCTATAAAGAACTGAATTACTTTCTGTATTACCATAAATACCAGTAATATTATTTGAATTATCTGCTCAAATGACTTAAATACCTGTGATACTAGCTAAATCACATGAAATTACCTTATATAGCTCTGGTACGAATCGCTGCTGGAAATTACCACGAACCCCTTTAATACTACCCGGATTACCCAAATTTTCAACGGTAATAACTGAATTAACTGTTAAAACGACTTAAATACCTTTAAAATTACCTGAATCACCTGCAATTACCTTACATAACTCTGGTACAAATCGCTGATCGAAATTATCACCAACACCTGTGATACCAACCGGATTATCTTAAGTATTAACGATACTACCTGAATTACGTGTGAAATCAGACACAACTATGCTACTACCGAATCCTTAAATCTGTCTACCTGTGCTATTATCTGGATTACCCTAAATATCTTTGATATTACCTGAATTACCTGTGAAATCGTACGGAACTATGCTACACCCAACCCTTGGAATACGTCTGTCTGGGTATACTACCAAAATTACGCGAAATACCTACGATACTACCTGAACTAGCCGTAAAATCAAACGGAACTATACACATTCAAACCATGAAATCTACGCTCCTGTGATGCTGGCTGAAGTAACCTAAATACATACGACACTACCTGAATTACCTGTGAATTCATTCACAACTATGCTGCATCCAACCCATGAAATCTATGTACCTGCTGAATGCTTGATGGTGCTATCCTGGGGAATACTGAGCATTGTACATGCTGCAACACGAGCCTCCCTGACACCTATCATGATTTTCCCCCACCTCTCCTCGGTTTGTTATCTCTCTCATATAAAACACATATTCCACAATTTAACCTTGTCTAGCCTAGCATCTCTCCATGTTTTCCCTATCTCTCCCGTACAAAAGGCATACTCTATCCCTCAAGTTGGTCTAGCCTAGTATCTCTCCTCGTTTTCCTATACCTCTCATATAAACGCAACTATACCCCTCACCTCTGTCTAGCGTAGCAGCTCTCCTCACAATCCCTAAATATGTCATTAAAAGCGCATTCTCCCTCCTTTAGCCCCGTGTTCCAGCTAGCATCTCTCCTCGTATCCCCATATCTCAGCCACATATATGCTTTTTCTAGTCTCCTACCCCGCTGGCCTAGAACCTCCCCTTGGTTTCCTATATCTCCCATTTAAAACCTATATTCTACCCTTCAAGCCCTACCTAGTCTAGCACCTCCCCTCGTATTCCCCATATCTCACATAAAAAGTGTGTTATCCCCCTATTTTAGTCTCTGTCTAGCCTAGATCTCTCCTCGTTTACCCTATCTTTCCCATATCAAAGTATACTCTACTCTTGAACCTCTGTCTAGCCTAGTACTTCGCCTTGTATTCCTTCCTCTATCATATAAAGCGTATTCCTCCTCCTTCAGTCGCTGCTCTACTTCGGATCTCTCCTCGTTTTCCCTATCTCTCCCACATAAACGCCTTTTCCTCCTTGAACGCTCTCCAAACCTAGTATCTCGCATCGTTTCTCCATCTTTTCCCATATAAACGGAAAACTGCGCCAGCTTCCCCTTTAATATTCCATTGCCATGCAGTTGCATTTAGTTCCTATTGTGATTTTGTGATTGTAGGACAATTTTCCTTTCGTATTGTACTATGGGGAGTACGTTCAAGAATGCTTACATGCAGTGCCTATAGTTGCGCACATAATTTCGGCGTAAAAGGAAATATTGGTTATTACTCATTATTTCCTGATAGAGATCAGAATCGACATGGTGGTGTGAAACGCAAAAAACTTTGTGCCAAACAAAAATGCTGTAGTATTGCAGTTTATTTAAAAAAAGTGATTTTAATGAGGTTATAAAAATAAGAATAATCAAGAACGAGAAATTCCAAAGTCTCGGATTGAAAGATAATGTATTGTCTTTGAAACTTTTTAAGAAGACCATTTCATTAAGTGAAAGAAAGTGCCTCAACAACGATAATTGAGTACAAAATTTTCAACAAGTTTCTTAGTATTTACAAGTGGGATTGAAGATTGATGATTAAATACAGTGCGAGTTGGGAACTGAAATTTTAGTGGTATAAACGGTGTTAATCTGAACCAAAATTTCACTAATGAGAAAGGCGAACCTCAGCTGTAAAAGATGAAGATTTTAAACCGAATGAATATGCGAGGGAATCCACTGAAGATGAATAGAATTGGTATGTCCAGAAAATATTCATTTTGTGTTTGTGTGTGTAAATGCTCTCCTTGCGCTATTGAGCATTTGTACATTTTAAAAATTTGCAAATGTGTCGTAGTCCTGTTCACTGTACTTATGTAATAACTGTTTGCATTTATCACATATTTTGCTTTAACAATGCATTTGGGGCACTACCACCTATATTAAATAAATTATTTTTATTTTATGTAGACAATTGTAAATCTCCCCCGCTTCACGGTTTGAAAGCTGAACTTAGGGACTTTGTCACTGCAGGTGGAAATATCAATAGAAGGCACACCTAATGAAGAAGGTAAATTAAAATAATCCGATGCACAAGGCTCATTATCTTTTGCAGTTGATGTAAGCGTGTGGCAATTACTTTGCAAAAGTGCACAATTGAGGCAGGAATTGAAGTGGAACTTTGTGCAGTAATAGTAATAGGCATGCAGTCATTGGATGGTAAACGATCGATCGAAAATATATCACTATCATTGAAATAAAATGATTTCTTCATATCAAAAATGAGTTGGGAAACTCTTATTAAGTTTCAAAGTTTCCAGATACTGTAATGCAGAAGGACAAAAGCCTGCTTTACTTCTAATTTGTTAAAAAATATTCTCAAAGGCATCTTGTGTAAAACTATACTGTGATACAAATTTATAACTTTCCTTTTGCACGGTTCTGCCATTGGACACAAGGACAATGCAGATATGATCATACATGTATTTAAAGGCTTCCAGCCTTTGTCTGTTGAAATGTTCTGGAAAATTTTCTACAAATCGGAAAAGAATTTTAAACTTGACTGATTTATTCTTTGCAGCAATACCTTCCGTGAAATTGTAGAACAACATATTGAGAACCATTGCTCAATGAGTTTACAGAAGTATGTTTTTAATGCTTCTGGAGGTAATGATTTTAGTTTCACAGCCAGTTCCAGCACTGCCGCTGTTTTGACTGTAAAGAAACTAGCCAACATTCATTTTGATGAAGTGATATGTTTCAACATCATCTCTCTTTAAATGGTGTAACAATCTTAGTTCTTCACCTTTCTGAATTTCATAATTCCAAAATTGTACATTATATTTACCCGAGACCAAATTACTTGGAAGGAATTCATTTTCTGTAAGTGATTAAGGAAGATAAATACCAACATTTAAGATAGTGCTTTTCAGGTTTTTAAACAAACAGCATACAGGTGGAGCAACATAAATGTAGTTACTGTTGACCGTAAAGTGTATGTCTTTGATCTTCTGTTCTTGTCCCTTCGGTATCAAAAAGCCCTCTACATAGCTCTGTTAATACTTCCCATAGTTGATGACAGACAACACAAGTCTATATAACTCTTGCAAACTTTACACATTTTTCTATCAGCTGTTTTTGTAACGTACTTTTTGTTGATAAACCAGTCACTTCACAGACTATAACCTCCTTCCAAGCAGTTTTCGTACCTCTAACTAATACTACGGTGATGTTTCGTATTGATTGTATGTAGCCAAGTGCAATGTTTCCGCAAAATGAGTTTTTGTGTTTGTCAAAGTCAATTGATCACTCAATTCTATCTTATCAATTGAAATATTGCATATTCTGCCTAATGGAACAAGAGCTGGAACTTCAAATTTTAGAGGCTCAAAGCGACTATCAAAAACTTCAAGTGACATTTCCAATTTTCCGAGCCTCTTAATCAGAATACTGTACGATGTCAATGGACAGTTCGTATTGTGTATGTAGTTGTATCTATGGATTCCCAGATTAAGCCTCATTTTCAGAGCAAGAATAATGAATTCACTGCCCCAATATGTAGGTTTGGTTTTTAAAGCAGAAATCTGTTCTTCATTGAAAAAGCGCCTCATTAATGCATTTTGTTGTCTAAGTTGATACTTAAATAATGTATTTCTTTTTGCAATTTAAGTGTAGAAACAGTTGCTTCCTCGTTTGATAAACAACCTTGATAGGGGGAGTTGACCATTGCTTTCAACCTCAGGTTTTTACCTTGACTGTTTCAAACATTGAAAAAATAAATGACTTACAATTACTAAAAATGACACTTCAGAGATCTTGTTGGCTCACTAATTAAACTTATTTATATTATTTTCTAAATCTGAAAGAGAGAGACAGAGAGAAAGAGAGACTGTGTGTGTGTGTGTGAGTGTGTGTCCGCCCGCGCATGTGTATTTGTATTTACGTGTATTGTTTAATTTGGCAGAGAGGAAATAATCAAAATCTGCATGTGCATCCCTTATACATAATATGTTTGTACATACACTCACCTAGTTTTCATGAACTGACAAAATTCTCAGGCTTTACTAAATGTCGTATATGTAACTAAAACGCCAATACTTTTTAAATAATGAACAATTCCAAATTAATATTAACAGGTGTTCACCATATCCTACTTTTAAACTTGCTTCCACGCTATATATTTTTGAATGTTTTATTTCCTTTTAATATAATACTTTGCCCCCGCATAACGCCACACAGAGGCTCACTTATTCTGAAAATTGTGAGTACTGGTTTGGCGTGCCCCTGGTCCCAAGCCACTTGTCGTAATCGTAATGCTCGCACTCCCATTTGTTAGCGCCACGTTTTCATTAGTAAAAGCCTTTTCCTCTTCTACGTTTATTGTCTTCTATGTTTAAGTGTTTTAGCCTTAGCAACTGCTGTTTCACCAAAAGGGATATACCCTGTCTCTCTGGTGCCTGTACAGGTTTCGGCGCAGCTTCCAACTTGCGTGCTCTCTGTTTGAAGGCTTGAAGGTTGAGTGCACCCTCCTCACTACCTCTTTCGTGCGACACTAGGTGCAGAGTCGTTACCTCCGTGGTCTAGGGGTACCATGCTGTCTCTAGTTCCCGAGGTCGCGGGTTCAAACCCGGCTGAGGACGATGGACTTTTCAGGCGTAAAAATCCTTGGCAAAGCTTTCTTCGGAAGGGATATAAAGTCGGTGGTCCCGAGTCGTATATTTACGGCACATAAAACAACTTGAAAGCTGATAAAATTTTCAGCCTTTCACGCCTCATATAGAATGGGACACCAAGAACCATAGTAGTTAAAGAGCGTTCATAAATCAGACTCAATTTAATTTGTTGTATTGTCATGTACACCCATTTAGCTCCTGAGGGGACGGGATCGCTTAGGTATTTCGGCGGTCGTTTGTCGCTTGGACGCAAGGGGTAACCCGACGTGTTACCGTTGCTTGGCCTAAGGTGAAGGACCACTGGAAGTTATGCCAGTGGTAGTGGCATAATGCCAGGCCTGCCTATAGTGAAAACGTCGCATACCGAACCGTAGTGACAGCCGGAGGTAACTCTTCTGTGGTAGTTCCTGAGATCGCATTTTTGTTACACTTTATTCAGAACCCATTTTATATATACTCGTATACCGCATGTGTCTTCTCATCCTGTGGCTCGGTAACTAGGTAGCCCTGCATTTTAAAGACGATACAAAATACACGTGACACCGGAATTACCAGTCCACTGATTAGGGCTACGGTGCTACTCGTTTACGTTCTCTAGTAGCGCAATGTTTAACATGCTGAAAAGTAATGATGAATGTCGGAAGTTCAAATCACTCCTGCGAATAAATAAATTTTTTACGCATTTATGTTTATGTTTCAGGAACGTTCTAGCAAATCATGAATTCATCCAAATGTACTAGAAGGTGGATTTGTCTATAAAGACGAAGTTCCAGCCGTTTGTGCTCACTGTGTAGCAATGTTTTCGCAAAGAGAGCATTTGGACATGCTGTTTGTATACGGGAAGCGCAGCAGAATACGAACAGAGGTTTCCGCAGGAAACACTTCCTACCCATCACATGTTTTAGCGAGTTGCGAACCGCCTTCTGGAATCAGGAACAGTGCAAAAGACACCACATCCACGAAGAGATCACCCTGTCTGTTACCAAGCAACGACGGATCGTGTGACTGACTATGTCATTCAGCTTCCACATAGTAGCACGAGGGACATTCACGCATATCAATATTAGCCAATTTTCCGTGTGGAGAATACTACATCATGCAAAGTTTCACCATTATCATCTTCAACTACACCAGGAGCTACTGCAGCCGGACTATGGACGGAGAGTGGCATTCGTTAGGTGGATCATACGACAAACTGAACAAGATCCACATTTTTTGGCATCTGTGCTATTTGCAGAAGAAGCAGGATTCCACAACATAGGCCATGTGAATCCTACAACATGCATTACTGGAGCTCTGTAAACCCACATTGGTTACGAGAGGCGGCCTTACAAGTCCGATGATATTTCAACGCTTGTGCTGGTATATTCGGTGATCATCTATTGGGTCCGAATTTTTAAGATGGGCAACTCACTCGGAATCGCAATATCCACTTCCTATAACACCAGGTGCCTAATTTACTGGATGAAGTGCGGTTGCACAACTTACTTACTCTATAGTCCCATGATGGAACCCTTGAGCAATGTAGGATTCTGGGCTTCCTTCTTTTCGGAGAGGTAAGAATATTAGGGCTTGAGGAGAGCTATACTCAGTGTAAATAGCAGCGTGTAAAACCATAGAGCGCAAAAAGTTAATAACAAATGTTAATTGGTTTTTACTTTCTCTAATACTTCTGTACAGTACTGCTTTCCAGCCAAAAATTCGTAATCCTCCGTGGTCTAGGGGCAATGTTAACCTATAGTTCCCGAGGTCGCGGGTTCAAACTCGGCGGAGGATGGATTCTTTCTCACATAAAATCCTTAGCATGATGATCTTGCAGAGCCTTTACTTCGGAAGGAGATTAAACCCGTTGGTCGTAGATTTACGGCACGTAAAAGAATCTCAAACCTGATAAAGAGGCCTCTGCTTAAAAATTACCGGTTTTTCACGCTTAATATAGAATGGGACCCTAAGGACAACAACAGTTAAACAGCGTAGATAAATAGAATTCATATACATTTTTACCAGATCTAAACCCACTAGATTTCTTCTTATGGGGTTATCTTAATAATATCGTGTACCAGTAGCGACTAATGGCCCCAACCGCTCAGAAAATATACCTTAGTTTGCCGTGACATCACACCGACCATGTTGCGCCGTGTTAGACTGGTGCTGATGCTTAGACGAAGATCTTGCATCCGCCGGCATGGTGGCGATTACGAACACATTTACAACCACAGGTTTACCTGTGCAATGGTCCGGCATGATGTCATAGTCACTCAGTCACTGTTAAATGCACTACTTTGGAAACCAGAGAGGTTCAGAACGATCATAATATGGACGATCTATTTTTCCAAAGACCTGTAAGTAGGATGTATGAATGTAATAAATAACATAGAATAACCAAAATTAAAAGAATAACATCTATTACACATAGATTTATTTTCAAAATAAAATATTATTGACTACTCATGATATGTACTTGACTAATGTTACATTTTGTAAGTAAGCTATAGTTCGAATCTAGCCTACTTATTCATAACATTAATAATAATAATGGTCATTTAATGAGTGTAATAAACTAATGAAGAGTAAAGGGTCTATTTGCTACCCTAGTTGGGCTTTTCAGTTGTTAGAAAGCTAGAATTGAAAGGCTTTTCCCATTTAAACATCAAATTCATTTTTGTATTCCTTGAACTTTAGAATTGTGCATTTTTATATATGGACTACTGCAGTTCATTCTCCTGCTCAACACCGCCAGAAGCAGCACTTCAGGTTTATGGCACAAATTTCCATCCTTCTTCATTTAAGGTGAGTTATGTTTAACAGAATTTCCGTTTTGCCCTCATAAGATAATGGCACAGTTATTGCCATATATTTCTAAAGCATGTTTTATCTTTCTTTTTTAAAAGTAAAGTGCTGTTTTATCAAATAAATCGTTTAAATTTCCAAACTTTAGTAAAGGAGGATTTAAAACATTTGGCACTGAATACTTAATAGGTTCCTGCAATGTTTCAGCCTGCACTGTCTTAGCATTGCTTTACTTGATATTTACTTTAACTTATGCACAGTATGTGGCATCTTCACACAAAATATTTCTTTGTAAATCCATTAACTTTTCACATTAAGTAAAAAAATAATAAATAAATATCAAGGTTTCATAAGCGAAAATATTGTGCAATATTCAGAAACTTAAAGAATGTTTTGCTCTGTGTTGCTGACTAATGACAAAATAGTTGCTGCAAAAGAACAGGGGGAGTATTAAAAATAACAGGATATTTTATAGTTCCAAACTCTTGATTAATGCACCAATTAGTGAATGAAATATCAGTCATGGATGTTGTAGTTGCAAAGTCTATCACCTTCCAAGTACTTTTATTAACATTATTACTTAATTTTTTAAGTATTCATGAGGTTTTCTCTTCTCTCTTTTGTTTAGCGCAGTCACCGTCTCAAACTATCAGAGGTACGATGGCAGATATCTAGAGTATAGAGTAGGGGAATTTGGGTATGCTGAGGTGCAGCTAACACCTCCAGGAACATTGTTAATATTGTACGAAACTTTCTCACTCACCTATACAGCAATTTGTTTTCGTACAATATCAAACATTGCTTACAATTTGGAGTTTCATTTCGACATCACTAAAAATTAACTAAAACATTGAGGACTATTGCTTGAAACATGTTCTGAATTTTCAGAAGAAGTGAAGTCTGTATTAGGCAGTTATTTCAGTGTATTAGCTTTTTCTGGTGATTCTGTGTTAATAGCTTTAAAGTTACATTTTTTTGAGTTAATGTTGCTAAAAGCTGAATATAACTACAGACATGTTTTTTCTGAAATTGTTTTTATCCACTAAATTTACAAAATAGTATCATGGATTCGATTGTTTTAATACTAAGGGATAGTACATCTGATGTTGCAGTGAATGTAAAGTGTTACCATTAACAGTCCATTTAAAAAAGTAGTTTCGAGCTTAAAAACAATAGCTTTCCTAAATTGTAACTACTCTGTAATTGTAATATGCAACCTAGATTTGCTTCCACTGTCTTATATACAATGATATTAAAGAAAAATAAAAGAAAATGTATATATTGTTTGTCAGGTTTCCTCATATACCATTATTGGAACATTCCTACTAGGCAGCCTGATTAGGATTTGGTGGATTTATCTGAACTTAATTTCATATAAGATAGGGTTTACAATCTTTCCTTTGTAATGATAGTACAACAGGCATCATAAACTGGTTATTAGTTCGGCTTGTACCTCTTTCTTGGCTACGAAGTCATAGAAATAGCACTTTTAACTGCTACACGCAGCAATGCTGGTATGGCAGGTATGACAAATGATGGTACACCACAAGTGGTTGTGAGAAAACTCCTTTCATTTAAAAATTGTGAGTCAGAAGTAATGCTAGGAGAAATCGCTAATATTTATTTAGTCTTTATTATTATTAATTCACAATTCATAATATATGTTAATATGATTTTAAAAAAACCCATAATTAGTACAACTTAATGTAGGGGAAAAGGTTTTACAGTAATGAAACATCAGTTCACTATAGAAACAAAGGTCATGATGTATTGCAGTTTAGTGTTTTTTTCATGGTTTAGTAATCCATTTGCTCTACATTAACAAAACATTTTAATCTGCTGCTGTAGAAAGAGAGAATAATTATGTATTTTAAGTATTAAGAACTTAACAGTATAAAGAAAACAAGACAAATTATGTCTAATATGATGCTCATAAG
Organism: Deroplatys truncata; assembly: GCA_030765065.1. Taxonomy (NCBI): domain Eukaryota; kingdom Metazoa; phylum Arthropoda; class Insecta; order Mantodea; family Mantidae; genus Deroplatys; species Deroplatys truncata. The sequence goes on from CM060981.1 coordinate 273,617,036, forward strand.
GCTGTCTTCACTTTACAACTACTGAAGTTAGCGTTTCGGTTCGAATATATTTTAAGCACAAAGTTGTTTGGTATTGTGATTCCATTGTCAAACTGAAAAGTAATGTTTATTTCCTTTACCTCTGTTTTTCCAACTCCAATTCCAGTATGTGCTCTCTCAGGCACAGAATTTGGTAAATGAGCACTTCTCAGTGCACTATGGAGCAGCGAGTTGATCATATAACCTTCTTTATTTAAACTGGACCAATAGAAAATACCTGTAAAAACGTTAACCTTCCTTTGCCTAAAAAGGAGAAGATTAGGAATTGTGGTGTTAGTCCTTATTTATTAGGTGTCTTGGTAAGAGATACTAGATAATACAGAAACAGATATTCAAAATAAAAATCCAACAAAGAACAATAACTAATCCCAAGTTAATTGCTAAGAAATGTGTGATTTGAGTAATATACAAGCAGCTCTTAAAACTAGGTTGTTAAATCTGTATCAAGGGTCATAAGTGTAAGAAATTTTGCTCACGTTTGTGTTGCATAAGATGCTGCTTTATTAAAATACCTTTTTGTTATCTGAATAATTGTATTTTGTTGTTTGCTGCTGTATTTCATTTAATGTTCAATACACGTGTAAATATACTATGGGATGTTTTATGTATAACTAAATGCTGACATTCCATGTACTTAGTAGGATGTTGTTTAAGCTATGATTTGTATATTATCGTACAATGCAAATCAATGGCATTTCTGTCGTGTAGGCTGACAATTTTTAAATTAATGAATGGTAAACTGCTGTATAAAAAGAGTAACATTACTTAATACTACGCCACAGCCTTTCTTATTTTCCCACTTTATTGAAAATGAGTACAAAGACATTGTCAGTTTAAGACAATTAAAACCTTAAAACTCATCTCAATATTCCAGCAGATGAGTAACACAAACTAAAAGGAGCAGAAATTTTAAATAGTCACCAGTGCGTTCATTGGTTTTCTCTCTAGGTTTAGAAAACCATTAAAAACGCATGTGATTTTATTGGAGACTGGCTTTCCTTTCAGTTGGCTTGCGCATGTTTCAAAAGCGGACTAGTAGCAGGCATGATCGGTTGATAATGAAGTAAGGTGCACTTCACTAACCGCACGCAGCTTTAGTTCGGCCAACGACCACCCACAAGGTACGAAAAAAGCGCCCTACGCGACACCTTACTCCCACCACTGAGTTGAGAATCTGATATTACTCTGATGGTAATTAAGTAGTAATTCTGGTTAACTCCTCATGTGCACAGTACTTTACAAATTATTAACGTCACTTTATTCATTCATTAAGAGACATCATACGGATTTAACAAATAGGAAAAGTGTTTGTCTTTGTCTTTCTTACTTCATTTGACACCGATAGGTTTGTATACATACTTTAACATTGTAGAACATAAATGTAAGGTATTTGTTTCAATCTGGCTTTCCCCAACGCAAAAGAAGCTGTTTACACCAACAAGGAAACGTTACAGCCATATTTATTTGTTTTCTTCCTGTTACTTGATTCTGTAGGCTGAAATAAATTTAGAAGGTTACTCATCAAGAGATGTTCGTTAAATTTCCACTAGTCCGAAAAATAGTGCACCTTTACTCACATTCTCAATTTCGCATGCTACCGGTAGAAGTACTTCTCAGCGTCTCATCTTCTCTGCTTGCGCGCCAAGTCGCCCAGCCCAAGAGAAACCGAAAATGATCCTGAAGTGGGTACTTTGGGCCGGCACAGATCGGAAGGTTTGGAAGTTTCTTTTAATGTTTTGGGTAGCAAACTAATGCCGACGGTTCCGGAAGTGGCATCTTCTCAATATGGCTCCTCTGTGTTCAACCATATCATCTCCACGTGTTTTGGTCATGTGGCTGAAGAGTGACAGCAAGAATATGAAGCATCTGAGCCCCTCTTACATTCAACGGAAGGTCGATAAAATCTGGTCCGGTGAAGAATACTGTTCGGTGTAGAAAGGGCGGCTTGCTAATTGAGATTGCTAAAGACGGCCAAACCTCCAAAATGTTAAGAGCCACTCTTCTAGGTTCTTTCCCAATATCGGTGGAGAAAAACCAAAATCTTAACACGTGCTGTGGTGTGGTTACATCTTCGAGTTTGGACCGACCTTCCAATGAAGACATCGTTAGCTGTCTCTTAGAAGAAGGCGTTAATGTCGTACAGGTTAATCAGTAGGAGGGTGCACTTCACTAACCGCACGCAGCTTTAGTTCGGCCAACGACCACCCACAAGGTACGAAAAAAGCGCCCTACGCGACACCTTACTCCCACCACTGAGTTGAGAATCTGATATTACTCTGATGGTAATTAAGTAGTAATTCTGGTTAACTCCTCATGTGCACAGTACTTTACAAATTATTAACGTCACTTTATTCATTCATTAAGAGACATCATACGGATTTAACAAATAGGAAAAGTGTTTGTCTTTGTCTTTCTTACTTCATTTGACACTGATAGGTTTGTATACATACTTTAACATTGTAGAACATAAATGTAACCATATCAGAGCTCGGCAGGTTGTTTCTTAGCTTTGCAAGAATCATGCTACCGCCGATCATCCTGTGCGGTAATAAGCGCGCAGCTGTTTATCGCTATGTCCACAAGCCCTCGCGTTGTTATCTCTGCTAGAATTTCGGACACACCCCGCTGCACTGGCCCACCAGTTTGTCCTCGTTGTGAAAGCGACAATCACCAAGTTTAATGTATGCTCAGCACCCCGCATTCATCAACTGTGGAGGTGCATGTCCGCAGAACTTCAGCGATTGCCCACGCTTTTTAGAGGAAAAAGAAAAACCGCGTTTTAGAGGAAAAAGAATACAAGCGTTTGAATGAAGGAACATCCGACGTTTCTAGAAACGAAAAAGCCTATCAGGAACTCCGCCCACGTACCACCTTGAGATATCCCGCTGCTGTCCGCCTCGCTGTTCGGAAACATGACGCCATTGTGCAGACCTGTTCCGGCTCACCCTCCCAAGTTTCCATTGGAGTCTAAACCGATATCCCTTGCCACCAGTTTCTCCCTCACTGGCTACTGTTCGAACACTAGATGGTTCTTCACACACCTCCCTCGGCCTCAGGTTTCGACACTTTCATAGTTCTTGGCCGCTCCAGTCGCCAATCTCCTATTCGTCGCCCCACGGGTCGCTCCCGCTCTCGTCCCATGACTGCACCACCTGCTCCGATTCCGCTAGCAGCAATGGTGACACGGAGGGCTTCGAGAGGTTTGGGCACTCTCGACCGTGGCGCTACCCTACTCCCAAGAAAAATCTGAAGCTCAACCGACCAACACCAACTATTAAATAATCGAACCTTTTGTTTCTAGCACTTCTTCCATTTTTCCAGATTTCTGGCTTTCATAATGATCCTTCAATGGAATATCCGTGGTGTCTGAGCACACCAATTAGAGCTGGACATGCTACTCTACACTTACCCACCCACTCACCCCTAGTCGCTTGTCTGCAGGAAACAAAGCTTCAATCACAGGATACCTTTGCAATTCGTAGGTATACTCCGCAGCGCTTCCATCTTGTACCGGAGGAGGGTTCTGTACACACGGCGGTGTTACAATTCTTGTTAGGAATGATGTGTCTTATAATCATGTTCCGCTTGCCACACCTCTGCAATCTGTTGGGGTACGCCCTTCTCTTCCTGGCTATAATTCCTATATCTGCAGCCCCTATGTTCCTCCTTCTTCTCTTCTTGCACAAGATGGCTTGGTCCACCTCCGTGGTGCAGTGGTTACCATACTAGCCACTAGCTCCCGAGGTCGTTAATTCAAATCCGGCGAAGGACGATGGATATTTTTCGGGCGTAAAAATGTTTAGCATGGCTTCCTTCAGAAGGAAGGTAAATCCGGTGGTCTTACGTGATAGATTTATGGCACGCAAAAGAACCTGATAAAGAGACTTCTGAGCAATATTTCATGTCTTTCACGCCCAATGTAGAATGGGACGCAAAACACCACAGCAGTTAAGGAGTGTAGATATATAGAACTCAATTTGACTTAAATTCTTATCTGATACTACAGCTCCCTGCCCGATGTTTACTCTTGGGGAATTTCAATGCGCACCACGCTCTTTGGGGTACTAGGGCGTGCTTTTTGTGGCAATTCTGGACCAAAATCCCCTTTCTGTTTTTTCTCTGCGATTCAACCTGCATACCTTCCTATCTGGATTTGAGTCTTCGCTCATCGTATGGAATGGCACGCAATAACTGAAACACACTCTAATGATCATTTGATGCGTGAATACCTCCTGTCTTATGCCTTCGGTTTCTCTGTCAGTTTAACCAAGCTGACTGGTGTTTTTTTCGCGTTTGTCTTGGTTGTCTAATTGCGGGTTAATACACTGTAGACCTAATGGTAGTGCATCTACGTACCACAATTTTAACCGTTGCCATAAACGTTACATTTCGCTTACGTCTTCCCGTCTCAGGCGTTAAACGATCCCCTGGTGGTCCGCGGAATGTCGGGACGCTGTGCGTGCACGACAAGGTGCTCTTCTGGTGTTTAGGCGTCATCCAACCTTAGATAACCTGGTAAATTTTAAACAATTACGCGTCAAGAGTCGCAGAATAATTTTCAACAATACGAAATCTTCCCTGGGAACTTATGTAGCCAGTTAAATAGCTCTACACCTACATCAATCGCTAGGGACAGACTTAGGCGCGTCGCTGGCAAAACTTGTTCTTCTATTATCGGTCTGTGGGTAGCCGCTACTGCTGTTTCCGAACTACCTAATATTGGCGATTCCCTCGGCAACACCGTTGAAAACATCTAGAACCCTGCCCTATTGATCCGGATTTTCTTCTACACAAGACCACCGTGGAAGCTCAATGCACTATGCTTTCGCTGGAGCAACCCCGAGGAGTATAATCTCCCCTTTACCTTTCGCGAACTAGGTGCATGCTCTAACATTTTCTAGGCATTGCGCTCCTGGGCTTGATTCTGTACACACGCTCTTCCTTTAACATCTCTTCTCTGCCGGAAAGCGCATTCTCCTTCAGGTTTAGAACCGCATCTGGCACATCGGAACTCTTCCTACAGATTGGCGAGCAGCCATCATCGTCCCAGTTTTGAAGCTCGGGAAAGATCGCCAATAACCATTCAGCTATCGCCCGATTTCCCTAACCAGTTGCGTTTGCAAGGTTATGGAATGCATGATCAACGAGCGTTTGACCTGGTGTTTTCAATACTGGAAGCTCCTGGCGAAAGTGCTGTGCGATTTTCGCCGGCACCACTCTCCTGTTGATCATCTTCTCAATCTTTCTACACACATTCTAAACGGGTTCCTGAGAAGGTTACACACCGTGGCTGTATTTCTTGACTTCGAGAAGGCTTATGACACTTGTTGGAGGAATGGTATTTTTTGTACACTGCATCAGAGGGGTTTCCGTGGCCGTCTCCCTGTCTTCATTCGTGAGTTTGTGAAGGGACAGGTATTTCGTGTGCGTGCGTGATCGGTTTTATCTTTACATTTTACCTAAGAAAACGGAGTACCTCGAGCCTCGGAACTCAGCGGCACAGTGTTTCCTATAGCGATTAACTCTATTGTTGACTGTATTCCATCCGGAATTTCCTCGTCGCTTTTCGTTGACGATTTTGCAGTATACTTTATTTCTCGCCCCACCTATATTTTGGAACGTTGACTGCAGTAGCTCTTAACTCCCTTCACTCTTGAAGTAACTCAAATGGGTTCCAATTTTCTGCTAAGAAGACAGTATGCGTTAATTTCTGGCGCCGAAAACAGTTCCCTCCACCTCCTCTACAGCTCAGTGCGGCACTCCTCCCCTTTGTAGACGAGACGAAATTATTCGGCTTAATCTTTGAGAAGTTTGTTTTTGGTCGCATGTAACCTATTTGCAAGCAAGGTGGGAAGGTTCGCTTTCTATATTACATGTTTTAGTTGGCACATCCTGGGGTGCAGATCGCACGGTCGTTTTGAGACTTTATCGCGCTGGTTTGCTCAAAGCTTGATTACTGGCTTACTGTGTATTCCGCTGCGCGGCCTTCTATCCTGCGTCATTTGAACACAATTCACCATCAGGACCTCTGGCTGACTGCTGGCACTTTTCGCACAAGCCAATTTTGAATCTTTGTGCAGAAACTTGCAGAATTTCCACTTTCTTATCTCAGTGACATTCTTATTTGCAGATATGCCTGCCGGTTTTCCCGCATAGCTCAAAGCCCTACTTATTCATCATTCTTTGGGGACTCGCTGGATTGTCAATGTTTCTCGGCCGCTTGCCTTTGATCCCACCAGGGGTATGTTTCCGCCAGATACTTCGGAATTTGAACATCAGTTGCCGGCTATACTTTCCCCTTTGACTGCATTCAGACATATGTTGCCATCTTGATTTGTCGTTCATGCCAAAGTGTAGGACCCCGCTCCGGTCATCAGATCGGCTTTTGCCGAAGTTCAGTCACACTTCAGCAACCTTTGCCTTATTTATACTGACGCTCAAAGGATGATCATAAAGTTGGATTTGCCTATGTGTTTGGTGTAGAAATTTTTATCTCTCTGGACAGTGCTCGATTTTTACTACTGAACTTATTGTCTGGAACAAGTTCTCTCTTTTCTACGGCAGCGAGTTCTGCAGAATTATGTTTTATGTACCGACTCTCTGAGCAACCTTTTTAGCCTTCGTGCGTCACCCTATCTTGTAATGTCTCCAGGATTTTTCCCACTTCGTACCACAAATGGGCGCCAGCTTATCGTTTGTTCGGGTTCCTTGTTACGTAGGCATAACAGGTGATGAAGGTACGCATGCTGCTGCCAAGAGTGATATTTTAACCCCATGTTATTTTAGCTCCTCTGTACTTACGGATGATTTTAGCGATTACTTATGGAAGCCTATTCCCTCCCATTGGTTTGTTGCATTGTCCTCTGCCCAGGAAAACAAACTGCGGGAGATGTACCTGAGCGATTTCTTCCCGTCCCTCTCGTCAGGAGGAAGTAATTTTATGTATATTGTTGGGCACTGTCTTTTAATCCATTGTAACTTGCGCCGGGAGGCCGCTCCGTTTGCAGTTGTTGCGGTGCGCCGTTGACAGTGCGGCATGTTTTAGGTCAGTGTCAGTGTTTCGTTGTCTTTCGTACAAATCTGTGAGGACGCAGAATTGCTCACCATTTTGGAGGATGACTTGCTAGCTGTAGAACATGTTTTAGCTTTTATTCGACTCAGTAATCTACAGCTCAGAGTTTGATATATCGTGACGCGCTTTCCTGGTTTTTGGTGTGTTTCAGACCCATTATCGATTTGATTACATCTGATATCAAACCGCGCCTCCCTCCCACATGGAGGACGAGAATATTTCTGGTTCTGGTTCTTCAACCTTCTAAGTGCTTTAGCAGACCGGAAGCGAGATAAGACCTACATATAAATCTACACTGCTTAAGATCTACAAACTCTTGAGTTAATGGACTGTTCTCTTCCCCAAAGACGTTGGAAAAATTCAAGGTCATACACACCTTGCTCAATTAGATTACCCCGCTGATAATTTTTATCGTTTTGGTTAATCAGTCCTTAATCAAATCAGTTAAATGCCTCTAGAAGCTCGATTTCGTATCCATTTCAGCTTATTTTTTCCGGGGAATCCATCTATAACATCGAATTTGGGCTATGCCTACTCCTTTCCCATGTGGTGTTTCGCGAGGAGGTATGGTATATCAATTAATATGAATAAGTATTAATTAATTTCAAAGCTTTGATTGTGAGGAAGCCGCTACCTCCCGGGCAAGAATTAATTAACTTGCATTCCACTGAATCGATTAACACAATTAAGCGTTTTATAATTGACTGCACTGTATAATCAAGATCAAGGGTAATAACACCTCAAGTCCCTTTTAGGGTATTTCACCGTCAAAGAGAGAAAATGCCGACACCCTTAACAGACCACATATGCATATTTAATTAGCCCTTCATTTGATAAGGGAATCACATCAAACCTTTCCCATTTGGTCATTCACGTGCATTTGTGGTTGACCGATGAATATAAATAAGTGATGAATAATCGATTTCGTGTAAATCCATTTACATATTATGCAGATTTCAGTCCTTAATAAACACTTACATGAAAGAATATAAGTTATTTCCCCCGCCGCCAATACTTAGCGCAACAGCAGTTGCGCTAAGTGTTACGTTATTATACTAATCCTTTTTATATGAAGTATCCTTAACCTGCAAAAATAAGTAATGGTGGAGTAGAAAATATGTCTATATTAAGTGTCATTACTTAGTTTCCATTATATTCTACCTACTAACATTAACAGAAACGATCAGTTTACCTCTAAAGCCAATATACGCATAGCCTTATGCTATGTTCACAACACAAATTAAATCCCTGTAACTCCCACACAAATGCAAACTTGCTTGTAGGAAACATATCTATTGCTTCAATAGAACTCGCATCATAGCCCTTTTGCCCATGTATAGCACAGAGAAAAAACCATATGAATGTAACACACAATGTTTTTAAAATAAATATACTATGCTAAAATGTTATTACAATGCCTTACAACTCCAAACACTTCCCTTATGAAAATATTCATGTTTCTACCTTCATTCATTAACAGTTCAAGTATGGCTTTAAAATAACTAGCTCTATAAAAATCTCATTTGCGAGAATCCACCTAAGGTTCATTGGTACATTAAAGCCATAGATACATGTTAAATGTTTTGTATAAAACATACAATGCCAGTGCACTAGTGGAATAAAAACTCACATATATAAGAAATGTACTGAAGCAGCAACAATGCTTAAATAGGTATTACACTTTATATTAATTGTGTATTAAAACCCGGTTGAATACTGTGAATATCTAAATTTGACCGCCAAGCAAACGATCCACTTCCGTCATTTTACTTCTTAAACACGTTTTACCTCCGTAAGTTTTACTAGGACGGAGCGGAATGGCTCAGCCGCTAACGGTTGTGCCTGGCTTTCGGAGGTGCCGGGTTTAATCTCCGATCCTCCACAGAAGGTATCAGAGAAAGGAAAGTGCGCTAGTCCGAGAACTAAACCTATGCAATTTTTTTTAACAATAAGAATATTTTTCGTTGTATAGAGGGTTTCAAAGATCTTAAAGACGCCGATGGTGAAACCTCTTGCTTCTAATGTATTCTATAAACAACAATCGAGTTTCACAGGCATTGAGTTTTAAATAACTGGAAACAAGAAAACCTTAGGAGTTCATCAATACAGAGAATTAACGCAAAATAACTTATATTATTACCGGATTAGTTATTGTATGTTTAAGTTCATAAACAAGGTAAGAAATGTTCTGTAGTCTTTGATTTGAAATCCAATACGCGAATACATATGTGCTTCACTCCCATCAGAACACTTATAAGGCTAACTTCAATGTCATGTATATTTTGTTTTCATATTAAGCCATGTGAAACAATCGCACTACCAAAGCCTATGTAGCTCTGAAGCATACAGTACTAAGTTTTTCACAAATACTATGCTAAGACATACAAATTACAAAACTACGCTCCTAATATCTTTACTCCTCACTTGGGAAATACACGCAATGATTAAATGACTTCCACATGCTGCATTTGATGCTTTGACTATAATATCAGCTGAACCAGCCCGTGCACGACAAGTATTAAATTATAGGTCTGCTAATATCTTCTTCTTCCCACGATCTATAAGCATTTCGACCATGCAGCACACTACAAATTGATTACTTACACATGGGAGAGTCTCTAAATATATGTATATACCAGTGTACGGTGTACAATTCAAGAGAATATTTCAAAATGACGAATATATAAAGCACACGTTTCTTAAAATCTGAACTAGGTTCGATCTTTAAAAAGAAAATGAATACCCATTTCTCTCTGTCCCTCTCCCCCTATCTCCCATAAGCACACACAACAAGGAATATATACACTAGAATGAACAAGCAAAGAAAACCCTTCAAAACGATGAAAGGTAATAAATGCATTTTGGGAAATAAGAAGCATGCTCGATCTTTTAAAATATAGCACTATTGCAATTAATTATTCTTCCACACAAGCCATGCGTTGGGCAGGGTTGGAAAGGTAGAATCAAGCGACTGAAACATTCAATGCCAAAACACAAGGAGATCTCAAATTACTTAAAGTACTTACAGCAATGTAAGTCGCCATTGTGGTATATCATCTCAATACAATTTGAGATCTCCTTGTGGTTTACCAGGAAAAATGCGAATCAGTTGGAGAATTTAGTGTCGTGCCGGCATGTTGCCATGATAGCTCAGTGGTTAGAGCAACCGGACGGAGACCGAGAGATCCGTGGTTCAAATCCTGGCTATGTTATTGAATTTTTCGATCCCTTGATTCTACCTTTATAACACCATCCTCTATCGTGCAAACGCAACATCGACACCTGGAAGTCATTAGATGACTATCGCACCATCAGCATCCGGTTAAGTCCCCTAAAAGTTTATCTTTTGGTAATCTGACAGTCAATAGTAACCTATAACAGGCATTCTCAATTCAGCTATCGCAACGTTCAGTACCTCCAATCGGACCATTAATAACTTACAATATACAATTCCAAATCTGCTATCGCTTGGTGTCACGTGTGAAACGCCTCCCTACATTACACTTCTTGGTTCATGTGTCTATAGAGAGGTTTCAGAGATAGAGAGCATAATTTCAGGTATGCATTCCCCATGTGTAGAAAAGAAAAAGTTCATTACAACATGTGTCCGAAAATGATTCTGAGTTCATTCAAAACAGTGATATCATTGGAAAACACATTTCTTAACCCAGGTTGTTTTCTTTACAGAAAATATGCAGGGTACAAACCTCCCGCTTGAATACAGTTCTCACATCCACGTCTAATGGCTGTGCAATCACTACACGAAACTCCAGGGGTATTGTGTATTTCCTCACAACGTGTCAAGTTCGATTGTGAAGGGTTTCCATGTCAGGCACCGGAGACGAGTAGACCAACGCTTTTAAATGGCCCCAAAAGTAACCCTCGACACGGTTCAAATCAGGCGAGCGCGGTGGCTAAGCAATTGGAGCACCCCTACCTACCCACCGATCAGGAAACCTTAGTTCGAAGTACCGGCAAGCGGAACGGCTGAAGTGTGCAGGAACGCCATCATGCAGGAAGTGAGCTTGTTAACCAATTGCTCAGTGGAGTGTCTTCTATACATGAGGTATGGAGTTTTCCAGGAAGGTTTTGTACGCCTGTCCTGAATTCTGTTTACAAGTACATGAGGTTCAACTAACCTATCACAAATGATATCGGCCCAGTGAACCGCACTTGCTAATGAGATGAAACAACTGCATGTGGGTTTTCATGTGACCATGCATGCTGATTGCGAAAATTTGTAACGCCATCTCGTATGAACTCTGCTTCATATGTAAATAATACTAAGCCAGGAAGGTTCGATTTGTAGCACACTGCTGCACGAACCACTGACTCAATCGAGCGGGCAGTCTGCTGGTGACAGTTTCTGTATACGTTGCAAATGATGAGAATATAACAGTTGCGCTCGCAACAGTCTCCAGACAGTCGTTGAGGAACACTCATTTGCAACGCAAACCTTCGTGTACTGGTATAAGCCATCGTATACCCGGAATTCAGAATCTCCTGCTCTACATCTGGAGTTGTAGATCTTGGTCCTCCGCTCCCCAAAGCAAGAGATGTAAGCTTCCCATGAGTACACAAACGACGATGGAGATGTTAGTTGAAAGAAGTAGACATAGCCCAAATTTAATGGCATAGATGGATTCGTCGGAAAAAGTAAGCTGAAATCAATACAAACTCGAGTTCTTTCTAACGCATTTTAACTGATTTGATTATCGGCTATTTGACCCATTTGATAAAAAAAATGATTAGCGGGGTTATCTAATTGAGTGAGGTGTGTATGATCTTGAATGTTTCCACCGTCGTTGGGAAGAGAACAGTCCATTAATTCAAGAGGGTTCATATGTAGATCTTATCTCGCTTCCGGTCTGCTAAAGCACTTAGGGGGTTGGGGAACCAGACCCAGAAATATTCTCGTCTTGGACGTGGGAGAGAAGCGCGGTTTGATATAAGATGTAATCAAATCGATAATGTAAAGTGTGTTTGAATTGTCAATATCAATCTGCTAGCTTGATTTATGTTAAGTCCTTCTCTGTTCAAATTATTGTGATGTTTATTTCTATGGCTTCTCTGAACATTCTAAAGTAGCAATATTTGGTGTTTGCAAGCACTTTTGTTTTATCGAACATAATATCGTTTTTGTCTAACACGAGGACATGTTTTGCAACGGCAGATTTGTCTTGTGACCGAGTTGGCAACATTCTTTATGTTCGTCAATGAGGATTTTAATGCTGCGCTTTGCTGTGCCTAAATAAGATGGGTCACATGCACACGGTAAACACTGGAGGTAGGGAGGTGTCCAATAGATTTTTCGCTGATTTGTGGACTGTTTTAATTTTTGGTTGGGAAGATGTGTTGTTTTAATTTGCTGTTCACCTTATATCTTCCTGACTCTGCCAACGACCCTTTAATTTACAGCAGAAAAGCTTTAGTTCTCGGGTTAAGCCCATTTATGTTTACCTTGTTAGATTTCTTAAGATGATTGCTGGTGTAAGTTCCTTTTTTGAGTAGCCATTATGTGCGAAAGTTTGCTCGAGACCCTCTTAGTTAACTTTGTAGGTGTTGTGGGTCACTGATACTTTTGGCGCGTTCAATTAAGGTGTTAATAACACTTGGTTTCTGTTGCGTGTGATGATTAGAGCCCTTGTGCAAGTATTGTATACTGCTAATGAGTTTTCTGTTAACAGTGGTCAAGTTCATCTTGTGCTTCTTTACTGATCAAGATGTGCAGAAAAAGGAACATATGTACCCGCAGTTGTCAGCCGTTCTTGCTACCCTTCTATTCTGAGGATGTCCTCTATAGTGGAGGAAGAAATGTCGTTTTAATAATTTTTTTTTCGATCACGGCCTACAAACCCGGTAAATATGTTATATTTTACTAAGCTTTCATGGTTTATAATTTTACACAACAAAAGTCATTACGAGATATGAACAACACCCTAATGAGGATTTATTGAAAGATGTTAAAAAAATCATATCTGGTAGATTTTCAAATCTTTTACTTTCTCTACTATGTATAGTAAGTAGGCAAAATTGCTCCCAAAATTTGATAATTAGATTTCACCGAAAATACGTGTTTGAGACACCCCTGTATAAAAAAAGGTCCATATGTGTGTCTGTGTGTGTGTGTGTATTGTGTGGTGTGTAACTGTGAACAGTATAACTCAAAACCGAAAAGTCGGATAAATACGAAACTTGGTATTTAAATTCAGTACCATCCGAGTATGCGACACGAAGATTTTAAAAAAAACCCTACATCAAACCACACTTTACATGGAAAAATTTCCAAAATTTTTTATTTTATAAAAATATGGCTTTAACAATTTTGATTAAAACCCATATATTAAAGATATTTGCATGAAAAATTAAATGCTTACCTTGAATTGTTGGGAATAACATTTGAAGCGCACTTCATTTGAAGGAATTTTGTAGTCTTGTACAGCTGCTAAAGTTAAGCACAAACAAAAACCTACTGTAGAAAAAATGTAGATCTCTTTAAAACACACAAGTAGAATATTAGGCAGCAGCGAGCGCAGTTTTTACGTTTATATGCGAAAGGATGGGGCAAAGGAGGGTAGATGCGAGGTTAAAGGAGGAAAATGCGTTTAAATGGGAGAGATAGGGACTAAGGATGCTAGTCTAGACAGGGGCTGAAGGAATGGGGATGTACTTAATATGTGAAGGTAGCGAATACGACGAGAACTGCTAGGCTAGACATTGTTTGAGGTGTGTAGTATTCGTTTATACGGGAAAGATAGGGAAAACGTGAACAGATAATGGGCTAGACAGATGCTGAAGGAGGGAGGGATATGCTTTATACAGGAGAGATAGGGAGTACGAGGAGAGATGCTGGACTAGACAGGGCTGGAAGGGTAGAATATGACTTTTATATTGGAGAGGTATTAGGCTAGGAGGGTTTGAATGGCAGGGTATGTGTTTATATGGAGAGACGGGGAAAACAATAGGAGTAGCTAGGTTGGAGGAGTGCTCAAGGAAGAAAAGAACCTTTTATGGGGTAGATAGGGAAAACGAGGAGAGATTCGAGGTAGAGCAGAGCTGAAGGAGGGGAACGCCCTTTATATGTTAGAGGTAGGGAATATGAGGAGAGGTAGTGGGTTATACAGAGGTTGAGGAGTAGGGTATACGTTTATGTGGTGAAGATATGGAAAACGATGGGAGAAGCTAGGTTGGAGGAGCGTTCAAAGAGGAAAATCCGCTTTATATGAGAGATGGGTAATGCGGGGAGAAGTGCCAGGCTAGACAGTGTATGAGGTGTGGAGTATGCGTTTATATGGGGATATATGGGAAACGGTAAGAAAGGATAGGTTAGACAGATAGTGACAGAGGGGAATGTAGATTCATACAGGTGAGGTAGGAAACCAAGGAGAGATGCTAGGTTAGACAGATGCGGAAGGAGGAAGGAATACGGTTTATAAGGAAGAGGTAGGGAAACCGTGGAAGGATGCTAGGATAGATAAGAGTTAAAGGTAGAATGTCTTTTATGTGAGAGAGACACAGATAGCATATCGAGGAGAGGTTTTAGGTAAGGAGAGTTTGAATGGTAGAGAATGCGTTTATATGGAGAGACAGGAAAACGAACAGAGATCCTATGCTAGGAGAGAGATAAGGAGAAGGAAATGCATTTATATTGGAGAGGTAGGGAATACGTGGGTCGATGCTGGGCTATACAGAGTTCGAGTAGTAGAGTATACATTTATATGAGAATATATAGGGAAAACGTGGAAAGATGACAGACAAGACAGATGCTGAAGGAGGGGAATACGTTTTATATGTGGAGGTGGAGAATACGGGGAGACGTGCTGGGCTAGACAGAGGTTGAGGAGTAGAGAATGTGTTTATATGAGAAAATATAGGAACAACGAGGAAAGAGGCTAGGGAGTCTAGTGTTGATGTATATGTAATATTAGTCCATGCATAATATCATTTATGCTCAATGACTTCAAGATTTAAACGCTAACAAAGGCTATATTGCGTTCTAACGTCCCGGTATTACGATCCTAAGGGGCTGGACACTGGCAGTTGATAGAAGTACCCCCGCCTCATGTATTTAATTGATTAATATAAAGAGAAATTAGGATAGTATCGCATATATGTAAAATAAACCGGTTAGTATCACAGGTGTTCATGGCGATTCGTACCAGAGCTATTTAAGGTAATTTCGCATAATTCGGGTAGTGTGTCAGGTATTTAAATTATTTTAACAGGCAATTCAGATAGCTCCAATGGTGTTCATGGTAATATAGTGAGTAATTAGATTATAAACATATCTTATTCAATGCTACAACACTTTTGTATACTTTTTCTTAATCTTAGAAACTTATTATATGTTAAGCAGTTAATGTGCGAGGAGGAAGGGAATAAACTGTGTATCGGTTTACAGTGAAGCTATATAGAAATATTCTAAAGCATCCCCACATTGAACGCCCTAACCTATCCCTACCTTGACTACTCTAGATCATCTTTTCATTGTCTATTCAATCCAATCATCGCCTAAACTAACCAACGTAACAAGACGTAACATCACGTAACAAAATCACGTAACAAGACGTAACTTAACTAGCAAACTTAACCACCTAATAATACGTAACACTGCGTAACATAACCATGTAACAAGACATAACGTAACCAACAAACGTAATCACGTAACAAGACGTAAACCCACGTAACATAGCCACGTAACACAACGTGACATAAGCACCTAACCACGTGACAGTTCGTAACACCGCGTAACATAACCACGTAACAAGATTTCGCAATACGTATCATAAGCACGTAACAACGTGACAAGACGTACCAAGACGTGCCATAACCACGTAACAAGACGTAACACCACGTATCATAACCACGTGACAAGACGTAACAACGTAACGCCGCGTAACATAAGTACGTAGCATCTCGTAATATAAGCACGTAAACACTTCCATTTTTTTGAATTGTAGACTCACGGAGAAAATCTTCATTCTCGACTTACATTCTCAAATACGCTGTTTGTAATGCTGTAATGCCCATATGCATTTGTGGTTATTCCACATGCAATAACTCTTTTGTCGTCAAGCTTAGTCAATCTGATTTTATTCACTTGAACTGTTGTAAGAGCTTGCTCCCGGGACAGGATCCGATTCATGGGCGTTCTTGTGATTTCTCTGGCTTTACGATAGCCAGTGTAGCTGTTACATGCATTGTAATGCTTAATAACACTACTTTTTATGCCTTTAATCTTTTTATCATCGAGCCTTGAATATCTAAGGCGTACATCGTAGTCCAACAAAGCGTAGAATGATTTTGCTATTAGCCTCATCTTTAAATTTTCCCAACACCTTTTTGTTCTGCGTGGAGTGACATATATGCTTGACAATGTAATCAGCTGTATCCAGGTGTTCAACAAAACGTGGCATATCCTGATAAACAGCTTCAGTTGTCACACGATGAATGAAAGAATCAATCTCGTTATACATAACCTTCAGGTTTTCTTGCCGATAATATGGCAACAACACATAATGATAATGAATAATTAATGTCTTGGAGATGTCCAACACACTCATGCCGATGTATATAGGCTTGTTGAACACGATCCGTCGCGAGGCCATATTTACAGCAGCTAGATTAGCAGTATATATCGCCCTGTCGAAAAACGTGAGCTTAGCAATCAACTTTTCCAGGATCCTATTTGTATCCAGTCGTATATCCATACGATTACATAGGTTCTCCATATTTTTTTCAAACATGGCGTTGTTAAAGAGTTTGCAGAGGTCCTTCTCAGAGTCATTTGCAGCCTGTTGTCGTAGCCTATTGCTAAATTCCAAATAAGGTTTTAACCACTGCTACTGTAGGAATTGTAGCACAAGATGGATTTTTGTTAGCCGTAGTCCATGATTAGGATCCTGCTTCAAAGTCATGTAATGTGCTACATAATTTTTCGAGGTCCAAGATGGCGTATCAGTTTCTTTAAAGTCGAGTCCTTATACCTCATATACCCAGGCAGGAAAGGTAGATCGTTGTGTAGATAATGAAGTTCCGCAGGATACTCGAGGTCAACTTCTAATATGTATCCATGAGGATCATCTGCTTGTAATCTTTCTAAGTCGAATTTTTCACCTGACACTCACTCAAATTCACCATAAGGGTGGGCGCGGAACATTGCCCAACCATATTGGTTATTGGCTACCTCATATGTAATAAATTGGGTTGGTCTCGACGGATCGTACCTCTCCATGCAGGCGTTGCTTGTTTTGGCACATCTGTGGGAAACGTGATATAATCCTCCTCTTATACCAGATTCTATTATGAGTAATTGGTCATAATCGTGCAGTAATTCCAGCTGAATTTCATTATACAGCAATATGGCGTCGCATTTAAGTCCGGGAGAGGTAAAATAATGAGCAGCGTTGACTTTGTGTGTTTCGAGGGTTTGATCTCTAAATATCTCAAAGACATCAGCTAGAAAAAGTACATCTGAGGGTAGGTAGATGTCGCCGTATTCGCCCAGGTTTGACACATTAAACAGCTCCCATACATTTCTAGTATGTTTGTAGTCAGCATCACTAATTTCTTGTTCATTTAACGTAGTGTAGAGGAAGTCCTTGGGCGGCAAGCAGGTTTCGTTCAAAACATCCCGTGAAGTGACGTAATCATAGGGAAATACTCCCTTACGAGTAATTAACTTCAACTTTTCTTCTCCGAAGTGTTTCAGGATACAATGTTAGATTTTTCACCAGCTTATCCAAGCTTGTACTGAGGAACCGAAAGCTATCCACATACCGAAGCTTTATATCTCCTACATACTTGGAGAATGATATATAGCTTTCTTCAGAACTAGGAATTACTTCCACCTGCACACTTGTGCGTCTAAACTCCTGAACAATGAAGTGTGAGTCATACACACTGAGGTTATACATAAAGACTGGAATATATTTAGATGTTTTGCAGGCTAATTTACAGTCATTATGTAGACTTCCACGATATTCACCACTGATGTGATCATGATCGCGTACTTTATGTTTCTCTTCAGTAAAGGTTTTTCCACACAAGTAGCATACTGTAAAGGAGCTGAAATTCTTCTGCGGTTGATCTATAAGTTTCAGAGGTATGGCAGATTTGTACATATAATTAATTTCCTTTTCAAGGAACGACAGGTATTCCATATACTTCTGAGCAGCATCAACACCACGATATACATAGGGATGCTTAGGAGGACCAGTTTCCAGATATTCAACTCCGGTGACGGTTCAACGTAAACGCAGAAACTCATGGGCATATACTGCTGATAAGGGGTTCTATACGAAGTTTAAGGATTGGAGAAACATGTATTACATGGTGCGAGAACGCTTTCTAAGTCTGCATAGATGACGTAAGGTAGTTTCGACATCCTATGAAAATTTTTAAATTGAACAATTGATTTCTCCTTGGAAGGGATAACTACCCTTGCAACATCGTGTTGGTTACAGATGGCAGCATGGTCTTGTAGGTTTTCGGTCTTTTCGGTCCATATCGATCATCAAAATGTGTAAAACAACGCTTATAGGTATAAACAGGTTGTTTATGCTTAGTTTTCTGACGTCAAATAGGTTTTTCAAAGTTCTTTATATAAACGTAGTGATGTTTTCCACTCTGTCACTCAATAGTAGGGGTTCACAATGTTCAGGTTGTTCAGCCTCAGCTACCTCTATTGGACACAGTTCTTGCTTCTCATCCACGCCGAAGACGCTGATATACATCCTGTTAAGTTCCTCAAACTTAGATATTTGAGAAAGAGGGTTGGGGTAGGAAACATAGCTGAAGTCATATTTATTTTGAAGTTCCTTGTATTTGCTCACGCGTTGTGCATCGTTCTCAACGAATCCGGCTAACACAGAATACATGAAGCATTGCTCATCAGTATAATTCTGGATGTTAATGCAGGCTTCTTTAGCTCCGACAGATGGCGGCAGGAGCATGTAGCTACTTCCTCGTAACGGATTGTACTTGCTAATACGAAGGCCATCCCCATCCACAGCAAGCAGAGCCCAGTTGCTACCCTTAAGTTGTGATTCCTCTATTTCAGTAACCAACTTCTTCATTTTTGTTTCGAGCATAGAGTCCAGATCCGTTTCAAGGAAAGCAGCTTCATTCCGGATTTTAAATGTTTTGTCTCAAGGTTCTACGATAGTGTTAACAAATCGCACTGAGCCAGTCGATTAATTTTCACACTCTTGTGAATACCAAGCTCTTTACGCACTGCCTGAATCATTCGCTGTTTTGACTCATGGAGGTACATATTCAAATCCTTAGTTGATTCATAGCGTACAAAGTAAGATTTCAAGCGTCCATCGAATGAAGTTTGAGGCAGTATTTCTAACACTTATGATTTCGGTCTAATTATATAATATAAAATTTAATAACCTTAAGGCCTTCAGTTACCTTAAGTGAAGCTGCATTAAAGCAACATGTGTATAAATAACATAAAATGTATGCAACAGTCATTGTATTGTGTTTATATTATTATGTACTTTGGACAACGAGAAGAAGGCGAGCGGGGCCTGAGGGACGAGCGCGGTTCTGTAGCTGTTTATATGCTCGCGTACTGTCGCCTGTTTACTACGTTTACTACGAAATGTGTTTATGTGTGCAAATGAACCACCCCTGCTGCCAGATCTGATACTAGTAGAACAGCAACCGCCGTAATAGTTGTTAACGTATTGGCTCTTGCCATGGGTGACTACTTGACAACACTGTGCAGTAGTTTATAACCTCCTTTACATGCTTATCCTATCCACACGGTGAGCGTAAATATGATACGGACGCAGGAAAGTGTTGATGTTACACATTCCTCTCGCCTGCCTTTTTCTCGTGTTCGATCAGCACATGCTTAATAATCTTATGCGAAGGTATTATGTAATTTAATAATGTATGAGCTGTGAGAATATAGCTAAAACGTTGCTAACAATGAGGTAACCTTGAGGCAATAATGAATTGGAAACTTTAATAAAGCTACTAGTAATTCTTGGAGCAACAATAAGGTAACTTTTAAAACAGTTTATAAACAGCCAATCAAGAATCAGAAAACCTGAAAGTTAAATACAAGTATTCTATTGGGGTAACATTAGAGACTTGAAATGGATGAAATTTGCAAATTCAGGCGGTGAAGTCAGTTGCTAGTAGACAGCGTTCCTAACTGGACGCGAGACGCGTCCTCGAGAAGTTTAATGCGTATTCAGTGTGAGACGAAAATTCATTACGTCAAGAATATTATAAAGTTTACGTGTTAAAAATGCAAGTAATTAATAAATAACCTCACAGCTCTCTATATCAGTGAAGTGTTATTTAATTGTGTCAAGGATTAATAAAACGAGTGAAGTAAAAATTATAATCTGTGTAAGCCTATATTCGTTAGCCCCATCACCCCCTGCAAATAAATGCATGGTTCTACAAATTAATACTGACGCAGCCGAGGAAAACATAAATACTAATAATATTGGAAGAAACACAAAAATACAAAGTTGATTCCTAAAACTTGGGGCAAAGCGTACCGGAAACTTTATACCATACGTGGGCATTATACTTCTTCATGTTCCTTCGTGTCACAGTCATCCATTGTAGATAATAACTCTTGTTTAGTAGGTATGGTATAAGGGGTATATATGGTATAAGAGGTATAAGAGGAGGTGTATGTCAAGTTTTCCACACGTATTCCGAAGCATACAACGCCTACATGGAGAAATATGATCCGTCAAGACCATCCCAAGCTATTACATATGAGGACGTCAATAACCAATATGGTTGGGCAATATGCCACGCCCTCCCTTATGGTGAATTTGAGTGGATGTCACCACAAAAATAGACTTAGAAAGGCTACAAGAAGTTGATCCTCATGGATACTTATTAGAAGTTGATATCGAGTATCTTGCGGAACTTCATTATCTACACAAAGATCTACTTTTCCTGCCTGAGTATATGAAGCCTAAGGACTCGAGTTTAAAGAAACTGATACCCCATCTTGGACATCGAAAAATTATGTAGCACAATACATGACTTTGAAGCAGGCTCCTAATCATGGACTACGGCTAAAAAAGGTTCATCGTGTGCCATAATTCCTACAGTAGCAGTGGTTAAAGCCTTATGTGGAATTTAACAATAGGCTACGACAACAGGCTGCAAATGACATTGAGAAGGACCTCTACAAACTTTCTAACAACGCCATGTTTGTGAAAATTATGGAGAACCTGCGTAATCGTATGGATATACGACTGGTTACAAATAAGAAAATCCTGGAAAAGTTGATTGCTAAGCTCACGTTTATCGATAGGACGATATATGCTGCTAATCTAGCTGCTGTAAATATGGCCTCGCGAATGATCGTGTTCAACAAGCCTATATACATCGGCATGAGTGTGTTGGACATCTCCAAGACATTAATGTATCATTATCATTATGTGTTGTTGCCATATTATCGGCAAGAAAACCTGAAGCTTATGTATAACGAGACTGATTCATTCATTCATCGTGTGACAACTGAAGATGTCTATCAGGATGTGCTACGTTTTGTCGAACACCTGAATACAGCTGATTACCCTGTCAAGCATATATTTCACTCCACTCAGAACAAAAAGTTGTTTGGAAAATTTAAAGATGAGACTAATAGCAAAATCATTCTACGCTATGTTGGACTACGATGTACGCCTTAGATATTTAAGGCTCAATGATAAAAAGATTAAAGGCATAAAACGTAGTGCTATTGTGCAGTACATTACATTTAACAGCTGCACTGACTGTCTTAAAGCCAGAGAAATCATCAGAACGCTCATGAATCTGATCCTGTACCGGGAGCATGCTGTTAGCGCAGTGCAAGTGAATAAAATCACATTGACTCCCTTTGATGACAAAAGAGTTACAGCCGAAGCTGGAATAACGACATATGCATATGGACATTACAGTATTACAAACAGTGCATAAGAGAATGTAAGTCGATAATGAAGATTTTCTCCGCGAGTCTAGAATTTAAAAAAATTGAGCTTTTTGCATGTTATATGAATACACCTTGCAGACACCTGATAAATAAAGAATAATAAGAGAAAGGAAGGGGAGGCGTTAACCCAGCCATTAGGAATAATCCCAGTGCTAGTCTCTGGATAAATAGGAGGGGCGTTTACAATGAACTAAAATAGAGGTATGTGGACGTAAAGCTTTTCAATTAAGACTCTCAAATAATAAAACCTCAGTAAGACTCTTCAAATTCACTTAACGAAACTCGAGATTATTTCTGGTTAGGCAGATTATGTTAGACGATGACCGAGTAGAATAGATGATGAGAGGATGACCTGGAGTTGATTTGGCTAGGATAAGCTCGCGTACTAATTGTCTAAATTATGAACAATGGGTAAGTTAGATTGTCTTAGCAATGGGTTAGTTATGTGTTGTTCTTAGGTTTTGTTACGTGGTTACGTTTATGGTTACGTCATGTTACGCGGTGTTACGTAATTAGATTACGTGATATTACGTCTTGTTACGTTTCTAGTTACGTCATGTCACAGGGTGTTACGTCATGTTACGTGGTTACGTGGTTAATATACGTGGTTACGTGGTTGTTACGTCGTGACGTGCTTAAATTACGTGGTGATACGTGCTTATGTTACGTGGAGCTACGTTGGTTACATCTTGTCACGTGGTTATTATACGTGTTACGCCTTGTTGCGTGGTTATGATGCGTGGTGTTATGTCTTCTCACTTGGGTACGTGCTTATATTACGTAGTGCAACGTCTTGTCACGTGGTTATGTTACGCGGTGTTGGGTCTTGTTACGTGGTTACATTTGTTGGTTACGGTACGTATTTTTACATGTTTATGTTACGCGGTGTTACGTCTTGTTACGTGGGTACGTTACGTCTTATTACGTGGTTCTGGTGCATGATGATACGTCTTGTTACGTTGCTTAGGTTCGGCGATGATAGGATGGAATAGACAATGAGAAGATGATCCAGAGCAGTCTAGTTAGGGATAAGTTTGGGCCTTCGGTGTGAGGTTAGTTTAGAATACTTCTATATATCTTCACTGTAAGACGATATACGGTTTATCCCTCTCTGTCTCCCACACTAACTGTTTAACATATAAAAAACTTGTAAGATTTAGAAAAAAGTATCCAAAGGTGCTGTAGCATTGGATAAGAAATGTTTATAAACTAATTACTCTCTATATTACCATGAACACCAGTGGCGCTATCTGACTTACCTGTTAAAATGACTTAAATACCTGACATACTACCCCAATCCTGCAAAATTACCTTAAATATATCTGGTACGAATCGCTGCTCTGAATCACCATGAACACTTGTAATACTAACCGGTTTACCTTACATATATATGCGATATTATAAGAATTTCTGTTTATATTAATAAATTTAAATAAACGGGGCGGGTGTACTTCAATCAACTGCCCGCGTACAGCCTTTTTAGGATCGTGATACCGGGACGTTAGGACGCAGTATAGCCTTTGTTAGAGTTTCAATTTTGAAGTCAATGAGCCTAAATGATGTTATGCATGGACAAATATTACACATTCATCAACACTAGCCACCCTAGCCTCTCTCCTCCTTGTTCCTATATTTTCCATATAAACACATTCTCTACTCCTCAGCCTCTGTCTAGCCCAGCACGTCTCCCCGTTTTCTCCAACTTCACATATAAAGCGCATTCCCCTCATTCAGTATCTGTCTTGTCTATCATCTCTCCACGTTATCCCTATCTATTCTCATATAAACGCATACTCTGCTATTCGAACTCTGTATAGACCAGTATCGACTCATGTATTCCCTATCTCTCCAATATAAATGCATTTCCCTCTCCTTCATCTCTCTCCTAGCATAGGACCTCTCTTCGTTTTCCCATCTCTCCATATAAACGCATACATTTCAAACCCTCCTGACCTAATACCTCCCATCGATTTGCTATCCCTGTCTCTCTCACATAAAATACATTCTACCTTTAACTCTATCTATCCTAGCATCTCTTCCGTATAAAGCGTTCCTTCCCTCCTTCAGCACCTGTCTAACCTATCATCTCTCCTTCGTTTCCTACCTCGCCTGTATAAACCTACATTCCCCTCCTTCAGTATCTGTCCAGCCTATCATCTCTCCCCGTTTCCAATGCATTCCCCATATAAACGCATACTCCACACCTCAAACTCTGTCTAGCCTAGTACTCTCCTCGTATTCTCCATGTCTCTCATATAAAGCGGAGTTTCCTCCTTGAGCGCTCCTGCAACCGAGCTTCTCCCATCGTTTTTCATATCTTCTCCACATAAACGTATAACCTACTTCTCAACCTCTGTATAACCCACTACCTCTCATCGTATTCCCTACTTCTATCATATAAAGGGCGTTCCTCTCCTTCAGCTCAGCTCTACCTCGAATCTCTCCTCGTTTTCCCTATCTCTCCT
The DNA here is from genome assembly GCA_030765065.1 of Deroplatys truncata. Classification (NCBI taxonomy): domain Eukaryota; kingdom Metazoa; phylum Arthropoda; class Insecta; order Mantodea; family Mantidae; genus Deroplatys; species Deroplatys truncata. Next base: position 273,641,574 of record CM060981.1, read on the forward strand.
ATAAAAACGCATTTTCTTACTTGAACGCTCCTCCAACCTACCTACTCCCATCATTTTCCCAGTTTCTCCATTTAAACGTATACTCTGAAATTCAAATCCTCCTAGCCTAATACCTCTCGCATATAAAATTCATATTCTACTCTTCAAGCCTTGTCTAGTCTAGCATCTCTCCTCGCATTCCCTATCCCTCCCGTATAAAGCATATCCCTCCCTCTTTCAGTATCCGTCTAGCCTTTTATCTGTTCACGTTTTCCCTATCTTTCCCATATAAACGCATACTCCACACCTCAAACTCTGTCTAGCCTAGCACTTCTCCTCGTATTCGCTACCTTCACATATAAAGCACATCCCCACTCTTTCAACCCCTGTCTAGCCTAGCATCAACCCTCGTAGTCCCTATCTCTCCCTTATAAACGCGTTTTCCTCCTTGAACCGTCGCATCTAACCTCCTTTTCCCTATCCTTTCCCATATAAATGCAAAAACTGTGCTCGCTGCCCCCTATATATGCTACTCACACAATTTATTTCAAATGAGATTTTTTGTGGCCTCAGCCATTTCTGATATATCCGTTATTAAAAGTTCGGATTTTCATTGCATCATCATTCTTTAAAGTCATTTCCGTGCTCAGTTATTTCTTGCGATTGCATGGAAACAGTATGAGATTTTAAGGACAGCGTATAGCGTCCAGTTCTTAAACATTTGACTATCGCTATTCCCTTTGAATCTGCAACGAAATGTGTGATGGAACTATTTCAACAAAGGTCTATTTGGATTAAAATGTAGTAGATAGAAAACTAAGCTTTAGTAATAAGAGTTTGTATACCTCCCTAATAAAAGACAGACGGTGGTTAAAGGCCATGTGAAAAAACAATTGTAAAGTGTGATTATTATGCTCACCTTAAAAATGTTCTCTTATCCAATTTGAGTTATACGGTAGATATTTTCTTCTTAGGACGATGGGGAAAACCCGCAAAAAAGACCTATTTGTTTCCACTCACCTTAAGGAGATTGGAGATCCGGCCTTGCAACTATAGGCTAAACACACTGATTTCATATCATATCAATGTAAAATATGGCTTTGTATATGTGTTAAATTCATCTTTGCTTTAATTTTTTGTTTCCTGTCATATGCTGTATAAAAGACGCCTCGGTAGAAGAGAAGCTACATTGCTATTTGCTAATCATGTTACACTGAACTAGCCATGATACGAATGCGCTTGGAGGAGGGTGGTATTGTTTTTGTTGTTGTTGAAAATCAAGGTTAGGAATCAGAGGGAGCGAGGGGCAAGGTGATAGGGAAATGTACAATCGCACAATGAATACAGAACTACATTTGCGAGCATCAGCCTCGCTAGTAAATGCAAGTCAGAACTGCGGTTGTTTTCATTACCGACTGTCCTTCCGATGCCCCGCCCACTCGTTTCGTAACTGTTTCGTTTCCCTTCCCACCACACGCACTGATATCCTGGTCAACTAGTTGTTGTTTGACAAATCAGAGTAAACGTCATTAAGAAAGATTATTTTTTATCTCTCCTTTGATTCACACCGTGGATAACATTGCTGCTCTTTGGTTGTATTTGTTTCTTGTGATTTGTTTTAAGCCAGTTTTAGAGTGTCAAGGTCTGGATGGAATCTAGTGCAGGCCGTAATTCGCACATGTTAGTGATCTTTGAACTTTGAACCCCCCAATCCAGTCGCCCTCCAAGGAATACCATGCTGGCCTCTAGTTCCCGGATTAGCAATGGATTTTTTCGGACGTAAAGATCCTTAACATGGCTTCCTTTGGAAGGGAAGTAAAGCCGGTGGTCCCGTGTCGTAGATTTACGGCACGTAAAAGAACCGGAAGCCTGAGTACAATTTGCGGTCTTTAACGCACAATGTAGAATGAGACACTAAGAACCATAGAAGTTAAAGAGCGTCCATAAGTAAACACTCAATGTTTTTAGCACTCCCGCCTACTTGTCGTGAGGAAAAAGGACATGCTAGTTTGCTAGATGTCGGTTTCGTACTATAGTATAATTCACAATAGTTCGTTCGCAGCCCTGTGGTTTAACGTTTTGCATTCACGTGCTCAAGGATAATTAGTTCAGAAATAATGCGAATCATTACATTTTTGTGTAAAGACAATGATCATATAAAATTTCTAATATGGTCAAAATATTCGAAGCTGAAGTCTTAATGCAATATTAAACGACATTTAAAAAGTATCATAAGTCTGGCTATGGACAACACGTTCTCTCAGGCATGTAATTTGACAGTAATTTAATTGCAATTGTATTACTTCTACATTTTGTATGCACAGTTGAAGTTATATCACAAAAACTAAGGAATATGAAAGAATCTTACTGATGAAGTTCCAACCGTTGTTAATAACTTACTATCATATGAAATTATGGGAAAATAGAAAAAATATGAAATCTTAAATGTATGGGAATTCGAAAAAAAGAAGTTTGATTTCGGCAGCCTAAAAAATATGTTCCCCAATTTTATAAGCGCTTTTTTGATCGTTAAGTTTTTCTCTAAATACTGTTGTAAGATGTATCGAGGAACTGAGATGTGATACAAAAATGAATATGATACGTTCACATGACTTTCTATTGCCTCTATCGTTTATTAGTGTACATACATATTATTCTTACCATAGTGTATTTTTCTATTTAATACATTTGAATCCAAACAATCCTTTGCAGAAATAGCTACATTACACATTTCGTTATAGATCCAAAGGTAACAGCGACAGTAAAATGTTTTAGAACTGGACGCTAACGCTGGCCTTAAAATGACATACCGTTTCCATGTAATCGCGAGAAATAACTGAATGTTGAAACGACTTTTATGAGAATGGCCAAGAAATAAGCAATTCGAATCTTTATTAAGGAATATTTCAGAAATGGCTTATGATACCAAAAAAATTATTTGAGACGAATTGTGTGTTTTTAAGAGATCTACATTTTTTGTGTGGTACATTTTCGTCTATCACTTAACCAGTTATACAACATTATATAAAATTCCTTCCGAAAGAAGAAGACTTCATAGACTTTTCGCCGAAAATTGAAACTAAACATTTTATTTAGGTGGTAAATATCTATAATGTATGGTATTTAAATCAAAATCGTTAGAACCATTTTATAGAAAATAAAAAAATTCGAAACATGTTCCATGTAAAGCGTAGTTTGTGGTGGGCGATTTTGTTGAAAATCTTCGTGTCGCATCTCTGAAACATATTGAACCTAAATACCAAGTTTTGTATTTATACACTTTTTTATTTATGCTCTTCACAGGTCAACATACACACAGATAAACGCTACAGACATGTTTCTGAAAATGCTTTATTTGGATTCCTGGCGCCTAAAGACATGTATTTCCAGTGAAATATCGGTATCCAATTTTTGGGTGGATTGCAATACTTCCCCATATTATTATAAAGTAATAAACTGCAGAAAGCATAAAATCGTTAATTTTCTTCTCGTTAGCATTAAATGAAACTACAAATATATAATGACTGTGATAAGAACCCTTATAGCAGTAACCATTTTCGAGTTATTTATTGTTGTTCGCTTCAATTTTTGAGTATACCTAACAACATTTTGAAGTTCTAGGTGGCCTTACTTTTGATTTTCATGAAATCATGCACAGATTATACAATATCAAAGTCTTAGCCTCTTACTATAAACTCTTGTGTACTTACTATAAAATGTTGACTGAAAATGTTCTTTTTGGCCTCAAAATTGATTATCAGCAGGTTAATATAGAAAAACAAGCTTGAAAAGAATAGTTTAGAAAACATACAAAAATAATGATGATGGTAAAAGAAGATGGAATGATTAACGCAGTAGACTTTGTGCATCTTCATTATCTAACATAACTTGCCTTTGCAAGACAACTGTCGGATTCCCATTACAGTATACTACAGCACTTATTTTAAAGTCTGCTTATATATTCAAGCTTGTTAATTCCATTTATTTACTGTCAGTTAAAGTTGCCGGGATGACAGTTCAACATCAATTGTGTCATTTAAATCGTGCACTATCCAAGGTTTACGGAAATACTACCCGTTGCCATGAATTCATTCCAGATTTTAATTATACCGCCCCACATGTACTGCAGCAGGGCACTCTGCAAATCTGATAGCTTATAATCCGTTTAATATTGAACGCCTTTTTCAACCCTGCACAGAGAAAAAAAAGCCACTCGCCATCACGATGTAGGCGAGCAAGCGTGACCAGGTTTAATTACCGCTATGAGTCACGCTAGTTGGTAACACTGTTGACTGATAACGAAATTGTTTGCCAACTTTGTTCAACCACCACTGAGATGTGATCGAGCGTTGCCGCTTAACAAGCCTAATTTCTATTCCAAACTCCAGATTGAGAGTGTTTTGAACAATCCGTATTTTCACTGTATAAGGTTACAGTACTAAATAATATTTCTTTTTGAATCAACAGAAATTAGAATAAGAAAACATATACAGCATTTTCCCTCTGATTTTCTCGTTTTCATTCCTTTCAATACGTTCTGTATTGTGGTTAGTAACTTTACTAACCTTTACGCTTACGATTACGGTTTACTCAATTTTACGGCTGTGTGATTTATATTTGATATGCTATTTAATCACTCCTCTCGATGCTAAGATTGTACAAATCAATTGAGCAAAATTTTATTCCATGCACAAAACATGGGAAGGGCAACGATATCCAGACCAGTAGTTCCGAAACCTTTTTGGTATTGGAGCAATTTTCAGTGGAAAAGTTCATCGGTGCATTGATTTACATTTGGCACTTGTATGACCGTACTGTTTGAGGATAGAAGGTCAACATTTAGAATTTAATTTTTTTTACCAACAACTGAAGATGAATTGCTAACTATAATTAAAAACATGAAACCAAAAAGTCTCCAGGTCTTGACGACTTTTCAAATTTTTTAATAAAAAAATGTTCCTTACATATGGTAAAATTTTTGTGTCACATAATTAACTTATCTCTAAAAGAAGGGTGCTTCCCTCAAGGTTTAAGGTCTTCAAAATTAAACCGCTACACAAAAAGAGCTCAAAATCCGAGCTAGAAAACTATAGACCTATTTCTATTTCTTCGGTTTTTCCAAAGCAATTCAAAGGGTAATGCAGAATAGGGTAATATCATTTTTATATAAATATAATGTTATATCAAAAGCCCAATACGGTTTCAGCAAGGGAAATCTACAAATTCTGCAATGCAGAACATTATTGAAGAAGTGCATAAAATTCTAGATGCAGGAAAGCAGTACTTGGAATTATTGCTTGACTAATCTAAAGCTTTTGACCTGGTTGACCATGATATATTAATTTACAAATTCTGCAATTATGGTATAAGAGGAATTGCATTAAAGTGGTTTGAATCATATCTTACCAATAGAAAACACCTAACTTATATCCAATCTGAAATAAGAAATTCGAAAGAAATTAAAGCTTCACGTCCTAATTTGGACAATCTTAAGTATGCAGTACCTTAGGGCTCGATACTGGGCCCCTTACTATTTTGACTGTATATTAATTAACTGGCCATGAACAATGGCTTCCCTAATGCTAAATTTACTCGTTTTGCAGATGAGCAACCTCTTAATTTCTGGTAAAGGTAAACAAGAACTTAAAGTAAACATCGATATGGCAACAGATTATGTAGTAAATTGGTTCAGTAACAACAGACTTGCCATTAATAAATATAAAAGTATTGACTTAGGATTGCATCATAAGTTAACTAAAAGCTAAATTTTGCCGAAGTTTGTTTAGAAAATGTATTAATAACAATGTCTAATAAAATTAAATTTCTTAGAATCTGGGTTGACAGTAACCTTGACTGGGCAATCACATTGATGTACTATCTAAGCAATTATCCCACACATGTTTTCGATTATATACTCTTAAAACTTCTGTTAACCCTGATGTACTTAAAATGACCTGTTTTGCATATTTCCATAGTCATTTATCATACGTTATAATATTCTGGGGAAAATCCAGTTATAAAAAATAGAATGTTTATAATACCAAAAGGGCAATCAGAATAATGTTAAACCTTTGCAGCAATACAAGCTGCAAACCTTACTTCATACTGTTAAATATCTTGACGGTACCTTCGCTATACATTTTTGAAACTCCGGTAACAATGTATAAGCAGCAAAATAGTTTTAACACACATGCTGATATTCATGACTATAACACAAGAAATAAACCTAAACCGCACATTACAGGTAATAAAAGAACCCTATGTGATAAAAGTTTATATGATAATGGTATTCGATTGTTTAATAAAATCCCCACATATTTTAAAAAGTTAAAACCCTAACAGCCTTCAAAAAACGTTTGAAAAATTCGAAATACAGGGTTGTTTTTATTCAGTGGAAGAATATCTGGAAATGAATTAGTTTATAAGCCTTCTTATGGAAATTAGTTTAGGTACCTACTCATGTAATAAATTAGGATTTCTGTATTTGTGTATTACATCTAATTAGACCTATTCTTTTTGTACTGATAGTTGTATTGTTGAAATGAAACCAATATTTCTGCATTGAAATCAAACGGTGAATAAATTTGAATATACCAGTTAAAAGAAAGACAATTATTTCATATCATCTACTCCGAGTCTCATACCAGGCATCGGACTGATCCAAAGTATGTGCTCCTCGACAGGCCTGTTACCCAGGCACCCATTTTTAAGTCCTGGTGGTCTAAATCCTACATACGAGGAGGGTAAGCAGAGAAAGAAGAAGAAGAAACGAATATCTGCCGGCCCGTTGAGACGATTTCTATTTTGCGTGTGCGTGTGTGTGCGCGCGCGCATACGCAGAGAATGCCGATTCACATAAATAAGTAGTTATAAGGATAAGGCTTTATATAAAAAAAACAAAAAAACAAAACAAAACAAAAAAAAACTCTAAATTCCTGTTTTAGATGACACTGGAATTGAAATACATGCTTTTTACTTTCTCTAGCTCGTGCATAGTGGGCAGACAAGGACATGCATTCTACTAAAATATCCTATACCGAGATTCCAACAGAAATACATGTTTTGAGGCCCCTAAATCCAAATAAACCATTTTTGGAAACATATCCTCTGTATGCCTGTCTGACTGTGTTTGTCTGTGAACAGCTAACTCAAAAATGAAAAGTCAAATAAATACCAAACTTGGTATTTGAGTATTTGTTAAACTTGCTCAATTATTGTAAAGTATAAATGTTACCAATTTGTAATTTCCATTGTGTTCTCTATCATGTAAAGTTAAAAGGTCGCGATATGATCTCGTGTTAATGGGAACCAATATAATTCAAATTAAAAACAAATCTGATGTGTCACATTCACATGACATTCTCTACGCTCTAACGCTTACTAGTGGGTATACAAACTGTCCTTAGGAAAGTTTACTTTCCTAGCTTTTTCTGTCCCTCCTATATTTAATAGAGGTAAAACTTTCCGGAAACAGCTCCATTTCATATTTTGTTCTGACATGAAGGGAATAGGTACTCGGATGTATAAGAACTGGACGCTATGTATTGGAATTAAAATTACATGTTCCGTTTGTTCAATTCAAAATGGAATTTGATGTGATACATTCACATTATTTTCTTTAACTTCTATCTTTATTTGTGGGTATACAACTATTCTTACTAAAGCTTACTTTTCTACCTAATACATTTTAATCCAAATAAACCTTTGCTGTAATAGCTACATTATGCATTTTGTTATAGATTGAAAGAGAACAGCGATAGTGAAATATTTAAGAACTGGACGCTATATCATACTAGCCTTAAAATTCCATACTGTTAGCATTCAATCACGAGAAACAATTGAAAATCTATGGGATTTGAAGGAATGAAAAGATTCAATAATTCTAACATTTAATAATCTGTATTTCAGAAACGGCTTATGCCACAAACAAAACTTATTTGAAATAAATTCTGTGTTTTAAGATCTACGTATGTGTGGTACGTTTTCGTCTAGTATTTAACGTTTACCAGATGAGTAATCTACCACTCGTTTACCACCATACAAGAATGATATAAAATTCCTTCCGAATAAAGAGAACTTGCTGGGTTATTTGTAGAAAATTCAAGATATTGATTTGGTTTTTAATGTAAGTATTTTTTATATATGTTATGTTAATAAGAGACATTTTTTAGAAAATCAAAGTTTTCCAGACGTTTTCTACATAAATTGTAGTCGGGGTGGAAACATTTTCTTGAAAACACTCCTGTCATATCTTTGAAGGATATCTACTGAACTCAAATGCCAAGTTTGGCATTTATCTGACTTTTCATTTTTAAGTTATGCTGTTCACAGACAAACCAGACACACAAAGGACATGTTTCCAAAAATTGTTTATTTGGATTCAGAGGGCCTCAAAACATCTATTTGCAATGGAATCTCGGTATCAAATTTTTGTGTAGAATGTAATACCTTCTCTACCTACTATGCACGTGGTAGAGAAAGGCAAAATGTCGAACAGACGACGAAAATATTTAGGTATACCGTAACAAACCTAAAATACTCCGTAATCTGTTTCCTATCAAACACACGCATTGTCGAAAATACCGGCAAGTTTCGTAAAACAACAATGCGAATTATCATGTTGAGAGCAGAAATTGTTGTACATTATGGTTGGTTGTAATGCAGAAAAATACGCCAATAACCAAGCGAAATCCATGCGTGTTTTAAAGGTAAAGTTATATTACACGTTAAAGAATATGAAAATGGCATGTTAGTCATACTTCAGTATTCACAAACAAATGTTCGACGGTGCCTTGTTACTGAGAGTGATTCAGGTAGACTGCTGCGGCAAATCAAGTGACGATACAGACACCAGTAATGACAGTGATGGCTGGTGTATTGCTTGCCTCTGAACTTAATTTCGAAATTATCTTGTTCTATAAATATACCGGCAGCTTGGACAGTTTAATGAGAATACCGGTTTCGGTATCGGCAACTTTATATATATATATATATATATATATATATATATATATTTTCTGTAAACTAAAATACTTCATTTCCTTAACCTAAACGTTATCCTTCGTATACGAAAATATGGCGCAAGCGAATGTAACACGCACGCGAACATAAGACTCATCCCGATTTCGAGCAGGCAGCAATTGGCCTACGTGGGCCTCATATTCCGAAATATAGCTATAATGATACCAAATAATAATGGTTGTGCAAATAATGAATAACGTGGTGGAATTAATTTGTGTTTGTTAGTATTTACCTTGGTCAGGCAATTGAATACTTTTTGTAATATCCAAGGCGTATTCCAAAACTAAGGTCCGTTTGGCCATAATATCAACATCGCTCATGAGACAATGTTTTTATTGACAGTAATATGTGTACACATAATCGCCGTTCACGTCCATACACTTGCTGTAACGCTGTGCCAGCTTCTTTAAACCCCTCGGCATAGAAGTCTGCCGCCTGGGACTTGTACCAGTTGGTAACGCTCGTCTTGAGTCTTCGTCGATTTGAAATCGTTTACCACCCAGCCACCGTTTCAAACGCAAGAAGAGGAAATAGTCGCCGGTACCATGTCGGTACTGTACGGAAGGTGGTCAAAGAGTTCCCAACGAAACCCTTGAATCCTCTGGTTCGTTTTAGCAGCGGTGTGCGGGTGTACATTGTCGTGCAGGAGGATGATGCCAGTCGGCACTTTCCCGCAGCGTCGATTTTGGATCGCAGTTTAGCAAACGTTGCACAGTACACGCCAGCTGTAATTGTTGAACCACGGTCCATGAAATCAATCGAAGCATGCCCTTTTCGTTCCAAAACACGGCAGCCATCATTTTGCAATTGGTGTACAGCGATTGCCTACATTTTTTATGTTTCAGTAAACCGGAACGGCGCCACTGCATTGACTGTTGTTTCGAGTCTGCGTTGGTGCACGCTATCAATGTCCCATCGCCCGTAAAAATATAGGAAAACAAACCATCTCCATCTTGTCTATAGCGCCCTAAAACTGTCGTGCACTACGCATTCGTTGATCTTTGTGCTGATCGGTGAGCGGTTTTGGCACCCACCTCGGACAAAGTTTCCGATATCCAAACTTTTCAGTGACAATCCTAAAAAGTAAAGTTCGAGTAACACTTTGAAATTCATCAGGAGGACCATTAATCGTCAAACGCAGATCACTTCGAAGTTTTTGTTTCGCTTGCTCAACGATGTCGTCGGTCCGAATACTGGGCCTACCACTCTGATGCTCAACGTGCACATTTGTGCGGTCATTTCGAAATTTTCGACACCAGTGTCGAACCTGTTTGTCACTCATTATGTCCGATCCATACACGAGGCATAATTCACAATGGATGTCCGCTGCTGACAATCCTTTTGCCAGCAAAAATCTAATCACACCGCGCACTTCACAACTAGTGGGATCTACGATTGCGATTGTCACGGCCACTGCGATCTGCTCTCACCGACTGGCGACTGGCAAACTTCTACTGCATCACACCAAAACTGCGGAATGTTACTCAGGAGACGGTAGACAGCGCTGCAGGCGTCAAAAGTCATTCAGGCCTAACATCCGTTAAATACTGTTCACCGTACCTTAGTTTTGGAATACGCCTCGTATATTGAAACAGCATAATAAGAAAGAAGTGTACTATTTATTTATTTACAGATTCTTAAATGTTTTGTGAAAATAATTGGCAAATAAGGTATATATTTTTATTTGTTATTAAATTTTCAATATATTTAGGAAGTATTAACAAATTTTCAGCGAAGCATCTTTTATTAATTTTGAACTTCATATTTATAAAGATTTATGAGTTTTTTGATGTGCAGCGACGCTAATAAGCCCTTTAAAGTTTGCGATGGTGTCACAAAACTAATAAAAATACATTTAAAAATTAGGTCGTATTTGTACACGCCTTCTAACATCTACCACAGCTATTGGAGGTACCGTGGTGCAATGTTTGGAGATTTGTTTAGGGACCCAGTCTTCAAAACAACTGCATGAAACTCGAAGATATTAAATTGAAAATGACGCACTAAAGGCACTCGTAAGTGAACAACACTGATATATTTGATTCTTGCCTGGAAGTCGACTGAACTAAGCACCACTGGGCGCTATCTGCTTACATCTTTTGTTTACCATACCCAGAGGGAAAAGTTACCGTGAAAAGGGACTGTTGCTTAGGAGCTTGAAAATAGGAAATATTTACCAACACATAGATCAACAATAAATTTTAAGGTGATATATCCATTTACAATGATTAAATGAGTTTGCTTTAACATTCGTTTAACAAATTACTGTGCTCAAATATAATGTAATATTTTCTTTCGCTTTGTACACTTAAAGTTGCCATATGAGCTTTTGTAACAAAGTAACGAATACAATAAAAATACATGAAATTCAAATGGTAATACTTCTGCCGTACAAGAATTTAGAAAGGGACCAAGAGTTAAATGTTAAATTTCAAAGCTTACCGAATAAAGTGTAAAAGACAATTTAGAAAAGGCCGAAACAACTCTTGCTGAATTATGCCGAAAACCTCATTGTCACGATGGCTAGTTGTTCCGCCTCGGTCCCTGGCGAAAGAGTGACTGCTTGTGTCTGCCTGCGCAGGAGTTGCTGGAGCCATCGGAAAGCGTGAGGGCACTAGCGTCTGTGACGTGTCGCAAACCAGCCAATGAGGAATGTCCATGATGCATTACGAGGTGAGGTAATGTCTTACGTCACTCATGGCGATATGTTGTTCGAGGCTTTGAATGTTGCTATCTCTGGTTATGAATGACGTCATCACTCCGAAGCTGGTTGCATGAGCCGTGACCACGGGGGAAGCGAAAATTGCACAACTACTGGACTGAAGGGACAGAGTAACGAAAACTTTTAAAACGTAATGGAAATTTCATGCGTGCTACTGTATTTGAATTTGGTCTCACTGCATGCTGCCCGTATGCTTCGTGCTTCAGGCCTCTGCCGCGTGATTCCGAGTCGTCGAAAAGGGTTCATAACAGAAGACGCCAAACGGCTTATTGCGTTGCGGTAACCTCCGGCTTCCATTGTTATTTGCAGGAGTCAGGTATGCACCCAATTTATTATTTCTAAGTAGGTACTAAATTCTTATCACACATAACCCATGGCCCACAAACGTCACAATTTTAAGGCCTGGTTACGTCTTTACTCTTCCAAATATTTATTCAAGAGGCACTAGGAGACGTATCGCGGAGAACGGTTCAGATACCGCTCATGCCCTTCCTGTTCTTTTGTACTTTGATGTTTATCACACCTACTACTACTTCTACTATTACTACTGTTAATACTACCATTACAATCACATCAGCACCACCATCATTACTGGCATTATCACGGATACGACGGCCACTTTACCACTACTGCTATAAGGCCTCATTTATGCATGCGATTTCGTGTCGCACGATAAAGAATGACACAAAGTGTATAACTTATAAGTGTTCATTTTCTGTGTGCACGTATCGCATTATGTATTGTTGTGAGATAAGTTCTACCAGCCCATTTTCACATTTGGTTCGAAGCTAGAATGGATCCTTGCGTGTTGTAATATTGCTGCAAACCCTTAACTCGAAAAAAAGTATAATGTGATACATTTACGTTACTTTCTCTACCCCCTATTGTTTATTAGTGAGTATACAAATTATTCATAAGAAATTTTATTTTTCTATATACTTCATTTAAATCGAGATAAACCTTTGCAGAAGTAGCTAAATTACCCATTTCATCAGGATACAAAGGGAACAGCGCTAATCAAAATTTTAAGAAGTTGCTACATGCTGGCCTTAAAATTCCATGCTGTCTCCATGCAATCTCGAGAAAATCCTGAAAATCTACCGGACTTTAAAACAAAAGACAAAAGCGTTGAGCAAATCGAATCAGTAATAACAGATATCTCGATAACGGCTGATGCCGCAAGAAAGCTTATTTCAAATAAACTGTGTGATTTAAAGATATCTACAGTTTTCGTGTTGTACGTTTTGCGATGTTGTTGTAGTACATGATGTTCTCAGGCGTCTATCTGGTTGTCTTTATGTCACCCAATTACAGAAGGGATAGTTCTGTGCTGGTGACTTACTTTCCTAGCGCACTGAAGAGAGTCTATTCATAATGCCCGTTATTTTTCTACAGGCAGCTGTCTGTCTGCTGGAAGACATGGGTCTTCGCTAACACGACATAAACACACGTCACCGTACCACTGCATGACTGGCTTATTGTAACCATGTTCAGGTTGCTCTATCATTCTTATATACATTATACACGAACCTTGTTACGCTAATGCATTATTTTAAACCAGCAGAGGCTTTATAAGTGAGATAAACACTCTACACCAGAAATATCACCATCGTCGGTTTCTTCAGCAGGATTTTCCCTTTCATTGTCATCACCCTTCTTCTCCTTTGCTGTCACTATATTTTCTACCTTGGACTACAAATCCTTCTATGGCATTTTCAAGCAGGCTTCTTCTTCAACATATGTCTCTTCCTACTTAAAAACGTGTTGACAGGCATTTCCCCACTTTTCCACGCCAATGTCGCCAGTACGTTGTTAGCTAAACTTCTTAAGTAACATTATATGATTTAAAAGTTTTGTTCTACCAACCTAACCATTGCTTTATATCAGCGCAGTTGAGCTGTACTCGGTTAAGACCTGATGAATACGGCAGTAATCGCAGAACAGGTATGCATTGCCTACAAACTCTCAACGTAAATATTCGGAACGGGCTTTAACTTTTATTTAGGTTGTAAAGTTACAAATTTAGGAAGTTCTGCATCTTATTTTGGTATGAGGACGTTTGGGACCTTTCCAACTACACACTAGGGTACGGTGCGTTATGAAGCACTAAAACAGATCTGGGAGGCAAGTTAAAAATTAATTTTTCCATGAGCATTTTTTGTATTTTGTGGTGCTATTAACTTTTTTATTTTTACATAAAAAATTTGCAAAAGGCGAGAACTTCCAATAAACATACAAAAATGCACAATTTATACAATCCAGAATTACAGAAACCCAGGTGGTCATTTAGAGCGGACCAGGAGTCATTTATCCCCTTCCCCTAAGTTACAAGAAATAATTCAGTTGCTGGTTATTGTTGCTCTGCCAAAAGGAAAATCTATAATTTTAATACAAATATTTCATATTTAAGAGAGAAAAAGTTATTTTCTTTTGGGATAAATGAAAACTTGGGAAACTGCTTCAGTCAATCTCCTCCCCCCTCTCATGCAGAAACTGAAATGACGCACCTATAGAAGGACATAGGAACTAATTTACAAACAGAAAGTTCAAGATGGCATAAACTCATAAACAGACAGCAGACAAGGGAGATGTTACTCGGATTACTGCTGCCGCTAGACCTAACTCAATGTGCATGCCCGAAAATAGGTGTTCGCTCTCTGTCCATATAACCAGTGCGCATCCAGGCTTCACCGTCACAGAACTATCGTCCCTAATGTAGTTACTTAATCTTGCATCCACTGTTACTTTGCTGCTTCTTTCTTGCTTCGGCTATTCCAGTATTGACACGGTAGTGCATGTATAACTTATCACGGTTGGAATCTGGTAAGGGAGTTATTTGTGAGTAATAGTAAGTTTAACACAAGCCTTTCGGAATAATTCTGTCACTTTAATGCACACGCGATCATGGATTAAATCACTTTGCACGGTTTATGATTGTTTATCTTGTTCGCCTAAGCTGTGTGGTGTTACATGTGTATATGCTCTCTTTGTTAACAGAAAAAATATCCAAGTTCACAATAGGCAAGTTGTCGTCCTCCGTGGTGAAGTGGTTACTCTAGTTCCCGAGGTCGCGGATTAAAACCCGGCGAAGGCGATGGACTTTTTTCGGGCGTAAAAATCCTTCGCCGTGGCCGAGTGGTTAGACCGCTCGCCTCTCACCGAGGCGGCCCGGGTTCAATCCCAGGGACCGCATGTCCGGTTTCCCCCGCCATTCATTCCACCAAATGCTCCATCATCACCTTTCCTTTCATCCATTTCACCATCATTTCGTTTCATCTACTTCCTTCCTCCCATACATGGCATCGGGCTGATCACCCATTCTGCATATTCTGTCTGATCCATGAGTGCCTGCTCCTGACGGGCCTCTGACCCCTGACACCCGCCTGTAAGTCCTGGGGGTGTAAGTCCTGCATAAGAGGAGGTTAAACAGAGAAAGAAGAAGTAAAAATCCTTAGAATGGCTTTCTTCAGAAGGAAAGTAAAGCCGGTGGTCCCGAATCGTGGATTTACGGCACGTAAAATAACCTCAAACCTGATAAAAAGGCCTCGTAGCAAAATTTCCCGTCTTTCACGCCCAATATAAAATGAGACGCCATGGACCATATCCGTTTAAGAGCGTCCATAAATAAGTTCGTTATTACAGTAGCTAGTTACAAATTTATCACATGTACATAATTTAATGTCTGTGTACTGTGCCGTTATATGCATTTATATAGATAGTATACTATGTAATGTATACGCCGTAATTCCCGCTGAAAAATTCACGATTTTGGTTCTCGCGTTATGTGTAAGTTTGTTAAGTGCCTGCTGGCTTGTAATTTGACTTTCCAGCCGCGCGAAATTATCTCTTCACCTTTTGTTCACCTTAGCCGTCGGTTGCGAGAGAGACGGTGCTCGGTGTTTGCTGGAATTCCAGGGCTTGCGAGACTTCCTCATGGGAGTGCTCGGAATTTTTTTGCGGTGTGCAGAAGCAGTATTTTGCGGGAGACATGAATGTTTGAAGTCGTCCCTTTGTCAGTTTCCAGATTTTGAGAGTTGGCACTTTTTATGGTGTTAGCTATATTTGTAAAGGGTAGTGTCATTTATGCATTCTCTGTTTTGTTTTGTAAATTTGTGTGCCAGTGCAGTAAGTTTCTGATTGATCGTTTCACTGAGTACAAACCTGACCTTTCATTCACAAATGTAAGCAATTGAATATTCCTGTTTTAGGTAAATTCTAATGCGTCTTGATATTTAACTTCTTTAGAACAGCTGCTGCTAGGAGTTAACGTACATTTTTAAGCACGTCATAATGGTGATTGCGGTCATTTTCTTCTCCTCCGTGTAATTCAATTTCTACCATTAACTGCATTTTTTTCTCTTTTTTACAAAAGGTGAAGTAGTCGAAAGATACGTATGTATGTTTATCGAGAAGCCACAGTAGTAGGAGGAATATGGTAGTTCACGAACACAAATAGCTGCCACCGATAGATAAGATGTGCCAGATAAGCCTTTGTTCTAAGCCGCAGGCCACGCCCCCTCTTTGTGCGTTTCTCTGGCATTCCCCCACCCTCCTCTGTGTCACTTACAGCTAATGGATGTGTCATGTAGCTGTCAAATTTGATTTACAAGAGTTGATAACGATCGTCCATGTGCAAGATTACCTCGCTTCAAGGTTTTGTCACCCCCTAGGACTCTCAGGCGCGTGCCACCACCGGCTAAATCGATGGAAGAGGTTTAGACCACAAAGACACCGCCAAATAAATTTATTTGATCGTTAATCTAAACATGTGTGTTTACAAATCTTTTGACACCCTTTGGCGGTATTTCCCCAAACGCAGGAAGTGTAGGTGAGCTCCCCCGGCGCTAAAGTTCTACATATCTGTGTCATTCAATCAGGTAATGTTCGTCCATGCATAAATCATCTAGTGTCACTGAAATCAAGGATTTAAACCGCAAACAGAGGCTATATCATATTCTAGCGTCCTAGATTACCGCTATCTCGTACCCTATAGGGCTGGAGGAAGGTCGTTGATGCAAGTAACCCCGTAAAGTGTATTTAAATGAGTAATATAATTAAGTATATATGAACTGACTCGCGCACCTGGTTGTATATGGTGTTGCATATGCCTAACCATCACACTCATTGGTCTTAACCTGTCCAGCAAGCCTTCCCCTTGGAATGAAAACCGGCAGGCAACTTCTGTCTGGTAATAGAAAGTTTCGATCTACATTTAACCCCTTCCACGACTGCTGTGTGACGTCACTAACAAGTCTCGACCTGCAAACTAATCCGACTCCACTCTGTCCGCGTCGATAAAACGTGTTAAAATCTGCTCACCAACGCCTTTCCTTTGTATTGGAAAACCGCCAGCTGGCTTCTGTTTGGTGGGGCGAATAACACATCTCAACGCGCATTTCACCTCTTCCACACCCGCAACGTGACGTCACCGAACAAGTTTCTACAGTATATAAGGAACGATTGCAGGAGAGTGGTCATTTATACTTTTCAGCGTTCGTTCAGTGATAATCGAAATGGTTGCTGATACTCGTGCAGGTGATGTAAATGACTACTGGAGCGAGTGTGGGGAAGATTATTATCCCTAGGTATACTTTCATACCGAAACCTGCAATGGTCTAATACATTTAATATTATGTGGTCAACCATCATATCATGATCAAATGAGTACACTAAAAGTGTTTACAGAGAGCTGTCCTCTTTATCAAAGAACGAGGTTGTAAGTAACATTTTTGTGTATCATTCAGTATTATATTGCATGCGAGTTAAATGAAAGCTATCTAGAAATTATTTTATTCTTCCAGAGAAAATCGCATGTAGGAGGATGAGCAGGATCTTAGTGATGTCGATGATGTTGATGTCTTTGTATCAAAACACCGGGCTGAATGTGATACAGAGTCATGCACCGGATACATGCATTCTGCACTTTGCACCAATCCAACCCAACACGAGCGCGTGGCATCCTTCTTCCTATGTAACGTCAACTGCGAGGACTACCAGCACAAGAAGAGAAAACTTGAATGAGTAGAAGAGATGGTATACTACATATTCATTTACTGCTTCTAATGATATTCTCCTGTGTCTAATCTAAAATTAAAGTATTACAGATTGCGATTGACCTTGCCTAAGGGTCCCGTGCTAACAAGGATCTGGATCCTGAGAGACGCTCGCATTTTGGAGGTGTCGGTTCGAGTTCCGTTCGGGCGGGCAATATGACCACTGCTTTTTCGTTACATTCGCGGGTCGGTAGAATAATGCCTGAACCGATTATGTTCTTACCACGAATTTCCTAATTTCGTTTCGTCTGTTTCACATAATCTGGTTCAGGGTTATAGGACCAGAACATGCGGCAGAGCTGTGGAAGTTGTTCAATAGGAAATTTTCTCCGTGGTGCTTGGTGGGGCCTCCGTGGCCCCCTTGCTTCCTGGGAGTGTCTGGTCTATTTTCGGGACCCCCAGGTTGCAGGTGGCTAAGGCAAAGCTAGCCAGCGTCAAGAATGGTCTCCTGTTGGAACCGTTAGGTACCCCGTACTTACTCAAGCACATCCTCGTCCGGATGGAGTCACCCTTGGTCTCCACTCTATTCTGTACACAAGTGGCCGCAGATGACGTAGCTAAAACTCTGAAAACGTTTGGTATTATACATCAGCTTAACTCCTCGGAGATATCTTTCGATCTCTTTTCCGGGGCTTCAAGATTTCAAAGCTATCGAAATAAAATGCAATGATACCGTTCTTCTTTACATCAAGTCAACTCAATGTGTACCGTCAATCACTGAAGTGTCACGATTGACGACAATTCTCATTGTCTCGAACGTGGCTTTTAAGGTAGCTTGTCGAACATTTATGCACCTCTAAACATCGAGCATACAAGGGAAGAGCAATGTTACTCAAGGTTTTTTCCGGGACACGTATAGCCCTGTGTCCGAGTTTATTTAATTTCATTCTTGCTCTGACGCCTCATCCTTTTGAGTTCCTCGCCTTATGCTTCCTCAGTCGAAGACCTTTTACTCTTGCTTCAATCTCCCGGTTATGCCTCATCATTTCAGCAAGATATTTATCTTGCGGCCTCTTACTTATTCACTGCTATAGTAATTTGAGCTTCTCCTCCAGTGGCAGCACTCTAGCTGAAATAATGTGTACGAGAGGCAGAAATCCACCCTGTTTCTTCTTCCTGGTGCCAGCAGCAAGAGCCACATTGCACTTCATAATTAATGTTACTTGTCTCGTTGCCAACGTTTTGCCCAATGTAGTATCCGGCGATTGTACACAACAATGTTCCTTGAAGCAGATGCCTTATGCTCGGTATAGGGAATGTCGTGAAGTTTATACGCCTGCTCTAACGGGTTGATTATGCGGTCACTTCGATTTCATATTCTTTGTAGTTTCGTTCCAGGCTATCAGTACTTCTAACCAGGGGAATGTGCTTCAAATAGTAGCTGTTTAATGACAGAGAGAACTAAACCGGTACCTCTTGCGATCCTATCCCTATTAGGTCTCATGGTATTTTAATTAATTATTTCATTGCTTTGTTATCTTATATTTTGCAATCCTAAACTTACGATGAATTGCATATATATATATTAAGCATGATATTTTCAAGTTAGTTGCTACGACGGAGCTTGTGAAGCAAGATTCCTCCCTTCATATTCAGGTACTAGACTTGAAAGCAACTTAACGTGTGATCGCCGCGGAAAGCTATTTCCTGCTAATGTTGGAACACTTATTCTGGGGCTCCAGCTCTTGAAGAATAAGTGTCTTACTGAATATGATACTTCACGACAATCGTCTACGCTTTGAAAATTTGCACATTTATTCAAAGTCTCTGTATGAGCCAAAGTATCAATATCTCATTGAAATACATTTAACGTTTTTGGTATAGAAGCGCATATTCATGAAGTTGGAGAAAGCCTCCTGCATCTATCAAAAGTTGAAGAAAATGCAATATTTACATTTGATGATGTCATCACAGTAAAGCAACGCAAGATTGCTTTCTTTTACAGGAAGGACACATAAAAATGTAGAATATATGTATAGCACAATACTACGCCAAATTACCAAAGTATTTAATTCGTGGTGATGCGAAAATTATTATACTCCTCAGGCAACACTATTCAAACTCGAAACACACACACACATATATATATACATATATATACACATATACATATACATATATATATGAAAATTACGTATACACAGACATCTCGTATACAGAGTTTAAATGTTCATGCAAAGGTGTTTGGCAGAGCTCTTCACAAGCAAGACCCTTTAGGGTGATAGATCCCGAATTCCTCATAAACGAGGGTCGGTATGGGAGCGGTTTTGGTGTATATAATATTAAAATGGATAAGTAAGAAGCTGCTCATTGATAGCTCTTCATGAGTATCCGCAGTTTCGGATTCATAGTGCGCTGCTCCAATTAAAAGGTCACTTCATCAGTTCACCATACTTAGAGAATGAAAAGGAACTATCAATTCAGGAAGAAGAGACTGTGTAATGATCAGGACCCTGAGGAAGACTATAATGCAACCACTAATCGCTATGTGGATGCGCTTACGTCTTCTACTGAAACTTGAATGCAAGAACTCACCGAGAAACGACATATCAGCTCATGGGCGAAATTCAAACTATCCTTACGGACCACATTCAGAAATCCCTAGATGTATAGCATCACACTATAATGAAATATCTGGGTAAAATGCAGTTAAACGTGCTGCTGGAAAAATATTATTCTGGATACGATAAGAATGAAGGTATCATTACCAGCTCAGAAGGACCAGGACTTTGCGAATAATAACTATGTATTAGACTATATGAATGCAATAGCAGTGCTTTTCGAATCATACGGGAACTTTTCCTTTAAAAAAACTCGAATGAGGTAGACAGTAGACCTGTCGATGACAGCGATGCAGCAACTAAAAAGTTTATTAAAGCCTTTGTTGAAAGGAAATAAAATGAAATAAAGCAAGATCTGGACAGTAGACGCGGTTCCACCAGTAGTGATGTTACTGAAACAGCGTGTAGACACGTGGAAACTATGGCAAACCGAGAGAAATCCATAACAACTAGGGGTAATGTCAATACACTTAAATCACAGGTGAATGTCGTAAATGCTATATTACGGCAAATGAAGTACACTACTATATTACGCTGCAGACGATCCCTTTCAGAGGGCATTTGCTGAAGTACATGCACCGCCAGAACTAGAATACCACAGGTTAACTGTAAGCGGAGAGCTAATTACCTGCATATGATTTTACCAACACAGCCCCTTCTAAGACCAGGTACATTATTTGCTATAAACAAGACGGTTAGGACCTTTCCTGCTCCAATTGCAGATGGACATAGATTAACATTCACTGCTCCACCCGGCGGAGAAAAAGACGGTCATTTTGTAAATATCGGATTCACAATCTCATATAAACTGAAAGCATTTCAATAAGTGAGGTACATATTGACATGGAAGTAAAACTCAGTTATTTCAAGATGGACAGCGAGAGCATAGGTCTTAAAGAATTTGTAGCCATGCGTTCAACGGCTATAAAGGAAAAGTTATGTGCTCTAAACGGTCAACAGTTCTGAAACCCACAGAGTGACGTGCGAAGCTCTTCAAACAGTAAGATAAACGCTTCATTATATATTGAAAATACACTAAAGTAATTCTTCAACCATGCAGCAAACACAGAAAGCGTAGAAAGATAAGAACCTCTCAGGCTACCTTAATAAAGTTGGAAAGAAGGAAAGGAATTGCATTGATACATCATATGGAGTTACATACGAGGATGTAAACTACATATTACGGAGCAAGCACATGGATTTCATCAATAATAAAGATCGAGTAGGTGGCAAAACGTAAGAGACTACACCATGATTGAGGGAACTCATATTCAAGAGAATGCCTGAAATGCATATTTATATATATACACATATATATATATGTATATACAGGGACTTGAATGCATACAAAAATACTGAAAGCAACACATTTTCATCGCAGAAACTTCTGCAGGCACGGGTAGCTGAGATCGGGCGATTCCTACAGGCAAAAGACCGTTATAGACCTATAGTGACGAAACACAAGGGATTAGGCTTGCAGTGGTAAGAACACCGTCCTACTACAAAGCAAGACTACATCTATTAGAACGACGCTAATGATTTGCTGGATCGTCTGAGGCTACCCATAGCATCTAGAGACGTAAGGAACAACAATCATACTAAAGAAAATGAAGAGGTTATTCAAGAACTGAAATCGACATATATTATAGTATAACGAGAGTGAACCAAAATATAGCAAGCGAACTTCAAGCCCCACCCGAAGTAACTCCATGCGCCGGAAGATTATCATCAAGGGATTACATTATTTGATGCAGATTGACTTGGCTGAGATGATACAGCCTGCGTGAATCAATAAGAATTTCATGTACATCATTGCACCAGTTTCTACATTAAAATCTGTATGCTAGACCGATCAGGAATAAGATGGTACTTCAAGTTGCAAAGGCTATGGAAGATATACTACAAGACATGTGCACCCCGCCCCAGAAAATACGGAGTGATAACAGAAAATAGTTTTATAACAATTACTTTAAAAATACACAGCAAAGTGTAACACCAATCACTGCAGTACCCATACACAGGTGAAGATCTACTGTTTGAAGAATTAGCAATAGATTTAAAGAATATGCGGTATCGACAGTTTATAGCTTGGGGATCATACAGGTGGCTAGATCTTCACCTCGAATCATTGCAAAATACAAATACTCTTACCACTCTACCATTCGCATAAAGCCTAGCGAAGTGAAGAACAGAGATCTTCTGCTGACTGTATACAACTACAATCAACCGCAAAGAGACAAGAGCGTTGCAAGAAAGTTTAGTGTTGGTGATATGTGAGGTATCCAAGAATAAGAGACATTTTGGAAAGGGAGTTGGAGCTAATTGGAGTGTTGAAATCTTTCCGTTACTCCTCTGAAGTATAACAGTCCTATTTCATACATACGAAGAGACAATGACGGTGAGCAGATAAAGGCTTCCCTTTACTGACATGAACCTCGCTCCACTCTGTACCCTAATACTTTCCTGGTTTAAGAGGTTACGTCCCTATGGAAATGGGGCTCTTTTCAAGTGGTATGGATTCCGTAATACACAGTTAATTGATAAAAATGATTTTTTGGGAATATACTCTTAAAATAAAGAGTATTTTCACTTCCACAACATGTGCTTTACGCGAAACCTACCACTGTTGTTCTTACATGGCACTCTTACTGAATAAATACAGCAAAAGCATACATTTAAGAAAAAATCAAATTACAGTATGAATGAAAAGGTTAAATTAGGTTCTATTTATGGACGCTCCTTAACTACTATGGTCCTTAGGGTCCCATTCGATATTGGGCGTGAAAAGCCGGTAATATTGCTCAGAGACCTATTTATCAGGTTTCAGGTTCTTTTACGTACCGTAAATCTACGACACGGGACCACCGGCTATAGTTCCCTTCCGAAGGAAGCCATGCTAAGGGTTTTACGCCCTAAAAATCCATCACCCTCCGGCGGGGTTGAACCCGCGACCTGGAAACTAGAGGCTAGCACGGTACCACTATTCTACGGAGGACGACTCTATGATTGAAAAAAAGCAATATAGTCTATATATACAGGCTGTCTCTGAAATACATTGCAGAACTTCAGGTATGTATTTCCCATATGTAGGCAGTGAACATTACCATTACAGCAAGTGTCCGGAAATGTTCGGTTTCTGAGTTATAACCTTCAAACCAGTGAAATTCACTGGAAAGTTTTTCTTCCTGTAGGTAGTAGCTGTGACAGATGATATTAAACAGCACACTCTGACCGTTTACTCCGAGCCAAAGGATACACTGTGTGTTGTGTTTGGCGTTCTACTGAGCGACAGGTGCTCAAATTAGGGGCTGGCAGAAAATCATTTTATGTACGGTAAGGCGGACGGAAATGTTGCGTAGGCTTTTATAATAAGATAGATAGATTCCCACAGCTGATGTCAAGATCGGAAGTCATTAGAAAGTCCCCATCGTCGTCTGTGCATGTATGCGAAGTTTACAACTCCTGGTTTGGGGAGGGAATGACCAAGATCTACAACTCCAGATGGAGAAGAGGATTTTCTGGATTCTGTGAACACTACTGCTTCTATCACTACACAAATCTTAGCAGTTGCAAGCAAATGTTCCTCATACGACAGTCTGGAGTCTGTTGCGACAGCAGTTGTGCCCTTATTATTTAGATAGTATACAGGTTCTGCCAACAGCATATTACCATGCTCGATTGATATTCCGCCAGTTGTTTGTGGATCAGTATGTTACAAATCTGGTTGAAGCACGTTCATACGAGATGACATTAGAAATTTTCACAAAATTCGTTCATCTCATTATCAAGTGAGGTTCACCCTGAACATGTCGGCCGGTATCACTCATGAACGGTTAGTTATACCCATGCATATGTACACAGATATACGGGGCAGGTGGGAAAACATCATACTTCATATGCATCAAGACAATCCACAGAGAATTCGTCTACAAGCTCACTCCTTGCATAATATCGCTCCTACACACTTCAGTCGTACCGCTCGCCGGTAGTTGCATAGGAGATTTCTGATCAGTGGATAGGTAGAGGTGGCTCAATTGCTTGGTCACCTGATTTGAATTTATCTGTTTCTACTTGCGGAACCGTTAAAAAGCGTTGATGTATTCGCCTCTGGTGCCTAAAAAGGAAAACGTTAAGTTTTGGAATCGCTTCAGAATCAAATTGCGGCATGATGTGAGGAAACATGCAATATTGCTAGAATTTGGGGTCGTGTTCACAAGGACATGAAATGCTGATATGAGGCCGATATTCAAGCAGCAGATAGTCACTTTGAACAATTTCTGTTAAGAAAGCTGCCAGCGGTAAGAAATACGTTATGGAGAATATTATCGTTTTGAAGGCCGTATTTCTGAAAATACGCATTTCCAGAGAACTACTGTAATGGATTTTTATTTCCTACATATGGAGAATGCATACCTGAAATTGTGGCCTCTATTTTCTAAATAGTCTGCATACATGAAAAGCAATGTATGCAAAAATATTTCAACACGTGGAAAATAAATATACGCTATCAATGTACATGTTTACAAAAAGATTATACAGTTGGGACAATAGCATCCCAAACAATAGTATTCCCGGGAAATTGTTGAGCCTAAGTTTCAATCGGAATTTCCTTATCATCCCGTTTACAGAGAACAACCTTATTCATCTCTATGATCGAGACTTCATGTTTGTAACTCTGAAATGTGTTTGTTTTCCACAACTTTTCATTCTAATATCATTCAAACAGCCGAAATAATGCTCAGAATTTATGCCCTGCATACCAGGCTTTTTTGTGCTCTTTGTGTTCATGATAATCTGGTCGTTCTACCTATAGGCGTATAATTTGAATCTTAATCGTTTATATTCTATCATAGGTCTTCTCTCAAGGTCATCCTTGAACAGCACATTGACGTTCTTATTTTAAGGCTTAATTTCATATTTTCTCTTCCGCATAGTTGGATTTATCAAAAGAGTTTGGATTTTCTATGATAAAATCATAAGTATTACATGAAGTTTCCGAGATAAGGAAAGTTGGGTTAGACCTTCCAAATTAGGTATCATTGTGTTGTAAAAGGATCTACATGTGATCAATTTTGAGGGATGGTTTGCCGTATGTACATGGGCTTGTTCATGTACATTTCCTATTTGGCAAGTTCTATCCCTACAAGGTTTTCCATAGATATAACACTCCAAACGTAGTTTGCCCGCGCAGCGAATGTCTTGCATTGCTTCTGGCTTGAAACGATTCGGAAGACATTATATTTCCATACCTTCTCAAAGAAATTTCCATATACGGAATTATTCAATTTGTTCTGAAAATTGAGGCCGTATTTAGAAGTATCTCTTATGTGTCTCTCCATAGTGAGTTCAGTGTAGGATATTAACTATTCTGACTGTTCATATACCACTACTCTATGTATCTTTTTAAGCTTCAGGTTTAAGTCAATACACTGCAGCAAGTATCTGTGGACTAGTAATACCGTGCCAGCCTCTAGTTCCCAAGGTCGCGGGTTCAGACCCGCCGGAGGGCGATGGATATTTTCGGGCGTAAAACTCCTTAGCATGACTTCCTGCGGAAGGAAAGTAAAGCCAGTGGTCCCGTGTGGTAGATTTATAGCACGTAAAAGAACCTCAAGCCTGATAAATAGCCTCTGAGAAAAATTACCGGTCTTTCACGCTCAATATGGAATGGGACGTGAAGGACCATAGTAGTTAAAAAGCGTCCATAAATAAAACTCAATTTTCAATATAGTATGTGTAGTGGATTTTACCCTGCTTTGTTCTCAAGGGTAAACAGCAGTCTCTTGTGTTGACCTCCTGGTGGTATCTCACTTTTTGGGCAGAGAGGAAGGTCGCTGTTTTCGTCCTGAAGATGCTCAGAATACCCAAGGTCAACCTCCAGGACGTTCCCTGCTTTGGAATCAGGGGCAACTACTGCAAATTTTGTGAAGTCGTTTTCTTGTCTCAAATACCTGTTTGGCTTTGGCCAAGACATTGAGTCTCAATATAAGTTATTGATGTAAAAGTAATAGAAATAGTTGTCATTTTACTTCGGTATATCGGTGTAGGTGTCTATTATTGCCTTTGCATATCGCTTCGATATAAAGCACATACCACAGCATAATTCTTTTTGAGAGTTCATATTGAGAAAAGAGATGGTGACCTCACCCCTGATTCCGGATGCAAAGGATTTGGTCATTTCCTCATCATGGATGAGCTCTGGCTTGACCTTGGTTACTTCGAGGATAACGTCCAATGCAAGCTCTGGGTGTGTTTGGAACCAGCATGGGTCCGAAATGTACATCTCTAGTGAATAGTTCTAAACTTCTCGAATATATCAACCATGAAGAGCGTATCTGTTTTCAGGAGGAGATCGCTGTATTCTCCCGATGTCTTTATGCCAAATGTTTGCTACACATTGACAGCTTGATTATACCTACTCTTCATGTGTTATCTATCAAATTTGTTTGTTGCTAGTAATTGCGTTTCGTTTAGGCTATTGATGTTGTCAAGAGAAATATTCCCTTATATCTCACTACTGCCTGATGTTCAAGATCTGAGTATTCGGAGTTAGTGATGTTGAATTCATCACTACTCAACATACTGGCTAGACGAGATAGCTTCTCATCCAAGAATTTGAAGCTATCTAGAAACCTGAAGGAGGCCCTCCTCTAGTTTTTTAAATGGAGTACATCTTTAAGAGGAGTTTGAGATGCACGAAATAGACTGATCTTCGTAAGTCAGGTGTTACATTAGGAAATGGCTATCATAATTTCTAAGGCAATGAAAAAAGATGGGTATAAAATCAGGTACCTGTCTACTTAAATTCCAAGAGCGACCCCCAAGAATACATCAGTTACATAAAAGTGGTTGGAGGAAGTTCATCCAGTTCACCTCAAACTCTTTGCATATGTGGCAATGACCGTCCAGTCCTTTCTTCATTGTGATTATATAGCCTCATGGTGTTATATACTCCAGTCCAGCCCTGGTTAGCCGATGGCTCTCAGGATAGAACTCCTGCTAGCACACTCTCAATATCGCTATATATAACATTTACGGGAGTACCGTTTGAGTAGGATGAAAACTCGATAACTCCCCCTTTGGGGGAAACGCTTGGATATTTTGCACCCTATACCGCATTACTTCAATTGATGTTTTTATATACATCCTCATTATCGAAGTGGTTCAGGGAGCGCTGGCACACCCAGTGTTTCCCCTCGTGGTTGCTGATGTGACTTCTTGTCAATTGTGACATGTCCTTAATCAGGCAGCAGGAAGATCTTCCTCCTTGTTCAATGAATTAAAAATGTATGTGTAAACCTTTGCGTTGCTGGGTCTGATATAATTATATAAGTGCGTTTTTGCTGTCTAGCCAAAATACAGATATTCGCATGTAGTGTTGGGTTTAAAAATGCTTCCATCTGTTGTAGGTTTAAAGGAAAGTTTATTCCTTCAAAATTAAACTCTGGAATATTTTTAGCTGGGTATTTGCTCGTCCTTTCACTGTTACTTACCTTTGTAAGTTACTTTGCAGCAAGCATACACCATACAAAGTATAATTCATCCCTGTTCCTAATATTCATTAGTGGATGTTTATTCCTGATTGCGGCAGATAGCACTATGTAGCGTCAGGCATTCAGAGGGTCATAAAAGCTAGTTGTAATGACAAGAGACCGCACTGCGAGCAGAGATGTTGAGCATTCTTTTCCCTCCAAATTTGTGCTGATTTCTGACATTTCATCAACTATAGAAGTGGATGAGGAATCAATACTACTTAATTGAAAGCCCAACTTGGTGTTACTATTGAAAAATATGGTTTGTCTGCGCTATTCTTCGCGGAACTGTATTACAAATGTCACTTCTGCAGAATTGTTGATTTTATAACCCAAAGGGTTTCCCCTGAGCAAAGAAACCACATACCCTAATATAAGACTTCGGCATTGCTACAGAAATTACTGGGGACAACTATTCCGAGAATATTCTCTATTCTGGCATTGAACGTCCTTGAACATCGATTCTATAACTCTACATTCTACCTGTGAATGGATAAACTTTGTTTGCTTGTTTTGCTGTTGCTGGACGGCTCCTGGCGGAGTTGTCGAAGCCTGATGGTCCTACAATATGTGAAACGAAGCTGCTGGGATAATTGAGGAATGATCCTTTACGAGAGCATCCACCTCTGGTGAATGTTGTTCTCCCGCTACCAGATCTGTTGTGTGACATGTTACCTGAAATGATATTTTTAAGTATGTAAACTCGCTCGTTTTTTCTATCTTCTGCTGTAAAGAAAATTGGGCTTCAAAATCATTATCTGAGATGATAATTTATTTCTTATGTTCTTTTATTGCAGTCTCGTGTAGAAGAATGTGTACCGATAGCCATGTGAATGTAATGCTTCTAACACGTACAAACCCATTCTGAACTAGTAGTATGTGTATCGAAAGTCATATGAATGTAAACACTGCATTAGCATTTCTAATGAATATAGTACTGTCCTGGATTAGAAGAAAGCATAGAAGTTATATACATGTATGCACTACATTTGCGTTTATATCGTATAATACTGACTTTGGACAGAAGCATGTGCATCGAAAGTCATGTGGGCTTAAAGTTATAAGTGCTGCATTAGCTCTTCTAACATGAATAAAACTTATTTTGACTAGAAGAATGTGCATCCAAAGACATGAGAATATAAACACTGCATTAGCGCTTAAGGACATATTGCAGATATGAAGCAAAGAATGTCCGCGTAAATGCAGTACACAGAATTTTTGACATTTTCAATAAAATTTTTATTTGCCTACTATTGTTATATACCGGAGTTTTTGTAGCTAGATATTAAATTTAGGTACCCCAGCATAAGCATTGGGGGACGTAAATGCAGTGACAACGAGAGGACCAGAAACTTAGCCGCACAATTTTCCACACTCACACGAGACACACAGGCTACATTCATTCGCCCTGAAGACACACACAAGTATGGCGCTACTGACGCCACTAGACAAAGAAACTCGTACCTATAATTGCCCTCATCCCTTTCCTCTCTCTACCCCTAGGTCAGGAGGTGGGGAGAGAAATGCCGCGCCGGACAAAATTCAAAATCCCAAACGAAATAATTATGCCCAACAATGTCATGCTACAAAGCAATAATGTTTTCCTAGGTGACAATACACACACATACACGCTACATCTCCCCCTACTCATAATAATGAGGCCTTTCCGCCGAAAGGAGAGAAAAAAAGCAATAATACAAAGGATATGTTAACATACAAAATTGACTATACAGATTACAAAGAGAAAGCTCTTTTGAATCCCCACAGAGACAATGGTTCTATCTTAATAATAAAGTAGTCACACAGGAACCGCCAGCTTGTAACTCCTCATCTGTACATACACAGTGTATTACGACATGGTGCTTATGAATCGAGCAAAAAAAAATCCTTCTTTGTCCGGTAACTTTTCCTATCACTTAACCACATCCGCCGAAGAAAAGATGGAAAAAACTCATCACACAGATAACTATACCACTCGATCACCACGGCGAGACAGTGAAATAGCTGGGAACTCTGTAGAATAGGTATGTGACGACGGGCCCTGGCGGCACAGACAAACCAAGATGGAGAATACCACCGTAGACAGCCATGGTGAGAGCGTCTTAGATGAAATGCAGCTGAAAACCTATGAGGGTGCGGCTGGGGGAAGTACCCCTATTCTCCGGACGATCTCGGGCTGTCCTTTTTGTGGATGGGAGTGTTTCCTGAGGCTACCGGCAGACTGAAACAAGATTTGGGGAAAGTATCAAGGTCACAGTATACAAAAAATACACAAGATTAATATTAAAAAAACAGTCAGGGGACACCTAAACCTAATAAAACTTAAATCTAGAGCAAGACCTTGCAAAAAAACCTACATAGATTCACCGCTGAATTACTGGATATGACTAACAATTATTTATGAATATATTTAAAGTACGGACACCACGTCAAAATTCAATGACAAACAATTTCAATGTTTTAACATGACAATGAACTTTATAGCTCTTAATGCTTTACAATGAAATATGACCATAGAAATTGTGTTACTGTGAGATTAATACAACTAAAAACCAAAACACATTGAGACATTGGTACTAAGAATTTAAAAATATCATCCTCAATGAAAGAAAAACGAGTTGTTAAATCAGTCTACTAGCAAACTATGAGAAGATATTTATTACCCCCAAATGTTTAAAAATATTAACCTTGCAATTAAACGGTTTCCTTAAATATTTAAAAGTTATGTTTGCCTGGGCTGCGTCAGTATTTGTTTTAAAGACATGGAAGTCTTGGCAGGGCGTGATGCGACAAGACTATAGGCTTACGCAGATTTTAAGTTTTAATTCACTCCTTTTTATTAACCCTTGATACAAATTAAACAGCACTTCACTGATATCGAGAGCTGTGAGATTATTTTATTTAATAGTTGCACTTTTTTTAACACGTATACTATTTTCGTCTCACACGAATACGTAATTAATTTCTCGAGGACACATCTCGCGTCTGGTTAGTAACGTTGTCTGCAGGCAACTGAACTAATTTCAAACGCCTAAACTTGTAAATTTCTGTATTTGAAGTCTCCGATTGGCTATTTTTACTCCAATAGAATACCTGCATTTACCTAAAGCTTTTTCTGGTTGTTGACTGGCTATTTTTATAAACTGTCACTAAAATTGCATTAATGCTTCCGAGAATCACAAGTAACATTTAAATCTCAAACTCATTATTGCCTCAAGGTTACCTCATTGTTACCAACTTTTAACTCATTATTCTCCCAGCTCCTACATTATTAAATTAAATAATACATTCATGACATTATTGAACATGTATACAATAATATAAGCATATGCAATAACTGTTACATACACATATTGCTTCAAGATGGGCTCGTATTGAATTTACATATTATAATTTGACTGGAATCATTTAAGTATTATAAGCACTGCCTCAACTACAGTATAGCTACAGCCATACTAACTACAGGATCAAAAATAGATAGAAGAGCCATCATCAACGATGCTAAGGATCTACTCCCTAAGGAACGTTCTATGCGCAGTTCGCAAGCGGCTGGCTCGAACTTCTTTTGTTCACGGATACATATAGCCCCCTTTATTCTGTCATGGTTGGAGTGTGAACCAAGCCCCAGGCAATAGATTCTGAAAAACACATTCATAAAAAAGACACAAAAATAAAATGATAATAGTTAGAACTGACCAAAAGAAAGAAATTATTGTAGGTAAGTAATGTGACATTTAACAGATTACGCGAACTGCACAATTTGGAAACACGTACTCACCCGGATAAACTTGTAGTGAAGGGACATAACGTTGCTCCTGAACAGAAGGATGACTCTATCATCATTTCCTCTTTCCCTAAAAAAACAAAAAGGATAGGAGGGTTGCTATTCAGCACAACGATGATATCTGTAGCGACTGTAAGCAAAGTCAAACAGTGCATGAAAACTAAACCGACATTACTGTGGACATATAGCAGACACAGTAACGATCTCACCTTGCTAAGTACTCAACGGCACCTCAGCAAGAACATATCAAACAAAACAAAGAATCATTACCGTTTAATCACACAGCATTTAAAATATCCTCACAAAGCTGGAAATAATCATATTAAATAATCTTGGTAAGTACATGTTAATTTATTACCCAAAAGAAAATGTAGTGATACAACAACGTACATGGAAAAATAAGCAAACAACATTTTATCTGTAAGAGAGAGAGAGAGAGCGCAGTTTCCATTTTTATTTTGACTGAGGCACCTGCTGCGAACACAATCTTGCTGTGTGCCCTGGTTTTACACACCTAACACAAATCAGGGGTTGGCACCGATGTGGAGGTGATGAATGTGGTTGCCATTGTCCTCTATGTGTGGAAGATGATGGCCTGTTCCTCTTAGGATGAGATGTATTCATTGCATATAGCTGGTTGGCCAACTGGTCCACATTTGCAGCTAACTCGGTGATATCAGAGTTGAAATACACAGACACACACATTCATTCACACAGCAAACAACGTGTGAACAGGGATAGGAATAACAAAGAAGAGAAGAGAGAAAAATTGGAAGAGGAAACGGTGCAGAGAAGGATAAATGAGGAGGAAGTGGTAATGCAGAGACACAAGAAAGAATTACATAGCCATCAAAAATGGAATCTGCTAAATGTTGAAAGAAAAACTTTCAGAGCCAAAGTGGAGGAAAAAAATTCCTACGCCAAGGAAGGTATCGCCACGCCAAACTTTGAAATCATTTAGAATTCCCGGTGTAATGGTCAGTTACTGCGCCGAAATGTACTGCCTACACGTGGTACACCATCCCTAAAAAAGAAAATCGCTGCGATAATACATGAAAAGAAACTCACAATACAAATTCGGATAGAAAAATAAACCCCTCACACATTCACGTATAAAAGCTTACCTCAAATCATAAATATAACCACCACGTGCACACACAAACAATAATTAACACTCACACGCTACAAGCACACGAAAGTTTCTTCACAGCGATGTGATAACGTTTACAACACCAATACTATTTCATACCTGGCGACAAACCACCAAAAAATGTTATACGCCGGGGTGAGAACAAAAGGTTTTGCAGCTACATATTAAATTTAGTTAGCCCGGCATAAACATTGGGGAACGTAACTTCAGTGGCAAAGAGAGGACCAGGAACTTAGCGGCACAATTTAAAGGAGGCGTGGGGTATTCATAACAAAATACACATAAATTCACCTTTAACACATTATCTGTGGTGTAATATAAACTTGCCTCACCACTACATCATACACAAAAGATAACTTTGGAGGGAAATGTTCCATACTCAAACGAGACACACACGCTACATTCGCTCGCCCTGAAGAGAGTAAATGACTAACGCCACTAGACAAAGAAACTCGTACCTATAATTGCCCTCGCCTCCTTTTCTCTCTCCACCCCTTGGTCAGGAGGTGGGGAGAGAAATGCCGCGCCGGACGAAATTAAAATTCCCAAACGAAATAATTATGACAACACTGTCATGCTACAAATAAATAATGTGTCCGCTGCGACAATGCACACACATACACGCTACAATATTTCATAGTGAATTTGAAAATTATCTGTATTATTCCTGGTAATAGATACATTGAGTTTTTTTTTTTGGTTTCATATATGGTACTCGGTTTTTTCCGTTTCATCCTTTTTTAAGATCTATACCACATCTCAAGGTCTTTTTTTTTTTTAGAGAAAACTGGTTTTATTGATCATGTATGCTACAAATTAAATTACACTATTATTTGCAATCGAATGAAAATGGGCGTTTTCATGACAGTGTCATTTTTTTACCTAAACAGTTTGGATGTTAATTAAGTATCAAAAGGATACTATGTAAAGCTGCGTTAATGATGTTATATATATATATATATATATAAAACTATATACAGTCAATAGAAGAACTTTATTTTGAGGAATGAATCTGTTTAATAAGTTTAATGAGCTCTAAATTATTTTTAATACTTTTCCGAGAAAATATGCTACCTATTCACTGGCATTTCAATTAAAGTATCGCTAAGAAATCAAATAACCTGGTAACATTGCATAATACAAAATAAATAATTAAACGCATTCTTTAAAATATCGCACACGTTATTTTGATGCACTCCTGATTCTTAAAAAATGTTTTCGTGTTATAAATTGAACATCAACGTAAATGACCCATGTAAAATGAACAAAAAAAAACTTACCTCTCTTTGTAAGTTTGAGAAGCGTTCCTGTATACTTCTAATAACTAACTTCTAATAATTAAAAGAAAGAAGAATAAGCTAACCCTAGAGGACGTGGGAACCGTGGATACTGGGAAACTGAAAACAGTACAGATCCAAAATTAAGTCGCTTCTTTATTAATAAATAATTATAAAATAAATCTCAAACAAGAACAGTTAATAAACCAGTACAACTAATAAGCAAATGGACAATACATTAGCCCAAACTCTACACTACAATGAACAAGTTAATGTTTTACTCCTTTCGCTATCCTTAATACTGATACGTTTGTGCTTTGGAGGGTTAAGGTAAAACAGAAAGGCACTAATACCTTTCCTAAATAAATAAGATTATTTATATCCACTTATGGTAAAAGTTATAGAGGCCAAGATAAAAGATAATTCTTAAAGCAGACTAATATGTTTTTGAACAGGAGATCAACGGCACAGAAAATTACGCAGTCACTTTCTTTATGTTTAAAAGACCGATATCACTGTACAAATGGAACACTGTGTTAATAAAGAGAAAGATATTTAAATAAGTAAAGAAGGTAAACGCTCCACAAACAATGACATCACCTCTTTCATACCAAGAACCCTAAAGCTATTAATAAGAGTTATTAATACAAGTATCCCTCTAATAAACTGCAAAAATACAACATAACAAAAACTAAGCACTTTATTTGCCACTGAATGTAATTCCAATAAAGTAGAATTAACTGAACGTTCATATAAAGTTCAAATAATACATTTTAGAAGACACATTATAGGAGAATCAAAAATACCCCCGTGGAATAATGTTCAGCTTGAATAAGAAACCATGGTATGTAATCAGGCAATGTAAAGTATATTCAAGAAAATCTCCTGAATAGGCCACGATTTTTGAGTAAACGTGAATGCCTAACAAGATAATTTTAAATAGTCAGTAGGCACAAATTCTGAACTACTTAAAGAAACTACTAAGTTTGTACCATGGTGTTATAAAGAGTTACTTTAATAAGCACAAATCTATGGTAAACTCAGTGCTGCTTAAGACCACAATATTCTATAATAGATTTACACACTAAATAGCCGCAGCAAGTATATTTCATGCTGCCCAATATGACTCCACCTTCCTTGCAATAAACTTTCATTACATAACTGTTATAAGATAAATATAAAATGGAGCACCCATGAAACTTGGAGTCACCTAGCACGCATATACAGAATATAATCTGGTACGAATTATGACAATCCCGACTCACACATATAAATAGATTTATTTGCACGGAAATTTAGAAATGTAGGTTCTCAATAAAGATATATATATATATAAATATTTCTTTTCTGCCGGCTACCTTTTGTTAAAAAAGGACATTTAGATAATAATAGAAATTAAATTACACGAAGGAGATGAAAATTAGCGCATTCACCAGTTAGGTCGTACTTCTAAATGTACATTAACTCCAAGCAGAAGCTGTTCTAAAAAGATGTTAAATAACAAGCCGTATTTGAATTTACCTTACACAGGGATGTTCAACTGCTTACGCTTGCGAATGACAAGCCAGGTTTTCACTCGGTGAAATGATCAATCAGAAACTTGCAGCACTGGTACTACATATTTACATAATATCAAAACAGAGAGTGCATAAATGTCATTACCTTTTCGCAAATATGGTCAAGAGCATGAAAATACCAACTCTCAACATCCAGAAAATGGCCACGGGCGAATTCAAACATTCATGTCTCTCGTAAATTACTACTTCTACACACCAAAATAAAATTTCAGGGAACTCCGCTGAGGAAGTTTCGCAACAAGCCCTGGCTTCAAGCACAGATCGACCACCGCCTCTCTTCCAACCGATGATTAAGGCGAACAAAAGGTGAAGAGGTAATTGCGCGCGGCCTAGTGGGAAAATCGAGAAACATGCAAGAAGGCACTGAACCAACATACACATGGCGCGGGAACTAGCATCGTGAATTTTCCACGGGAATTATGGCGTATGTATTAAATAGTATAGTATCGATAGACCTGTATGTAACGGCAGAAGTTGAGGAATGCCTTGTAGAAATGTAGAAATGAATAATCCCGTAAACGTGGATGTCTTCAATGAAGTGCACAAATTTCAATTAAATCACACTGTCCAAATTTAGGATGCAAAGTAGTACCGAACATCCAGCAATCGAGAGCAGGTCCCCTAGGTTTACCTGGGTGGAATATAAAATCGCCAAGGTATGTACATAGCAGATAGTGCGGTTTTCCCAATGCGATGAAATAGATTTGAGTTTTACTGTCGCGTGTCTACGAGCGGAGCTAGCTGAACACTTCAATTTTGTACCCTCAAAAATCGATTCTGCGCATGCAAAATTAGTCTTTGATTAGCTATCCCTTAGAAAAACTTTAAATTCCGACACAGAGTAAGTGCTTTTAGAGATTTTGTTATCCACATAAGGTTTTGAGCTATGAAAGCAGCTTATTTGTGAGTGCAGGTTGATTTTTGAAAAGAATAACATTTTGAAAATGTAATGGGCTCTTTTGTATTCCTTAAAACGCTCTAAAGTAGATATTTTCTTCCTTTTATGACGGTTTCAGGATTTAGAGTGAGAGGATTGAAGATGTGTATCCAAGAAGACATTCTCATCCACTCCTAGCTTATCTCAGCATTAGGATTAATACAGAAGACATTCTCATCTACTCCTAGCTAATCTCTGATGTACTCATTAATATCAGTAATATCATATGTTCATAGAATCTTAAGCTCACCTTTGTAAATGTATTGAAATTCATTATATTACTCTGAGGGGTTTGAGATGCGCAAAATGGGCTGATCATCATATGTCAGGTATTGTATCAGGAAATGACTGTCACAATTGTTAAGAGAATGAAAAAATGTGGGTATAAAATTAGGTTACCCGTCTATTTAAATTGCATGCATTATGAGCAATCACCTGGAATACATCAGTCACGTGACAGTGCTCTCGGGCCTCAAATCGCTCTCCTCAAACGCCTTCTTGCATATGTGGCAATAAGAAGCTTTGTCGAAATCAGGCAAATCTGTGCAGTCAAGACCATTTCTTCATTGCAGTTATATTGGAAAATGACATTATCGGCTATTGCTCGAAGCTCAAAGAAGAATTCCTTGATCGAATCAGGTCTTCTAAATAACTTAAATCTTGACAATAAGGCGTCATGGCGGCATATGAGCTTGAGAGATATGGATATGCCCTCATGATGCTGGATAGTCCGAGTCAAGGTCTGATGGCCCAGGGGCTCGCAGGACTGTACTTCTGCTACTACGCTCTCAATATCGGCATACATTACAAATTTACAGGAGTATCCTATGAGTATGATGAAAACTCGATCACTTTCCCCTGCTTAGGCAGTTTGAGCATCTGACACTGCATGCACTTCAACTGATGCTTTTTAAAAGCATGTGCGTTAGTGAAGTGTTTCCGGCAGGGCTCGCACAACCAGTTCCCCCTTATGTTTGCTGATCTGTCTTGGACTCAGCTTTGACATATTCTTAATCAAGTAGTAGTAAGATCTTCCATCTTGCTCGATATGTAATAGGTTTGCCTTAAATTCTTTCTGCTGTCTGGACTGATATAGAGGTAAATTGTGCTCTTGCTCTTTACTCCAAATACACAAATTAAATACCCTGGTTTTGCCGTTCAAAGCCTGAAATCTGATATAGACTTACAGAGAAGTGTATACCATTGTAATTGTATGCAGTGAATAGCTGTTCGGCAGCGTATTTGCCCGTTCTATTAGCATTCCAACTCGCAAGATATTTTGTTGCGAGCAAACATCATGCAAAGCAGTATTTTTCATTGTCTTTTTATATTTAATAAAGCGCATTTATTCATGATTGCAACAGGTAGCCCTGCAAATCGCAAAGCATACAACTGGTTATAAAATCTAGTTCCAATAACAAGAGCCTGGCTCTTTTGAACTCGCACCCCCCTCGAAATTTGATATCTTTTCTATCATTTCATCGAAAATAGAGGTGTATAAGTTATCAAAATAACTTCACTGAAGGCCCAACTTCGTCTTACTATTGCAAATGTTGGTTTCGGCGTGCTCTTTTTCATGAGATTGAATTAAACATGTTACCTTTGTTGTGGAATTTATTTTTAAACCTGATAGGTTCCTCCTGAGTAGAGAAGCCATCTCCCTCAATATAAGGTGCACTCCTGCAGAAATTTAGGGGGTCAACTATTTCTAGAACGTTCTCAATTCGGCTATTGAAAAGCCGTCCTCGAACGCAGGTTCAAGAACCTTGCATTATAGCTGTGCATGCCTAACCTCTAGTTTTCTGTTTTTGTTGCTGGGTTGTAGCTGATCACGTTGCCCAATCCCTGACGGCCCTGCAACTGGCAACACTGTAGCAGTGTAGGTTCCTGGATCGGAGAGGGGGCCATTTTTAGGCCGTGCTCCTCTTCTTCAGCTTCGCAATGTCTCTTGGAACCCCGGAGCAATGATTGGTTGTTTGTAAATTCAGGCTCCGGTTTCGTGACCATTATCACAGGTTCTATAAGAATTAAAAACAGTATAATTTGGAATTGAAGTTAAAATACAAAATAAATATGAAAAAATATATTTATTTAATTATTTCAGGAAAATCTGTTAAGAAAAGTTATGCATTAACGTTACGCTAACTATTTATGTAGTTGTATATTTAATCAATTGAAAAAATTGATTAAGAAAAGTTATGCATTAAGTTATGGTAATTATTTATGTAACTGAACTAGAGGTAGAATAAATGAGGTTAAAACTCACCATTCAATTCGCGAAGTATCTGCTTGAACACGGTCCTGTATGGACAATTCGGGCATTTGCACGCCCCCTCAGCTGGAATAACCATCCCTACAGGTATTTGGGCCACGTTTTCGAATCCGTGGGGTGGTGAAGACAGCCAATCATGATAGAAGATGGGTGAAAGGAAGCTATCACACTCGCCCAACACCTCAGGCACGCTTGATCGCGCTTCAGCAACTGTAACAATAGAAGCCAAAGAACAGAATTAGTTACATGCCTAATATCTTTTAATTGAAAAGAATACTGTAAATTGCATGTTTTATTTAATAATTCAAATCCAGAAGTAAACACAAGTAGATCTCGGGTTATATACCCCTTAAAGAAAGTTGAATCTATTTTTTTAGAAAAAAAAGTTTAGACGCGATAAACATCTCGACTTAACATTTGCATCGTTAAGCATTTGTATTAGTGCAGTCATATATTCGCAGTTAGCACAGAGCAAAACTTCACTGTAGCGATGTCAGTATTGGCATTCCCCTCCGTAAAGGGAGTGACATCCTCAAATCCCGGAGGCAATGGTATGATATAATCACCCCCCGATAAGTTTGGTGACGGAGGCTATTAATATCAATGTCCCCAGGGCTGGTATGCGATGATGCAGACGATGACGGACATTCAGCGGGAGGTGCTGACATACTGAAGCCTACTGCGTTATTGTCATTAGCGAGTTCTCTACGGCGAAGGACTACAAGACTAAGCCGCCAGCCTCCACCTTTGGTGAATGTGGCTCTGGCGGCTCCATTGGTGTTTGCAGTGTTAACTGGGAAAAGAATTTTAAGCAGGTAAACTCGATTGTTTTTGCTAGCTTTGAAAAAGATGAGTGACTAGAGAAGGCCGTGTGAGTGTGAACAAAAGCTTGTGCAGAGAGGGGCATGTGGATAAATACAACACAAGAAGAGTGAGTAGAGAAGGCTATGTGAGTGTGCAAAGGAGCGTGCAGGGATTGACGTGTGAATGTATAACTCTGTAAGAGCGAGTAGAATAAGTCGCGTGAGTGTGAGTAGAGAGTGTGCAGAAATGAACGTGTGAATATATAACGAAACAAAAGTGACTAGGGAAGGCCATGTCAACGTAAAAAAATGAGCGTGCAGAGATTGAGGTGAATGTATAATACAAGAATAGTGAGCAAAGAAGGCCATGTGAGTGTGAAAAAGAGCGTGCAGAGATTGAGGTGTGTATATATATAACACAAGAAGAGTGAATAGAGAAAGCCGTGCAAGTGTGAAAAAGTGTTTGCAGAGACGGACGTGTGAATATATCACACAAGAAGAGATAGTAGAGAAGGCGGTGTGAGTGTGAAAAAAGTTCGTGCAAAGAGGGACGTGTGAATATATAACACAAAAAGAGCGAGTAGAGAAGGCCATACGAGTGTGAAAAAGAGTTTGCAGAGAATGACGTGTGAATGTATAACGCAGGAGTGGGGAGTAGAGAAAGCCGTGTAAGTATTAAAAAGAGCGTGCAAAGATTGACGTGTGAATACATAACGCTGGAAGAACGAGTAAAGAAAGCCGTGTGAGTGAAAAAAGAGCGTGCATAGAGGGACGTGTAAAAATATAACACAAGAAAAGTGAGTGTGAATGTGAAAAAGAGCATGCAGAGATTGACGTGTGAATGTAATGCATTAGGTCCTAAAGAACCATTTCAGCCGCGAAGCAAGCTGTGCATTTTTTTTAAATTTAATCTGTTAGATGTAAATATGATTCCCATGCACAGATTCGTCTTTCAGGAACTGCATCGTTTAAACAAAATTAAATACACTGTAAAAGTCAACACATGGTATAGTAGGTATGTAAACGCCCTCACCTTGCATTTTTAAGTGATAAATGTCGTGTACAAAACAAAAACACACGTTACTCGAATTATACTCACCACAAGAGTTTTAGAATGCACATCTTTAGTGTCAAGTTAATACACTCATAGTGGCTCTATCAGTGTTTTGGGGAGGAGGGAACAGGAATAAAGGTGTACGAAAATGAAAGAATAATTAAGTAATTGGAAGGAAAAAGGAAGAGGAATAGAAAGATTTAATACTGCAGTGTCGCTGTTTAATTAGGGCATAGTGGTTATAATGGTGGCAGGTACCGCAGAAGCAAGCCCACTATTTGTGAGTACTTGTTAGAATAGGGCGGAGTTGTAACAGGCAATTTTGAATCCGTACTCAGGCCTGTTACCTCCGGGCGTTGGTTTTGTATGTGTGTGGCCAGAAAGTTCTGGCCCATGTGGTCGCGTGTTGTGTTGCGGTGGCTCTCCTGGTGGTGATGTGATGTAAGACTGGAGAGTCCTAATCATTCTGGTCGCGTGATCTGCGATTCTGTCCCGTATCTGTTACCCTGGTGAAGGGCGGTGCGGCTGTTGTGGTCCATCGTCTCTATGGTGTTCGAGTTCTGTTGTTCTACTGTGTCTGTGAGTTGTCCGAAGACCCTAAGCAGGACGTCCTCTAGAGAGCTTACATGTTCCGTTAAGTGCTGCAACTCAGCGTGAAGATCTTGAATGGTTTCAATGATGCTGCTGTTGATGGTTGTGTTGTTCTCTAAAAGGCTGTTGGTGCTAGCCAACTGCTGTTCCAGGTGTAAGGTGTCGATCGTTGATGGCGGTGGTGGTGTGCAATTCTGCGGTGCTGTGATGTGGTCGGTCGGCGATGTTCTATTTGTGTAGAGTTAACAGACGACTTAACCAGTGAAGTGCCCCTTGCCCCCGCAGGAGGCGCAGAAGCGGCGTCGTTGGATCAGGTCGTGTGTCCGCAACGGCGGTGAGTGTCCCGTTGCCAATGTAATGGCAGCGTTGTGCGGCGTCACATGTTGTGTCTGTGTGCCCGTAGAGGCAGCAGCGGAGGTTTTGCGTTGGGCGAACACTGCGGCTGGCCTCGAGCAACAGAGTTCACCCTACAACGGCAATCCTACGCCCAGGGCCGCCGAGTAATCGCCCTCATCTATGAACAAGAGCCTGGCCAGAGTTTAGGACCTCGGAAGTTCAGGATTCTCGTCGCCTTAGCCGCAGACGGCTAAAAGCGCTGCTCGGCGGTAAACATTAATGTGTCGGAAAGTTGGCCATGCACTCCCCGGACAACAGCGGAGTAGCGTGCAGGCACTCTGTTCAGCAACGTATGACTGGCTGCGCTAGTTGGTGCGTTGGCACTGGGTTCTTCGGCTGGCGGCGGCGAAGAGGCAGGAAGCTGTACTTCTTGGGCGGCGGTGGTGGCGGCTACCTCATGAGACTTGAAGGCTGCGGCTGTCTTTTTCCTTCCCATGCTGCTTAGAGGAGAGCTCGAAACGCAGTCCTCTATCAGGCCAAGCAAGCTATTTATATAGAAGCCTAAAGCCCCTTACATCGCATGCACGTCTTTTTGGTGGTGTTTACATGTCACGTGATTATTGTACCCAATGGGACTGTATCAATTCAGGAACTCTGCCAGGGGTGGTCTATATACACAGGGACCAGTTACAATTGAATAATGTAATCTGTAAAAATTTTACCTGCAAAGCAATTTTATCTGTGTATGTTCAGTTTTGAAAGGACCTCGTAAACTATTCGTAACG
The DNA here is from genome assembly GCA_030765065.1 of Deroplatys truncata. Taxonomy (NCBI): domain Eukaryota; kingdom Metazoa; phylum Arthropoda; class Insecta; order Mantodea; family Mantidae; genus Deroplatys; species Deroplatys truncata. Next base: position 273,684,008 of record CM060981.1, read on the forward strand.
TGTTTTCTGGAAATGCAATGACTTTCAGTTACAGCTGCGCCCTATTTAGGAATACACGCTGTGTATCTATTTATTTATTTCTGCCATTAGTACATTTATTTATTTTTTATTGTTTGAAAAGAATATTACTGAAAAATGCTTGAAGGAACATAGCAATAAATATTATAGAGAGAAGTTTTCCTTCTAGTTTTGTTGAAAACGCATTCACAGTGGCCCCAGCATCTCTCCTCCTCTTGCTTCAATTATCTCTCTCTCTCCTCACAGAGAGTATTATTGTAATGTATTTGCACGTGCTATAAAATGTGAAAATCCTGTGAATGCGCATGAAACCGTTGCTAGAGAAGATCGTTTGAATGTTGACGTAAGAAGAGAGAGTAGTGAAGCTAATTTGAAGGTAAATGGAGAAGTATGAAGTGCAAAAACCCTGTGAGTGTGTACACAAACCAATTATGTATAGCAGAGCAAATAGAAAAGTTAGTGTGAATGTACCTCACAGACACCAAGTGCGATAGTCCTAATTTATCGTGATACCACTATAAAATAGTACTTATGTATTGATATATCAATGTACATAGTATTTCACGTGTAATTATTTACATTAGTCATTACATTGATACCAATGTACACTCGTATTGCATGATGCTAGTACTTTTCGCTACAATAAAAAAATTATATATTTTTTACATCGACATTATGTTTGATAACATTCTTCTTCAGACTCTACCCAAGCTACTCAAACACATATCTTGGCTGTGCAAGCTCCTTTGCCTCTTGTTACGTAACCAAAGACGCTTTTTACACCCTAGGCAATAAATAATTGATCCATTCCCTACCGCATCCATTCATGTCAGTTTGAAATAGGACTGGGTCACATTCTTACATCGCCGGGATGACAACATTTCTATTAGCATAGAAGGAGTACAAATTGTTTTTACTATTACAGAGAGACATATTCCACATCGTCTGGCAAAACAGGTGCTCATCAGGTTTTTCTTAGGAAGAGGATAGCGGACATAACATGTTTTGCAGAATATGGTAAAATTCAACCCCCTATAAAAGAGCCTACAGGAATATTTTGTAGTTGAATTTTCTTTCCTTAGGCAAGTGCTATGTAAGGTGAATGAGGAAACTACCACCACGAATGAATAGACCATTCATGGGACAACAAAACAAGATTAATTACACCCTGATCATGACAATAGCAAGCAGGTTGCACAGTATAACGCTTGGTAATGTCAACTGTCACCTTTTGTTCGACAAAACGATATAAAATTTATGCCATCCAGGCGTTCTTTGGTATGCCGGTGTGGGAGGCTTTTTCTTTGGTTAAACACAATGAAGAGTGTAATTGAGGCTTACATTTGCATTTTGTAAGTGTGCTAGAAATTGGCTTTTAGTACTTTGAATGGAATTTCAACGCTCGCATAACTCGTGTGAACCGAAACATACCCCTCTTCCAATATAACAAAAATACCACCCACGAATGAATTCAGAGGATAACAAAGCAAGATTAATTACACTCAGATCATGGCAATAATAAGCAGATTGAACAGTACAACACCTGGAAATGTCTACTGTCACCCCTTTTCGACAAAGTAATACAAAATTTATTACCCCTATTGTTCCCCTTGACAGGAAGGGGCGGGTGATTAATTTATGGGCATTCTATGCCCATTTGGTGCCTGCAACCAAAAATGCATCCCGGATCTCTGAGCTGGTTAGAGTACTTTATAACTACTGATACTGTTCAGTATTTGTCATGATAAGTTTGGGTGTAAAATAAATGTGTATATTAGTTTCCTGTTTTTCTTGCAGTTAGGCATTTTTACATGCATTGAGTTCCGCCCGCGTTTGACTTATGCCTGTGGGTCTCACTGTCTTACTTATCCATACCATAATGAGCAGAAGGATTAGTAGTGCATATTAGTAGGGAGTAGTACTGGCTATGTCCATACTGATCCAATTAGAACTATCATAATTATGTTACTGGAGCGACATAACATATGTGTTGCCTGTGGTTTGGCTGTCATTACAGAAAGAATGTTACAACCACTTAGCGTCGTTTTTTGCGGGAACCTATGTACGAAGACAATAAGTCTCGTTATGCTTGATTCTGCACCGGACTTTGACTTATCAACTGTTTGCATTCGGAGTGTTGCATTTGTTTACTAGTAGACACTTGGATAGGTGAGAAGTGAGTGGCATTTCATTTTTATTTCGCTGAAGCAACATACAGTACTAGCCACGGAAAAACTAATAGGATGGCTCATTAATGTAATAAGATATCTAATTCACAGCTTCCCAGCATCATCACATTAATAACTTCTTTCTTTAATATTTTGTTCTAGGTTTTAGGTATTATGTGTTTTTGGTAATATTGTACTATAATAATTGAGAGGATGTTAAAAACATATATATTCATATTTTATACATGGTAGAGAATAATGTTCCGCTATAACATATAAAATATAATATGAGAGGGAAAGACCATTGTTAGCTATGTAGCCAATAATAAAAATTACGAGAAATGCAGTAACATTTACGTAAGCATGTAACGAACCTTGGATCCATAGTTAAGACAATGGAAGTCGTTAAATATATATATGTATATATATGTGTGTATGTGTTTACATATGTTTTATATGTATCATAAACTGTTATTCGATGGTAGCACCAATCATGTACATTGATACATGCCTATAATCAAATACTTACGCTAAGAAAGCAGTTGAAGGGAAAGCTAACAGAAGCTTGTCTGTCTGGGCAGGAAGGTAGTGTATAAGCTCGTCTCTAAATAGACGCTAAAATACGTATTTAAAGTCTGTCAGTTACACATATTTTAACATGACAATGGTGATAGTGAATTGTGAATGTGCACATTTGGTTTACCTAAAATACAAGTGAAACAGTTAACAGGCTACGTGTGTTCAAAATATTTTAGCATTCTCCATACCTAACCCTGACAAGACACAATTGCTCTCCGACTCAAAATGCAGTAGCCGTGGTGCAATTACAAAATACTTACGCGCACACACACAAGAATACAGATACGATCATCAGATTCCAGTCTACTGAGCGTCGTGATACACCACAATAATACGAGCATCAAGAGGACCTACAGATACGTAATACAGCATCCACCATCTATCTACGGTCCATCATAATCAACGTAGTCTACCAAGGAGGAACCGCCACATCACAGAGATATAAGCAAATTACACTGTTTAATCGTCTTGGATTCGGTAGACATAATGTGATTCAATTGTGGCTTGTTTCCTGTTGCGTTGTTATGAGCATAGTTTATTTTATGTGAGTAATTGTATATTGAATACGTTGCGCTGTAAACATAGATATATGAGGCATGAATTCTACTGCAGATGTAAGTTTATAATTTAGTGCCAATTTTGAAATGCGATAATCTTCCATTCCGTACACATGTTTTTTCAGTTGGTTCTGCTTTGATGTATCTTTTCTATTAACTTAAAAATATCAAGTACCTCTCTGATCTCGTCAGTTCTCTTATCTAATATACCGTAGCTCCTCAGAAGTCCCATTTCTGCGGTTTCTATTTTTCTGCCTTCAGTTTTGGGAAGCGTCCAACATTCTGAACCGCACACAAACATGGACACAGCCATTGCTTTATTAAATTTTATTTCTGTATCTTTTGTTAGTACTTTTGAGGTTTCGTTTTATTGCACCGCGTATATAGTTGAATTCATAAATCCTATTTTTTACGTCTTCTTTTTTTAATGTAAGAAACATTGCAGGCTAAGTGGTTGAAATTATTCACATGCTCTATCATTTTCCCTTCGGAAATTATTTTCGCTCTAATTGTATGGGACCCTCGAAATGCAAACATATTTTTGTTTTAGCAGTAGAAATATTTAGTGAGTACTGTTTACATAAGCTACTTAATTGGTATATGGCTTTCTGTAATTTGTATTCTGAGTTACATATTATAACATGGTCATTTGCAAATAAAACTGTACCTAAAAATACATTCTTAATTTTAAAATGAATTCCAAAATGTATCTGCAAAATAACATAATCATGACATGTTACAAAGCACTGGCTAAAGGGGTCAAACTTGTTCTTACACCTTTATTAATTGTTGATGTAGTATCATTATTATTTATTCTATTGATATTTTGTTTCTCATGTAAAACTTACTATTGCTACTAAATAAATGTTCAGGTATAGCATTCTGTTCCATAATATGCCATAATTTATTTTTATTCGCCTTATCGCGGACTTTTTCGAATTCTATAAATGCCATATATGTTGTATGCTATACTCACTATGTTTCTCAATTGTTTTATTAATGTTAATTATACAGTACATATAAGCTCTTTATTTACGAAATCCATGTTGAAATCCATCCTTTATAATATGCAAATAATTGTCTTGTCCATTTAGTGATTACAATAAAAAATACTGCAGCTACTCCATATTCAGCTATGATTGTGAGTTTGTATAAGAAGTCCTTATATCTGTCCATTTTTAATAACGGGTTTAATTGTCTTAACCACTTAGTGATTACAAAAAAATACTGCAACAGGAGCTAGAACTCTGTTGTTTTACAATAAATCAATACTGCAACAGGGACTATTCTTTTTCTGCTTGCCATCTGTCAATTGTGGATATAGTAGGACAACTGGGGCGAAAGAGGTACGGTAACCATCAAATACAAGTAAACGCTAAATAGCAACATGTGGAGGGTTGTCAGTTTAGCGGGGTTTTCCCCATTTCTGAACGTTTGTCTACTAATATTGCATAAAAACCCATTTATCTCGCCAATGGATTTCAGGAACTTTTTTTTTTTTGCTGCAGGTGAAATTGTAGTTTCTGGGTTCAATCTTGATATGAATGTTCATAATTCTATACTGTTAACTTTAGTTGGTTAAAATGATTGCCCGCCAAAATGTGTATAAGTGAACCAAAATCTTCATTTTAGGTGCCATTTTCTTCGAATCTATTAATAGAACTCCGAAAAAGTGCTAAAACCTACAGATATATTTTTCTATTCCTTCCTAATTTAATATTATTAAAACGTATGCTTTTAAAGCTCTGCTTGTTGTCGGGGCTTGATTCAAGTCCACCTCAATAATTAGGTCACACGTTTGGCCGGTAGAAGGCACTTTGTGGCTGTGCTGTTCATACGAAAGAGCCGCCAACATCCGAGAGGAAAACACATGTAGGAAAAACGCAATTAGACTTAAGGCGAGCGGAGGCTGTGGGGCCGTAGCGAGCCGCAACAAATCGACGGAGTCCGCTGATTTAGAGATTTGCGGGAGGTTAGATTAAGGTTACTGTGTGTTGTGTGTGTGTGTGTGTGTCTGTATATGTATATAAATTGGTTTAAGAAATCGCTATTTTAGTGGATTGCGCTTAAGGTGACAACTTCTACGCATGCGCAGTATTAACAAAATGCAGTACTTTCACATATAGCGATGAATATCAGAAAGTGTCTTAAAGGGACAGGATGGTTATAGACTTTCACAGTGTTCACATTACCTCTTTAACTTGGCGATATGTAATTTCGTTACTGACTGTGTGTTCAGTGATATTTTAGCAAGTGGGTGTGGGAGCCCATTCAAGCGGGTAGGGGTTTAGCTACAGGGAGAAGTAGTGTTTACTTGGTCTGAGGGAAATGAAGGATAAAGCCGCGCGATATTAAAAGACTCTTGGCCGTTTTCCACTGTGAGCATCACGCGCGTCACGAGTTCCGCATGCTGTGTACCCCTTCCAAGAGCTAAAGATTTAGCTGAGAGATAAGCTTCCCCATCCCATTAGGAAACTCGTGAACAAACAGATAGTTCTCCTTCAGCATTTCATTAGGAAGGTGTACATGGAACCGTTACCGTCGTCACTAATAAAATAACTGCTTTTTGATGTGTAACTTTGTATTGTTTTACTTAACGCATTTTTTAAGAGAGCAGCTGCCATAAAAATCTCACTGAAACCATCGAAAACTTTTTTGAAATATTGATAGATATTCATAACAAAAGTTGTGACTGAATAAGCCATATTCTTTCAAGGACACATACCATTATTTAGAAATAAAATGTGGTATTTTTTCAACACATTTGTAGTACATAATTATTATCATAGATAACTTAGATATATTATAAGGGAAAACTTCTCCTATAGAAAATTGAGGTCATACCAGAATGAAGGCAAGGATGATCTGCATAGTTGTATTGTGTGTATACAGTAACGTTTCTTTCGTACTATAATGCCACCACACGGCGCCTCGCTGATCAGTCGCTACTACCCAGGCTTCCTTCAGTTTAATATCCGCGCAACCGCCTCACATTCTTATAGCTACAATTTTAATTATAAGATAGTACATACAAGAAAGTATCAGGCGAGAAATTCGCTTAATTTCAAATATTGAATCATCGAGTATAACTTAAAATTTGCTGAGAAGATGTCAGAAATGTGTGGATAGAGAGGGGCAGCATTTTAAACAGTTCTTATGTTAAGATATGTGCTTATCGTCAATGTAAATGTAACTGTAACTAGAAACTACGAGACGATTGCGCGGATATTTAGCAGTTTCGGCGGAGCCCGAGCTCTAGTGGCCAGCTCGCAATCCGCAGTACGGTGGTCAGTGCGAAAGAAGGATACTGTATTTTGGGTAAGCGCCATCCCATTCTCTGCAGCGGATAGTTGAAAGCATCTAAGTTTTGAAACCCGGTACTAATATGTACGTACTAAAATCTGGAGATTTTGCTTCAAGAAGTGTTAGATTTCGAAGGTGATCTAGCGAACTTCTAATAGCATAGTTGACAACACTTAGCAGTAAGAGGTAGAAGAGTAGCCAATCAGAAAGGTACATCACAGGTCCAAGTTTAACGGCAAATCACCTACTCACCACACCTTTTCCAGACTAATAATACAATGTTTAACCAAGTACCTAAAAATACGACATTGTATATGAAGTTTAAAACGTTATAAGTAAGAGTGGGATTCGAACTCAGCACCTGATCATTAGAAATTTGCCACGCTTTTTCGTACACAAAGTGACGATATTGATATAATAGGTCACCTCTGATACCACCTAATTCATTATATGTACAATAATATATGTGTGTATATGGGTATATAAGAACGTATTAATATTATTATTTATTACTGCTTATTGCTTATTTATTACTCCAATATTGCATTCGTGTATATTAACTTTATAGTACAAGATGTATTAAAAATAAATGAAATTCTACTTATTTCCAGCTGCTTTGGGCGTATCATATATCATTTGGTTTGCCTATCGGAATAAACTCGATGGGTGTTTTGGAACACCTCGTATACATGTCATAATTATGCTTTTTAACCACATACAACTAATCTTTAAAATTAAGTTAAAACGTTAAGTTCATTTTTTATTTATAAAAGAGCGTATTCAAGGTTTCCTTTTAAAATATGTAGATTACAATCCCCTTCTCGTAAACTTCAAACAAAGTGAGAGATAGAAACTGCTAAAGTAAATTCTGCAGGAAATATGACAGCCATAGAGACTCCTCATCTTGAGTTCGTATAATTTGACGCAGGTCTGCCTGCGCATAAGATGAATATTGTGCAGGGAGAAGTGACAGTGGAGTTATAAGGATGTCACACCACGCCTCTGTTACAAATGCTATGATGGACGTTAGGAAATCAATCCTTAAAATCTGGGCCACAAAAAGGCCAAGAGAAGACACTGCTCTCTGAATGGAAAATATACCGATTTTCATGAAAAGCTTTCCGAGTCATTTACGACTAAATTAAATTTTGTCACTGGCTCAGAACAGCAGACCAGTGTATTCAAGATTATACTTAAAACATTACAAGCAATGGTGACTTTAGAAACAAGAAATATTGACATTGCTGACATCATTAATTTAGATTGCATTATATATTTCGAATTATTGTGCTACAGTCTTCACTTATAGTTTGTAATATAAAAGTAGTTTCAAATATGTGTTTTTAAGTGCGTATAATTTTATGCTTCTTGGCGGGAAAAATTTTACACTAACTTCAACACGAAGTTAAAAAGAATCTGATGTGTTGTACTCATATGACTTTGTCTACTCACCTTTATACAAACTATTCTTACAAACGCTTATTCTCCTATCTCCTTTAAGTTAATCGACATAAACATTTGCAGAAATTGTCTTATTTCACATTTCCTTGTAAGTACAATGGTATTGGGGAAAACAGTATCCTTTAAGCGACAGTCAAATCCTTTAAGAGCGGGTCGCTAGTAGTAGCTTTGAAAATCCTTTTTGTTTACATGGCTGAGAGAGAGAGAGAGAGAGAGAGAATAACGACTTCCCATTTATAAAGGTATTATTTAAATGCAGTATGTAAATGCAGAACAATAACAATGAATACTTCGAAAAGGATTAACTGCACAAAAAATAAATAAATAAATAAAAAGTAGAAATTGGGTGCCTTTACGAGATACATATTTTATGTGCAGTAACCCCTAAGTTTAAGGTTTGAGAAAATGAATTCATAATGAAGTATTCCGAGGCTATTCCCATAAAAGTTTAGATATTCACTTAATTTCTCATGATAATTACGTAACTTGTGGTATGTTAATCAAAATCGTTAGAACCATTTATGATTCAGTAACAATTTTCCATGTGTGGTTTGGGATGGGCATTCTATTGAAAAACTTTGTGTCGCATTCTTGGAAGATGCTGAACTTAAATACGAAGTTTGGTATTTAACCGACTTCTCGTTTTCGAGTTACGCTGTTCACAGACTCACATAGACCTTTTTCTGAAGAAAATCTTGTGTGTTACACTCACATGGTTTCTCTATCCCCTTTCCTTTACTAGTGACTGTACAAACTATTCTTACGAAAGGTTATTACTTTGTCTATCATGTACATAGTAACATAATAAATAGAGAAGCTATTACGGAAATATACATTCCAGCCAAGAATTCGATACCGAAATTTCACTGGAAATACATGTCTTGAGGTCCCCCGAATCCAGGATTCAGAAATTTGTGTCTGCCTGTGAACAGCATAACTCAAAAACGAAAGGTGAGATAAGTACTAAATTTGATGTTCAAGTTCAGCATTTTCCAAGATAGAAAAGTTTTCAAAAAATCCTTACATACAACTACCCTTTACAGTTTACATGGAGCATTTTTCTAAACTTTTAAGTCTCTCAAAGATGGATCTAAGCATTTTGATTCAAATACCTCAGCAGTATACTAAGGCGGCTACGGGCAAAATGGGGTATTGTTCTCATCCGGACAATGGGATTAAAACTCTTTGTTCTATACCGCAGCCAAAGATCCTTCTTTGTGTTCTCGTACAGAACAATGGGGTATTGTCCCCGTACAGGACAATAAGATTAATGACCCTTTGTCCCACACTGCCAGCCACGCACCCTCGTTGTGTTACTCTGACATGTCGCTAATGGAGGTGTCAGATTTGATTGTCAAGAGTTTGACAAGGGTTTGATAAAGATCGTACATGTATAACGCTTTGTTCTATGCCGCTGGACACGCCTCTCCTTTGTGCGCTACTGAAGGTGCTCGCCTAAAAACCCGAACAATGGGGTATTGTTCTCGTTGCTAATGGACCCACAAAGGGAGATGCCTCAAATTGATAAGGATGTAATCCGTTTGCCTTTGTAATGAGATATCCCTTAGCTCTATGCCTCGGGTCCGCTCCTTTGTGCGTTACAATACCGCCAGCCAGAGAACGCCAAACAATGGGGTATTTTTCTCCTCGCTAATGGAGGTGCCTCTTTGTGTCCTAGTCCTAACCCCGCCCGCTCGACGACTGGGACAATTGGGGTACTGTTCTTGTCGCGTGCCGCCACCCCCACGTAAATCGATGGAAGAGGTAAAGTTCTAAATATCTGATTTAATAAATCAGGTAATGTTCGATCATGCATAATATCATCTAACGTTATTGAAACAATATCAGGGATTTATACTGCTAACAAAGGCTATATTGCGTTCTAACGTCTTGGATTCCCAGGTTACGTCCCTTAAAGGACTGGACGCAGGCCGTTGATTTAAGTACCCTACCGTCACTGTCTTTGATTGATTAATATAATTAAGTGGATATGAATTGACTCGCACACCTGGTTGTCCTCGTATATGTATGTTAGCACATTTATAACTATCGCGCTCATTGATCTTAACCTGTCCAGAGACCCTTCAACTCGTAATGAAAAAAAAACCAGTAGCGGGCTTCTGTCTGCTAATAACAAGTTTCGATCTACATTTCACCCCACCCCCCTCCGCGACTGCTGCGTGACATCACTAACTGTTCGTGCATGCATAACAGCACTGAAAATCAGGGATTTAAAGCGCTAACAAATACTATATTGCGCTCTAAGGATCGATTAATTCAATTATTCCAATTAAGTATTTCTTTATTGTAACGGTATAAAGAGTTGATGCCGATAAAGTACCCCACTCACCCTCGCAAGCAAGCGCGTGCCCCGGAAATATATTTTCTAAAACTCAACTAGGCGATTATTACGATTGTATAATTATTACAGCTAATAACACATGTGCAATCCTGCTTTCAGGGAAATGATCGGACTTATAAGAATATTACATCACTTAGACGAATTAAAAGTGCATGACTAAATGGCAGAGTTAGCGTAAATAGCTACCTCGTAAAAATACGCAAGACGCTAAAAGACATATTTTAAAGGTGATATCTTTCGGAAGCCTGAGCGTATACTCCCGCTCTCGCCAGCGATCTCACGCGTAATGAATCAGGTCATATCGACACAACCCTGGTATACATCGCCCCACCAGGCGGCTAACCAGTTCCTTCCCTCTTCTATACTGCTCTCTGCCGCACGGAGGGAAGGTACGCTTACACATTCTGCTTGACTACTTCTTGCTTGATATGCCTTTAAACATTCAAGTAAAAATAACGAGCGTGAATCGTTTGAAATGGGGATAAGGAACTTCACGCTTCACGATTTTTTTTTATTTCCAAGGGTTGTTTGCACGCGGAGGTGGCTCATAAGAACTTAAATAAATATGAGTTATGTTGCTCTCTATTGAAAGTCAGGACAACAAATCATTCCCTTTGTTGTTCTTTTAACACTAGTTAAAGAGGGTTCATAAATAAAACTCATTCTTTTGTATTTCCGCAACAAAATGAAAAGCCACCTGTAGCAGATCCGCGATTCTTTAGACATGCAATGGCTAAAGCGGTATTGAATATCAGTGGAGAATCGAACCTTGAACTCAAGCTAAAAAATAAGGAGCTCTCAAAACAGGCATCACCCTCTTAAAAAACATAATGACAACACGAGGTAAAATACATGCAATCTTCGAGAAGTAAAATAATACACTCTGAAAGACAGAACTTAAAGACAGAACTCGGTGTAAATGTAAACACTGTGGGGCAGGGACTTTAAAACATGCGATGATGCAGTATAAAAGAGTTGATGTTGATAAAGTGCCCCACTCAAGCACCTCCGCACACACGCACACTCTTTCTTTCTCTCCCTCGCACATTTGCGCTAGCATATGCTACATTAATATAATTATAGATTCATTGATATTGAATGACCGAGTCGCCAACGAATTATACTGCGGTTTTCACATCCCCGGCAAAATATTTTGATTACCCCTGAGAGTGGGTAAAACAGACGTCGCTCGGGAAATCCCGCTCACAAAGAAGATACTTAGACACCAAGCTTTACGGCGTTAATGAACCGGATTTCCAAACGTATTTAATAAACGTATTTAAAACAATAGTCCCAGCGTTATATACACAGAAGGATTTTCCCTACAGATATATTACCTCCACCACTCTGGAAATTACTCTCCTTTTTTGCATGTATTATCGCTCCAGGAAAATTATATCAAGAGAAATAACACTTTATTTTTCATTATTTTACGCTAAAAGTATAGCTAAATAATACATGCAATACGTTATTTATAAATAAGTAATGCAATATGAGTCTCCTTTAACTGAAACTGTTAACGAACCATGTTTTAAAGAAATTTAAAACGTGATGTATGTTTTGTCTATAATACCTGATGGAACAGGTATGTATAGGTTTAGACAGCGACATTTGACTATCTTTAATCCGCGGGTTACAGTACATTATGTTTAACAAAGGCAGCCTTAAAATGAAATATGACAGTCTTTAGACTAAATCTAAATAACATGTGTCTCTGGACTTTAAATCATGCAGATACTCTGGATTAAAATACAGGTGCTCTCAAAACAGGCATTCCTCTCCTATAAAATACATAAGTATCGAAAAAGTGTAAATAACAACCCCATCAAAAGTTGTGTTGAGTATTCTAGAAGAGAAGTCGACCATGGGAGGACTTCAAATAAAACGTTGTATCTGTTTGTAAAACTTTCTTTTCTAAAAACGCGCACCAGCTGTCCATGAGAAATTACACAAGAAGTTATACCGTTGTACACCCTTGCAAAATATGTTGTATACCCCTTGAGGTGGGGTAAAACAGTTCTTGGAAAATGCCGCTTTCAAGATATTCATAGACGCAGGTCTTTACGTCGTTAATTGGAGGAATTTCCAAACAGCACACACCGAGGAGATAGCGTCCCCGTATATCCCTGAGTGCTTCTAATATAACACCTAAGGCAATAATAAACGTATTCGAAACAACCTAGTGTTCAGTGAGGAGAAGTAAAATCAGAGAGAGGACTGATACTGTAATATTAATACTGATTGAATACCGGAACTCTATTGAGTTATGTCTAAATATTATAGGACTTCTACATCGCTCCAGGAAAATTATATCAAGAGCATCAATACTTTGTTTATATTATTTTACACTTAAATTATAGATAAATAAAACATGCAATAGGATTTTATAAAAAAATAAATAATGAAGTATGAATCTCCTTAATTTGACAGGGGTCACAAACCATATTTTAAAAGAAATTTAAAAGGTGATGTATGTTTTGTCTATAATACTTGATGGAACAGGTGTATACAGGCTTAGACAGGGGCATTTGACTACCTTCAAACCCAGAGCTAAGAGACATTATGTTAACAAAAGCAGTCTTAGAATGAAATATGTCAGTCTTTAGACTAAATGTAAACAACAAGGGTCTAGCGGCTTTAAATCGTGCAGACACTCAAACTAAAAAATGCAGGAGCTCTTATAACAGATATTCCTTTCTTAGAAAATTTACAGTGACACTAGAGGTAAAATACAGAGCTTCATGCATGTAGCCTTCGAGAAGTAAAATAATACATCCTGAAAGACAGAACTTAAAGACAGACCTCGGTGCAAATGTAAATAACATAGGGAGGAGACTTCAAAACATACCCTGTCGAAACTTGTGTTGAGTACTCTAGCACAGAGATCGAACAATGCGAGGAATTCACATATATTTGATATCCGCACACAAGCGGTCTTCGAGAAATTCGACAGCAAGTTATACCGTTGTACACCCCTTGAAAATACGTTGTATACGCCTAAGTTTGGGGTAAGCCATCCTATCGATACAAAGGCTTTCCTCATGTCTATAAATTATAGTATCCCCACATCGCTCCAAAGTGATAATAAATAAAAAGTCCGCCTCTCTGCATGGGGTAGCATGTCTGCTTCACATTCGAGAGGTCGCGAAATCGAATCTCGGTTAGGTGAGTTACTTGATAAGGAAAAACCCGCCCATTAAAGCGTCTTTATAAGCATAGGTGTAAATTGCATGTTTTTATATGACTTCTCATTTGTCTGAAAAGGCCATAGTTATCGGGAAAAAACCTCTCCACATAGATGATGCTGTAAATCTTCTAACTTGTTTAGATGCATTTTATTTATACACCTGTCAAACACAAGAATTGTTTGTATGATACCGAAAATAAAATTATGCTTTTATGGGATGTTAGGCAAAGAAATATGATTTGGAGGGTGTGATAGGGAGAGTATTATATGAAGAATTAAAATGGGACAAAGAATTCAACTTAAGAAACTCTTCTTTCTAGGACTTTCTCTTAAATATATTCAATAGGGGCAACCCAGAGCCTGATGGGGAGATTTATTTGTGTCGGAACGGACTTCATAGTTAGTCTTGAAGAAAGAAGATTCGTAACTAGGACCGTCTGTAATGAAGATAGTACTTGCAGGCGACTACGAAACCAAGGTCTTTTGTGTGTAATACACTAACTAATCTAGCGGATGGTTCAGACGATAACGTCTGTGCTCCGCATAGGAAGGTCGAGGGTTTAATTCACGCAGGTGACACTCCAGACCCCGGGATGGTTTTCGCTGTTTACGGTAATATTTAATGCTGAACACAGGTTTCCTATGTGGCATGATGTATACGGCCTGTATATAGAACACTGTACTTAAACATTCGTAGACGGAAGGTCATTCGAGTGAATCACACCAGATATTTTCTTTATGTGTTATGGGTATATATAGAGATTTTTAAGTAATGCTTTATAAGAAATTAGCTATAGCAATTATTTCTAAGTATTATTCCCTTTTTAGTGCTGCAATGAAGCTTATTATTATTATTATTATTATTATTATTATTATCGTCAACCTTTGAAAACATATATTTCCTAGCGGGTATGGTGTATAGACCCTGTATATGGAACACTGTACTTAAACATCCGTAAATGGAAAGCCATTCGAGTGTATCTCATCGGATATTTCCTTTATGTGTTATACATAAGAAATTAACTATCGCAATTACTTCTAAGTATTATATCCTTCTTCAGTGCAGCAATCAAGTTTACTATTATTATTAATATTATTATTTTTATAGTCAAGAAAGCTTATTTGTTTATTCCCTTTAAACAGACTGGTGTTTCAGTCCCCATGTCTAAAAACTATAAGATCCCTATATTGCTCCAGGAAACATGATATCAAGAGAAACAATACCTCCTTTTCATTACTGACACTAAAATTACTGTTAAACAATACATGCAATACATTATGTATACAACCCTATGTATGAGGTTGGAGTTGCTGGATGGCATCCTATGACAGTACTCACAATCATATCATAATAGAGTAACACTTTGAACGCAGTCGGGTGCTTCAAATATATTACTTGAGTGAATATTTTGGTAATGTAGTAATAAACAACGGAATTTAGCAATACACTTATTCGAAACATAATATGCCAGCGTTATATACGAAAGGATTTTATCTACCGCCATATTATTTTATGACGCCGGAATTCCCCTTACTGGTTTAAACGCGTTTATTTTTTAAATGTTCCCTCTGCGAGACCAGCTCCCCTCCATGGCTCCTTAGAAAATATGCTTATAGTCGAGTAGCCAATCAGATCATTATATTTTATACCATCACGCCTCTCGCCTCCAGTTTTTTACGGGAAAATGTTGTATAAAAGAGACAGCTGCTCCAGCACTTTTCAACCTGACTTGCGAGAACACATTAACCTAAGTACTGTTCTTGTTTTTTACATGTGTCTGCGAAATAGCATCAAACACCATTATCTACTAAGTTTTAAAAACCTATTATTTACTTTAAAAGCTTACTGATTACTTTCTGCATTTAACTTATAAATGTGTTTTTTAATGTCGATGTTTATATACAAATAGCTGAACATTCTGCAGTTAACAGCCAGCTGTGTGAATTTCATTTTTCTCAAATGCAAGCAGTTAAGTTAATTATTCATTTTTACGTAAACTTATTATTCTAGATGTTTAAATAAGAGATATTAGCGAGTGAATTATATTATAACTTCTAGAGATAAAATGCAATTACTTGCATACCTTCTTACCATTTTTTGCTTTTAGGATATTACAAAAAGTCTGTTGTGCGAATCATTCGCTGTAATGAAGTAAATGTTTACATTGTATTAAAAAATTTAAATCGAAAAATATCCTGCTTAATGGACTTCATTAGTGAATCGGAATCTCCTTATATTTACACGTATTATTATTATTATTATTATTATTATTATATTATACAGAAAATGCTAATAATCTCGTGACTTGTAAAACAAATGGTTTCCTATGAAATACAGACTCTAATAAAGAATTTTTTTCTGTTCCAAATGCAAAGGGTTTAGCAACCCAACTTAACACACTGGCCGGAGATGGCGTTTTCCCAACTGTTCAAAGACTACCAGATCTTCAGCTAGAGGAGCCTTATAATATAAAAGCCATAAGAAAAATTTACATGAGATTTGGTGCTAGAATGTTTGCAGTCTTAGTCGAAAAGGAGGTTTTTATTCCAGCGAGATATTCAACCCTAGCAAGCGAACAGTTGGAGGAAATGCCCGGGAAATCTCAAATGCTATAACAGAGAATGGTACCAGCTGGCAAGTTTAAGACATATAACATGACTTTTCTTCGTGTTAAGGTTTGTAGAAGTAATTCAGCTAACCTTTCAATGTTTCATGTATTGTTACAGCCTTTGAGTTTATAAATACACGGCTCACTAGGATAACATTTGTATAAAGTATGCATCACTGTATTGAAAAGAAACATATGTAAGTATCGTTGACGTTGTAGTCTGGCCGAGGTCATGCAGAGAGATGTTTAATAGCCCTTTCAATGATTCTTTACCTCAAATCATAAACCTACAACAAACTGCAAATAATTTATATGTGTGTTACAGGACTACAAGAGCGAAAGTAGATGAAGAAGAACGGATTAGTGTAAAAAGAACACCATAAACGGAAGCGTAATAGGAACATCTTCAACAACGTGTAGTGACCCTATTCAATGAAGAATTGCATCACTGGGAAGTATCGAACCTGTAAGAGAAATCATTCGCGTGTATAATATAGCAACAATATAACTTATTTGCTCACTATTATTTTTTTTCTTGCCAATACCATTCATTTCATAAATAATTGCAAAACTTGTTTAAAGGAGTATATAATATCTTAAAACATAGATGCTGCATGAAATCTAAAAAAATATTTAATGAGCTAGTTTTGAAAGACGCTCAATTAATCTAGAAGTCAGAACCATCTAATATTTGATGGCATGATATGATGTGTATAATAAGATTAATAAAAAAATCTGATGTGTTACACTCACATGACTTTTTCTACTCTTGTACAAACTATTTTTACAAACGCTTATTCTCCATATGCTTCATGTTAATCGAGATATCGAGATGTCAATCTTATTGGTAATTTTCATGTAGATGCAAGGGGAATATGGTAGGTTTTAAATGATAGTCAAATATTTTAACGCTGGTTGCTATGTGGCGCATTCCATTCTCTTTGCATGTCCAGGACATAAAATAAATGAATAACGAATTTGAGAAAAAGTGTAAGTATTGGAAAATTTAAGGAAATAACAAGCAATACCTCGAAAACGGTTCACTCAACAAAAGAAATGTATATGACATAAGTTGTGTATTTTAACGCGATCTACATTTTTTGTGTAGTAAAATTCTGTCTATCTCTTACGGTGTACCAGTTATGCAAAAGTCGTTCACAATGAAGAATACCTTTGGAGACATTCCCAGAAAATTCGAGATATACATTTCATTTCTCATGACATTATCTTAAACATGTGATATTTTAATCAAAATCGTTAGAGCCATTTTTGAGAAAATTAAAATTTTCAAAAACTGTTCCATGTAAAGGGTAGTCTGGGGTGGGGGGATTTTCTTGAAAACCTTCGTGTCGCATCTCTGGAAGATACTGAACCTAAATACCAAGTTTGGTGTTTATCCGACTGTTCGTTTTTGAGTTATGCTGTTCACAGACACACAGACACACACACAGACACACACACACACAGACACACACACGGACATGTTTTCCAAAAATGCTTTTTTTGGATTCAGGAGGTCTCAAAACATGTATTTCCGGTGAAATCTCGGTATCGAATTTTTGGGTGGAATGCAACATTTCCCCTACTTACTATACGTAGTAGAGAAAGTAAAAAGAGAACTGTGTAATATGAACAACATTTTTTACTTTCTCTACCACGTATAGTAAGTAGGGGAAGTATTGTATTCCACCCAAAAATTCGATACCGAGATTTCACCGGAAATACATGTAGAGAAAGTAAAAAGAGAACTGTGTAATATGAACAACATTTTTTACTTTCTCTACCACGTATAGTAAGTAGGGGAAGTATTGTATTCCACCCAAAAATTCGATACCAAGATTTCACCGGAAATACATGTTTTGAGACCCCTGAATTCAAAAAAAGCATTTTTGGAAACATGTCCGTGTGTGTGTCTGTGTGTCTGTGTGTGTCTGTCTGTGAACAGCATAACTCAGAAACGAACATTCGGATAAACACCAAACTTGGTATTTAGGTTCAGTATCTTCCAGAAATGCGACACGAAGGTTTCCAAGAAAATCCCCCACCCCAAATTACCCTTTACATGGAAGATTTTTCGAAAATTTTAATTTTCTCAAAAATGGCTCTAAGGATTTTGATTAAAATATCATATGTTTAAGATATTTTTACGACAAGTAAAATGTATATTTTGAATTTTTTGGGAATGTCTCCAAAAGTATTCTTCATTGTGAAAGACTTTTGCATAACTTGTAAACCATAAGAGATAGACAAACGTTTACTACACCAAAAATATAGACCGCGTTAAAATACACAATTTATGTTATACACATTTTATTTGTTGGGTGAAGCATTTTCGAGATATATTGATTTTTCAATACTTATTTTCTAAAATGGGAATTTGTTATTCATTTTTTGTCTTGGATATGCAAAGAATATTAATCTGTGGCAAAGGGAATGGTGCTGCACCTAGCAACCAGCTATTAAGAGATATGTATGTGCTTAAAGGCTACTGTATTTCTATATTGCCCTTGTAAATATATATTCCCCTTACATCTACAAGAAAATTAGCAATAAGATAGAGTCTGCAAATGTTTATCTCGATTAGCATGAAGTAGATGGAGAATAAGGGTTTGTAAAAATAGTTTGTACAAGAGTAGAGAAAGTCATGGTAGTGTAACACATCAGCTTTTTTTATAAACATTATCCTAGGACAATCCTTCAGAAAACCATATATCTTTCCCAATGACAGCGATGTTAGTCTTGACCTTCTAAGCACTTAATTATATAATCATATACATCACAGAGAAAAAGGCCTGCATGTAAACACTTTATCCGTAAAAAATTAAACATCTCAGCAATGTCTGGATACTGTATTTTATAGGTAGAACTTGCTGTTATTTTGAAGTTCTTAACTATCATCGACAATTATTAACACCATTTTGGGCCTGTCATGCTATAAACTTAGATGCCTTCAGCTTAGTTATAATTTCTTCAATCTCCATCGTATGATCGCTAATGTCAGTGTCTTTCGATGCCATAAGTGACCTCAATATATTTACCAGTCTATTCTGATTTTCAAGCGTAGATATCACTGAAGTATCATCATATGGAGGCCTTAAATTGGTAAACACATGACTTCTGCTGTATCCAGATTTCTCACCCGCAGTAGGCTTAAGTGAAGGATAGGGACCTGATCCTGTATAACATTCCCCTGTATTTATTTTTGGATCTTCAAGCGTAGCTATCACACAATTCTCACCACATGGAAAAGTTAAAAATTAGTAAATACCCGACTTCTGCTATATTCTGATTCCTAACCTACAGGAGACTCAAGTGTAGCACAGAGAATTCGATTGAGTATAACATCTTGCTCTATGCATCTTAAGTCTTGACAAAAAGCGATCTTTAAAATCTGACCACATTACAGGATTTAACGACTCGTTTTCCTTTATGTGTAATGTATGAAAAATTGAGCTACTTATAAGTTGTTTGCATCGATTTTCTCTCACAATAGCTCATGCTAAAGCTATAAAAGGAATTAAATGAATACGTGAATGCTAAAGCTCGAAGAATTAAAAGCGAATGATTCAATTCATAACACGCAACCAAGTATATATCTCGAATGAGGGTGATGGAGAGGAGCCTCGGCATATGCATGTCAGGGGGAAAAGGATACTTTCTGGAAACATTCGTCATCCAGACAGCATTGTTCTCAGGAGCCGTAGACTCTAGGTTCAAATCTTTAAAAGTTAGGAAACCCACCCTTTGCCTGTCATGGTTCCTGAACCGTCCTAAGCGCGTAACATCGTAGCGTTACACCGCCAAATAACACCACGTAAGCAACGTAACCAGTAAACGTAACCTACTTAACGAGTAAATGTAACCAACGTAGCCAGTATACTTAACCAACTTAACCAGCAAACGTAACCAACAGACGCAATCGAAAGATGCAAGCTGTGAGCAGGGGAAAATAATGCTCTCTGGAGAAATGTATCATCCAGACAGCGATTGGTCTCGGACTGCTTCCCTTTCTCTGTCGTCTGTATGCCTACGATCTGTTGCCTTCTGAAGGATGAAGTTGGAGATTGGTATAGTACTGTACGGCTTGCATTGCGCGGTATGCACCTAACATTTCCAGCTCTCAGACCATTTCAGCTGGTTGCGTGTCTCTGTCATCTGCCTGTCGACTATCTGTTGCCTTCTGAAGTACGAGGTTGGTGGTCGTTATAGATCTGTACAGCATGCATTGCGCTGGGTGTCCCTAACATTTCCAGCTCTAGGGACGTTCCAGCTAATCGAGCGTCTCTGCAATCTGCATGTCAACGATCTGTTGCCTTCTCAAGAATGAGGTTGGAGGTCGGTATAGATTTTTACAGCTAGCATTGCGCAGAATGTCGCTACCATTTCCGTCTCTCCGACCGTTCCAGCTGGTCGCGCGTCTCTACCATCTACATGTCGACGATCTGTTGGCTTCTGAAGGAATGTTTGGTGGTCGGTATAGATCTGTATATTTTGATTGCGCTGGATGTCTATAACATTTTCAGCACTCGGAGCGTTCCATCTGGTCGCGCGTCTCAGCAGTCTACATTTCGACAATCTGTTGGATTCTGAAGGATGAGGTTGGTGGTCGGTATAGATCTGTAGAGAATGCATTGCTCTGGGTTTCCCTAACATTTGCAGCTCTCGGAACGTTCCAGCTGGTCGCGCGACACTTTTATCTACATGTGACGATCTGTTGCCTTTTGAAGCAAAGTCTGGCGGTCCGTATAGATCTGTACAGATTGCATTGCTCTGGGTGTCTCTAACATTTCCAGCTCTCGGACCGTTGCAGCTGGCCGCGCGACTCTGTCATCTACATGTTGACGATCTGTTGCCTTTTGAAGCAAAGTCTGGTGGTCGGTATAGATCTGTACAGCCTGCATTGCACAGGGTGTTAATAACATTTCCAGCTCTTGGGCCGTTCCATCTGCTCGCGATGCTCTGCCATCTTAATGTCAAGGATCTCTTGTCTTCTGAAGAATGAGGTTTGTTCTTGGTATATATATGTACAGCTTGAGTTGCGCTGCTGTCCCTAAAATTTCCAGCTCTGGGAACGTTCCAGCTAGTCGCGCGTCTCTGCCATCTACATGTCGACGATCTGTTGCCTTCTGAAAGAATGTTTGGTGGTCGGTATAGATCTGTACAGTTTGCATTGCGCTGGGTGTCTATAAGATTTCCAGCTCTCGGACCGTTCCAGCTGATCGCGTGTCTCTGCAATCTACATGTCAACCATCTGTTGCCTTCTGAAGGATGAGGTTGGTGGTTGGTATAGATATGTAAAGCTTGCTTTGCACTGGGTGCCACTAACTTTTCCAGCTCTCTGCCCGTTCCAGACAGGCACACCTGGTTGCGCCTGTCTGTCATCTACATGTCGACGATTTGTTGCCTTCTGCAGGAAAGTTTGGTGGTCGGTATAGGTCTGTACATCAGGCTTAGATAGACATCCAATTCTTGACCGGATGACGCATGTTTCCAGAGAGCATCCTTTCTCCTGCTCGCAGTCTCCATCTTCTGCTTAAGTTTGTTGGTTACGTTTAGTGGTTACGTTGGTTACATTTACTGCTTACTTTGGTTACGCTAACCTTTTTCGTTGGTTAGGTATACTGGTTACATTTACTGGTTACGTTTATTAATTACGTTGTTTAAGTGGTGTTATGTGGCTGTGTATCGTGATTTATGCGGTTAGGACGGTCCCGGAAGCATGAGAGGCAAAGGGCGGGGTCACTACCTTTTAAAGATTCTAACCTAGAGTCTGTTCCAACCAACCTCGCGTCTACAGCTCGTGAGAACAATCGCTGTCGGAATGACGAAATATTTCCAGAGAGAATTTCTTTACCATTGCTATGCAAATGCCGAGGCTCTCCTCCACGCTTATTCGAGATATATACATAGTTGCGTGTTATGAATTTATTCATTTGTTTTTAATTCCTTCGAGCGTTAGCATTCACGTATTCACTTAACTTCTTTTACAGTCTAAGCATGAGCTGTTGTGAGAGAAAAACGATGCAACCAACTTATGAGAAACTCAATTTTTCATACATTACACATGGGAAAAAAACGAGACGTTAAAGGTTGTACGTGGGGTCAGATTTTAAAGAGTCGGATTTTGTCAAGGCCTAAAATGCATAGAGCAAGATGTTATACTGAATCGACTCCCTCTCCTACACTTGAGTCTCCTGTATGCGAGGAATCAGAATACAGTGTAAGTTGCGTGTTTACTAATTTGACGTTTCCATATAGTGAGTATTCAGTGATATCTACGCTTATCGATCCGAAGATAAATAGAGTGGAATGTTATAATGGATCGGATCGTTACCTTTCACTTGAGTTTACTGCGGGTCAGGAATCTGGATACAGCCGAAGTCGTGTGCTTACGAATTTGAAGTTTCCATATGATGATAATTCAGTAATATCTGCGCTTGAAGATCTGAAAGACTGATAAACATATTGAGGTTACTTATGGTATCGAAAGATGCTGGTATTAGCGATCCTACGACGGGGATTGAAGAAATTATAAGTGAGCTGAAGGCATCTAAAGTGATAGCATTACATTCCCAAAAATGGTGTTAATGAATTTCGATGATGGTTAACAAGAACCTAGAAATAACAAGAAGTTCTGCTTATAAAATACAGTATCCAGACATTGCTGAAATGTTTAATCTTTTACGGATAAAGTGTTTAAATGCAGGCCTCTTTCTCTCATGTATATGATTATATAATTAAGTGTTTAGAAGTTCTAGACTCTCATCGTTGTCTTTGGGAAATATGTATGGTCTTTGTGAAGGATTGTCCTAGGATAATGTTTATAAAGGAATGTTGTTTATATTATAGTTCTCTTCTTTATTAGTCTTATTATACACATTATATCATGCTATGAAATATTAAATGGATATGATTTCTGGATTACTTAAGAGACTTTCAAAATTAGTTCATTAAATATTTTTTAGACTTCATGCAGCATCACTGTTTTAAGATATTGCATACTCCATTAAGCAAATTATGCAATTATTTATGATATGAACAATATTAGCAAGAAAAACAATAATAGTAAGCAAATAAGTTATATTATTGCTATATTATATACACACACAAATGTTTCTTATTGCAGGTTTCACGCTTCCCGGTGTTGCAATTCTTCATTGAACAAGATCACTACACGTTGTAGAGAATGTTCTTATTACATTTCGGTTTATGGTTCTTTTTTACACTAACTCGTTTTTCTTCTTTATTTACCTTCATCCTTGTAGTCATGTAACACACATTCAAATTATTTGCAGCTTGTTGTAAGTTTATGCTTTCAGGTCAAGTATCATGGGAAGGGCTATTGAACTTCACTTTGCATAACTTTGCCCAGACTACTACCTCAACGATATTTACACATGTTTCTTTTCAATACAGTGATGCAAACTTTAAATAAATGTTATCCTAGTGAGGCGTGTATTTATAAACTCAAAGGCTGTAACTCTACATGAAACATTGAAAGGTTAGCTGAATTTTTTCTACTAACCTTAACAGGAAGAAAAGGCAATTTACATGTCTTAAACCTGCCAGCTGATACTATTCCGTCATATACCATTTGAAACTTCCCAGGCATTTCCTCCAACTGTTCGCTTGTTAGGGTTGAATATCTCTCTGGAAGAAAAACTTGCTTTTCGAATAAGACTGCAAACACTCTAGCACCAAATCTCGTATAAGTTTTTCTTATGGCTTTTATATTATAAGGGTCCTCTAGCTGAAGATCTGGTAGTCTTTGAACAGTTAGAAAACGCTATTTCCAGCCAGTGTGTTAAGTTGGGTTGCTAAACCCTCTGCATTAAGAACAGAAAAACAAATGACTTATTAGAGTCTGTATTTCATAAAAATGATTTATTTTAAAAGTCATGAGATTATTAACATTTTCTGTATAATATAATAATAATGATGATGACAATAATAATGATAATATGTGTAAATATTAGGAGGTTCTGATTCAATAATGAAGTCCATTAAGTGGGCTATTTTTCGATTTAAATGTTTTATTATAGTTTAAACGTTTACTTCATTACTGGGAATAATTCGCAAACAGACTTTTTGTAATATTCTAAAAGCAAAAACGTTAAGAAGGTATTTAAATAATTGTATTTTTTCTCTAGAAATTATGAAATAATTCACACGCTAAATATCCCTTATTTAAACTTCCTGAATAATAAGTTTCCTTAAAAATGAATAATTAACTTAACTGCTTGCATTTGAGAAAAATGTAATTCACACAGCTAGCAATTAACTGTAGAATGTTCAATTATTTGTGTATAAACAGCTACAATCAAAAAACAAGAACACATTTATAAGTTAAATGCGGTTAGTAATGAGCTAACTTTTAGAGTAAATAAGGTGCTTTTATCACTTAGCAGATATTGGTGTTTGATGAAATTTCACAGAGAGATGTAAAATACAAGAACAGTACTTAGGTCGATGTAGTCTCACAAGACAGGGTGAAAACTGTTGGAGAATCTGTCTCTTTTATATAACTTTTACCCGTATAAAGCTGCAGGCGAGAGGCGTGACGGTATAAAATAAATTTATCTGATTGTCTACTCGAGAATAAACATGTTTTCTAGGGAGTCATGGAGGGGATCTAGTCTCGCAAAGGGGACATTTTAAAAATAAACACGTCTAAACCAGTTAGGGGAAATCCGACGTCATGCAGTAATATGGCGGTACGGATAATCCTCCGGTATATAGCGCTAGCCTATTATTTGTTGAATACGTGTATTGCTAGACTTCATTGTTTATTATTGCAGTACCAAGATATTCACTCAAATATTATGTTTGAAGCACCAGACTGCGCTCAGAGTGTTATTCTATCATGATATGATTGTCAGTAATACCGTAGGATGCTATCCCTAGAACTCCAACCCCATACACAGTGTTGTATAAATAACGTATTCATGTATTGTTTAACAGTAACTTTAGTGTGAGTAATGAATAGGAAGTATTGTTTCTCTTGATATAATTTTTCCTGGAGTAATGTAGGGATCTTATAATTTTTAGACATTGGGCCTGAAACACCAATCTTTTTAATGGAATACAACAAATAAGCTTACTTGACAATAATAATAATAATAATAATAATAATAATAATAATAATAATAATAAACTTGATTGCTGCACTGCAGAATGAACTAATGCTTAGAAATTATTTAGAAAATTAATGCTTTATAAAGTATTACTTAAAAATTCATCCATATATGCATAACACATAAAGAAAATATCTGGTGAGATACAGTCGAAAGGCACTCCATTTACGGATGTTTATATGTAGCGTTCTATATACACGGCCTATACACCATAGGCGCTAGGAAATAAGCAATGTCCTAGAAATTAATAGGTGCTTAAGTCGAATTCTTTCTCACATTTTAATTCTAAATACAATACTCTTCCAATACCATACAAACAACCATCCAAAACATATTTCTTTGTTTAACATCCCATAAAAATCAGTTTATTATCTGTATTATATACAGATTCTTTTATTTGACAGGTGTATAAATAAAATGCGTCTAAACAAGTTAGAAGATTTACAGCATCATCTATGTGGAGAGGTTTTTCCCGATAAGTATGTCTTTTCCAGACAAATGAGAAATGATTTTAAAAACACGCAATATACACCTGCGCTTATTAAGACGCTTAATAGGCGGGTTCTCCCTTATCCGATAACTCATCTAACCGCGATTCGAACTCGCGACCTCTCGAATGTAAAGTAGATACGCTATCTCCGCAGAGAAGTGGGTATTTATTTATTATCACCTCGAGTAGTGTGGGGATCCTATAACCTTTAGACATGAGGAAAGCCCTTGTATCGTTAGGGTGGTTTACCCTAACCTCAGGGGTATATAGCATATTCTGCAAGGGTGTGTATAACGTTAAACTTCCTGTCAAATTTTTCGAAGACCTCTGGTACGCGTCCTTAGAAAAAAATTTAAAAACGGATATTAAATTTGTATTCGAAGTCCTCCCATATTTCGAGCTCTCTGCTAGAATACTCAGTACAACTTTGGATATATTATGTTTGGAAGTCCTCTCCCTATGTTACTTACATTTACGCCGAGTTCTGTCTTTCAGGGAGTATTATTTTACTTTTCGAAGACTGCATGCATGAAGGTCCTCTGTATTTTACCTCCAGTGTCATTATATATTTTCTAAGAGAGGAATGTCTATTTTAAATGCTCCAGTACTTTTTAGCTAGAGTGTCTGCACGATTTAAAGCCGCTGGAGCGCTGTTATTTACATTTAGTCTAAAGATTGACGTATTTCATTTTAAGCTTGCTTTGTTAAAGATAATGTCCTGAATATCTGGGTTTAAAAATAGTCAAATGTCCCTGTCTAAACCTGTATACACCTGCTTCATCAGGTATTATAGATAAAACATACATCACCTTTAAATTTCTTTAAAAACATGCTTTGTTGTCCGTGTCAGATTAAAGAGACTCATATTTCATTATTTGATTATTTATTTGTTTATTTATAAATAACGCATTACATGTATTATTTAATTATTATTTTACCGTAAAATAACGAAAACGAAAGTATTGTTTCTCTTGATATCATTTTCCTGGAAGCGATGTGAGGATCTTATATCTTTGGATATGGTAAAGGCCTCTGTATTAATAGATTTCCGGTATTCAATCAGTATTAAATATTACAGATCAGAATCAGTCTTCTCTATGATTTTATTTCTCCTCACCGAACAATAGCCTATTGTTACGAATATGTTTATTATTCGCTCAGGTGTTATATTCGAGGCATTCCCAGGTATATGGGGATGTTTTCTCCTCGGTGTGTGCTGTTTGGAAATCCCTCCAAATAAGGACATAAAGATCTGCGTCTATGAATATCTTGAGAGCGTTATTTTCCAACAACTGGTTTGCCCCACCTCAGGGGTTATAAAACATATTTTGCAAGGGTGTACAACGGTATAACTTTTTGTGTAATTTCTCGAAAACCGCTAGTGCGCTTTTTTAGAAACAGATATAAGATTTATATTTGAAATCCTCCCATGGTCGACCTTTAGAGCACTCAACACAGCTGTCGATATGGCATGTTTTGATGTCCCACCCTATATTATTTACATTTTTATACTTATGTAGTTTCTTAGATATGAATGCCTGTTTTGAAAGCTCCTGTATTTTTTAGCTGAAGTATCTGCATGATTTAAAGCACATAAACCTCTGTTATTTACATTTGGTCTAAAGATTGCCATATTTAATTTTAAAGCTGCCTTTGTTAAAGATAATGTCCTGTAACATGCGGTTTAAGGATAGCAAAATGTCCCTGTCTAAACCGCTATACACCTGTTCCATTGGGTATTATAGACAAAACATGCATAACCTTTTTAATTTCTTTAAAAACATGGTTTGTGGTCCGCATCAGTTTAAAGAGACTCATATTTCATTATTATTTTTTTATAAATAACGTATTGCTTGTATTACTAAATTATAAATAACGCATTACGTGTATTATTTAACTATAATTTTAGCGTAAAATAATGAAAAAGAAGGTATTGTTTCTCTAGATATAATTTTCGTGGAGCAATAATAGAAGTAAAAATAGTTAGAGCAATTTCCAGAGTCATGGAGGTAATATGTCTGTAGGGAAAATCCTCCTGTGTATATATCGCTAGGCTATTGTTTTGAATACGTTTATTATTCACTCAAGTGTTATATTTGAAGCATTCACAGGTATATGGTGCGTCTGTTTGGAAATCCGTTCCAATGACGTCGTAAAGACTGGTGTCTAAGAATATTTTTTGAGAGCGGGATTCCCAGAGCGATGTCTGTATTACCCACCCACAGGAGGTATACAAAATGTTTTGACAGGGATGTGTAAACCACAGTATAATTCGTTAGCGTCTCTATCATTCTATATCAATGAATCGGCAATTACATTAATGCTGCGGTATGCTAGCACAAAGGAGAGAGGGAGAGAGTGAGAAACAATGTGCGTGTGTGCGGAGGTTGGTGAGCGGGGTACTTTTTAACATGGACTCTTTTATACTGCATCATCGCAAGTTTTAAGTCCCTGCCACATGTTATTTACATTTATACCGATTTCTGTCTAAGTTCTGTCTTTCAGTGTGTATTATTTTAGTTCTGGAGGACTGCATGCATGAAGGTTCCCTGTATTTTACCTCGAGTGATATTATATATTTCCTAAGACGGGAATGCCTGGTTCGAAAGCTCATGTATTTTTTAGCATAAGTTCAAGGTTCGATTCTCCTATGGTATTCAATAACGCTTTAGTCATTGCATGTTTAAACATTCACGGGTCTGCTAAAGGTGGCTTTTGATTTTGTTGCGAGAATACAAAAAAAATTGTTTTATTTATGAACCCTCTTTAACTAGTGTTAATTAAAAAACAACAAATGGAATGGTTTGTTGTCCTGACTTTTAATAGAGAGCCATATACTTAATATTTATTTAAGTTATTAAGAGCCAACCCACGTGTAAAACAAACCTTGGAAATAAAAAAAGATATCTTGGAGCGTGAAGTTCCTTATCCCCCTTTCAAACGATTCACGCCCGTTATTTTTTCTTGAAATGTTTAAAGGCATATCATGCAGGAAGTGATCAAGAGGAGTATGCAACCCTATCTTCCCTCCGTGCAGCAGAGAGCAGTATAGAAGTGGGGAGGAACTGGTTGGCCGCCTGGTGGGGCGGGGTATACCAGAATTGTGTCGATATGGCCTGATTCATTATGCGTGAGATCGCTGGCGAGAGCAGGAGTATACTCTCAGGCTTTCGAAAGTATCACTTAAAATACGTCTTTTAGCGTCTTGCGTATGTTTTCGAAGTAGTTATTTACCCTAACTCTGCCTTTTGGTCATACATCTTTAATTCATCTAAGTGATGTAATATTCTTAT
The DNA here is from genome assembly GCA_030765065.1 of Deroplatys truncata. NCBI lineage: Eukaryota > Metazoa > Arthropoda > Insecta > Mantodea > Mantidae > Deroplatys > Deroplatys truncata. The sequence goes on from CM060981.1 coordinate 273,713,169, forward strand.
AAGTCTGATAATTTTCCCCAAAGCAGAATTAAACTTGTGTTGTTAGCCGTGATAATTATACACTCATAATAATCGCCTAGTAAGTTCTAGAAAATATATTTGCGGGACACGCGCGTGCTTGCGAGGGTGAGTGGGGTACTTTATGGACATGAACTCTTTATAGCGTAACAATAAAAAATACTTAATTGGAATAATTGTATTCATCGATTCGTTAGAGCGCAATATATCCTTTGTTAGCGCTTTAAATTCCTGATTTTCTATGATGTTATGCATGCACGAACAGTTAGTGACGTCACGCAGCTATCGCGGAGAGGGTGAAATATAGTTCGAAACTTGTTATTACCAGACAGAAACCGGTTGCTGGGTTTTTTCATTACGAGTTGAAGGGCTTCTGAACAGGTTAAGACCAATGGGCGTGATAGTTATACATATGCTAACCCTTTGCTAACTAGTGGTATTGTTACAATACACCTCTCTGGTATTCTTTTCCTGCATGCTGCATGTTGATATTCTCTTAATACCTTGTTTGGTGATTACCATGTGCTTCCTTTATCGGTCAGTCCAGAAAATTTTCCGGCAGCTACGCTGTTCCCGCCAGAATGGAGTGCAGGCCGTGGTTACGTGATTTCGAGCCGTACGATATTTAATGTGTTTATCAAAAGTTTTAGTTACTATTACTACATACAGTACTACATACAAACGTAAGTTATATGCTGTATATTTTTAAACATATATCATAGAAACATGATGTAATATAAATGCCAGACATTTCTATTGACATACAGCACAGTAAACACATAATGGGTGGTATTGTTTCAATACCAGTATGGCGCATGCTGCATAGATTCCAATTCGGAAGTGAGAACGCATATTGCTATTGTGATATTGGATGTATATATCTATTGGTGTATAATATTAAATTATTCTTATAAAATTACTGAGTAACTAGTTATACTTTATTAGGCATTGAACTCTCCCAAGAAAGCTTTTAGCTATACAGAACATGAGTATCTTCTCTTGCATGTTACAGTGGTTTGTCGTGTTCTGATTTACAGAGATTCTCAACGTCTGTGCGCAACGTATGGACTTTGGATGAAATTAATCAGGAATTGTTAGCGGAAATATGGGCTGATATTCTTAGTGAAGGTTCTGAGGACGAGTTTATATTGTCCGATGAGGATACGTCACCGTATCCGGAGTCATGTGTAGTCAACGAAGAATTTGTGCTTACCTCAGCAGTGAACGAAACCTTTCCTCATGACAGTGACGGAGTTCACGTAAATGTAATAGTCGAGTTTCAGGCTACAGGAAATCCAGTTCCTGAACCATCAAATGAATTTAATGCTAAAAACTTATGCTCATCTACAACTTCAACTGCCTCCGTTCTCATGCCTAATACAATGGAAACTTCTGTAGTCAACAATCAAAGTGAAACAGATTCTGATGATGAGACACCTTTGATGTACAGGAGAACAATGGGGGCTGTCTCGAGGACACGTGGAACGCCAGCATCTGCCTTTCATGGAAGTTACAGGATCTGAATATCCAGTAGATGTTTTTTGCCTAAGTTTTCCTGACAGCCTAATTGACGATATTGTGTATCACAGCAATCTATACGCCGCACAGATCGGAGGGGGCATAAACTACACACCAACCACTTCTAATCAGATGAAAACCTTTCTGACCATAAATATTTTAATGGGAATAAAAATTGCCAAGCTACAGAGACTACTGGGTCTCTGACCCCAAACTCCGGAATCCTTACATTAGTAGCCTTATGCCTGTAAACAGATTCATGTGGCTCTTATCTGGCTTGCATTTTAACGACAACTCCTTGCAGCAGCCAAAGGGGGCTCCTGGGTACAAGTTGTTAAATCAGGCCTGCCTTGACACCCTTTCTAGAACATTTGAGGAATATTACCGTCCAACTCAAACACCAGGCAGTGGATGAATCTATGATCAGATTCAAAGGTCACTCAACTATAAAACAATACATGTCTGCCTAAGCCTGTGAAAAGAGGTTATATGGTATGGGTTCGAGCTGATTCAAATGGTTATGTCTGCCAGTTTGAAGTCTATACTGGGAAGATTGGAGACGTGACTGAAAGAGACTTGGGAGGCCGTGTTGTGAAAACACTATGCTCTAATTTAGAAGGAAAAGGATACGAAATATATTTTGATAACTACTTTGCATCGGTACCAATGATGGAATATCTAGCACGAAAGCATGTTTATGCAGCAGGGACAGTTGGAAAAACAAAAGTCTAAAAGGTGACAAGGACTTAGCAAGAGGTTTCTGTGACTGGCTTGAAAAGCAGAAGGGCGTACTATTTTTGAAATGGAGGATAGAAAAGCAGTGCATTTCCTCAGCAATTTTTATGACCCAGCAGAAGACGGGTCTATAATGAGGCGCCAGAAAGTTGGAACAAGAAAAACAGTAAATAGTCCTACTATGGTGATAGATTATAATGCTCACATGGGGTGTGTTGACAAATCAGACATGCTGAAAACTTGTTATGAAATAAATAGAAAGAGCAAGAGGTGGTACATGCGCATTTTTTGGCATTTCTTCGATGTTGCAATTGTGAACTCTTTCATTATATTTCGTGAAAGATCTGAGGGGAAACCAATACGTCTAAAAAGTTTTCGGTTAGCCTTGTTTGATGGGCTGCTTCCCATAAAATCCCTCAAAAAAGCAAGGTAAAACGAAAAATCAAGAACTTCAAGCCCAAAGTTGCCCAGGAGTTTAGGTTCAAAAGCAATCTGCATATGCCAGTGAGAGGCACCTGCAAACGATGTGCTAACTGCAGCTCTTCAGCCAATTAGCAGCGCTCATGGTGGTCATGTGAAGAATGTGGTGTCGCTCTGTGCCTCAGAAATAACAAAAACTGTTTTGAAGAATACCACAAACAGTGAACTGTCTTTGTGAAAGAAACTGTTTGTGTTTCACTGCACCTAGAATTGTGTGTAACCTAAGCAGTGTGCTTCACAGTGGTATTGTGAGAATACCATACAATTTTTTAAAAAATTTAAAGATTTTTTGAAATTTATGTGAGTAGTTCTTTGTTTTGTATTTGGATGTATGTATAATTATTCATTTTCTAATAAAATATTCTTGATTTACAGCTTGCTATTTTTGTGCATCAAAAGGCTAACACACATATACGTGGACAACCAGGTGCACGAGTCATTTCATATACACTTAATTGTATTAATCAAGCAAATACAGTGACGGTAGGGTACTTCAATCAACGGCCTGCATCCAGTCCTTTAGGGGATGTAAACTAGAAATCCAAGACGTTAGAACGCAATATAGTCTGTGTTAGTAGTACAAATCCCTGATTTTTTAATGGCGTTAAACGATGTTATTCATGGCCGAACATTACCTGATTCATGGACACAGACATTTAGAACCTTACCTTTTCCATCGATTTACGGGTGGCGGCGGCACGCGACGAGAACAATACCCCATTGTCCTAGTTCTCGAGCGGGCGGCGTTAGGAGTAGGGCACAATGAGACACCTCCATTAGCGACGAGAAAATACCCCGTTGTTCGGCGGTCTCCGGCTGGCGGTATCAGTAGGGCACAAAGAAGTGTCGTGGCCCATGTCATTGATTAAAGGTATATCCAATTACAGAGTCAATCGGATACATCCTTATCAATCGGCGGCATCTCCCTTTGTGGGCCCATTAGCGACGAGAACAATACCCCATTGTCCGGGTTCTCAGGCGGGTGGCTTCAGTAGCGCACAAAGGAGGGTTTGTTCCCAGCGGCGTGGAACAAAGGGTTACACATGTACATAAGGATGTTGAAACCGTTGTCAAACCCTTGTCAATCAAATCGGACATCTCCATTAACGGCATCTCAGAGTAACACAAAGAGGTGGGCGTGGCCGGCGGTGTGGAACAAAGGGTCATTAGTCTTATTTTCCTGTACGGGGACAATACACCATTGTCCTGCAGGAGGGCAACAGCCCATTGTCCTCGTTCTCCAGCGGGCGGCTCTGTACGAGGACACAAAGAAGGAGCGTGTCCTGCGGCATAGAACAAAGAGTCAGTAATCCTATTGTCCTAATGAGAACAATACCCTTTTGTCCCCGTATATGCCTTAGTATAATACTTACCTCCATGTAATAAAGATATTTGCATAAAAAATAAAACGTATATCTTGAATTGTCTGAGAATAGCGTGTTTGTCGTCTTCATTAGGAAAGAATTTTATATATTTTTTATAACTGTTTAACGTTATAGGATAGACGAAAACTTTCTACATAAGGAAATGCAGATCTCATTAAAACACACAATTTGATTCAAATACCTTTTTATGCCGTATAATCCGTTTCCCATTTGCTCGTTATTAATCGTAATTATTCAATAATTTGTCACGCTAATAAAGTCCTTTCGATTTTCGGCTGTTTCTCGCGATTGCATGGAAGAAGTATGAATTTTAAGGCCAGCATATAGCGTCCAATTTTTATGTCCTCTTTGTATATATAACGAAATGCGTGTTGTAGCTAGTTCTGCAAAACTTCATCTCGATTATAATGAAGTAGATGGAAATATAAACTTTGTAAAAATAGTTTGCATACCCAGTCATCAAGGATAGAGAGTAGAGTAAGTCAAGTGAATGTAACACATCAAATTAATGATGCTGATGTTATGAGGAAAGGCAATCCGCCCTAAAAGGAGCTCACACTAAAGTCAAGAATTGCCTGCATAAAAGGGGAAGTTTTCTTACGATATGTTGAGAATAATAATTACACAGACCGCATTGATAAAATACTTAAAATGTACAAAGTCAACACAACGTATGCACCAATAACAAAACTGAACAAACTTTAAAATCTGCTAAAGATAAGAAAGATCCCTTTATGTATCCTAGGAGTATACAGAATCTTGCTCATGCACTTCTGGTGAAATAGGAAGGACTAAACGCAGCATGAATAATCGAATAACAGAGCATAAGGGACAGCACAGAGAAGGAAGTCTGCAGTCGCCGAACATTTTGACAACAGGATGATCGTATTCTCTATGAAGATTATAGTAGAGTATTTCTCTATGAGTATTAGCAACAGCATAATATTATTATTGACTACATAGAAAAGCAATTGAGATACATATGCATTCTGACAACACCAATAAAACAATCTTATGTATTACATTCATATAACTTTCTCCACCCCTCTATCATTTATTAGTTGGTATACCAATTATTCTTACGAAAGTTTACTTTATCTCCTTCATTTTAATTTAAATAAACTATGTAGAAGTAGCTCCATTATACATTTAGTTATGGTACAAAGGGAACACCGATATTCAAATACTTAAGAACTGGACGCTATATACTGGCCTTAAAATTCTTTTTTTCTTTTCGTGCAATCACGAGAAACAACTGAAAATCATTGGGCTTAAAATGAATGACTAAGTATTGAACCACTCAAAGCAATAATAACGGATATCTCGGAAATGGCTGTTGCCTCAAAAACTTATTTTTAATACATTGTGTGTTTTAAAGAGATGCACATTTTTTGTATAGTAGGTTTTCGTCTATCACTTAACGTTTACGACTTATATAAGGTTATACAACATTCCTTTCGAATGAAGAGAACTTCACAAGCTATTAGAAGGAACTTCAAAATATACATTTTATTGGGTATGTGGATATCCTTTAGTTAGGGTATTTTAATAAAAATCGTTAGAGGCAAATTTTAGAAAATAAAAAACTTCGACAAAATATACCAGTTAAAGGGTAGTTTGCACATCTTTGAAAGGTACTGAACCTAAATACCAAGTTTGGTATTTATTACACTTCTTGTTTCTCAGTTATGCTTCTCACAGGCGCGCGAGCACACACACAAACATACGCATACACAAATATATACACGCGGACCTTTAATGGCCTTTTTTATTCAATGGTTCCGAAACATGTGTTTCCGGTGAAACTTCTGTACCGAATTTTTAGATAGGATGCAATGCCTTCTCTACCTACTATGTACTATGGTCTGATCTATAAATTGTGAAGCATTTGCCGCCGTGTGGGCAGTCGTTGAACTGCCTAGGGCGTTATTCTTTGAAGATGGCAACCACAGAGTTGACCGAAACGTCGTGTAAACAACTTTACTCATAGATCGCCGCCTTCCAAGCGGGAAGATTTTACTACTTTATCTCATTGAGTATAGTTCATATCGAAAGTCTCCAATAATTATTGCTTTAACGAATTCCTCTAAAAATACATGAAATAATAAGAAAGTAATAAGTGCTACAATATTTTCGATATATATGATATATATATATGATGTTTCCATATTATTTAGGAAGAAATTTATTATAGGTTTCATTTTTAACTGTGGAACGTTAAACGTATTCTCATCTGTCTTTTTTGCTTAGATCTCTGCACTAAATTTATACGCAGTTCCTTCGATGTTGCAAGATAGAATGACGCAATAATTTAATGCTTCCATTCTTACTATGATGTAATTTGCTACAAGCATCGTGCTAACTATTGGCAAAGCCTACTCTATGAAATATAGATTTATTTGCACGCAGATACTGTAACACTTTCATACATATATACCCAGGCAATGATTTGCAAGTGCCTACAAGTCAACGAAATATTGAGGTGGAATTAGGCAAACTTTCATTTCAATTTCATTTTTTCTAATGAAAATAATTGAAAATATAAAATGAAATGAGAGAGACAAGCACCGTTAGTTTACTATTATGAACTTTCCTCCTCATATGTGTTCTGCATGCATGACGGGGAAATACTTCTTGTTTCTATGTGTACGGCGTCCTCGTTTGAACTATCTCAATGAAAAAAAATTCACAGGCATGTAGTTATTAGGGATTATTTTGCAACATCCGCATATTTAAATAATATATTGTGTAAACAAAATATTTCAGTTATTAATAAATGAAACGGGCGGATCACTGACCATATAGTATTTTCATACTTTATTCAGCAGATGAATGCCAAGAGAACCTTGATCTTGCTTATAAAGATTCCATTTGCGACTACAACTCTGTTATGTGAGGCTGTTTTAATTTAAGGTCGCTTATAGGACTTCGTTTCGATAAACATGATCATCTTCATCAGCCGACTTAGCTGCATCTTAAGGTAAACAAGCCATTTGCGATTCTATCAAGCCAGAAGAGACTGAATTAAAAAGGAAAAAAAAATAAAGTTTACATTTTCACTTTCTGTATTACGTACCCAAGTAGGTAGAGAAGGTTTCCACCCAAAAATTCGATGCGAGATTACACCGCAAATATATGTTTTAAGTGCCCTTGAATAAAAAAAAACATCTTTAGAAAAATGTCCCTGTGTGTATCTGTGAACAACAAAACTCAAAAAAGAAAAGTCATATAAATACCAAGCATAATGTTTAAGTTCAGTATTTCCAAAAAAATGTGACCGAAGTTTTTCAAGAAAAACTTCCCATCACAACCAAATTTCTAGAGTTTTTTTTCTCTCGAAGTGTTTGGTTTTAAAAATAGCTCCAACTATTTTGATTAAAATACCATGTATTAAAGATATTTACATTGCAAATAAGACCTATATCTTGAATTTTGTGGGAATAGCCTATGAAGGCCTGTTTATTTGGAAGCTATTGTATATAATTCTGTGTAACTGTTAAATACTAAGCGATAGACGAAAACGTACTTCACAAACATGCAAATTTGTTTCAAATAATTTGTGATGTGGTATAAGCCATTTCGAAGATATCCGTTATTAATCCTTCGAATAGTTCAATACTTGCCATTCTTTCAAAGTCCTGTCAATTTTCAGCTTTTCTCGCGATGTCATCGAAAGAGTATGCAGTTCTAAGGTCAAGTGTTGCGATCAGTTCATAAACATTCGACTGTCGCTTCGTATCTGGCTATAACGAAATGTGTAATGAAGCTGTTTCTGAAAGGTTCATCTCGATTAAAATGAAGTAGATATAAAAATAAGCTTTCGTAAAAATAATTGTATATCCCTAATAACCGACGGAAGATATAGAAAGTCATGTAAATATAGCATATCAGATTTATTTTTCTGTTTGAAACAAACTGCCATATATTATTTCAGAATGGTTCAGTAAATAAAATGGAGGTTTCAAAACAAAAAGATTTCATGGTGCGGCTCACTGAAATACTTAACGCATAAATTTACAAATTTTTAGAGGAGGAACTATAAACTTATTACGAAAGTTACAACCTGCACTTAAGAATGAAATAGCTGTAAGTAGAACTGAAAATGCTTTTAAGCAAATCAAACCAGTAATAAAACCAAGCTAATATTAGTTGTACCTTAAAGTGTGTTACAACCGCGCGAAATAGCTCATTGGATGAATTATGGGAATATGATGCGTAAGAATAAGCATCTGTAGGTGGGGATGAATTTATTCTCTGTGCTTAAATCGGCTGCGATGTATGAGGTATAGAAATAGTAGTGGTATGATGATTAAGGTGACGATGATGATGAGTATGATGAGAATGATGGAGGATGTATGATGATATTGGGTATTTCGTGTATTCCCATTAGATATAGCATGGGGAGGGAGAGAGAGAAGGGACAGACATAGAGTCATACTGTTTGTGTGTATATGTGGTTGTTTGTGTGTAAATGTGTTGCTGCGTGTGTGTGTGGGGGGGGTGAAGACGGTTATAAAGGAAGTACATGGGGTTTTGGTTCACGTACCAAAAATAAAGTTTAAAACGTATGCTTAATGAGCATGCTAAAGACTAAGACTATGTCAAAAGTGTGTCATTATGTAAGACTGTATGTGTATATGAGAAGGAGGTCATGTACCTTAACTCGAGTAATGTAATGAGAGAATACCCACGGTTAAGATCAAAATTCTATGCATTTCGCTTTGGTCAGCTGGTTAAGAAGTCAAAAGGTATTTCAAAACCAAAACGTGTTCAGTATTTTTTTAGGATAACTTATCATGCCTAAGTGACATAAATGCTTTATTTGTAAGAATAAAGTAGCGATGCATTAAAATATTGTTCAATATTTTTAACAATCAATAACAGAGATACGTGCTGTATACTAGCAGTTTCTTTGTACTTAAGTACTAAAGCTTTGGATACAGGAAATTCCTTTTCCTTTCTTTCTTTATATGACCTAATCTATGTAAAAAGTTGCTATTTTGCTGTAATAAAACTTATGTGGGAAAAATATAGCATATTTGTTTAATAAGGAAAGGGTCCTTTGGAAATCTTTTGTTTACTTTTCAAGATAAAATACATCCAGAATATAACAAGTCCAAAATCCTTCCTTTACATTATTTTCCTTTGTATTTAGAGATTCAGTTGCATTTTCTACAGTACAGCATCCGCTTCAATCCATTCATTCCCAGGAATGCCTACCCACGAGTAACCTGTTCACACATTTACGTAATACCTTTTCGACCGGATGGGTGTTGGAGAAGCGAGCTCTTATAATTCATGACCATTAAATGCAGCCTGTACTTCCTTTCTCTCACCACCCTGCACATGATAGGTGGGTGGTACTGTGGCCGGGTACTTTTGCATACGACTGTGCTAGGTATACGGCGTCAACGTTACGGTGTCTAGCCATGTTATAATACGATGCTATCTTACTGCATTTCATTGCTGACGTCATCGAATACGAATATTGTATTTTCTCTGTCTGCGGAGGCTTGAAGTCCGTTTGCACCATCCTTGAACGTATATTCCTGTATGGGTTATCGTTTTCAGTACATTGAACAGGTAGTGATATTTTGGTTGATGGAGCGATTTCGAGTATATGTAAAGATTATCAAACCTAAGACCGTTCTCATGAATTAGCGATGACTTTTCTGCGCTCCAATAATAACAGTGTGAAAGCAGAGATACAGTGCCCCTATACTATCAATTTTACTCCAGAGAGGTGGTTGGCTGTCAGAGATTGGTTGGCACTCTCTTTGGTTTTACCGGACAGCGCATGGTGGACCCTGCTGTACTGGTCGAATTTGGTGAGCTAGTGAACACCTTTAAGGTAAATACAATACTTTCGAGTATAGTCTTGCCGCTCAATACCTCATCGATGTAAATAGCGGTCGTTATCTCTACAAATTTTTCCCGTCGGCTACTATAGGCTACCATGTCTCTCACAAACCGTCCAGTCCTATATATTTACCCACCATTGACATAAATGTCGTTTAACTCAAAATTTATGTGTTAGACGGAACGGGGATACGCTCTTCTCGAGATATTAACCTTGAGAATACATATAAGATGCAACGGGAATACATTATAAAACACATTACTATAATAAAAGGCTTCTCTGAAGTTGAGACCTACCCAGTATTTAGCACGGAAATAGCTAACAGTATGTAACTGGAAGTTTCACTAGGTGATAGGATTTAAAGTCCTTTGATGGATGTTTTAGATGACACCGGAGTTCCAACGTTTTTAATGAGATTAGTAAATAGGAAGGACATGCCTTCCTATATAGCACGTGAGCTGTTTGTGTGAACAACGAAATTAGAATATCATGGAAGACTTAGAATTTGTACGCACTTCTTATCACAAGTTATCTCTTGATAGGAGCTCTTACTAAACCTAATGGTGAAGTCTCACCTGCAAAGCTTAGCAACGATGCTGTGCGCTTCTGTGTTTTGAAATTCGTTAAGATATTCAAACCGCTTATCGAGACAGAGGCGAGAAATAAATAAATAAAATGTAACATAAACATTAAATATAAATATTAATAAATAAAGAGTATCAATAAAAATCTTATAGAACGTAATAACAAAAAATAATTCATAACCTGAGACAAGAGTGTTGAAGCAGGATGGAGTATAAAGAGCAATCAGTTAAAAGGGCCATGAAATGTGCATCAGATAAATCAAGCGAAATACAAATTGAATATTCGCTTTGTAAATTCTTACCAGTAATAAATTCACCGAAAAGGTAAGATACCAGAATTTATTCCCAAGCGAAAGTCCAGGTATACACTTACCTGTTTCGCGAGAAGTAGCCTACGGTTACATACAGTGCCGTAAAGTTTAGATGCCTAATTTTTATCTCCCAGACTCAAACGTGACAGACACACGTGACCGCTTAGCACGGTAAAAAATTAGACGTTTTCAATCTTTGATCTAAGAAGGCTCGTGGGAAGATTTTTTACTTACATAAAATAAGTTGTGGGAATTAAGCGTGGGAGTTGTCGAAGTGGGGACGACCAATAACAAAAATCATGAAATAAACTGACAGCGAATGAAAGATCCTGTGCATGAACCCGAGACGGCACTAAATATACAAAAACTGGGAGAAATTTTACCCAATTGCGATAAGTGTCGAAACATAGTGTAAGTCCTCTTTCGAAAACTAGCAAGAGTGACGGTCAGTGAAACTTCTCTGGAAAATTTTAGAAGAGAGACGGTCGGTAAAGATCTCGACGGAAAATTAACAGGAGATTTTTTTGAATCTGGCGTAAAGTGTTGCAACATAGGCAAGTCGATGGAAAATTAGCAAGAGGCGATCGGAGAAACACATAAGTCGCGGTTTCGTGAACCTTAAAATAAATGAAAGTGGCTTCCGTAAGCGAAGTTGCCGGGTCGACCAGAAAGGATTTTCAAAATAAAGAAGTCTAGTTTAGCTGGCAGCATAGTTAAGACCTTGAAGGCTGTGTCACCACCGTGAAAAGAAGAACCTTTCAGGAAACCATCAACTGAAATAATATACTAACACCTGTCACCCTCAATCAAACCCGTAGTCCAAGGCTTCCTGGGGTTGAATAAATATTAACTCGACGCGGCCCTGGTTAGCATCAATATGGATGGTAATATACTACAGATAAACAAGATCCGCAAATTACTGCAAATGTGCGCAAATACGTCTTTCAACATTTAGGACTCCAATTGGTTACAGATGCTGGCTGGAACTAGCCGGGAGAAGATGTAGACGTCATGAACGCATCGAATGAACTCTTCATAGCCGATCACAAGTAGCTCACACTTAAAGTTTCAAATTGTTCTTATTAGATCTAAAAGTTCTTAAAATGTATGGGTAACGAAACCACTGTTATTAAACTAAATGTATTAAAATATACCCGTCCTTCCATTTCCAATGTCGAGAGTGTAGGGAAACTTAACTCGTCAAGTCGGCTCGACCGCTACAATTGGCCTTTCGAACTTGGATCTTAACACTCAAGCTTTCAGTACCGCAGACTAAAGCGTTCACACGGAAACGTTGTAGCATGATCGATGTTACTAAGAAACCGCGTTATATTATATTGGGTGAAAAAAACAACAGGCTCAATGATCTGGCTAAAGATAGCGCTCTATATGATCACTGCAATAATATTTATCTGAAGCTTTTATCTCAACAGGGAGGATTATCCCTCTTATGATATAAAGTTGGATTTCTTAAATTCGGGGTTTGCATTTCGTAAGACCAATTTTCTAAATTTCAATACTATTATAATGGGAAGAAAAATTACGATCGTTTGAAGAAAAACGATTTTCTGAAATTTACACCACTATTCGTCATCTCCTGTTCTGATTATCCCTTGCAGACTGTGACTGGAGCTGTTGATGTCAGATTGGAGGTTCGAATGTAAGCAACTTTTCTTCCACAAACTTCACTATTTTATTCAATTATTCGTAATATATTGTTCGCTCATAAACGTTTAACTCAAGTTTTCAATCTATTATATGGGAAAAATGCTTTTATCTTAACAAACGGTGCATTGCAACTTATATTATGGTTTTTTCTAATTAAACTTTTTTGTGAACTGTGATGTTAGGTTCATTATAAACTAAGTTGAGTGGTTCGATTTTATTCACCACAAATGTGCGCTTCATTTTGGTTGCTATGAAGCGCTTTCGGAAGAAGGTGCTCTTCCATCATCAACTGAAGGACGACTGAGTTCAGCTTCTCTCCCCTGACCCCTAGGATTTGAATTCAAAGGTGAAATTGCTGTCCTCTGTTGAGAATAGATATTACCAATTTGTGCTCGAGGTAATTCCATCTGTGGTGAATTTGGGAACTACTTTGTCTTCTGTCTTCTCTTCTACAAGCTTATCTTTGATCCAGTTTATCCAATCAGCTCCTACTTATCATACTCCTCTACCTCACCGATTCTTCCAAAAGGACATCAATTGAAATTTTGAAAGATTCCATTTCAAGCACACATAACGTTATATAGTATTACATTATAAGCACCTATTGTTCCAAATATACATGCAAGGTTTTAATGGTCTATTGCGCCACCTTTGGCTTTCCAACAATATTTCAAACCACCCGGGACTGCAGGTAACAAACAGGCAGGAAAGAGTCTCTCAGTAGCTGTTCGCATGACATGAACTCTCTGGTTGGGATAAAGCTGGAATCGGGATTGATCACTAAAAGAAAACCTTCCCTAACTTTCAATACCCCAGTTGTTTTGCCTCTGCACTAAATCGTTAAATTTCGATGCTAAATATCAGTTTGGAGAGGTTTCTTTAGTGTCAAGTAGGACTTAAGACCTTGCTGCTGAAGTCTATGAGAACAAGTCATTGGTGACACTATTTTCTCAGATTTTTCCTGACATTCTCTCCGAATTTTGGGAACAGAAGTCTTCGGATCCCACTTGGATTAAATGCAATGTTTCTATCCTCCCGGGGTGATGTAACCCTTGGCCGAACACTGCGCTCCCGGTCTGAAACATTGCCGCTTTTCTTGATTTGTCTACTCTTTGTGCCACACACACTTTACTTCTCCGTAATTGCTTAAGAATACCTCAGTGTGACTTGCTGCACTTATGCATACCAATTACTTATTATTTTATATCCTCCATTACAGTTTTTCCCCATTCCTACGCAGCAATCACTTCTCACACCAGAACAAAATGGAGACTATAGCACAACTGGACGTTGTGGCATTGTAACAAGGCCATTCCAGAGGCATTTCGTGGTATAAACAGACACCGCTCCAACGTCGGTGGCTCACTCATCATGCTATTTAATACAAGATCAAAAGGTACTAATTTATGACTTTTTAAAAAAATTGAAAGCAAATAATAATTATATAACTTCTTTATAAAGCCGATTGGGATAGTAATACTACATCATAAATTATCGTTATAAGTGCGCGTTTCTCTGGAAAAGATGGTTGTATACCAAATATGTTTTTATGGGTAGATTTCCACAAATGTGAACTTTTTTCGATAGAACGAGAGTGTTTTAAGTGTCCTAAAAGTGAAAAAGTCCATAATTTACGCACAATAATGACTTTAAAGAACTTCTTTTTTAAATGTAGCTATTATTAAGCTGATTTTTGTTTACAAAATAGTATAAGGATAAAACAGTATAATGACAGTATTAATTTTATTGAAATATGAAGGTGTCCTTAAACTTTTGTTAGGAGCTGTATACATCGAGCACAGGCTGGCTCTATGACACTTTAGGGTATACCTTTATATTAGAGCGGTGTCGGTACAGGCCATAGATTTCATAGACATACTTAAATGGGTTTTTACATGCTACTGCTGTACATAATGACCATAATATAATATTTGTTTTATAAATTGCTCGTTTCAGATAATTCGCGTGCGATATGTTAGATGAAAAATATTATCTTTATTTCCATTCACAGAACTTTCTCTGCTTGTTATTCTATAAACTATCGTTACATAAACTTGCTCTTCTATCTATTTCTTGTTAATCGAGGTAAACTTTTGATAAGCGTTTACAAATTCGTGTTAGGTATAAGGGTACAGAAGGTAAAGGGCTAGCCCGTTTTTTTAAAAGTTATGTCATGCCTTTGAAATTCCATCCGCTTTACACGAATATGAAAGAAAAACGAATTGCGACACATTACTGAATAGCTTCTTTCATGGTTGCAATGACAATATCTATAACACAGGACCCAATGTGCTCATTATATTTGAGGGTATGTAAGACACAGCTGGCGCAGGGTGAAATGGTGATATTTGGGAGAGATAGTGAGCACGAGGTGAAATGCCAGACTAGACGGGGCGGAGGAGCAGAAAAATTGTGGTACATGAGAGAGATAGAGAACCCGAGGGAGATGCAAACGATGGAAGGGGTTGTAGCTCTTTTAGGGCGGTTCTGGAAACCATTCAACGTTCATTGGAAATTGAAGAGTAAGGGACTATGCACGTTCGTTGTAGGGTATGTTGTTAAATGTATCTTCTGCACGACGTACGTACGATGTATAACGTAAGAGCTTCCTATGATTATATCTAACCTAACAAACAGTCCTAATCTAACCTAGACCCTTTTCTAATATTCTGTTCTACCCAAAGTTTAATCGCCCTCTGATCATTTACCCTATACTCTCATCTCCTAACCTAACATACACTCATCCCAAGTAGACCTAAGGTAGGCGCATTACTCTCATTTCACACCGATTTTCAGGTGTTTTACCGTAGTTGTTACCATTTTTGTGGATGTATCGGGCATATTTACATCGATATTGTTCATGTTCTTAGGCTATTCTGGTGTTTTTACAGCGATTATGGGTACCTTTCCAGTCCGTTCAAACACTTTTGCATGCATTTCAAACGCACAAATAGCCATTTTGGGCAGCACTTTAAGGAATACTAGGGTTCTGGAAAATATATTTTCAAATATTTATGCTACATTTCAGAGCCCTTTCAAGACATTGTGCCCAAATGTACAGGCTTTCTAGTCCCTGGAGTGGGTATTTTAATGTATATAGGGAATGCTTTGTAGACATTTGGGAGCCAATTCCAATGCTTTCAAAATGCCCCCAAAATATTCTTAAAGTGCCTCTCGTCCCGAACATATCCACTCCAGTGTCCAAAATACCTTTGAGATGCCTGAAAAGCTGTATAAAATACTTTAAAACATAAATAAATACTTTCAAAGTGTCCTCTAAATGAAATAAACACTGTAACAGTATCTTGAGAATATCATTTCCATTGCCTAAAAATCACTTTGAATTGTCTTGAAATGACTGAAATAGGGCTGCCCGCTCTCCAAATAGTACTAAAAGCATATGTGAAGGCCCGAAACTACCTGAACGATTGGCTAAAATATCCTGTAAATGTTCTAAAATGTTCCATAATTCCTGCTCCAGTGTCTAAAATACCCTCAAAATGTCTGTAGCAACGCTCTAAAGTACCTACTTCGGTGTCTAAAAATGGCTGTAAATAGGACTCTAAAATCACTTCAAAGCATTTCCGATATGCAGTAAAATACCTACACCAGTGGCTAGAAAGCCTGTAAAATTAGACACAATATCTTGAAAGGACTCTCAAATGTAGCAAAATTATCTGAAAAATCTGTTCCAGAACCGAAATGTGTTCGTAAAAGTGCTCCCAACACGGATATGTCAGTGTCTGAAATCCTGCAAAACTCCTCTAAAAGACCGCATAAATGTTCAAAATCGCTGCAAAAACATCAGAATGCTCTAAAACCAGGACAAATATGGATGTGAATATGCGCGATACGTCCACGAAAAGGTATAAACCACTGTAAAACACCAGAAAATCGGTGTAAAACGAGAAAAGTGCGCATAGCTAAGGCTTATGTTAGGCTAGGTGATGAAAGTATAGGTTGAATGATCAAAGGGCGATCTAACTTTGTATAAAGGAGATCATTATAGGAGGGTCTAGATTAGGCCAGAATAGTTAGTTGGTTAGGTATAATCATAAGAGGTTCTTATGTTATACATCGTACATACGCCGTAGAGCAGATACATAGAACTACATATCCTCATAACGAACGTGCATACGCGCATACCCCCGCCTCTCAAACTCCACTGAACCCGGTTTTCCCAGAACCGCCCTAGAACACCTTCAACCGCTACCCTCGTTAGCACTTCCCTTCGTATTCCGTATCTTTCACAGGTTATGGCCATTTTTGCTCCTTATTCCCGCCTAGTCTAGTATTTCATCTCCTGTTTCCTATTTCTTCTACGTATAAACATTTCATCCCGCACCAGCTCTGTCAGCTATGCTACACCCAGCAGCCCCCTTTCCAATAGCACTTATTATATGAATTAGTCTCACATCATTTGCATATATTTCACCACTCCTGGAATTGTTATCTTCATTTACTGGTAGACTAGAAGAGTTATTAAAAGAATATTTAAAGGTACACTTATTGCATTTTAGTTCCAGAGCTAGAACTATATGTCTTTTAGTGTTCAACTCGCTTCACTTCAAACATTTCACATAGCCCTTAAAAAATCGTACAGGTTTACACTTCCAAGATTTCATTTACACTGGTTTCATTACAAGTAAATTCTTTGTGTGAACCCTCATCCTCTTTATTTCTTCTGCAAACTACCAGCAGTTGAAGGTGGTGAGCATGGTAATTGTGATAGATAATGTTGAATTGCTGAGCTTGTATTTTCTGATTCCTGCCCTGAAGTGATGGTTTCTTTGACCTTACAAGCATCTTCTTAAAAACGTTTTCATAAATCATATCTGTGTTTCTATGAAGTTGTGCACTTTCACATAACAGATGTTTACGTTTAGTTTACTAGAAACTTTTTCACACATAAATTTGGAACATAAACACAAACACAGAAAGCAGTACAGAAGCGACATTAAAGGTAATAATTTCAAACATATTTACAGGCTTGCCACAAAGGTTAAATTTCCTCCGCACACAACAAAGTTGCGGAATTCATCGGGGCAACTTCAAGCAAACGCAGGTCAGTGGGGAACTGGCGCAATAACGTGAGGACCTTACTTCTACTCCTCTTGCTTATAATTTATAAGGTAAGATGATTATTGGAACCCCCCCCCCATTAAGAGGTAGTTCCCAGGCTTGCAATAAAGTGTGCAGTCAGTAAGACCAGAACAGTGTAAAAATATCGAAAAGGTCTTAGAATGTTTTCCACTGAAGTTAGATAGCCTTTATTCGAGGGAATAAATTAAATTTTAGGTTGACAAATAATTAAAATACCTTTATTTGACGTATCAGTATCTGCCCATACCTATTATGTAGATTCTCTTTAGCTTTTCTTGTTTAACATTAGGGATTATATGCTTTGTAGTGTTAAATCAAAATTTTAAAGCGTCATAACAAAAACCGTGCCATATTAGAGCACGTAATGCGTATTACTGGGATTTATTATTATTGTTATTATTATTATCATTATTATTACGCCCTATACGCGTAGTAGAGCAAATCAAAGCACCATAACGAAAACCGTGCAAACATGAGAGCACATAATGTGTTTCACTGACATTTGTTCCGTTGTTTATGTTATTATTATTGTTATTATTATTATTATTATTATTATTATTACGCACAGTGCACATTTTAGAGTAAATCAAAACATTAAAGCGCCATAACGAATCCCATTAAAAATGAGTTTACGTAGTGTGTATGAATGACATTTGTTCACATATTATTATCATTGTTATTATTATTATTATTATTATTATTATTATTACTGCTATTTCGCAGCACACGCATAAAATAAATAAAACAGTAATGTCTGGTAACAAAAACCATGCAAACATGAAACTACGTAATGTGTGTCAATGGCAGTTGTTCGCCTATTATTATTCATCTGAAACAAAATACAAGCTTTAATTATATTATGAGCTGTGGTGTAGCGGAAGTGGAATGTCTTTGGACTGTAAGCGTGGCACAATAGTATTCCTCTCTACATTCTGCTTTTAAATGACTCTTCATGGGACACAAGTCACATGTGTGCAAAACAAGGTTCATCAGTTATGATTTGCGTCATGATATGCGTTAATAATAATAATAATAATAATAATAATAATAATAATAATAATAATAATAATAATAATAAATATATGTAAATGCCAGTGATACACATTATGTGCTCTCATTTTAGCGTTGTTTTCGTTAGGTCACTCTAATTTTATGGTTTACTCTACTATGGGCATGGTTGGTAATAATAATAGTAATAATAATAATTATAATAATAATAATAATAATAATAATAATAATAATAACAGGGGGACATACCAGTGATACACATCACATGCTCTCATATCTGCATGGTTTTCGTTACGTTGCTATAAAGTTCTGATTTACTCTATAATGCGTATAGTGCGTAATAATAGTAATATTAATATTAATAATGATAAGCATAATAATGATAATAACAACAATAGCTGAAATAATGCCACTAATACAGATTACGTGCTCTCATGTTTGCATGGTTTTCATTATGTCGCCTTAATGATTTCATTTAACTCTATTATGCGTATAATGAGTACTTTGACATATTGATTTACTCTATAAGACGGCTAATCTGTAATGTTAAACAACAATAGCGTAAACACAATTTACAAAATAGCTATGAACGAATACTAATAAGTTAAATAAAGATATTTTAATTATTTGTCTATTTAACTGATGAATTTATTCCCTTGAAAATAAAATCTCTGCAACCAAATTGTAAAACATTGTAACATATTTCTGGCCTGTTTACTCTGTTCTTGTATACCATTACTACCTGCATGCTCTAGTGCAAGCCTTGGAATTGCCTCTCCAATAATCGCGATCGTCTTGGCTGATAAGCAAGAGGTGTAGAACGAAGGTTCCTCATATTATTGCGCCAGTTCCCCACTGAGCTGCATTTTCTTGGAACTGCCCCATTGAATTCTGTAACGATTTTAACGCATAACGGATATCCACACGTGAAATACGGCGCTGTTGGGCCACCATTGTAATATTGATAAACCTCAAGGCTGACAGTTCTTCGCGAGCCACGACCACGTAAACGTTACAACAAAAGAATTATTTAACATACTTTCTGCCAATGTCTCACAGTGGCGTTTATGTGGTTTTACGAAGGAGATTTCAAGGAATAATAAAATAATGAAATGTGAAAATTAAAATGTTTATATTTCTTTAGTGTTCTTATGTGAGGCGCCAGGAGTGCGCCTACATACAATTTTGTGATTGCTATTTTAATCTAAATGGCATGCGTCATTCTCTCGTCCAAGTTTTCAAATACTTTTATCGTTTATTATGTGTTTATATAATACGGCGAGCAGTCAAAGAAAACCTAAATCCAGCACAGATGTTTCGGGAATTTGCATATCACCACATACATATACCACATTTTATGCTGGTTCCCCGAACATTACACAAGAGGACCACTGGACCTAAATTGACTTATTCGCTCGGAAAGCTTTATCTCCAAAATCTATTCTTAAATGTTCTATCACTTTTACCTCTTTTGAGAAAGCGAAAATTCAAGCTGAGTATGCAAATAAGTTCAATAATGGTGATTTGATTGTTCAATCCCCCATTAAAAGTTTTCTATGATGTATATGTATTATTATATTTATTAATTGAATAAAATGACCTGTAATGAAGGCCACAACATCATAAAATATAAATACGCTGAGCATTTAATGCACTTACTTCAAGCACTGTTAGGAAGAGGCAGATGAATGAACGAAGAGAAACTCTGCACGGGGTTATAAGCCCTGCCCTCGCAATATTAATTTTACCAACTTTAAATCCCATTTTCCTGGAACTATCCATTAGAGCAAATAGCAATAATACTTTGCACATCAATAGTGTGATTCTTTCCCGATTTACTGTAACATTTTATAGGAACTTAATTCACTAATTAGTATCTTTCCGAATGCTTTTCTTTGTAACCATCTTTCTCTACATTTTTACTGAAAAAATACACGAATGCTACCATCTAATTACAAGATCAACAAGATTTCAGTAAATTATAAATTAAGCGATAAAAGATTCATTATTCTAGGTTTAGTAGCTATTATAAAACAGGGATCAAATTGTCTTAAAAACCAACTTAGCCGAAAATAATAAAACTTTCAAGGAGTACCTTTAGTGCAATCCAGAGCCATATTCATGTTCAGGGTTATCATACTGATCCTCTCTATGCAGGATCTGTTCCCATTACCAGCACCACTTTCACGCGATCTAATTTGCTCTCCATAAATGCCAAAATAGCATCTAAAAGATGTATTTGTAAAGCGTGATGCTCCACATAGCTTTGGGAATTCTGGTCCAAACTAAACTGTTCAATGACTTACTAGGATTTTTATTTTTGTCATACAAGCATTTCCTCAACAATTCTGTGTCTGCCAAGCTCCTAAATATAGGTTTTATTGCTTCACCTACACGAAAGGATAGGGAATGTATATGCTCATAGTCTTCGCCAGTAACTATTCATGATGAGTGCTTACCTTGTGGACATCGTGCGATAACTTGTCGACTACTTATGAAAGAATGCTGCCCAAACATCACGCCTCATTTGCTCCGGTTTATTAGCATTTCTCCTAACAGTCATGCCATAATAGACATGTAAATTGTCTATTTTCTTCTCAGTCAACCTACCCTTCCCAAATACAACCTTAGCTTAACTTATGACCCCTAGATACGTCTTTAGTTTTATTAGTCGGGTTCCCATTCCTTTTTGCACATGTCCCACACATTGTAGTTTTTCAATTTGTACATTTACACATGGTTTCCTTTCCTGTACAATTTTGGGTATTTTACTGTCCCCATCCTCTAAACATTGTGTGTACATAACACCATGCTTATTTATAGAACGTTAAGAAATCCTCACCACACCTTCAAACTCAAGGACTCCACTAACCCCTGAATAATTTGTTTTACCGTTTCCACTTTCTTTGTTCATCCTGTTTGTTTGCAATCATCCCTGACAGCACCTTGATAATACCCCAACGTTATGAATTTTTCGTGTTGCCACACTTGTTCCTGAGTTCACACCATTATGACTGGTGTGCTCTAGCTTTTGCCAACTCTCATCAAGAGCAATAGATACATCCTTGGAATTATCATTGCAAACTACAGCTTCTATCGCTGCAAATTATGTTGAGAGCTCAGCACATTCCTTAACAGCACTGCTTAAAATCTTATAAGATGCAAATGTAAAATGGTGCTTCAGGCAAGTTCATTACACTACATAAACGCTTTCTCTGCAGCCTCTTCCCTATACAGTTAAGTCCACATACTAATGCTGTGTTTATGTCATACCCATTCTTATTATGTTGTGGGTTGTGAACATTATCTTGAGCCCACAACCACTACAGGCAAACACTAAATTTCTTGCTAATCCTAGACTTGCACTTTTATCTTCAGTACAAGATATTGCATTTCCCAAGCATAGGTTTTTACATTGAACAAAATTATTTACCAGTTTAGAAAGGATAGATACATAACTATGACGTTACCACCATTTAACTTATTACCTATGCACATGCCTGTGTTTGTTTCACTATAAACATCTTTTGCAGCAGACAGATTCCTTTGAATTGCACAGCTGACTTTCAGAGCTAGGTTCCACCGCATTTTGAAATCTGGAAGTTAATCTAGTTCTGCTTAAACTATCACTACTTACACTAACACAATTTACACCTACAGACTTCTTTTTGCCCATTCGTAGTCTTCTAGCTCGCTTTTTCGCTTTGTCACGAGAGCAGAAATTTTGCAACAGATAAGCTTACCATGCAGTAAACACGCTAAATTTGACCTTGCTAATCAGTGTTGTTCTCGCATACATTTTGTTTAAACGCAAAAAAGAAAAAAAATCCTACAATAGCTGCTAAATTGAAAGAAGAAAAACATAGTTTTTAGACACCTATGCCCTCTACACAAAGAATGGGCGTGGAGCAAGCTTTTTGGGGATTTACTGAGCTTAAATGTCACGTATGCCCGTTTGAGACTTTCTGCATGCAAAACGATTATTGTTTCTTATAAGTGAGCTTTCAACTTACATTTATGCAAAAAACTCAATTTCGATTAATTTGACCCAAACCAACCTCAACCACCTCTTACATATCCATTACAGGTTAACTAGAGAATGCGACAACTATACAAGATCTTTATTATTATTATTATTATTATTATTATTATTATTATTACTATTGTCGCCCTCAATGCCCGAAACTTAACTTATTCCTTCATGACCAGGCCTGTCTGTGGTGTGATTAACAGTAGCCTGTTCTCACGTTTGCATTCTCTTCTCACTGGAATGAAATCGTGTGGGCCATCAAGAATAATCAAGGAAAGAAAATAGCAGCAATGGCCACTCCCCATCAAGAATTTGAACAACAGTGCTACAATAGTCCACTAGTGGAGTTGACATTTACTGTCACCTCTTAACTTCAATACCGGCTGGATGCAGATAAATTTAGTGTTGAATATTATGAAGGGAGCCGCGTGCTTTATGCGGTAACAGAAACAAAACAGTGCTGCTGATGTCCAAGGCGATAATAAGCGGCGATGTACCCAAGGGAAGTCCGGTGCACCGTGGAATGTTTTGTTCATATTAGCTGAAAGTCGAAGTAACTTGATTATAAGTAACTGTTTACAGAGGATGCTTCCTATGGAATCCAAGTATACGGAATTGATCCGTATTAACTGTGATCCACAGCGTGTCGATGTCAAAAGCTATCGGACTTGGCATAAAAAGCGTCGATGAATTCCAAGTGGAAAATTTTGATATGCAACATTATTTGTGCCTGAGCCGTAGCGGTAGACCCAACAGACATTCTCGGCCATTCAAAACTGCGTATATGCATCCTTCACTGCTCTCTCATATGGAACCGTTTAGCTCTCAACTTCACAAGTGGACATTTGATGGTAAGCCGGTCGGAATTGAAGGGGGATGCCACAACTCCTATCAAATACTCGGAAGGACGTTTGTAGGATTTTACGCACCATTTCTGGCAAACACGCTCTGTAGGTTTTCGTTAACTAACATCTTCATTTTTGAACAAATGGGTAAGGCATTATGATCTATGGTTGAGGTACTATAATATAATTAGAAATGCGCTTTCATACTTAGATACTAAAGTTAAATAAATTTGCTTCAGTTCACAAAATAGTTTCTCTTAAGACAATTATTGTTTTCTGTTAATCAATTCAGTTCACAAGCTGTACATAGCTTAGCTACCTTTCTATTCCTCTTGATAATAGCACATGGGACTCAACATCGCTTCTAGATAAATATTACGCTCAGACTATTATTATATGTAGCACAGAACAGGAGCATATGGGGGAATTGAAGCTCATAATCTGCTATAAATTCTACAACGTTTTACAAAATAATTAGTACATTATTACAACATGAATGCAAAGGCAAATGAGATGCGGCTTAAGCTGAAAATCCAACATGATGATAGTGCTACAAGAGCACATTATTTAGCAAAGTTAAGAGGGTAACGTCAATTCTTAAAGGCATGCCCTTATTTCAATTATGGTCACCATGGATTTAGAGAACTGCAACATTGCAATACCTATATAATAATTCTTTATAGATTTAATACATTTAGAACATTCAGTGATATACAATTATCCAGGTTAGGTTCTATGCTCTTATACTTGCAAAAATGTGCACACAAATATGATTCGCCTGCAGGTAGTAACTAATCCTTTATTTATAACTCTAGCGTGGTTTAAAATGTTGTGCATCACTCTGGTGCGCTATAATACAACATTAAATTCGAATATAACTGCAATTAATTTGTTTGCTTGCTGAAGAAATGTTTTCTTTTCAGTATAAAATTTGTATTGCGGGATTCCTCTTTATGTTTAGAAATTGGGTTTTTACCGTCATACTTAATTTTAAGAGGTGAAGTCTGCTTAAAAATAGTTGGTTCGGAAATAAATACTCAGTTTAAAATGCTTGTCAATTTGCAGTTTTAAAATACACAAAGTGTGGACATAGTATGTAATGTTAACGTTTCCACTGCTGTTTAACTAGAGCCTGAAGTTACGCATTACTGGGTGCGCCTATTTCTAGGAGTTTCTATGGATTTCATAGCTCATAGGCTATTAAGCTGGACAAACTTATATTAGTTTGTATACACTCAGGAGAATATCTGCGTTGAGAACTTCGATATTTTTTTAATTACCATATGACAAGATAGCCTAAGATTCCTTTAAATAAACAGATGGCAACAAGAGTTATTAATCTCAGTAAGTACCGAAATATACACAGAATTATTCGTGTTAATATTTTAGCACACAACCACCATTTTTATTCACTGTTTTAGTGATGCCACATAGATGTTGTGATAAGTGTTCAAGATAATGTATTATATCCTTTAACTGGTGTATATTAGGTATTAGAATATTTTTTGTCGGTAAAGCTATGGTAACACAACGAATATAACTTATTTATAGCTTAGCTAATCTGTAAAATCGTTGTACATTTTCTTTGCTTTTATAACAGATTATTCTGATACAAGTGCAGTAAGAGCATTATTTGATAACGAGGAAGGGTTTGAATATACGAGACAAACTTTCTACTCTCGAGATTTTTTAATTCACTTAAGCCCGGTATGTATTTCATACTGTCTTTTTGACGTTATCACTTATGCGAAAAAATATGTACTAACCCCTGTTATTCATTGTTTTCATTAGCATGGTCACCAGGATTAAACTTGGTGACGAAGTGGCAATTGATTATCCGCGCCTGGTCGTTGACCTTAAAAACACCAATAACGTGCAGCTGCTGCATGAATTCATTCAAGTAAATATTAGTAAGAAATATAAAGGAAGTACACACCCCATAAGATATAACTATTAAAACGCAACTATCAAAGATGTGTATATCCCATGTCTGTAATAGTAAATACAGGGTGATTCAGAAATAGACGGCATAATTACAGGTATAATTCCCCATACGTGGACAATACAAAAAGCTCATTACAGCATGGGTCCGTAAATGGTTTCCAAATTATAGCTTTTAAAACAGGGATGTTCATCGTAATTATTTTTCTTCCCGCAGAAAATTTCTGTTTCAGAATATATCGAAATGGTCCACTTCCTGCTTAAATACAAGCCTCGCATCGATCTCTCATGCCTGCGAATACGATTCAAAAGTCCAGGATCTCTGCGTATTTCCTCACAATCCACCATCATTTGATTCCGCAGTGTTCGCACAGGCACCAGAGACGAATACACACATGACTTTAAGTGGCCCCGCAAGTAGATATCGATAGGCTTCAAATCAGGTGAGCGTGGAGACCGGCTTCCTGTATTCATCCATCCTTCAAGAAACCTTCGTTCTAAGTATTGGCGAGCTCTATTACTGAAGATACAGGATCACCATCATGCACGAAGTAAGCTTATCGAGGTACGATTAGTGTAGTGTGTTCAAAAACATGAAGTATGATGTTCTTCAGAAAATTTGTGTACACCCTTCCCTTAAGTCTGTGTAGAACTGCATGCGGTGAAAGTAAACGATCACCAATGATGTCGGCCTATATGTTAAGTGACAATCACACTTGGTGATGAGATAAAAGAATTGCAAGTAGATTTTCATGTGCCCATACATGCTTTTTGTGCAAATTTATGTCTTCTCGTGTGAACTGTGCTTCACCTGTGAATAATGCTAAGGCAGGAAAGTTCGGATTAATACCACTCTGCTGCAAGAACCACTGGCAAAACGCAACTGGTGCAAGGCAATCTATTGGTGACAGGACCCGTACACGTTGCAAATGATAAAGATGCAGCAGTTGCTCTCACAAGAGTCTCCAGACGGTAGTATGAGGAACATTCACTTACATCTCTAATCTTCGTTTGCGGTAGAAGGAGTCGTTTGCACAGAATCTTCTCCTCTACATCTGCAGCTGTAGATCTTGGTTGTCCTCTTTAGGACGCACGAGGTGCAAACGTTCTATAATCGCGGAACCGGTGATGGCGACGTTCAAATGTCTTCCGATCTGCATATCTATGACTTGGGTACATCTTGAGATACAAAATTTGAGCCAGCGCAACATTGCCGCCCGCTTTATCATCGGCCAGCTCCTGATCTGAGTTCATGTCGCACAGTACAATTCCAAAAATGAACGCGAAGTATCCTTTATCTCGGAATTAACTGCCAGAGGATTCTCGGTTAGTATATTCTGTAATGTCAACTTCCTGCGGGAAGAAAATGTTCCGGTGAATATCACGGTATTAAAGGTGAAACCAAGCATTTCCGGACTCGTGCAGTAATTAACTTGTTTTATTGTCCACACATGGAGAATTCATGTTTGAAATTATGCGCTCTGTTTTTGAAATATTGAAGGTATATAAAAAGTAAGAGAATTAAACAAAGTTTATGCACGTGTGTGCATAAACTACAATAAATAGACAAAACACCCAGGTAGGTCAGGTTAACCTTCAGACCACCAAGTTCCAGGATAAACAGCAACTACCAAGAGAGGTCAGCCGAGACCATGCAATAATTTTGATCTTTGAAAAAAATGAATGCAAATGTAACAAAATACTTTAAGTAAATGACAAATATAACCTATTCGTTAATATAAAACATTAAAACAATGAATTCAAGCTACACTACCGTAATTGTGACTACGGTTTTCATATTTTCCCCTCTCACTCTCTCTCTCTCTCTCTCTTTCTCTCTCTCTCTCACACACACACACACACTTCCATTTCTACTTACATAATTTTTATGAGTCGACATATTACGTATTATAATCATCTTCATCATCGCTGTCTTCCATTTGTCTGCTATTGTTTCATTTACCTCCAACATACTCATTTTATGATGATTCTGTATCATTGTCATTAATTAATTCCTCACTATCGCTATCATTCCGCACAATGGAAATTACTTGACTAAGATGCTCCGGGTTATTCAGATCACATGCATGCTGAAAGCCTTTCAAATGTTTTATATCACTAGCACAAACAGCACAACTTGTAACCTCTCAGATCAATGCTAAATAAATACTAAATAAGTAAGACTAAAACAACAGTGGTCATTCAGACTCACAACAATGAACATACTGAAATGTTAATTACCAGCATCATTATTACTAATGGAACGAAGAGAACTCATATCCTGAAGAATAAGTTTTTGTATGGTGCCATTACCCAGTGGGGTCAACGGAGACCCCACTTAATAAAAGTAAATATTATTTTCATGTTATTCACGTAATTATGAATCCAGCTAAATATACATAGGATAAAGAATGCATGTGACAACAACAAAAAGTGTCATTAAGTACAACCGCCGTTTTTATGTCAAAATAAGATAAAACAGAGTTTTGGGGTCTTCACTAGCCCCGCTTGGTAGTTTGAAGGTTAACCGCGATGAATTGAGGAAATAAACATAGATAATCTCACTTTATCCCGTGAAGATAGCAAGACGCTTAGCGTGAAAACAGTAACAGGAAAAAAAAAGGAAAAATATTCGACGAGGGGGAAATAGGGCTTAGAACACTCGCTCCACATAGTCTCATTAGAAATTAAAGGTTAGATGACAAAAGCATATATTTTACTTACTGATGAATACATACTTGAAATCACATCTCAAATGTACAAAGGTCTTCTGTGTATGCCCTAGCAAAGCATCTCATGAATTAAATTTGCAGTAGTCATACCATTAAATTATGCTTTAAAGTCATTCATTAACGCAACAAGAGAACTAGCTGAAACTGTCCATAACACGATAAAAGTACAACATTGTTTATGGACAAACTTGCCGTTGAAACCGATGTTGCACGGTTAGCTTTTTAAACTGGTATGACGAATTAATCAATTTCATTTACTCCCTCGGTTCTTTACATAATTATTTTACAATGGTCTAGAGCATCCTTATGGTAAACCACCACCTTTACCCCTTGTTATTTCGTACAGCCCCGACTAATAAAAGATTCCCCTGATATTCACCAATACAGACGTGAAACATCGATAGAACGTCCGAATTGCTTCCATACGACAGTGTTCACATTTACGGAAATGCTGCATAGCCTATAAATAACCTTTAGCGGTGTAGCACTAATAAGTTGGAATTGTCGAATAATTTTAGATGATAATAATACTAGGCGAAATTCCAAGTCTTTGTACCTTCTCTTTGGCCCCATAATTGTTCAATAACATACAGGCTACATAGTTCTTACTAATGCAGAAAAACTTAACATATAAATGGAAAAAGATTCATACCGGTACACTGATTTCAAATGTTAGCAATTTCTCTTCATACAATAATTAGCATGTTAACGAACTGGATTACAATAGAGGTAGAGAGGAAATAATGCGAGGCTTTCTCACATAAGAGTCAGGTTTTTTTGGAATCTAGAAACTTCAATACATTTATCTGTGGGATTAGAATAAAGATTATTCAGAGGCTTTTACACTCTTTAATTTTACACACACATACATTCAGTATTTGGTAAATGGAAATTAAATAAACTTAACATACGATTCGTGCCGTTATAAACATGCTCGATTATCGCTCTTTAAGCTTTGTCTTCTGTTTGCTTAAGTGTTACATCATGGAGATCTATGTGCATATCTTTTGTTTTACACGCATTCTCTGCGGAGTACAGTAACTATTTTCTACTCCATGGCAACCACATGGAAAAAACAAGTGTTTGTAGGCAGTATCGTCAGAGAAAATAAGACTTTTCAAAGGTGAAGGGATTATCATTAAGTAGATTTGATATATATATATATATATATATATATATATACACACACAAATACATGTATGTTTTCTCTTTTTATAATGTTAGTATTTGACATCCATATTGATTTATTTTTCAAATTACATATAGAATTTATTATATTCGGTTAAGTAAAATGCACCATTAAATGCAATTCACCCATTTATGAGGTGGGAATGGTGCAATAATGTGGCTATTTTGACGTTTTTGTTCTCATCTTTGTCAATATCTTCGTAGTGCTACCTGGAATGGGTGTCCAAAAGAAATATTCATTTTTAAAAAGTAAATCTTGAAGTGTTATTCTAACTGAAGCAGGCAGCTTTAGTATAGTTTGTGAAGTGTGCATAGTTACAATTTTTGTAATCTATAAGGCCTGATTCCCCATTTAAAATATTCCACATTTACAATGGTTTAAAAACAATTGTGACTTCCATTTATACAATGTATTAAAACTCAGAAAAAATTGAAAACGCGAAATAAAATATTAATATTTTGTCTGTCTGCCACGTAATTAATGCTGTCATTTGTAATTTGGAGACTTGCTTTAACCAGATGTCGACGTGCTGAACTAGTTTAGTACTGACATTTTTATATGTTGTCTTCCAAGAATAAAATATTCTGCCTTCCCTCTTCACGCAGTTTGCTTTATCAGAATTGGTTGTTAATGTGAATATAGGGAGGAATAGCACAATTGCAAGTGTTGCACATCCATTGTTTTTACCTTTGAAGTACCTTTCACAATATACTTCCGCGTCGGTCCAGTTGCCCGCAGCAGATCATGCCCGTTAAGGCTGGACTACAGGAGGCTAGACTGCCGGTTACGGCCTTGAAATGATCGTGCTACTTGACGAGCTTCCAAAGCTTACCATGGAGAAAATAAAAATGGAAGAAAGCATTAGTCATCACAATAGACTAAGGTGCGGTAGAGAGGTGATAAGAGCCGATCAGATGTATTGAATATAATTCCTGGTTATAGATGTCCATTCTTAAAATTAGTATACAGTAGTTATAACACTTCTTAGCTGTAAGTGGCTTTTGATATTTTCCAGGAAATTTTTAAGTGTTCAGAAATTTAGCTTCAGTTAAAGACATTTGGTGTTCAGCGTGCTTTATAGTATCAAGTTTTGCTTTATGTGGAACACCATTTTAACTGGTTTTCACTAAAAGTATGCAATTTTAAAGTCGCAAGATGAATAATTTTATTGAAAAAGAAAAGTTAAGTTTAAGTTTCATCTCATAACTTTCTAAGTAAACCTTACGATTACCTCATTGACTGGATCCCAAAAAGTTTTTCTGTAGGATGGTTATATTTCTGGGAATCGTGGACGATGACGACAATGATGATGATAATGCTTGAACTACTCTTCGAATACATTCGACAGAGAGTAAAATACTAATGAGGACATGCAATGAACGTTAGAAAAAAGTAATAAAAGTTATTCAGCAAAAGTCGGAAACGCTTTTTCCTCAATGATCGCTTGTTGGATTTCATTACAGTTCAGTAAAAACAGCAAAGCATACTCGCATACATTTTATGAGCCCAATTAGAGGATCTTATCCTGCTCGTGCTGTTGGTATAATAGTCACTGCAGAAATCAGGCAAAGAAGCTGAGCTGGATTCTTGCTCTCTCGTGTTTAATTCCGCGGGAAATGAAATATGGCAGCGCTGCAGTTAATTTATTGTAGTATAGTCGGCTAAACGCGTTAGTAAGGCATGTTCTAATTAACCAAATATGCAAACTGTAGTTGTCAGAAGTATACCAAAACTAATGGCCTGGAGGTTTCAATTATATGTAGACGGGCGTGTAAGACAGCCACAGGGATATGATGGTGTGCCAAAATCTAATCTAATTACATCGTGCACAAAATTCGTACCACAATAAAATTGCCATAGAAGACTATATGTTAGCTTCTTTATTTAAAACTTTATATTTAATCTACAGAACTCCCACGGACACGTTGGCTGCTAAAATATTACAGATTTCCATTCTTGCTCCCGCTCTTGTCTCTGTTTCTCTGTGTCTCTTTGATATAACAGCATTTTGTTTGGTAGTAATAAAATTAAAACGTAAATATCAGGTTCAATGTTAATATTCACAGGAGCCAATAAGGAAAGAAAACAACTAATGTGTAACTTTTGTTAGGCATTACGTCATGTATAGATGTCATTCCACGTGAATCACCTGCTCCTAATTTTTTTCAAATTTATGCAATCCACCGTTCACTGTGCACCTCACATATGTACATCCCGGTGCAAAAAAGTGCAGATGCTTTTGGCTTCCTATAGTGTTTTTCTTTATTTCATTTTGGCAGAATCCCTTTATCAGTTGTGTTGCACATCTACCCGGATGTGCTAATCTCTTATGGATTTGAAAAATGTGAGCGGTGAAATGGGTGGGGCACGGAAGAATTTAACCTAAATGGCTGCAAGGTACCCACCAGATACTCCTCCATTTCTAATTGGATGATGTCAAAAGTCTGCCACTGAAACCCTAAACAATGAACGGTAGTGGATTTCCGACTCAGGAGCTAGGAAAGCCGGGGGACGGTGTAACACAAATATGATGTGCTATATAAATATTTATATTTATCTTGTAGAGCTCACAAGCCATAAGTCATCTAAAACCACAACTTAAAATTAAGTGCATGCAAATCTTTAGGGCACATTTTAATTGCAAGTAATTAATAAAATGAAGTGTTTGCATGAAACTGACTTGTAAAAATGCCTCTTTATTGTATATTGACATTTGAAAGATACGAAGGATATGGACAACAAACCGAAAATTATTGCCTTTAATGAGCACGATTATATCGCAGCGAGGGCTGCGGAGTATCTCTAAGGATAGCATGAAACTGGTGGATGAAATACCACGAATGAGATTACTGAACACGAAAACTGTGAGTATTTAATTATAATAGTTTTTTTTATAAATAATGGTTTTATAATTGGTTTTCTTTTTTGTAATTTAATTATAATTGCACCAGAAGCTTCAACAACGTATCACAAAGCAAAATTAAAGGACATTTACAGAAAATCGTTTATGAAACAAAGTTTTCAGGAGAGATAGAACGATATTTTACGTTGAATAAGTCATTTGATAGGTTAGAGCAAAATGGGGTTATTGGTATTATCACCTCTTATTAATAATGCTTCTTTACAACGCAAAAAGAGCAGCATAAACATTGATTTTGCATTACAAAATGTCGCAATTAAGCATGAATCAACTAAAACGAAAAAGAATTACAAAGATGATCATAAAGAATGCCAGTTTCTCATTACTGTAAAAGGGTTTTCTTGCAAAACTATAATAATAAAGTGAGTGAAAGAGTGGGGTTTAAGGACCCGTCGACAACTAGGAGATTAGGGCCCGAGGTCAAAACTTAAAACCATAAAAACTCAAAAGTTATATGCTAAAAAGGTAATAAATAGGAGATAAAAAAGTAAATAAGGCAATTTATACCTGCGTATGAAATCAAATAGTTGAAACAAGCCGAAGTGCCTGATCGACGGCCAAAGGGTCGTCACGTAAAACAAAACGCAGGGTACGACCTAGGCCAAAGGACCGGCTCTCGCGAGCGTATCACGGATAAGCAAGTAAAACATGTGAGAAGGGGAGAGCACGTCACATGTCGGATAAACAGGGACCGGGTCACCCCACAAGAGATGTCCATGAGCGGCGCGGGTATGACCCAGGCTTAGACGAGTCAGAATGACTTTTGATTGCCGCGAATGCCTGTAAGAAGTGGGCCAGGGTTCAACGGTGTCCCTAATAGTCCGCAGTTTTGTGCCACCCAACGCCTTCAATGACGCTTGCCGGGCCAAAAACATATTACGTGGAAATACCGCTGGGCATCCTTGTAAAGCACAGTCGGTGTGGAAATCTTCGACAAATGGCAGGCGGTCTATGCAGCCGCATCTGCTTCCTCATTGCCGGCAATGCCCACATAGCCGGAGGTCCATGTAAATACTTACTGGTATCCGCGACAAAGCAACTGGGAGACGAGTGACCGAATGTTCACAACGAGAGTAGTGGGGCCGGGAAAGTGTTGCAAGGCTTGAACGGCGCTCAAAGAGTCGGAGCAAATAAGAAAACGCCCTGGATCTAAGTTGGAGATAAAAAGTAGGAAATAAAAGACGCTAGAGAGCTCAGCGGTAAAAACACTACTAACGTCCAAGAGTCGCTTCGTTAAGGACGAAACCGCAACTTGTATCCCACCCACCTAGGAGGTATCAGGAAACACCGGGGTGTAGTTCCGGTAAGTTCCCAGAAGTTTGGTGAAAAGCTGACGAAACACCTACGGTGGGGTAGAGAAGCGCACATTGTCTGAAAGTGCTGGATGAAACCGAGCACGCCGGAGTTGCCGGAGAGGACAACATCCGAAAGAGAACCTCTCCACAGGAGGCATAGGAAAGTCGCTACGAACAACATTAGGGATGCCGTTAATGGCGACGGAAAAGAGAGTGACTCTAAGAATCCACTCCTGGGTTACACCATTCTCCTGGATCTGCTCTTCGGACAGCCTGTTTTCAACGTGGACACGAAAACTGCGAAGGAATAAAACAATAGAGAGAAGGGCAGCTAGATGACCGAACAGACCGTAACCATGCAGCGTACGGAGAATACCATAGCGCCAAGCAGTGTCATACGCCTTCTGTGGATCAAAGAAGACACCTACGACATGTTGCTTCAGCAGGAATGCATTTTGGACATAAGCCTCCAGGTGTGTCATGTTGTCGACACTATAGCGATGACGACGAAATCCGCGCTGAACATTGCAGAGGAGGATATTCGTCTCTAGCCACAACACCAACAGAACGTTAATCAGCTGTTCAAAGGTCTTACACAAAAAAGTCGTCAGTCAAATTGACTGGTAGCTAGAAGGAAGCGGCAGGTTCTTTACCGCGTGGAGGGATAGGAATGACAATATCTGCCCGCCACGAGGACGGGCATTTCGCCGACGCGAGATGCGGTTGTATATCCCGAGTAAGAATGAAATTGCCTCAGGCGGAGGATGAAGTAGCATTTCCGGTGGATGTCATTGGGACTAGGGGAAGAATCTTTGGCGACAGACAGAGAATACATCAGCTCGGCAACGGTAAAAGGTGCGTTGTACGCCTCACTACAGTCACTTAAAATCAAGGACCAAACCTCCGCAGAGGCTTTGATGGGCAAAAAGAGCTATAATAACCAGTCGTTTTGGCTGAAAGTAGCGAAGGAGCTGGCAAGGGCTACGGCTATATCTGGTTTCCCGGTATAAGTGGTGCCGTTAGGTAAGACCGGGAATGCTCGTCCGGCGACAACTGCCATATATATGCCAAACGTCAGCCCACACTTGCTGTGCAGAACTACGACGGGAAAGGGAAGATAATAGGATTTCCAAGACCTGCGTTTGGCATTGCAAAGCACAAAACTTGATCTAGCCCGGGAACGCTTAAAAGCAACGAGCCTCTCCTCAGTAGGATATAACTGAAAGACACGCAGGGAACCGCTGCGCGCTTGGAGGGCCAAACGGCATTCGGTGGTCCACCACGGGACAGGATCATGATGTGGCGCACAAGAACCTCGATGAATGCTGGAATTTGCTGCGAATAAGAGAGCACAAGCAAAATACTCCACCATTTCATCTATTGTGGCAATACCATTATCGATGAGATGAATGACGGAACTCAACTTCTTCCAGTCAGCCTTAGAAATAGTTCAGGGTGGAAGTCGTGAGAGTAAAGGATGGTGGCCGGATAAGCAAATGGCAATCGAATAATGATTACTGTCATATAGGTCCGAAAGCACCGGCCAATTAAGGAGGGGAAGTAATATTGGGCTAGCAGAAGGAAAGATCCAGGACTGAGTGGGGCCATAGGCAGAGGATAAGAAGACAGGGACACCAGAATGTAACAAAAGCAAGCCGGACATATAACGAAAGTCTGCTATAAAGCATCCAGGAGCATCGTCAGTGTCGGAACCCCAGAGAGAATATTTAGCACTCAAATCACCAATGGAAAGTAGTGGTGGGGGAATCTGTGCCAAAAGCGCCCGAAATTCGTGAGTGTGAACGCCACTGAGCAGTGGCAGATACACGTTGTAAACAGACAACCGCTCTCCAATTGGACACACACAGACGACAATGATGTGCGCAGCAGTACGTTGGTGACACAAATAGTATGTGCTACCAAAATAGCAACCGCACCGCTGGCGCGCTGTCAATAGCAGAGTATTGTCTAAAGCAGCAAAAGCTCCGAAGATGCAAAGCGTCAATAGGCTGCAAATGAGTTTTCTGAAGACAGACGATAGAACGGAGAACATTGGGAAACTAAACATTATATTTCCGGAAGACGTGCCCGGAACACCATGACGTTCCACTAGAGTATTTCCATTGGAAGAAAAGTTTAAGGGATCCGCTTGAGTTTCTTCCTCTCTTTAATGGATTTCGGACTGACGACAGTAAAATCCCCATCCTCTGGCAAACCCTCGGATATCCGGGGACTGGAAGGGCGCCTGCGGCTGGGGGGCGGTAACGGGATTTCACAGAGGAAGTGCGACTACTCGGTCTATGTTGAGGTCGAAAACGAACATCCTCAGTAGACAGCGCTGATGGGTGAGCACTGGTAGACGTCTTGGAGGCTCGTTGCGACACGGCTGAAGACGAAGACTGTGGTGCAGAGTCAACTCGAGACGATGGAGAGGTGCTCGCGGAAAACTGAGTTTGTGTCGAAGCATTGATAACGGTCGCGAGTGATAAGCCAAAAATGGCAACAGGAGAGCGACGGACGGCGGATGAATAACCAGTGGCAGCTGCAGATTGAAGTTGCGCAAAGCACCGCCCTGCTTCAGGAAATGTAAGACGTTCTTCAATGCGCATCTCTTGTATACACTATTCTTCCAAATACCTCAAACACTGTTGCGAGCTAGAATTGATGACATCCTTCACAAGTAACCCAACTAGGATTTTGAACACAGGCCGCGCCGTCATCAATCACAAATAGCAGAATGAGTACAAGAGCGAGTAGTATGCCCAAATATCTGGCACCGAAAACAGCGCATGGGGTTTGGGATATATGGGCATACAGCGTCACGTTCGTAAACACAAGAAATAAATTCCATAACGCAGTTAGTACTTTTGAAGGTAAGAAATACCTTACGCAAGGGACATTCTTGACCGTACTGCTTGCGAGATAACCGGTATGCCTGACATAACAGTGATCGAAGAGGCAAGTGACTATTTCTGCGTTGGAGAGATCGTCCAGACAGGAGGTGGTGAAAACCCCTCACAAGAGTTTAACGACATGTGTGGGGTTACCCGGATGGGATAGGAGCCCAAAAACTCGCTTTCAACAGTTTGTGGGATTGCTCGGCATTGTTCGTCTCGATCAACAACGTACCGTCTCTAAGTCGCGTTCTTTACCTGACCACAGATCCGATCTACCTCACGTTTGATGTAAAAGGGCTAAGCTCCATAAACGTTTTATCATCACTAGCTAAGACCCAACAAAAATAGTAAATGAAGGAGATTTTACGCGTATATGTGATGAATAGATCCCATCCGGTACGTCGGCGTCAGCCTGAAATCCAGAGGTTAAGGATAAAAGACACCATATCTTCATGATTTGGGTTGTCGTTGGAACCCCCCCCAAGGCCAATATCAAGCCGTACTTCAGAAGGGCTAACCTCCAATTTCCACTGCTGGTCCACATGTGTAAGCCATTCACCACACACACATACACACACACCAGCTTTAAGCCCCTACCATGGGAATAACCTCCCATGGCTCCCCACTCTAGGTCGCACTGGAGGAAAGCACGGACACGGATTTGGGAGACTGGTGGTTGATTACACTGAGGTTCCGTCAGCGGTACACGTCCGGCCAGTGATACTAATTCAGTGATTCTCGGTCGTTGGAGAATTAACACAGGCCAGACTGCCAAGGAGCTACGAGGCTGTACATGACAGCGTGGATGGGGTTCCGCACCTAAGGTTACACACAGGGGCAGTGGGAGCGCTCCGCCCAATCTTCGCGCCTGAGACTCCTGTAGAGAAACCATGTCGGAAGCCGTGATGAGACCGTTAGAAATAACCACGGAAATGGAAAATATCCCTGCTGGTGAGACAGGGGTTAATAAATCTAAGACCGTAAAACCTAAGAATCAGGATAAATCTAGAAGAGGAAGAGGATGATTAGCTAACGAGGAAGGAATAAAAAGACGTGGTACAATCGATGAGGGTGGAGGGTGTGATATGGTGGCGAGTGGCTCGTGAGCCCGGGTACGCCAAACCTGTACCCACCAAAGGTGGGCTCCTGGAGGGTGATAATAAACCTTATTTAAGGTTATACCAATTAGGAATTAACCATGGAAAATTAACACCAGAATAAAAAACTCAATGTATTATTCGGGATTCGAACCAACGATCCTCAGCTTCCCCTGTCGCTGTTCCGCCATGTGAGCTAGATGCCGTGAAATTCTCAATGCCACTTCACTTTCCCGGTATAACACAGGGTATCCTTAATTTCTCTTGACAAAGCGTATCCATATATCGACTTGCATAACTTTTCAATCCCATTCTACCTTTCCAGCCTACCAAAGAACAATTAGTAAAATTGAATTCATATGTTTTATCAACGAATCTAAAACTCTGTTGGATTCTAACCTCTGGTGCACATCCAACATCACAAAAGAGGGCTATGCAAATATCACCAATCAACTTAGTTTGCTGCAACTAGATAAAGGTTGGGGTGGACCCATTAATGGGGAGGAATCCTTAAAAACCCAATAGGCAAGTAAAGATATCGGCATGTTCTTTTTTGTATCCAAGTGTACATAGACGGAGGTGGGCTTAACAACTCAGTGAATTATGGGAAAAAAGGTATTCGCGATATGAATGCATTCCAGAAATATTGCACTCTTACACTGATAATTTCGCCAGGTTTCTACCTATTTACAGACCCTTTTTTACAGTATACACACAGTACATACGGCACAGACATACCTCGAAAACTCCATTTGAACGAGTACCATCCATTATAATCATCCACCTTCAATATCACTTACAAACAAAATTGGGGGTCTATGCCTAGGGAAAGTGATAGGTTACGAGCAATTACAGATACGTTTACCGCCATAAAGCAGTTGTACAGTCACGTGAATAAATGTTTTACAGGTCAATATTTGAATTTTGGTATAAACCTCAGCACTTTCTAGTTTTGTATACAAGCGTAATAGCTTCAGGCATGTCACTAACAAAGATAAAACACCAAAAAACTTAAAATTACATTAATCAGTTCTAACACAATGGTAAATTTACGAAGTAAGCGCTAGTTTAAGCATACCTCAGGTAGAATTGGAATTTTAAAGGTCAATACCTATAATGTGATTGCCGAGCGGTCTATTACGTTTCGGTCAGAGCGGGTTTGGAGGATATGTATTTGAATGTGTGGTATTTAGTCAATTTTCGTACCTTCCATTTTAGTTCTTTCAATGAAATGGTTGGGTACTACAAAACAAACTATTACTCTATAACACAAACTACGTTAAACAGATAAGAATAAACTATGCATCTTTGTGATACATGCATACTGAACACTTAAGGAAATACATAGTCTAGAGAACCTTTCATATCGGCATTGAACTTCGCCCATTGAACCAAGATGTATATCGTTCAAAATGTGAAGCGTACAGGCACCTGCGTCTAAATCTGGTATGATGAAACCTTCCGTGTCCTTTGCAGTGCTTTTAAACCTTTCTGCCTCAGTTGTTACTAAGGCATACACAGTGATGTGTGCAAACGACGACTATGCTATTGTTCTATGGTGAAGCAAGGTGAAATGCAGTGGAAGAATTGTTTGTACCAAGAACGATTTCCAGGAAGAAGGCCACGAACTATGGATACGTTTCGAGGAGTTAAAACGCGCTTCCTGAAATAGTCTGTCAAAAATGCTTGCGTGGAATGCTGCAGCGACCTTTGGAGATAATGGAGAAACAGTGAGTAATGCCAATAAAATAACTCCAATACCACAATGAGCTTAATTCCTAACGCCATAAGCTACACCACGCTCTCGATGAGCGCGAGCACCAAGCGTGAGTGACGTTTTGTGATCGTTATTGCAGCACGTGGAAACTGGTACGGAATTCTTAAACAATGCTTTCTTTAGTAATGAGGCCACGTTGCACATAACGGAACTTTGAGCAGACACAGCATGCACCATTGGAATGTAAATAACTCACAATAGTTGACAGAATCGGCGTTTAAAATGCAATGGAGTGTCAATGTTTGGTATGAGATTCTAGACGATCAACTAATGCGACTATTTTATCGAAGGTAACCTAACGAGATCTCAATATCACCATTTTCTTCGAGAATATTTTGCGCGATCACTACATAATGTGTCGTTGTTGAAACGGATGAGAATGTGCTTTCAGCAAGATGGAGCACTTCCATATTTGTCTGTAATTGTAAGGAATTACTTACACAGAGTGTATCCAGATAAATGAATTGGATCAGGGAGTCCTGTCGCTTGGGCGGCTAAATCTCCCGAAATCACTCCGCTGGTTTTTTTCTTATGGGGCTATTTATGGCCTAATGTCCTAAGAGTCCTATATTCCTAAAAGTCTATGAATCGGAACCAAAGAACCCAAATCAATTATGGTTACTGTTCAGCGAAGCCTGCAAGCATGACACACCACACATACTTAGCACACAACTTCTCTGAAACAGTCGGATCAAATGTATCTTAATGAAAGAGGGCAACAGTTTTATCACCTGCTTTAATAATAAAGTGTCTTTTTAACTCAGATTATTTTTAAATTTGATTTTAAATGTGTAAGAGTATTAGTAAATTACTATTTTTATTTAGTTACTCTGTATTGCTGTTTTCTTTCTTCTTACTCTCCAACTGTTTATGTAAAGGTTTTCTAAATAAAATAGATTAAATACCAATACAGCCATATGGAACGACATTAAGTTAGTTTAAAGAAACTGGTTTTCCATTGTTTACCCAGTACACCAAGACGTTAAATCTGATGTTTACTGGTATACAAAAAGCTACCGTTCTAAGGTATTTGACGCCGCACCCATCGGCTGTCTCAACCTCCTCTGTTTCCTTCTCAACCAGCACAACGTCCCACTGCACTACTACAACAGCCTTTTAACCTGCCCAAGCGGAAATAGCAACTGGCCCCAGCAGCCAACCGGCAGCTGCAATAGTAGCACCTGGCAACTCACCCACAGACACCTCCAAAGCAACCGACAGAGCAATGCTACGGCGCCTGACCCTTCCAAGAGCACTGCCGGCACTGCCCAAGAAGGCATCGCACAGACATATGCTGAAGCGGTCAGCAGCAACCTTCAACAACCGCTGTATGTCAATAAACAGCACTCTTCCCAGATTAGCGGCCTCATGGCAAAATTTGACAGCGAAAATCCGAACCAGGGCTTCGTGATCACCAGAGCCCCCCTCTCCGGGGACTTCATGGTTCACACTAGAACCCCAGTTGACTACCGAGCCCTGGTTCTGTACCAACAGGTAAGGGCATTAACCTCAGCATGAAGAAAAGCATAGGCGAAAGAACACACAGACTAGTACTTAAATCGAACTATGCAGATTATGCCGAGAGAGAGAGATCAGCAACCACCTCATAATGATAGGCTTAAACCCCACAAGAGTAACGCAACTCAAAACACTAAACTGACAGCGCACCCTTCTCGTAATATGCATGGTGGAGGTACGCTCTCCAGATGATAGAGACAATCTAAAATAGATAATGGAGGTTATTCACTTCAAAATCAGAGTAGAGAACTATTCGGCTCCGAAAATTCCCGCACAATGCAAAACGTGCCAACTCCTCTTTCACACTGAGACCCAGTGCCTAAGCAGAATAAAAGTGTGCTCAGAATCCGCGGGGGAGCACGATAGAACCTCCTGCTCAATAGTAATTGAACGTAGGGATTCGCCCTCTGCTGGAGCAACGGGCATGGTGCTTGCTGGCGCTCCTGCCCTGAATATCGCAGGCAAACAATCCTCTTACAAACACGCGCATTCAGACCTATTGCTAATGCATGCTGCCATGCGGCCCCATTGTACAAAATTCACAAAAGACCCAAAGGGCAACAGAAAACACGGGAACAACTCAAGGCATTTACAACATCTCGATGCCAAGCACTAATCCACCAGTCTTCCGCTTTAATATCCCGTCAAAATCTAACGGCAACAGTGAAACAGCAGCACGGCGATTGAACAATCCTAATCCACCACGCCCGCCCAGAAACACTGCGCGCCAATCAGACCTATCCCCAGCTGCATAATCTCTTCTAATCTCTATGAGGCAAGGCGAACACAGCTGTGAGAAGGTCAGAGACAGAGCAATAACTGTTCTACAGGAACTTAGCGCCAGTCCCGACACATTCATGAACACAAGCATGAAACGTGCTGACTTCTTCGGAATGTTCAGCGGCCATCACTGATACCG
This sequence comes from Deroplatys truncata, assembly GCA_030765065.1. Lineage (NCBI taxonomy): Eukaryota > Metazoa > Arthropoda > Insecta > Mantodea > Mantidae > Deroplatys > Deroplatys truncata. The sequence goes on from CM060981.1 coordinate 273,754,999, forward strand.
CCCGACAACCCGTGGGCACGAACAGCCAATTTCAATAATGCAAATTGGGAACTCTTTTCCTCCACAATCACCGAGCATCTCTCGATTGGCTACATCACCTCCAAAACCGAGCTATAACATGCAACTCAGCACCTAGAAAACATTATTGCCTACGCAATAACGCGGGCCGCACGAATCACCAATCACGGCGGTGGTAGCCCCACCCCTGCCTCTGACCTCAAGCTACTTACAGCCCAGCGCAACAGAGACAGACGAACCTGCAAGCGCTCAAGACACCAAGCCTACCTCGACGAATTACGTCGACTAAATGAGGCCGTCCAAGAAAGAACCGTGAGACACACAGCCGACCAATGGAACGCCACCCTCTCCAACTTAAACCTAATGAACCAATCTGTCTGGCGCATCGCCAAATACCTCACCCGTCAAGCAGTTAACATTCCAGCACTACACTATAATCAGCACATATCCACAACTGACTCCGCCAAAGCGGAAGCACTTGCTGATACCTTTCAGGAGACCCTCGTGCCTAATCCACAGCCGGTTGACCCAGCAATTGTCAGGGAAACAACCATTATTACAGAGGACTTCCGCACACGGCAATCACACAACCCACTCCGCAAAACCGGGCCTTCCGAAATTGCTAGGATAATTAAACCCCTGCACAACAAGAAAGCAACCGGATCGTATCCCCAATATTGCACTAAAACATCTACCACACGGTGCCCTTCTGGCGCTGGCCGCAATATTTAACTATACGCTGCAACATGGAACGTTCCCAGAAATATGGAAGAAGGCTAAGATACTACATTCCTTAAAGAAACAAAGTCCAAACAAAGCCACAAAACTACAGACCCATTAGCTTACTCCATACTCTCAGCAAACTCTTGGAAAAAGTGATATTGAAACGTTTTAACGCACACCTCACGCGACACAAAGTACTAATCCCGGAACAATTTGGCTTCCGCACCTAGCACTCCACCACACTGCAACTCCTTTGTACTACGGGAGACATAACATTCGAGTTTAACATTCGCAAAAGCACCGATGCAGTATTTTTAACATGAAACGAGCATTTGATCGGGTGTGGCATAAGGGTCTACTGAGAAATCTCAGCCAATTCAACTTCCAGGACATGGCCATCAACGCATCGATAACTACTTCTACAACCGCAAATTCCACTCGTATGTGAACTCCTCCACCTCCACCGTACGACCGATTCAAGCCGATGTCCCCCAGGGGAGCATACTAGGGCCGGTAGTTTTCACAATTTATATTAACGATATCCCGAGGACTAAAAACACCATCCTCTCCCTCCACGCCGACGACATCGTATTAATGGCTCAATCGGAGGACTTCAAGCACATTTTAACACGCCTACAGAGAGCCCTCACAGCTCACGAGAACTGGTTACCCAAATGGCGCATCAAAGTAAATCCCACGAAATCCCAAACAAAAGTGTTCACAAAACAACTCAAGCACCGTAAAAGAGCGCGTACACTGCCCCAGTTCAGCTTTTCGGCACTCCCATTCCTTGGAACACCACGGAAACTACCTGGGTGTTACCATGGACCAGGGTCTGACATGGAACCAACATATATTACATGTACGTAAAAAAACTAATTTCCAACTGTGTATGCTATATTCGCTCATTAATTACAACAGCACACTACAGCTACGGCATGCACTCACTCTGTACAAGACGCTAGTCCGCCCAATTTTCACATACGCTGCCCCTGTTTGGGGATATGCAGCCAAAAGTCACATTACCACGCTTCAATCTCTCCAAAATAAAGTCCTCCGCATAATCGCCAAAGTTTCCAAACTTGCACCCCCAAAAATCCTCCACCAGGAACTCAAAATTCACACTGCAGAGCAGTGTATCAAAACACTTGCGGCCGATCTGTGGGACAACTGCCCCAGGAACACAAATCCCCTAATCCAAACCCTAGGCACATACGACACCACAGTTAGCAAGCATAAACGTCCGCTCTCACTTTTTGACCACTCCATATCCGATGAAACTCCAGCCGAAGAAGTCCGCGAATTCCTAAACCATGTATAGTGAGACTACCATGTATAACAGATTGACATTAATAGTGCCATCAGTTCCAGGACCACACAAACGACCACTCCTCAGAAGCAGCACTTTCCCGTCAAAAAGCACAAGAAATTCCGCGAACAACGAACCAGGATCAGGTGGCCAAACGGGCCCCAGAACCTCCGGACCCACACTAGGGCAACCAACGGTAAGCCCACGCCACATCATCCATTCCGTATGCCGCAATATTAGCACACCAGCGCCATCTCATTTAGACACAAGCCGTAGCTCTAAACGCATCTCTTACCACTAACACCAACTACATGCACTAACCCCCTGGGTGCCAGTCAGGACTTGTCAAGGATGGAGACAAGAAACCACAACGAGACGCTTGCACGCTCGGCATGCTAGCTTGATTAGAATTAACCGATACTAACCGGGGTGCTTCCGCGGAACCCGAACACCTTCCTCACCATTCCTGTACCACGCATTTGCACGCAACTACTATCAAAGCACCCCCCGTTAGCCTGCATATTTAGACACTAACAGCATGTGCATGGGGAGATGATGTAGCTGTCACCTGGGGCGTGGGTGTGGGGCCGCCTCTAAAAAACATCAAAGCAAGGTTCCTCTGATTTTTCTCACAAGCAAGATTTGGGTATCAATCAGTTTTCTAGTTTTACGAAAAGACCTAGCTCGTTAGCTTGTGGCAGCTTATTGAAGTTCATGCAGCTTTTCTTCGTTTATATCAGATAGGCCCAAGAACGATTAATTGTATTTGTCACATTATGGCTACACAACAAATTACTGCTTCACAAATGTAGCGATGTTTTAAAGTAAGACTATAATCTGCGATTTGCACAGATATGGAAAAATAGGCTTTGCTAATTCACTGGTATATTAAGTATCTTAATCATAAATGGTTGTTCTGCTGTCCATGTTACTTTAGCTACAATACATTTTTGTCTAATAATTCAACAATTTTACTTACTTGCATGCGATATGCGAAAACAGTTTCATGTCTTTGCGTCACAAGTAGATTTTTGTTACAAATTAGATTATGTGAAGAAGGATTACGCTTAATGCTATGAAACGCTGACGTACACGAATGTTTTTTGTGAACTCTGTGTTATTCTGTAAACGCCTTACGCCCACTTATCTACAATTTAAGAAAAAGTAAAGAGGATTGTACAGAACACTAAGTAAGTGGAGCTGCTATTGAAACTTCTGTAATGTTGGTGCATTTTTAAAAACAAGGTGTCTGAGATGAATTGTAAGTGTAAAGCGTTTCTTCAGTCTTTTATAATGATTATTTTGGTTACAATAAAGTAATTCATTATACTAATACTAATTAGGAGTTCACTGGTGAAGCGGACATTTTAATAAAGATATTTAAACATAAATTAAATTATTTTCTGCTGGTTTAGAAACCCAATAATGCGTTGTAGCATTGACAACTTCCTAATGTTTACAGTTCCAAAGAAACAAATATTATACATAAAAATTTATGTTTCATTCAAACTTGTTCAAGGCTAATATGTAAACACTTATATTGTCCTTCGTTTATTAAGTATCAGCATTTCCATTGTGGATACCTTAGGTATGATCCTGCTGAACATATGTACCAATTTTATAAGGACTGCTTAAGTCTGTGAGGAATAGCATGAACACATGTATGGAAACATACATAAAAATATCGTCTTGAGATAATTGGTTTTAAAGTTTCACATAAGCGTCTTATAACCTGTGTATCAAAGTAGGGTAGCAATTTATGTTCTAACACAAAAACGTCAGAGGTAACGCGAGTGCAAAAGCGACCTAAATAACACGTACGTTCTGGCAGCTAATTGTCATCACATAGTGAGAAGGGGGTTATTTTATCAGTGTAATGTCTATTTTAATTGGTACTTCCGAGTCACATGTTGCCTACTATAGCAAACAGAGCCTAAGTGCCACAGGTGTCGTGGTCATATTTTAGGAACGGGGCCCTTTAACAGTGAAATGGCTCTTCTAATTCTATTTCCGGACACGTCTTGGATATTGGAACAAATAGAATCTAAATAACATATGTTGTGGTGTATGTTAGGCGATCTTTATTAGAAGGGACAGTTTTTCAGTGTAGTCCTTATTTTAATTGGTATTTTCGGTCACGTGTTGGGTTTTAGAAAAAGAGGATCTAAATGGCACCTGTATTCTGGCAGATGTTACATGATCATATGGCGGGAAGGTGGTGTTCTTTTCGGTGTAATGGCTATTTTAATTATTATTTAGACCTAGTGATGACTTTTAATCCAAGAAACACCCAAAAGACATTTTCCTTCTAACACAACTACTAGTTTGCAGTAGGGAAGGTAATTATTTTAAGAATGAGATATGAGTTCCCACCACGTGAAAATCACTGGCACTAATGATCTCACACACAGGTGTCCTAAGCCCAAGGCAAATTGGATTAAAGGGCTAGCATGAAGCATTCCACGTTTCTTCACGACATACCTGTAAACACTGTTTTAATACACCCTCTGAAGAAGCATAGCATCCACACTTTATTACGAAATCATAGTCGTAGGAGAAACATTGTGTTAAAAATGCGAGGGGAAACGTTCACAGACCCCCACTTATGAAACAGTTATAAGCAAGAAATAGGAATACCGTTTCTTTAACCTGGTATAAGTGAATGTGGGAAGATAATTTAATGGCCTCTTCAAGTGGTGAAAATGTAATTCGAAATAACACTCATTCTTCTAAACATGAAGGTAAAGAAGAAGCTGAACTTAAATACCGAGACAAGTATTTATTAATACTTATTTGACTTGTGAAGAAGTTCTTCAACATTTAAGGAACTGTTTCCCCGCATCCAAGTCGTTATATCATATTAAAGGATGGGTATTTCCATTTCTGGCTTACAACTGTTTCACAAATGTGAGTCTTCGAACGTTTCCCCTCGCATTTTTAACACGTTATGTTTTCCAACAACTATGATTTCATAACATTAGGATGATATGCGGCTTCAGAGGGTGCGTTAACATTACTGTTTGGAGATATGTCATGAGAAATTTTTGTTTACCCTTTGCCATGAACTGTGGAATGCTTCACATTAGCCTTTTAAACGAATTTGCATTAGGTTTAGGACGCCTTTGGGTGGAAGTCTCAGTAACAATGATTTTCAGGGGTGATGATCTATATTTCCTCGTTAAAGAAGTTACCCCCTACCGGAAGCCAGTACTGGTGTAACAGGGAACGTCTATTTTGGGTACTTCTTGCCTTAAAAGCCAGATAATGGCCGGAAATACCAATTAAAGTAGCCATTACACCAAAAAAGCCCATCTGTCAAGATCACGGACGTTTTCCAAAACATAGGTGTCTTTTAGATACTTTTCTCTAAAAGCCAACACGTGGCTGTAAATACCAATATAAATAGCCATTACACCAAAAAGAATCATTTCCAGCAAGGATCACGCAACTCTGCCAGAACATTGGTGTCATTTAGGTCCTCTTTTCTCTAAAAGTCAACACATACCCGGAAATGACAATTAAAATAGCCATTACACGGATAAGACATCCACATGCTACCATTTGATATCGTGACGTGTGCCAGAACATAGGTGTCATGTAGATCGCTTTTCCACTTTTGTTGCTTATGACGCTTTTGTCTTAGAACATGCATTCCATTCCTACTTACCAAACAACAATTTCTACCTAAATCTAACTGAAAAATGTAATAAAATAAAACATAGAACGCCCACAACACCTATTCGTTTGAAAACGAGGTAATTACAAAAAAAACTAAAAATTTTAAGAGGTAAATATACTTTCACGAAACTTAGACAAAAATGAATGAAAATCAAACATAATAATTGCTGTAAAACATGTGCTCACAGTGATTTTCAGAAACCCCGGGGTGAAATTGTTGTAAAGTACATAGCTGTGATAGCATATCCAAATTCGTATTTCTTAATTCTTCGTTTTAAATGAACATAAAAATAAGGGTTAGTATGCACCGAACTCCCATGTCACACATCCAAGAAATTTAAATGACTGAAAGAATTGCAGAGTCTATTTGAAATTTATTAAAGCATCGCTTGGAATTAAAGTTTTTGTGTGAAATTTTCACTAAACGATTTCTCGTAAAAAGCATATTTTGGAGAAAAAACAAAATCTTGAAAAAGTGACAAAAATTACCAAAATCCAGTAACACTTCGCCTTAAGCTATGTATTCTCAATCTATTTCTACTATTCCAAATATATAGCATTTTAATCACAATTGTTGCCACTTTGAGAAAATAAAGATCACAAGCAATTTATCCATATCAAAAGTTGTATTGCAATGGGTTACTTCTTAAAATCATAGCTTGATATCCTTAAAGTGTTTCTGATTGTAGTGTGACATTTGTTATTAATGTACTTTTCGTTTATAAACTTTCAAACTCTTCCTCGCAATTCTTACTGTCTCTCACGTACACACACACACAGATAAAGATAGAGAAATGTGAAACATTATGCTGTACGTTACTGTTTCATTTTAGTTATCCTAGGAATTACTTGAAATCACCTAACGGTAATGAACTTATGTCCATGCAGGATGCAAGATAACACTAAGCGTTTTATTTCACAGTCGATTTTTGTGAGTAGTGAGCCCGTGAAAAAACAAGAGGAATCCCGCATATTCAAGGCAAGTTACACAGATATAATTACGCTTTAATGTCGATAAGCCTACAACAACGAATGTTGCGGTAAGCCTAGATTTATAAAGTGTTATTGTACATACTGTCTTTTATTTTGTTTTGTCAATATTGAAACTTATTCTGACTTAAGCCAAGTCAGAGGGACTTATGAAACAAATGCAGCATTTCCAGAGCTGAAACAACAATACTCACGAGTTTTTACATTTAAAAATCTGATTTACATTCACATTACTTTTCTACCAATTATCGCTTATTTTATATAACTTCTGCAAACAATTCTTATGAAAGGTTACATTTCTATCTACTTCATGATAATTAAGATAAACCTATACAGAAATAGTTTTATTACACATTTCGTTGTAGATACAAGGGGGAGAGGTTTAAAAACTACTCGCTATATGCTGGTATAGAAATTCATGACATCGCTAGAAACAACTGAATGGCAGACCGCTTTTTTATAGTGTTACGTAGGTTTTCTCCTTCTACCTTAGGCTAATCGATATAAAGGTTTTCAGAAGTAATTTAATTAAACATTTCGTTATAGGCACAAACAGGAACCGGGAGACATAATAGTTTAATGTAATATTAACTATTGGCCTTAAATATTCACACTATTTCCATGCAGTCGTGGGATACAACTCCATAGAATAGTCATTCAAAAAAGGAAAAGGCAATGAAAATGTAAACAAATAATATTATATGTTTCGGAAATGGCTGATGCTACAAAACATTTATTTGGAGTAAATTATAAGTTTTAAGGAAATCTACATATTTTTTGTAGACAGCCTTTGTCTGCCTCTTATTGTTTACAGATTCTACAAGATTACGCAAAAATTCCTTCCAAATGAATAGCACTTCATTGAAATTCCTAGAAAGTTTAATATATACATTTAATTTTTGTGCAAATATAATGAATATTTTGTATTTAAACCTGAATCGTTCCAGCCATTTTCAGAAAATTACAAAGATGGATGCTTTTGCAATGTAAAGGATAGCTTGGAGTGAGAATTTTCTGGAATGTTGTGTAGCATCTTTGAGGGGTACTGAACTTAAATTCCAAGTTTGATATCTATTCTACTTTTCATCTTCGAGTTACACTGTTCACACACACACACGAATCTTTTTCTAAAAATGCCACTTTTGTATTCAAGGGGCCCCAATGTGGAACACAATATCTCCTCTACCAACTGTAAGCACACAATTGATAAGTAAAAGTTGTACATTTTAATGAGCTGGACATTTTTCTTGTGGCAACGTTTGTTGATATATCTTACGTTTTCCCATGTATGTACAAATGTGATAAGAATAAAATCATTTCATAATCCATGAGCAGAAAATTAAGGTTTCCAATTTATTTATTATGCTACTATACGAAATGTACATCACAGGCGATTATAACGTTTCAAAAAATACTTGATAAACCAGGTCTTAAGCAGGAACGAATACAGTGAACGAAAATATAATTCATGGCAATACGTAACCTTTAGAGTTTCACGTGAACACACACACACAGTGTGAGTGTTGTTTATGGAGATACATAAACTTTTAAGTATACGGGATCAGGAGTAGCTCTAGCATCCTTTGGGCGGTCCTTAACATCGCACCTTGAATACGAAAGGTGTATTGTTGGGAGCTGCGTGTGGTACTACCTACTGCATAGTTGAACTGAAAGTATCGTATTATGGTTTTTCACCAGAATTATCGTACGTTTTAAAAACATAATCCTACTGCTCATATTATTTCGATATATAAGCTTTATAGTGGTGTTGCGTCGATCTTCAACGTTCTTGAACACAAATCACACTCATTTTGACAGCAAAATGTGTAAAATAATCTTTGAAGCAAATCCTAAAACACCACGCTAAAACTGGCTTAAAAGAGGCTAGACAGAGGTTGAGGAGTAGAGAATGCGTTTATATGGGAAAATATAGGGAAAACGTGGAGAGAGGCTGTAGAGGCTAGTGTTGATGTATGTGTAATGTTCGACCGTGCATAACATCATTGAAAATAACGGATTTATGCTGCTAACGTCTTGGAATCCCGTTATCACGCCCCTAAAGTGTTGGACGAAAGCAGTTGATCGAAGTACCCCTGCCACAAGAATTTTGAGTGATGCGGTATAAAGAGTAAATTGGATAGCATCGTATATATGTAGGGTAAACCGGTTAGTATCACAAGTGTTCATAGTAATTCAGAGCAGCGGTTTTTATCAGAGATATTTAAGATAATTTGGCATGATTCGGGTTAACAGGTAATTCAGATAGCGTCACAGGTATTCATTGTGATATAGAGGATAATTAAGTTATAAAAATTCTTATCCAATGGTACAGCACTTTTATATAATATTTTTCCCATATCTTACAAGCTTTTTATATGCTAAACAGTTAGTGTGCGAGATGGAGAAGGTTAAACAGTGTATAGGGTGACAGTGAAGGTATATAGAAGCACTATAAACTAGAGCATCCACATGGTTGATGAGATATTATAACGTTTTAGCCAGGTTCATTGTTTTATATGGTTACATTTTTGTCAAGTGTAACAGCTTTATCAGTTAAACATTGCCTCAGTAGATAAGGATTTGTAAGGGTAGACGTCTCTCCCCTTTATCTAGGCTTGAAACTGCACTATGATTTTCTCCTAATGGCAGAATTAACGCCTCCCCTTACATCTTCTTCTTTCTTCACCAGGTGTCTACTAGGTACATACACTGCACATAGGTAAAGTTCTAATTTTTAAGATTGTAGACTCAAGATTATTCATCTTGAGATCCAGGTTACATTGTTTTAAGTACTGTTTGTAATACGATAATGTCCATACGCATACATAGTTACTCCATCCTCAGTAATAATACTTTTATCATCAAAAGAAGACAATGTGATGTTATTCACTTTCACGGTGGTAACAGCATGCTCACGTGACAGGATCAGATTCATGGGCATTCTGATGATTTCACGGGCTTTAAGACAGTCTGTATATCGGTCAAATTTAATGTACTGCTCACTAGCCCTGCGTTTTATGCCTTTAATTTTTTTATCATCGAGGCTTCAATATTTAAGGCGTACATCTTGGATCGTAGTCCAACAAATCGTAGAATGATTTTGCTTTTAGCCTCATCTTTAAATTTTCCCAGCGTATTCATTCTGAGTGGAGTGAGATATATGATTAACAGAGAAATCAGCTGTATCCAGATGTTCGAGAAAACGTAGCTTTTCCTGGTACATATCTTCAGTTGTCACACGATGAAAGAATGAATGAATCAGTGCCCATATACATAAGCTGCAGGTTTCAGCCCCATAATATGGCAAAACACATCTTCATGATAGTGATACATTAATGTCTTGGAGATGTCCAACACACCCATACCGATGTATATAGGCTTGTTAAACACGATCTGACGAGAGGTCATATGTCCAGCAGCTAGACTAGCAGCATATATTGTCTTATCGATAAACCTAGGCTTTGTAATAAACTTTTCCAAGGCCTTCTCAATTTGTAACCAGTCGTATATCCATACGATTACGCAGGTTCTCCATAGTTTTACCAAACATGGCGTTGTTAAGCAGTTTGTAGAGGTCCTTCTCAAAGTCACTTGCAGTCTGTTTTGGAGACTATTGTTAAATTCCACATAAGGTTTAATCACTGAGACTGTCGAAGTTGTAGCACACGATGGATTTTTGTAAGTCGTAGTCCATGATTAAGAGCTTGCTTCAAACTCATGTAATGTACTACATACTTCTTTCGAAATTTAAGATGAGGTACCAGTTTCTTTGTAGATGACTCCTAGGGCTTCATACACTCGGGCAGTAAAGGTGGATCGTTGAGTAGGTCATCAAGTTCTGCAGGAAACTCGATGTCGACTTCTAATATGTATTCGTGAGGATCAGTTTTGTAGTGCTTCCAACTCGATTTCTTCAGATAACACCCACTCAAATCCACCATAAGGGAGCGCGTGGCACATTGCCCAACCATATTGGTTATTGGCGTCCTCATATATAATAAATTGAGTTGGTCTTGACGGATCATACTTATTCATGTTGGCATTGTTTGCTACCAGTGAAAGATGTGTACCAAGAAAAGCTACGTTTTCTCGAACGTCTGGATACAGTTGATTACCCTCTTAACCATATATGTGACTCCTCTCAGAATAAAAAGTCACTGGAAAAATTTAAATATGAGCCTAATAGCAAAATCGTTCTGCGATTTGTTGAACTACGACCTAAGATGTACGTCTTAGATATTAAAAGCTCGATGGTAAAAAACTAAAGGCACAAAACGCGGGGTTACTGAGCAGCACATTAAATTAGACCGATATACAGACTTTCTTAAAACCCGGAAATAATCAGAACGCCCATGAGTCTAATCCTGTCACTTGAGCATGCTGTTACCACCGTGCAAGTAAATAACATCACATTGGCTCCCTTTGATGATAAAAGAGTTATTGCCGAGGATGGAGTAACTACATATGCGTATCATTATCGTATTACAAACAGTACTTAAAAGAATGTAACCTGGATCTCAAGATGAGTACTTTCTCAGCAAGTCTACAATCTTAAAAAAATTGAAGTTTACCTAGTGCGGTGTATGCACCTAGTAGACACCTGGTGAAGAAAGAAGAAGATGTAAGGGGAGGCGTTAACCCTGCCATAAAGAGCAAATCCTAGTGCTAGTCTCAAGCCTAGATAAAGGGGGAGACGTCTACCCTTACAATCTTTACCTAATGAAACAATGTTTAACTGATAAAGCTGTTACACTTGAACAAAAAAATGTAACCATATAAAACAATGAACCTGGCTAAAAACGTTATAATATTTCCTTAACCATGCGGATGGTATAGTTTATGTTGCTTCTATATACATTCACTGTAACCATATACACTGTTTAACCTTCTCTATCTCACACACTAACTGTTTAGCATATAAAAGTGTGTAAGCTTTACGAAAAAAGTATATAAATGGTTGCAGCATATGGATAAAAAATGTTTATAATTTATTTACCCTCTATATTACCATGAATACCTGTGACGCTATCTGAATTGCCTGTTAACCCGAATTATGCGAAATTACCTTAAATACCCCTGATAAAAATCGCTGCTCTGAATTGCTATGGACACTTGTGATGCTAATCGGTTTACCCTACATATATACGATGCTATCCAATTTACTCTTTATACCGCATTACTCAAAATTCTTGTGGCGGGAGTACTTCAATCAACTACTTTCGTACAAAACTTTAGGGGCGTGATAGCGGTAGTCCAATACGTTGGCAGCATAAATCCGTGATTTTCAATGATGTTATGCATTGACGAACATTACACATACATCAACACTAGCCTCCCGAGCCTCTCTCCACCTTTCCCTTATATTTTCCCATAGAAACGTATTCTCTACTCCTCAACCTCTGTCTCTCCTAGCACTTCTCCCCGTATTCTCTACCTCTACATATAACGCGTATTCCCCTCCTTCAGCATCTGTCTTGTCTAAAATCTCTCCACGTTTTCCCTATATATTCCCCATATAAACGCATACTCTACTCCCCAAACACTGTCTGGACTAGCACCTCTCCTCGTATTCTCCACCTCTCTCATATAAAGCGCATTGCTCTCCTGCAACTCTTTCCTAGCATAGGATCTCTCTTCGTTTTCCCGTCTCTCCATATAAACGCATACTGTACCATTCAAACCCTCCTACCCAATACCTCTCCTGGGTTTGCTATCTCTGTCCCACATAAAAATATTATACCTTTAAGTCTGTCTATCTTAGCATCTCTCCACGTTTCCCTATGTCATCCATATAATGCGTATACCCTCCTCCTTCAGCAAATGTTTAGCCTAGCATCTCTCCTTGCTTTCCTATCTCACCTGTATAAACCTACATTCCCCTCCTTCAGTATCTGTATAGCCTATCATCTCTAACCGTTTCCCATATAAACGCATACCGTACTCCTAAACGTCTGTCTAGACTAGACCTCTCCTCGTATTCCCACCTCTCTCATATAAAGCGCATTGCCCTCCTACAACACTCTCCTAGCATAGGGTCTCTCTCCACTTTCCCTATATCTTCCCCCACATAAACATATACCCTACTCCTCAACCTCTGTATATCCTACTACCTCTCCTCGTATTCCCTACCTCTATGATATAAAGTGTATTGCACTCCTTCAGCTCTGTCATAGCATAGGATCTCTCTTCTTTTTCCCCATATCTTCCTCACATAAACGTATACTCTACTCTCAACATCTGCATAACCTACTACCTCTCCTCGTATTTCCTACTTCTATCATATAAAGGACGTTCCCCTCCTTAAGGCCTGATCAACTCGGATCTCTCTTAGTTTTGACTATTCTCTCCCATATAAACACATTTTCATCCTTGAACGCTCCTCCAACCTAGCTACTCCCATCTTTTCCTCGTCTCCCCATATAAACTCATACTCTGCCATCCAAACCTTCCTAGCGTATTACCTTTCCTCGGTTTGCTATCTCTCCCATATAAAGTCATATTCTACCCTTCAAGTTCTGTCTAGTCTAGCATATCTCCTCGTATTTTGTATCTCTCCCGTATAAAGGGTATCCCTCCCTCCTTCAGCATTTGTCTAGCCTATTATCTGTTCGTGTTTTCCCTATCTTTCCCATATAAACGGTTACTCCACACCTCAAACTCTCTCTCTAGCCTAGCACTTCTCCTGGTATTTCCCAGCTATCTCATATAAGCGATGTTCCCCTCCTTCAGCACCTGTTATACCTCAGATTTCTCCTAGTTTACCCTATCTTCTCCATATAAACGCATTTTCCTCCTTGAACCGTCGCACCTACCCTCGTTTTCCATATCTTCTCCATATAAACGCATTTTCCTCCTTGAACAGTCGCATCTACCCTCGTTTTCTCTATCTTTCCCATGTATATGAAAAAGGTGGCCTAGCTCTCTCCTATATATACTACTTCCATCATTATCTCAGTTTTACAGAATTTATAGGTTTGGATGGATGAAAGTCCCTCAGATAGACAAAAAGGATTAAACGGACGAGATAATTTGGAATGTGATCTATCTGCAAAACTGTTTCCTCTACTAGAGATACAACAGTTTTTAGCTAATTTATGATAGATCACTACCCCTCCAAATCCAGGTAATGGGCAAAGGATTAAGCTAGTTGGGTTATTACTTGCAGGCACATTACGCCAGGCTACAAGTGTTAACAACCCAACCGCGCAGCACAAGGGCAGAAGGTGACACCAGTGATTAGGCTTCAACTATCGGTCAATATATTTTGAGTTACGTGAGTTTTTTGTGATACTCGCACACATAACGTTTTATCAAATAGATATATCTGTAGAATATTGTTTTGGTTTATTATTAAAGGGGGCGATATTTTTACGGAAGCTACGGGTTACATATCTATGTAACGCCATGCTACATAACTATGTATCGACATGCTGCATATCTATCTGATTCACCCCGTATAGGTATAAGGGCGCTCACTAACTCTAAATTTATCCTTTTAGTTTCTGAGAAACTTGGAGGATGTGTCTATTCAATTTAATATTTATTAAATTTCGACTAAATCCTTTGTTTCCTCTAATATGGAAGAGAAGGTAAAACTTAGTACAAGAACCACACATCTACTTATTTTATATTCATGGGTATTTTTTCTATTGTTAGCACAAATTTCTATTATTATTTTGATTGCATTTTACTTATTGTTAGAAAAAAGTACTGAGGATAATAAGTATTTATCATATAATGACATGAGTTTAAAAATTTGTCAGAAATTTTGTTCTGATAAGGGATGGTTATATTATATTCCTTTCCTTCAAAGGTGTGTAATAAGATAGTTATTTCTATTTTTATATGCGGCACGACATAACCTCGGTTTAATAGCAATCAGTACAACCGTCTTGAGCTATAAAGTAATTTTGTAATCATCGATCTTAATTAAGCACATTACTAAGGAGAACCTGAAGCACGTAATGTTACTTAAGTAATAGCTATACTGAAATTAATACATTTAAAAAAATGAGTGTATAGATTGTATACTAGGTATCAGTTATATCAGGTTGGATGAGGTCCTTCTTCCTCCATTAATTAGCTTTTGTGTAGGATATCTTCTTTTGTTTTCATCTACATGGTGCCTGATAGAGTACTCTTGAACAGCATCATCGATACTGAATTACAGCATAGCATCTTACGGGACAGGGTCTTCGGATCCCCAGAACCAGTCGGATATAGAGATGAGAGGGCAGGTCCCAACATTCGGCGATAGGGAACCTGGCCGAGATGCAGGGAAAAGCTACTGGAACAAAGAAAAAAGAGGACACATTTTTGGAAATAGCGAAAGCAGGAAGTGAAAATTCACCAGATCCTTTCATGAAACCTCCACTTATTGGAAGATCACTACCCCACCTAAGACGAACCTCTACCGGAAGCATAAGAACTTAGCATTCTTGTGAGGGTAATATGAGAATAATACATAGTGCGACTGGAATTTTGTATAACATCGAGCACGGAAAGCAGGATATGTACAGGGATACCAAAAATAAGGAAATGTAAGCCTTGAAGAACACAAAAGATTTAAGTAGGATATCGTTAGTTTTTACAAACAGAACAAGTATTCACAAGGATTTAATACAGAAAATAGAGAAGGAAGTTGAAACTATGCGGAAATCAATAAACCAAATTCCAAATACCAAGAAAAAAGTAAAATATGCAATTAGTGTGCTAGTTGGATACATAAAAAGAATGTGTTGTTTATATATGAAAAAAGCAGAGGATCTTGCAGAGAGCTAACGTAAGTGATGCTAAAGAGACAAAAGAGATAAGTACTCAAACTATATGTGAACAACAACAGCAAAGAGAAAAGGAAATAAGCGAAACAGATAATGAACTGGAAAAGGTTTTAAATAAGTAAGAATTAATAAATATAAACTGGCCGGAGAAATATAATATAGACTTCAAAGGTGATAAATGAAGAATCCCTAAAGTGACATGACGTAGATTTCATTAGAGTCGCTAAAGGGATGGCTGATAATGAAGGAAAATGTTCTGTATATAAATCCCCAAATTCAAAAGGCGCTAGAAGAAGAAAATTTAAGGGCAGGAAAGATGAGCTGTACTATAGCGTCAAATGAGACAATGAGCGATGACCTCGAGACCAGTAAAAACAAAAGATATTTTTATGTTATAGGCACAGAAGTTGGAGGAAAGTCAAGTTTAGATCAAGTTAATTTGATGATAAATCTAGTAAAGGTCCTAAATATTGCCCGGAAAAATGGAACAACTAAACCCACGTGCATAGCCACAAAATAAGTAGCAGAGGGAGTGTAAAGAAGGTGCTAGAATACTTCGGCAGAGTAAATTATGTACAAATACCAAAGTGCATTAATAAAGGAAGACAAAATAATACAAAACAAAATGAAATGGACAGAAGTCGAAAAAGGAAAGCAAAAAGTTACGATCATATTAAAGACCATAGGGGAGAGGACATATTATGCATAAATTTAACAATATAAATAAATATAAATACCAGAGGAGTAATTATAAATCAGAAATGTAAAAACAGCGATGGAAATATACATTTAAGAATAAAAGGAAATAATGCAAATGATACGTCAGCTTTTAAGCAATTAAGGTCTAAAAATTAGAAAAAAATTCAGAGTTCCAAACGAAGGCATGAAATCAAACAGCTTCTACACATAGATGAGACTGTGGAATCTGTGGAACATTGGAAGACGAAACAAAGACAGGTTTAAAATAGGAATTGAATAGAAAAGACGGATCTTTTGGTAGAAGAGATCACTTCAATTTGGCAGAAAAGACAAATGCACAAGAGGTAAAATATGCATTTGTGACCACTAGTATAAAAGTGGTTTGGTAAAAATGAGGTAACTGGAAGGTGGAGGATTATATGGAGGGTAAAGTCAGAGAGCACTTTGAAAATATGTTATAAAAGTTACAAGGTGGTGCATATGGCAAGATACTGCTCAAATGGGCAAATAGTGCGAATGTGCCATAATTGTGGCGAAATAGGCCACAAAATTAAAGAATGCAAACATCCACAAAATACTATTTCTGTAAATCAAATAGGCATAACGTGGAGTCGATGCAACGTCTCAAATACAAGAGACTTGTACAATTTCAGGAAAGGGAGAAAAGGAAGGTTTTTCACAAATCAAACAAGAAATTAATAGAAGTAAATCTTGATAGGAGAAAACATACCATGGATCTTGTTCTACAAATACGTGTAGTGTATTGTGTGGATATAACAATGATAGCATAACTAAAATATGTAAATATGCTAAAATTTAGCTCTGCATGAATAACTCATGAAAGTATAGATGTTGCTGTATATGTATCCCAAATAGTTTAAAGGTAAGGAAAACTGGAAACGGTAAAGGATAGGTTGGAAAGCTATGCATTCTTGTTATGTTCCTGCTACAAACACGCGGAGGAGTTGGGATTCTTAAACCAAATAAGAGATAGGATTAAGCAGCGAGGGAAAAGCAGTAAAAAGGTTGGTGGTGATTTTAAGGCGTTGTACTGGGTATCACCGATAGGCAAAAAAGGTAATGCATTGACTGAGTGTATTAGTGAAAACGATTACATTATCCTAAATGAAGAACACTTACTTTTGGGATAAATAATAGATACTCATATATAGATGTTACAATATGTTCAACAGAGGCGGGAGGACTAGCTAATAAATGGTACGTGTATGATGAAGCAAACTTAACTTACTATAAGAACATATATACTGACTTGGAAGAACAAGACCTTACAATGAATCAACGAATAAATAAACACAGAACAAAGTTGCATATATATATATATATATAAAATAAAGATAGAGTAAGAAATTGTACGCCAAGGTTATATCTATCACTCAAATGAACTTGGACAAATGATGAAATGCGCATGTAAGCATCCACTTAGTAAGAAACATGGTGACTGGAAATATAAAGCAGCATATTGGTGGAATGATAATATTGCACAGTTAAGGATTAAGTACTGACCCAAGAAGGAAGGTGGCAAAGGCAAACCTAAGAAAAAGCATATAAGCGAGCACGAAATACAAGAAGAGCCAAGTGAACATTGAGAGCGTAGAAGGACATTAAAAAAGACGTTATTGAATTAGCTAAAGAAAACGCATGGGACCAACCATGTACTGAAATTGATGCTGATACATGGGGTACGGTATATAAAATGAGAGGTTAGATCACCAGTACAAAGTACAAATAAAGAGCAGCAAACAGCAGTTAAATCATTATTTCCAGAACCCAAAATTAACTTATGGCCAGATATGAAGATCAATAGAGAAGAAATATCTGTTGCCAAATTAATGAAATAATAGAAACGCACAAAGAAAATAAATAGGAAAAGCAGCGGAACCTGGAGGAATTCCTTCAGAAGTCTTAAAGGTCATCAGGTAAAATATCTGATGCATTCGAGAAAAAGAAAAACAATAAATGAACTTATTATAGACGTTATTTTTCCAAAACAAACAAAAAAACCTGATGGAAACGTCTGATACGGACTACTTTATTTAATTAATGCGATACGAAAAAAATAGCAGGCTATTAATAAAAGACATATTAGAGGGTCTCTCAGAAAGTCACTTTGGTTTCAGGAAAGGCCTATCAATGCTAGACGTAATAGACTATAAAAACCAGTATAAGAACAGACCCACACTTAATCAAACATATTTGTAGTTATCTAGAAAAGAGACAGAGACTTGAAGGAGAAAAGATAAGATTATACATGAGCTGCGAAGTACCACAAAAATCGGTCTTGAGACCCACCTTGTGAAATCTGTATTATGATGGTGTGTTAAAATAGGACCTACCAATAGGAACCAAAACTAAGATATGCGGATGATCTTGCAATAATAATACCTTGTAAAAC
Organism: Deroplatys truncata; assembly: GCA_030765065.1. Lineage (NCBI taxonomy): Eukaryota > Metazoa > Arthropoda > Insecta > Mantodea > Mantidae > Deroplatys > Deroplatys truncata. The sequence continues at coordinate 273,773,609 of CM060981.1, forward strand.
CAAAGAAGGAACAAAAGAACAAATTGCGTGGTACACGAACAAAATTGATATTTGAATGCTTCAAAAGGATTTACGGCTAGGTATCGAGAAAACAGAATTGTGATTTTGGAAGGAAAAAGAACAATAAAATAAATAACATTATTTCGGTAATCTGAAAACCAGATTGAAAAAGATTTCAAATACTTAGGAATCCTAAAGGAACATAAAATGAGTATGTGAGCACATATAAAGTATGTGATCGACAAGGCAGAAGAATCTGTTGCAGCACACAGGAGAATAATGCCACCTAAAGCAAGTAAAAGGAGAGTATTGGGAACTCGATCCCATATTATACACCAGGCTGGAACATTTGGACAGGAAAAGCAACACATGCGTAGGAATTATTAAAAGGGTTTAACACAAGATAGCCATAAGAATTGATACGGTAACTTGTATCACAAATTACTTAAAGGTAAATAATAATTGTAATATAAATATGTATTTTTATGTGACATTGATTTCAGATGTTTATTAATTGTAATTATTATTGGTAAATAATAATATATGGCTTTACTGAAACTGTTAACAATAACGCATGAATGCAGCGATGGGGTGAGTTGTTTATCATTACCGGGAACCAGGAAGTTACGTAATGTTTCGCGCCTTTTCGGTAAAAAAAAGCTTCTAGAATGTTCTCTAAAAGAAATATGTATTAGTGGTTTTCATTGGATGTTAAAATAGACGCTAATGTTGGCGCGTTTTATTAGCCAATAGCAGTTCATTTATAATCTTTAGGCGTATCTTGAGGCAAGCCTATAAATAGTGTAGGTTCAAGGGAGCGTTCCCCCAGTTCAACAAGATTCTCAACACATTACACGTCAGCCCACCAGTTCTACAAAATTCTCCGTACTCTCCACGTCGATCTCTCAGTTCATTTATTTCGTCAAGTTACGCGCAACAGAATTACAAGAACTATTATAAAGTATTATACAGTTAAATATATAAAGTTGAAGTACGTGAATTAAAAGTGAGAAGTTATTACAAACAGTTTCAGTATGGCGATTATCCAGATAGATCTGTGAAAGTGTTCGTGAACGTGTTCTGCAATAAAGATTATAAAACCAATTTCTTCGTCAATATCATTTCTAGACAAAAGATTCCTTTCCGCTTCACACCCTGCAAGAGTTACATGTCTACCTAAATAGCTAGCCGGAGGACAATATACAAAACTTCAAATTCTTTCGAACCCTAATTGATGCAAATTGCTACGCCAGATGGAGTTAAACGAACCAAACAAGGAGTGACGTCACACAAGATGGCATCGCGTGAAGTAAAAACATATAATTGCTCTCGCAAATTGGCAACCATAACGTGGGGCTAGATGACTAGGAAAGGAACAAGAATAACCAGGAAGAGGCGAACGCAGCAGTGAAACGATCTACAAGACGCAGATTCAAGAAACAACTAGAGGAGCGACAAACGGCGCGAATAAGTGGATACAAAAAACATCGAGACGACGTAGATTCATCACAACACAACGCAGAAGCGACATCAAATCTAGGAGAATGGGGCAGAACGCTGGACATTAAAGTAACAGCAACATATAGCATCAAAAAGGTAAATCAATTTCAATGTTCCTTAGGAATGGTAGGATAATAAAAACAATGGCTGCTAGTAATACAGAAGAAATAATTATGGAGGGAGATAGTGTAACAGTTAGCTGTGATCCAATACAAATTACAGGAAATAGCCCAGACTTTTTAGGATTTGAAGATGAAAATGTTAGTGTAGAAAGTGAGAATAGAATAGCAGGAAATGTTAATCTTGATACTAGTATGATTATGGAAATGCTAAAAAATTTGAATGAGAAATTAGATCAAAACATGGAAGATAGTATTAAGAATAGTGAGAAATTAGAACAAAAACTAACTCAGAATATGCAAAAGAGTCATAGAGAATTAAGGGAAGATATTGGTAAAAGCTTAGAGCAAAACAGGGAAGAAATTGAAAAGAAATTCATGGAGCTAGATAGTAGTATGATTAGAATGAAAAATGAAAATCAAGAAATGATAGCAAATGAAATAGGTGAAGTTTCAAAGAAAATGTTAGACATGAGCAGGGAAATATCTAACCAAAAAAGTGAGGTTAACAATAAAATAGAGCATGTTAATGTAAAATGTACAGAGCTAGGTAGCCGAATGAGTAGCATTTCAAGTGAGTTAAAAGAGATGATGGAGGCTACAAATGCAGATTTAATACAGGTGCAAGTTAATTTCAGAGGGGAAATATCTGAAATTCAGAAGGAGTCAGAAAAACAGAGAAATAAATTGTCTGATGAGGTTAAAGATTTGTCTAAAGATTTGAATCAAAAGCTAACCTCTGAAATTAACAAACACCAAACTGTTCAAAATGAGAATAATAAAAAATTGGAACAGACAATAGAAAATCTGCAGGGTACTGTAAATAGATTAGAATTGAATTCAAGGGCAAATATATGTGATGTACATGTGTCAGATGTACAAAATAATGATAGAGGTAGTTCCTCAGGTATGACAAATAATGTGAGTGATGCGGCAGCTTCATCTATAGCTAATGCTGAAACTCAGAGTGCACAAGTTACACTAGAGAATTTAAATATGGGAATAGGGAATTTGCAAAATTACAATCATATCTTAAGTGATTTTCCACTTCCAAAATTTAATGAAAACTCCAGTCCAGTACAGTTCATTGCAGAATTATCAGAGTATTTTCAAATTAAAAAGATACCTGAAGCATTGAAAATGATAGTTGTCAAAAGATGTTTGGACCAGAAAACCTTAGATTGGTTACAAATGGTATCAGGGGGTGAAATTTCATATGAATCTTTTAAGAGATTATTCATGAACAGATTTTGGAATGTTACGGTACAGCAAAGAATACGAGCAATGCTTAGTCATGGTCAATTTAATCCACGAGAGGGAATATCGATGACTGATTACTTACTAAAACATGCAAGTCAGGTTAGAAACTTGTCACCTCCAATCAGTGAGGAAGATTTTGTGAGTTTGCTCGCAAGGCATTATCCTATAAGGATACAAAATTACTTATTAATTGCAAAACCACGGAACATCTATGAGATGACAGAATTAATAACAGCTTTGGAACAACAGGAAGAAGATATGTCTCGGGAGTGGGAACATAGATTTTTAGATGTACGAGATAGAAGAAATTACCAAGGTAGTTATCAACGAATAAGAGGACAAGACAGACATCATGAAATTAATACCAGACAACGGTATCAATCATATGTTCCACAATTTGAAAGATCAAGGATAGATAGGAGACCAGGCCGGCAGGAACAAATAAATTATGTCAGGACAGAAAGGTTGCCTGAAAGAGGGCAAAATTATGGAAGGAGGTACACTAGACAGAGGGGAAATTTCACTCACTGGAGGGAAAATAATAACCGAGAAAGATCTGAGGAACGGCAAGAAAATTACGTGCCAAGGGGACAAAATGTCAGAAATCGAGGATTTCGAACTCGAGGAAGGGGAGCTCAAAACAATGGTAGCGACACTGAGATAGATTTAGCGCCTGTTAGGAATGGCAGTCCCGTACGTGAACATGGAAACAACCAGGAAAACTGTTAGCAGACTCCTGTTCAGTAGGTTCTCAGGAAGTCTTTAATAATTCAGTATCCATTACCAATACAAATCATACGCCTACACATACACCCTGTAATAAGATTACAGCAACAAAAGATAAGGGAGAAAATTTTGAGTCACCTCATGTTAGAATGGAAATTGCGAAGAAAGAAATCATTGCAACTATAGATTCTGGTTCATCAGCTTCAATTTGCTCACAGAAATTTTACATAAATTTGATTAATGAAGGTAACAAGATTATGGCTCTTCCCACTAGTAATTTAGTTTGTCGTGTTGCAATTGGAAGAACTACACAGGTCATAAAAACACAAGCTCTAATTAGCATACTTATTGGCGGAGAGAATTTTGAGGTTATGTTTCTAATTGTAAACCATCTGATTTGTGACATAATTATAGGATGTGACTTCCTACATGAATATGAAGCATGTATAGATTTTAAACATGAAGAGTTAAAAATAACAAAAGAAGATAGAGAAATAAGGGTACCATTTATAAAAGAAAAAGTTTCTGTAATCGAGATGACAAAGGATGAGAAAAATATTTGTGATCAAGAGTTTTTTGTGCAAATAACAGAAACTGATAGAAATAGTCAGATAAAGCAGGTAGTCACAGAATATGAAGGAAATACCACGCCATATTTTCAACAGCTAGCAGAAATGCCAGAGAAAGTAGAGGAATTTACAATCCAAACAAAAGACGACCATGTGAGCGAGACAAACAACAGCAGGAAAGAGAAGAGAAATGAGGAAATAATACACAAGTGTGAAGAAGCTTATAATCTTACGATAATGCAAAAACAAATCCTTCATGATGTTTTGATGAACAATAGTTCAGTATTTAGTAATATCCCAGGCAGATGTAATGTATATCAGCATACATTTCAAGTAGAAGACGTACCACCATATAGGCACAAGTATGACAATTTACCTATAAGTCTTCGAGACAAAGCTAGACAACTAATAAATAGCATGTTAGAAAATGGGATTATTGAGCAAAGTAATTCTCAATACATAAATTCAATCTGCTGGAGTATTAAACGAGATGGTAGTTTGAGATTAACTTTAGACGGTAGATATGTCAACAAGTATATGAAACCAGATCATTTTCAAAGTGAGGGAATTGAACAACTAATTACAAAACTTTCAAGAGGGAGATTTCTGACATCCATTGACCTCACTGCATCATATTGGCAAGTGGAATTAGATCCGCAAGTGCGTGATTACACTTCATTCCAGTACTCAGGGATCCAGTATCGTTTTTGTGTAAATCCTTTTGGTTTAAAAAACTCAGGAAGTGGATTTTTGAGAGCCATTCACAATATCTTTGGAAATTCTGCAGATGACTTTTTAATAAAGTATATTGACGACTTCTTAATCATTAGTCAAACATTTGAAGAACACATGAATAATGTCCATTATGTGTTAAATAAACTACAACAACATGGTATGACTGTGAACATACTAAAATCAAAATTTTGTGTCAAGGAAATAAATTTTCTGGGTTATGTAGTGGATGAACGAGGTATAAGACCTGATCAGAAAAGAATAGAAGCAATAATGAAAATTCCACCACCAAGGAACGTAAAACAAATTAGACGTCTCTTAGGGGTATTGAACTTTCAGAGTAAGTTCGTACCAAGATATTCGGCTGAAATAGAACCACTGCGGCAGCTTCTCCGAAAGAACAATAAGTGGAAATGGACAGAGGATCATCAAAAATGTTTTGAGAGAGTAAAGGAACTCTTTGCTAAGTCCATATTACTCGAGAGGCCCAGAGAAGATTTGGAATATGAGATTTATGTCGACGCATCAATGCAAGGATATGCCGGAATTTTAGGACAGCGAGACATCAACAATGACTTTCACGTCATTAGTACAGCTTCAAGAGGACTTACAAATATTGAGAGGAATTCTTCAGTGACTCAGCTAGAAATTGGAGCACTATATTTCTCATTAATTCGTTTTAAAACCTATATTTATCAGCAAAAGGTGAAAGTATATTCAGACCACATCAGCCTAACTTTCATACAACGGTGTAGATTATGTAGTGGAAAACTTGCTAGATACATTCATGCAATATCTGCATTTGATATTGAGATCATCCACATTCCTGGCAAAAATAATACCTTCAGTGATTTGCTATCAAGATTGAACTACAACCCACAAATTCCCGAAAATATTGATAGGCCTAGAAATGAAGTCAAAATATTGACGATTGAAATTCCTTTAAGCAAAGAAATGATTAGAAAATTGAAAAATATGGGGGAAATTCAAAATGAGGATGCAAAATTATTTGAACTTAAAGAAAATGCACCATTAATTGAGGAGGCAAAGAAAGAAATTATAGCAATTCGAGATGGGACATTATACAAGAAGCATGGAAAAGAAATGCCTAGTTGGAAGGTAATGGTTCCGAAAAGCATGGAAAAGGAACTAATTAAGAATTTTCATGAAGGGTTAGCACACTCAGGGACGGACCGAACAACTTCTATGATTTTAGAGAATTTATACATATCCAAATTGCGTCAGAAAGTTCGGAAATTTATATCGTGCTGCAACCTGTGTCAGAAGGCAAAGCAAATAAATGCAGCATATGCATTTGAAACTAATTCGGTTATAAGGGATAAGCCGAGATGTGTAATTAGTATTGATATTCATGGTCCGATGCCTCCAAGTCAATTTGGAAATAAATATATATTGGTCTGTTATGATATATTCAGCAAATATGTAAGAATTTACCCTTTGAGAAAACCTACAGGTTTAGCATGTTTGAATAGACTGCTTAAGTCATATGTGATAGAAGAAGGACCTATTCAATCTGTATTGAGCGACAATGCTTCGTACTTCACAGAAAAAAAATTTATGGATGGACTGAAAGAAAATGGCATTAAACAATATTTTTCGTCAAGATACAGACCGAACTCCAACCCAGTGGAGAGGGAAATTAAGGAAATTTCAAATTATTTAAGGGTGTTATGTCATCGAAAACACACCCAATGGTATGGATACGTGAACTTCGTTCAGAACCTACTAAATGAAACCATAAACAATGTGACAGGATACAAACCATGTGAACTTAAGTTGGGAAAGAAGATTAATACAATGTGTAAAAAAATTCCAGAAGCCATTCCAGATGCGCATTCGATACCACCAACAGAAGAAGAAATGTTCCGAAAAGCATTCGAGAGGATGAAGAAAAAAGCCATAAAAAGAAAAATTAAACATGAAGAAAAAAAGAGAAAGGAATGGAGGATCAAAATAGGAGATTTAGTTTTGGTTAAAACCAAGAAATTATCGGATAAAGAAAATAAACTTTATTGGCGAATGTTTCTCAAATACCATGGACCATATGAAGTTGTTGAAGTGTATGGAACTAACACATATGAGTTATGTAATCCAACAACTCGAAAAAGCATAGGAAAGTTCCATATTGAGATGCTTAAACCATACAACCATGAACATCATGGTGAAATAAAAGACAATGATGATAAATAGTAAATGCTGGATAGTTAAAGGCGAAATGCAGAATAATGTATTGGAACGTAAGAGGGTTAAATAAATATGTATGTCATAGGAATGGAGAAATAAATTTTAGACATGACTAAATGTTTGAGAGGAAAATAACATTTTATTAGTAACTGAACATGTGAAACAAAGCATGATATTATATTAAATTAAAAGTACGTAAATACAATTCAAAGAGTATTGTTAAAATAAAATTCAGAATAACAAAAATTGGTAAAAATAAATAAAACAAATACTTATGTAGCAAACAGAAAAGGTGAAACATTGTAAAGATTTAAGAGATGTAAATATATTTGTAAAGTACAAAATAACAAAAATGGGTAAAAATAATTGAAACAAATACTTATGTAGCAAACAGAAAATGTGAAACATTGTCTAGATTTAAGAGATGTAAATATTTGTGTAGAGGGTGAATATTTTGGTAAATATGTGTAATAATTACAAAAAATTTTAAATGTATAAATTTTTGTCAACAACTTAAGAAAGTAAACAATTTGGTAACATTAATTAAATAATTCAGGGTACAGTATTTGCTATCAAAAAATTTGTGATGTCAGATTAATATCTAAATTAATTAAACCAGAGCCAGTAAGTAGTGGCGAGATAAAACATATGTCGTGTGTTAAATGCGTGTGAAGCGTTTAGTGAAAGTGATAGCGTGTGTTACAAGATTTAGGAGACTAAAAACAAAATTATAAAATTTCCAAACAGGTTATAAATATTTATAATTATGTTTCTAGTGGGGCATATGATACGGTAATTTGTATCACAAATTACTTAAAGGTAAATAATAATTGTAATATAAATATGTATTTTTATGTGACATTGATTTCAGATGTTTATTAATTGTAATTATTATTGGTAAATAATAATATATGGCTTTACTGAAACTGTTAACAATAACGCATGAATGCAGCGATGGGGTGAGTTGTTTATCATTACCGGGAACCAGGAAGTTACGTAATGTTTCGCGCCTTTTCGGTAAAAAAAAGCTTCTAGAATGTTCTCTAAAAGAAATATGTATTAGTGGTTTTCATTGGATGTTAAAATAGACGCTAATGTTGGCGCGTTTTATTAGCCAATAGCAGTTCATTTATAATCTTTAGGCGTATCTTGAGGCAAGCCTATAAATAGTGTAGGTTCAAGGGAGCGTTCCCCCAGTTCAACAAGATTCTCAACACATTACACGTCAGCCCACCAGTTCTACAAAATTCTCCGTACTCTCCACGTCGATCTCTCAGTTCATTTATTTCGTCAAGTTACGCGCAACAGAATTACAAGAACTATTATAAAGTATTATACAGTTAAATATATAAAGTTGAAGTACGTGAATTAAAAGTGAGAAGTTATTACAAACAGTTTCAGTATGGCGATTATCCAGATAGATCTGTGAAAGTGTTCGTGAACGTGTTCTGCAATAAAGATTATAAAACCAATTTCTTCGTCAATATCATTTCTAGACAAAAGATTCCTTTCCGCTTCCCACCTTGCAAGAGTTACATGTCTACCTAAATAGCTAGCCGGAGGACAATATACAAACTTTAAATTCTTTCGAACCCTAATTGATGCAAATTGCTACGCCAGATGGAGTTAAACGAACCAAACAAGGAGTGACGTCACACAAGATGGCATCGCGTGAAGTAAAAACATATAATTGCTCTCGCAGAATAACTAGTGCATATATGACGGCTTCTACTTGGACAGTAAGGGTTATCCTTGCGCTATACCCATACACTTGTTGGTCAGGGAATTTACATATTGTAACATAATAAACAAGAGAACTCAAAAGAAAAAAGAAAAGAATAACTCTATGGAAATGTGGCAAAAAATGGTAAACAGAAACTGGAGTGACCCAATGGACGAAGAGGCTGTATGCGGCAGTTTAAGCCGTGGTTAACTAGGAAGCATACAGAAGTAGGATTCTATCTAACACACCTTTTGTCAGGGCGTGGACGGCTTAAGCCATAATCTATTTAAAGTGAGACTAGTTAACACATAAAACTGCTCATATTGTGGAGGAAGAGATACTCCCGAGCACACATTACTGCAATGTTATAAATGGAATGAGATAAGATTATGAAGTACCAGAAAGACAGGACAAGAGCTTGTAGTTGAAAATATGTTTGGGTGTATTCTCGAGAGCAAAGCAAACTGGAATATTATACAATAGACGATAGTTAACATTATTAAAGCAAAGAAAAAAGACTAAAATGGTTTTTAAATAACGGATTGCTGCACTGCGAAGTAATGCCGAGAGGTGGTTCCGGAATGCAGCATGAATGCTGCAATGGAGGGATTTTATTTGGGTGAGAGTCCTATCTTGCCAGGGAATAGGATACCTAATCAATGGTTTTCAAAGGGGACTACTCGCACTTGCCGCCACGTTACTCAAGGGTACAAAGAGATAACAGCTCGAAGGCTACGCAGCACAAGGGCAGAAGGTTGACATTCGTACACACGACATTCATTTGATGCGGTTACGATATTAGGCGGAATGGCGTCAAGGTTTGGGATAATCAAACGTAATGTGCTTTAGTAGTCTTGCCCGCCATGTATGGATCTATTTCGGATGTTGTAAAATGAATAACAATAATTTTACTACTCACATTTTGTGACAGGTTTCATTCTGCAAAATGATCACAAGAAATTTAATAATACAAAGCTATAAGCTTCGAAAAACTTGTCTCTTCCAAAGAATTGCGTATCATATGTAATAAAAACTAATAGATAATATGGATTGTAACCGTGGAAAATATAAATATTATTTGGATATACCATAACTCTTAATTTTATTGCTTAACATAAAAAATGTTTTGGAAAACACGTTTCATTAAGTACTGAACACGTCTCAAGTCTTAAAGTGTAAGGTGTCGCTGTCGCACAGGACTCACGAATCTGAAGTTGTAATTACTCACAGCTTTATGGCTTCGTTTCGCACTCAAAGGGTCTAAATCAGGCGATTGTGTTAATCATGAATTGTCCACCGTTCGGGATATTGCATCAAGAAATTCTCTAACTGCTATAATGTAGTAAGATGCACAATTATTTTGGATAAATGCTGAAATACTAGCCGAAGTGAAACATTCTTCAGTAAGGTTTCTAGAAACAAAGCGGTCTATAGAAATTTCAAATAAGCCCACTGTCTACAAGAATACTACATCACGCGTTAACTTCCACAGGAGTTGCATATGGTGTCCTCGAACCCGTGTGTTAGCAGGAGACCAATATTTCAGATTGTGGGTGTTGACGATGGACGCATTTGCAAAGTAACATTCATCACTCCAAAGGACCTGCCTGTTAAAGGGTGGATCTTGCTGCAGTACAGCTGTCATTCGTCGGCAATATGCTACCCTGATATCAAAATCATTTCCATAGATTTGCTGATGTAGGCGCATTTTATATGGGGCCCATTTTCTCTTATTCAGGATGCCTTTTATTGACGTCTGGGACACACCCAGCTCTTCTTTGCCCTAAGTAATATTATCAATTTGCACATTGTAATACTAACTGATTTATTATTGTATTTAGTGTTGTGGTTTAAGTTCTAATTACATGAGAGGGATTGCGTTCAAAGTGGTGCAGTGCATTTTGTACCATGTTAGCATTGCAGCGGATGCGACCATCCCTACCAGAATGCGCCTTATCAAACCGTTAGCTCTTAAATTTCAGCTCTGCTTGACAAAACAGAATAATAAAAGGCAGATGTAAGTAGGTAAATATAGAGAGAGCTGGGCCACTTTTTTGCGTTTATATGGGAAAGGATAGGGAAAACGAGGGTAGATGCGACGGTTCAAGGAGGAAAATGCGTTTATATGGCCGAGATAGGGAATACGAGGACTGACGCTAGGCTAGACAGTGGTAGACGGAGGGGGAATGCGGTTTATATGAGACAGATAGGGAATACGTGGAGAGGTGCTAGGCTAGACGGAGGCTTTCCTCGAGCAATTAAGTTTTTTTGATTAATTAATTGTATATGAATTGACTCGAGCGCAAGTGGTAGCGTGTGTATAAGCAGCACGCTCACGGGAACAGTCTGTCATGTAATGAAAACCCTGCAACCTACTTCTGTCTGAGGATAGCGGTAATATCCATGTATACACACATTAGCTGGCACGCTTTCACCACATTAAACACATTAATAGACTTTAAGATTGCATCCCGGATCTGTATACAGTCATTAGCGGACAATGTCAGTAATTGTTTTCCTATGTGCTCTGAAAAATCCTAGACACTCAATGAAAATACCTTTTAGCTCGTAGAATTTCCATCACAAACTGTGGAAAAACCCAAGTCTAGACAATTTTTTCCCTGATAATTAATGATTAAGTTTCATATCTCTTATTTCTTTCAATAAAATATTGCGAATAAAGTATTCAGAATTCAGATTGGCGGAAAGAAATATTACATACGGCATTAAAAATAAATAAGCGTCTCATTGATCGGTGAATACTACATATGTTATTAAAAAGAAAATAAATACGGATAACATTATAGTTAAATATTATAAATGTTATTAAAAAATAAATGATTCGGTTAACATTATAGGTGAATACTATATATGTTATTAAAAATAAATACGGTTAACATTATAGGTGAATATTACATACGTTATTAAAAATAAAAAATGGCCTCGCTGATAAATGAATACAATTAAATATTTTTATTAATTAATTGTATACGAATTGACTTGCGCATTTTGGTTATTGCGCTGTGTCTCCCTAACGTTTCCAGATCTAGGATCGTTCCAGCTAGTTGCGCGCTTCTGCCATCTACCTTCTAAAGTAAAGTTGCGCGCTTCTACCATCTTCATTCTAAAGTAAAGTTACAGAACAATGAGATAAAAACTAATCAATTCTTTGGAATGCGCCGCGTCATTAATGTATTGTTCCAAGTTATCCGGGATACCTGGGTTCGAATCCTAAGAGTGATTACAAATTCAGCTTCTAATAACTCAGAGACTAATTAAGATAAAGCCGTCAAATAAAGTTTATTACATTAATGTCATTAGGCCGTTTCTTGTGAATGTATATTTGGGTACCTGGTGTTCTGGGTTCAATCCTTAATTTTTAAATCGTCATTATCTCGGAAACTAAGAAAGGTAGAGGGGCGGACCAAAGCATGATTGATAGCTCCTGTGATGGGTAAGTAATACTGTATATAATTTTCAATCAGTTGTCCTTATTTCGAATCCCGATATTTCAATTACTTACTTACTTTTTCTCTATACTCTAGAATATATCACTTAGATTGATGCTGTAACTGCATACAGCACCTTTAAATATATCAAACTAATATTGTAAATAATTTTGTTTCTGGTGTCCTGGGTTCGAATACCGATAAAATGTAATTTAATTATAAATTTAATAACTCCTAAACCAATTAAGACAAGGACGCCTAATAAACTTTATTGCATTTATGTTATTAGATAGTATCTTGTGTATGTGTAACTAGATACCTGACGTGCTGGATTCGATCCTTAATTTTCAAATCACCATTATCTCAGAAACTAAGAGAGGTAGAGGAGTGGACCAAAGCATGGTTCATACGTTCTATACTGGGTGATTAATGCTGTATATAATTGCTAATCAGTTGTGCTTGGTTCGATTCCCCATCTTTTAATGACTTCCTTAATTTTCCTCTGTACACTAGAATATATCACTTAGATCGATGATGTACCTGCATACAGCTTTGCTTAACATGTTGAGCTAATATCATAAATTATTTTGTTCCTGGTGTTCTGGGTTCGAATACCGATTCAATGAAATTTATTTGCAAATTTAATAACTCGTAATCTAATTTAGATAGACATGTCAAGGTAAACGCAAACAGAGTATCTAGTCCTTAAATATCGTTATCATGACAAATATTACTTTAAAGTACTTAGATCGAATCCCGAAGGGATGATTTCATATATCTTCAAGCCTATGGATCATATCAGGTTCTAATAAAGATTAAATGCTTGATGCTCATCTGGGGGAGCTAAAATACATTTATTAAAAGTATTACCGGGTTCGATTTAGAAGCTTAGAATCTGTGTAACTAATGAAAAATTGCTTTTCTCGTGATTGTAGTGAAATGTAGTGGTCTTTCTGTGAGAAGATGGAAAGGAAGAATTGAAAAGGGAATGAAAATATGAGATAATGTAGTATATACATTCATTTAACTAAATAAGGAGGAAAATCTTCTACGTTACCTTTTAAGCTTTTACTTTTAGTATTGTGATAATACAGCTGGAATTAACCTTGGTACAGTAGGTGGTGATGGTGGTGGTGGGGGTGGTGGTGGTGGTAGGCTTTGGATTTCAAATATATGTCTGAATGAGCGTGTGAGAATGCTTCTCTTGCTGGTGTGACAGCATAAGCAGGTAGTTATGAGACGAGTTTAAACGTGTTTGATGCTGTCAGACATCCTGTCTCTAGGTGTGACGTCATAAACATCCTGCTTCTGGGCGTAAGGTTATATGGCTGAGGTTAATACACGTTGAGCGATCATATACAGCTGGTTATGGAGCGAGTTTAAGATTGATCTAAAAGGTTCGTGCTCCCTCTATAAATATGTTATAGGGGAAAGGATGCTCTCCTGAAACATTAGGCATCTAGACAGAAATTGTTCACAGAGCCGGAGACGTCAGGACGGATGGTACAGACTCCAAGTTCAAATCTTTAAACGGTAGGGCCGCCCCCTTTTTGCCTATCATGTCTCCTGAACCATCCTTACAGCTTAACATTACGTTACAATGCCACGTAACCAGATTAACGACGGTCAGTCGCTCAGATCTTTGATTTTTTGTGGTTTTCCCTGGTCTGCAGGCGAATGCCTGAGCACCGTATGCGACCACGTTTTTCATGTTATATCATTCTATCTTAACCTACGTGCTTCTAAGGCACTCTGACTGGATTACCGTCGGCCACTCGCTCAGACCTTTGATTTTTTCGTAGTTTTCCCTGGTCTGCATGCGAATGTCCGCTCAAAAAGATACTTGTCCCTTCCTCGGTTGCCGGTTAAGAAGTACGGTATACGATTATATGAGGAATATATGGAAAACGGAGACAGACGGTATTATAGACAGAAGCTGGTCCACTTTTGCGTTTATATGGGAAAGGATAGGGAAAACTAGGGTAGATGCGACGGTTCAAGTATGGAAATGCATTTATAGGGGAGAGATAGGGAATACCAGGGCTGATGCAAGGCTAGTGAGATGCTAAAGGAGGAAGGGATATGCGTTATACGAGAGAGATAGGGAATACAAGGAAACATGCTATACTAAACAGGACTTGAAGGGTAGAATATGGCGTTTTATATGAGCGATATAGCGAACCGAGGAGAGGTATTAGGATAGGAGTTTTGAATGATAGAGTGGGCGTTTATATGCGAGAGATAGGGAATACGAGGGTCGATGCTAGGCTAGACGGTGGTTGAAGGAGGGAATGCATCTTATATGAGAGAGGTAGGGGAATATGAGGAGAAGTGCTAGGCTAGTCAGGAAGGTCTGAATGACATGACATGCGTTTATATGGAGAGACAAGGAAAACGAAGGTAGGTGCTAGGTTGAGAGAGTCTTCAAGGAGGAAAATGCATTTATATGAGAGCGGTAGGGCATACGAGGAGAGGTGCTAGTCTAGACATGGTTTGAGGAGTAGAGTATACGTTTATATGGGAGCAATATGGAAAACGGGAGAGATACAAGGATAGATAGAGGTTGAAGGAGGAGGAATGTAGGTTTATACGGTAATATAGAGAGTAATTCGATTATAAAACTTTTCTCATCCAACGTTACAACACTTTTATATACTTATTTTCTAAACCTTACAAACTTTATATATGTTAAACAGTAGTGTGCGAGACGGAGAGGGTCAAACTGTATTTTTTTGTGGTTTTCCCTGGTCTGCAGGCGAATGCCTGAGCACCGTATGCTACCACGTTTTTCATGTTATATCATTCTATCCTAACCTACGTGCTTCTAAGGCACTCTGACTTGATTACCGTCGGCCACTCGCTCAGACCTTTGATTTTTTCGTAGTTTTCCCTGGTCTGCATGCGAATGTCTGCTCAAAAAGATACTTGTCCCTTCCTCGGTTGCCGGTTAAGAAGTACGGTATACGATTATATGAGGAATATATGGAAAACGGAGACAGACGGTATTATAGACAGAAGCTGGTCCACTTTTGCGTTTATATGGGAAAGGATAGGGAAAACGAGGGTAGATGCGACGGTTCAAGGAGGGAAATGCATTTATAGGGGAGAGATAGGGAATACCACGGCTGATGCAAGGCTAGTGAGATGCTAAAGGAGGAAGGGATATGCGTTATACGAGAGAGATAGGGAATACAAGGAAACATGCTATACTAAACAGGACTTGAAGGGTAGAATATGGCGTTTTATATGAGCGATATAGCGAACCGAGGAGAGGTATTAGGATAGGAGTTTTGAATGATAGAGTGGGCGTTTATATGCGAGAGATAGGGAATACGAGGGTCGATGCTAGGCTAGACGGTGGTTGAAGGAGGGAATGCATCTTATATGAGAGAGGTAGGGGAATATGAGGAGAAGTGCTAGGCTAGTCAGGAAGGTCTGAATGACATGACATGCGTTTATATGGAGAGACAAGGAAAACGAAGGTAGGTGCTAGGTTGAGAGAGTCTTCAAGGAGGAAAATGCATTTATATGAGAGCGGTAGGGCATACGAGGAGAGGTGCTAGTCTAGACATGGTTTGAGGAGTAGAGTATACGTTTATATGGGAGAAATATGGAAAACGGGAGAGATACAAGGATAGATAGAGGTTGAAGGAGGAGGAATGTAGGTTTATACGGTAATATAGAGAGTAATTCGATTATAAAACTTTTCTCATCCAACGTTACAACACTTTTATATACTTATTTTCTAAACCTTACAAACTTTATATATGTTAAACAGTAGTGTGCGAGACGGAGAGGGTCAAACTGTATTTTTTTGTGGTTTTCCCTGGTCTGCAGGCGAATGCCTGAGCACCGTATGCTACCACGTTTTTCATGTTATATCATTCTATCCTAACCTACGTGCTTCTAAGGCACTCTGACTTGATTACCGTCGGCCACTCGCTCAGACCTTTGATTTTTTCGTAGTTTTCCCTGGTCTGCATGCGAATGTCTGCTCAAAAAGATACTTGTCCCTTCCTCGGTTGGCGGTTAAGGAGTACGGTATTCGATTATATGAGGAATATATGGAAAACGGAGACAGACGGTATTATAGACAGAAGCTGGTCCACTTTTGCGTTTATATGGGAAAGGATAGGGAAAACGAGGGTAGATGCGACGGTTCAAGGAGAGAAATGCATTTATGGGGGAGAGATAGGGAATACCAGGGCTGATGCTAGGCTAGTCAGATGCTAAAGGAGGGAGGGATATGCTTTATACGAGAGAGATAGGGAATACAAGGAAAGATGCTATACTAAACAGGACTTGAAGGGTAGAATATGGTGTTTTATATGAGCGATAGAGCGAACCGAGGAGAGGTATTTGGATAGGAGTTTTGAATGACAGAGTAGGCGTTTATATGCGAGAGATAGGGAATACGAGGGTCGATGCTAGGCTAGACGGGGTTGAAGGAGGGAATGCATCTTATATATGAGAGAGGTAGGGGAATATGAGAAGTGCTAGGCTAGTCAGGAAGGTCTGAACGACATGGCATGCGTTTATATGGAGAGACAAGGAAAACGAAAGTAGGTGCTAGGTTGAGAGAGTCTTCAAGGAGGAAAATGCATTTATATGAGAGCGGTAGGGCATACGAGGAGAGGTGCTAGTCTAGACATGGTTTGAGGAGTAGAGTATACGTTTATATTGGAGAAATATGGAAAACGGGAGAGATACAAGGATAGACAGAGGTTGAAGGAGGAGGAATGTAGGTTTATACGCTAATATAGAGAGTAATTCGATTATAAAACTTTTCTCATCCAGCGTTACAACACTTTTATATACTTATTTTCTAAAACTTACAAACTTTATAAGTGTTAAACAGTAGTGCGCGAGACGGAGAGGGCAAACTGTATATCGGTTTACAGTGAAGTATACGTCCTAACCTATTCCCACCTTGTATGTTCTGGACCTTCTCATTGTCTATTCATTCCTATCATCATCTAACGTAACAACGTAACAAGACGTAACACAACGTAACATAACAGCATGACAAGACGTCATACTAAGTAACATAACCACGCAACATCACGTGACATCTCGTAACCAGAAACGTCACACGACGTAACAACACGTAGCAACTATGTAACCAAGTAACAAAACGTAAAAACTACACTCTATGTGAAGAGTCGCTCATTTTGTAGGACTACAGGCGATTATGAAAATGAAGACGATATAACACAGAAATACCATAAATGTCAAGTTCTTAAATTCTGCAAGTGTAATAAAACTACCTCCAAGTGCACTGTTTGTAAGAAAATGCACAAAGAAACCTGATTAAAAATGTGTCAATTGTGTAGAGTATGAACTAGATAAAATTGCTGTAAAGATGAATTATTCAATTTTTCTAAGCAATTAAAACTAAGTAAACTCCCTCATTTGCTTACTCTTGTTTGGGTTTTATGGGTTTCAATGACATTTATTTATCTTTAATAACTGATATTATATGTGTTTTGTTGCAGAATTCACAATTCAGCATTTTAACTGGCATATAAATCATGTAAAAACATTAAAATATACTAATTGAATACAAATATAAATTTGAAATAATGATTCAGAATGTTTATGTTATATGGTAGGGTCAAAATGATCCTCTGGATGTTAGAGAGGGCAGGGAAAGGTCGGGTTGTCCTAGCGTTAATTGATAAATTAGAAAACTAGCAGTTCAGGGATTAACAAAGGCTTGGATCAATTCATATCTAAGAAACAGAACACAATGTATTGAAATAAATTACATAAATAGGAAAAATGAAACAATGGAAAAAAGTAAAATCACACTATGAACTAATAAACAGGGGGGTTCCGCATAGTTCTAAACCACGGCCATTCTTATTTTTGGTATATGTGAATGATATATTTGAGCTGATTTTAAGAAACAGTGGCTTAGCCCTTCGATATGCAGATGACATGACATTAATAATTAAAGACAAAACAATAATTGAGGTTGAGAAAAAGCAAATTCTATGCTAAAACCAGTACAACAGCATTATGATAGTTTGGATATGGTATTAAATGTTAAAAAGACAGCCTGATGAATTCTGAATTAAAAAAGAGCTCCGCAATTAGTAACAAAATAAAAATAGATAAGAAATGGAGAAATTATTCCAGAAACAAACTACAGTGACTTTATAGGCATGATAAATGACTAACAACTGAATTGGAAATCATACATATGGCACATTAATAAAAAAAATAAATAAATAAAGGTATATATATATATATATATAATGAAACAAAAGCAAGTAGACAGAGGGTCATCAATACACAGAAAACCAGAAGTTGTATGTACTGAGACCATAGATTAGTATAGGCAAACAACAAAGAAGTGAATTTATAGTGTAAATAGCCTAATATTTTCAAACATTATTATAGTCTAAAAGTATAAAACTTAATTATGTACTGAGTATTGAGAAATAAACGTTATTCATTATTCACTAATCTCAGATCACTGCAATGGTATTGAATCAATTCACAATTGCTAATACCATTCAACTTTCATTTGTCTCTGATACATAAACAAATTGCAAAATGGAGAAGGACGAAAGTAATAAAAAGACTCAGGCAGCAAATTTTAAGAAAGAAGAGAAAGATATATGACTGACATTGTTTTTGAACACAAATTAGTGTTGAAAATAAAATGACTGATAGCTCTGCTAAGCGTAAGGAAGAGACATAGAAATAAATTTCAAATGAGTACAATTCTAGGAAGATCATCCAGTGTGAATGAAAATCCCTGAAATGATATTATGAGAACATAAAGAAAAGAATGAAGCAAGCAAATGCCATTGACAAGGTACGATTGTACAAAACTGGAGGCGTATGTATGTACCGCCTATCTTAGACAATAGTAGCCAAATAACAATTGTTGCTCTTCTATTCAATCGCCAATGAGTTTGATGATGAAGTTGGATTCCATTCAGAAGTAATCACCACAGTGAAGGACATTGAAATAGTAAAACCAGATCCAACATGTCCTTCAGCAATTTTAATAACAGGTGAGGAATTTGAAGAAAGAGAAAGTGTAAAGGTGGCGTCTGCAGTTCCCATACAGAACTTTCAACTCCATTGCCTGAAAAGAACAAAGATTGCATAAGGGAGGGTTTTTATGAGAGGAGGCTTGGGTGTTTGAAAGAAGAGTACACAGTGAAAATGAAGATCTTGAAATTGGAACTAGAAATGAAAGAATCTCAGAAAAATTAAGTGTTGTTAATAACTTATACAGTTATAAATATATTACAAAAAATGTAGTGAAACAGGCAAGGAATAATATGGATAAAGAAACTGTTAAGCAGATCTACTACGCTTTCAGTTATTTGCACATACTCAAAGTATGGAATTACACTTTCGGGAAAAATTGCAGAAATAGACATGAAAAAGATATTTACGCACAAAATAAAAAAAAAGGACTTAGAATATTAGAAAATGTAGATAAACAGCATTCATGTAAACCAATTTTTAAAAATCATAAAATTTTAACTACATTGAATTGAATTTTACCCTTTCTCCATCCCTGCCTCCCTCCCTTTCTTTCTTTCTTTCTTTATTTCTTTCTTTCTTTCTTTCTTTCTTTCTTTCTTTCTTTCCTTCTTCCTTTATATTCATTTAAATAGTTTTATATTTATAATGCTGAAGCTTATATACCTATGCATCTGAAAGGGCTTATTTTGAACGCATATCACCAACCCGCCTCCAGTAAATGTGAGTAGTAGTTGGTGGTGGTGGTGGCACTGGCGGCGACGGTGGTGTTGGTGATATGCGTTATGGCTGAAGACAGCTCCTACCCCTGCAGGCTAGGCTGTTGGATAGCGTCTACCACTCACCCTAGGGTGTTCTAGGCAACGAATATATTTAATCTTGTTTTAAGATAAAAACAGAAAGAAAGGGGGCACCAAATGAAAATGAAGATTGTGAATTCTGGAAACATAATTCACGATTCAAGAAGGAAAGAATAGTGCAATGAAAATGGTGTAGTTTTCATTCTGTAAATGTTCTTTTGGCTCAGGTTGTATCTTATAGTGCATCTATCCTCTTTCCATAAACAGTAATTTTAGTGTTACCTATTGAAAGCTCTATTACATTCTGAAATTATGCAATTAAATATTACAGTAATAATGAGTTCAAAATAAACCCTTTCAGATGCATAGGTATATAAGCTTCAGCATTATAAATATAAAACTATTTAAATGAATATAAAGGAAGAAGGAAAGAAAGAAAGAAAGAAAGAAAGAAAGGGAGGGAGGCAGGGATGGAGAAAGGGTAAAATTCAATTCAATTTAGTTAAAATTTTATGATTTTTAAAAATTGGTTTACATGAATGCTGTTTATCTACATTTTCTAATATTCTAAGTCCTTTTTTTTAATTTTTGCGTAAATATCTTTTTCATGTCTATTTCTGCAATTTTTCCCGAAAGTGTAATTCCATACTTTGAGTATATGCAAATAACTGAAAGCGTAGTAGATCTGCTTAACAGTTTCTTTATCCATATTATTCCTTGCCTGTTTCACTACATTTTTTGTAATATATTTATAGCTGTATAAGTTATTAACAACACTTAATTTTTCTGAGATTCTTTCATTTCTGGTTCCAATTTCAAGATCTTCATTTTCACTGTGTACTCTTCTTCCAAACACTCAAGCCTCCTCTCATAAAAACCCTCCCTTATGCAATCTTTGTTCTTTTCAGGCAATGGAGTTGAAAGTTCTGTATGGGAACTGCAGACGCCACCTTTACACTTTCTCTTTCTTCAAATTCCTCACCTGTTATTAAAATTGCTGAAGGACATGTTGGATCTGGTTTTACTATTTCAATGTCCTTCACTGTGGTGATTACTTCTGAATGGAATCCAACTTCATCAAACTCATTGGCGATTGAATAGAAGAGCAACAATTGTTATTTGGCTACTATTGTCTAAGATAGGCGGTACATACATACGCCTCCAGTTTTGTACAATCGTACCTTGTCAATGGCATTTGCTTGCTTCATTCTTTTCTTTATGTTCTCATAATATCATTTCAGGGATTTTCATTCACACTGGATGATCTTCCTAGAATTGTACTCATTTGAAATTTATTTCTATGTCTCTTCCTTACGCTTAGCAGAGCTATCAGTCATTTTATTTTCAACACTAATTTGTGTTCAAAAACAATGTCAGTCATATATCTTTCTCTTCTTTCTTAAAATTTGCTGCCTGAGTCTTTTTATTACTTTCGTCCTTCTCCATTTTGCAATTTGTTTATGTATCAGAGACAAATGAAAGTTGAATGGTATTAGCAATTGTGAATTGATTCAATACAATTGCAGTGATCTGAGATTAGTGAATAATGAATAACGTTTATTTCTCAATACTCAGTACATAATTAAGTTTTATACTTTTAGACTATAATAATGTTTGAAAATATTAGGCTATTTACACTATAAATTCACTTCTTTGTTGTTTGCCTATACTAATCTATGGTCTCAGTACATACAACTTCTGGTTTTCTGTGTATTGATGACCCTCTGTCTACTTGCTTTTGTTTCATTATATATATATATATATACCTTTATTTATTTATTTTTTTTATTAATGTGCCATATGTATGATTTCCAATTCAGTTGTTAGTCATTTATCATGCCTATAAAGTCACTGTAGTTTGTTTCTGGAATAATTTCTCCATTTCTTATCTATTTTTATTTTGTTACTAATTGCGGAGCTCTTTTTTAATTCAGAATTCATCAGGCTGTCTTTTTAACATTTAATACCATATCCAAACTATCATAATGCTGTTGTACTGGTTTTAGCATAGAATTTGCTTTTTCTCAACCTCAATTATTGTTTTGTCTTTAATTATTAATGTCATGTCATCTGCATATCGAAGGGCTAAGCCACTGTTTCTTAAAATCAGCTCAAATATATCATTCACATATACCAAAAATAAGAATGGCCGTGGTTTAGAACTATGCGGAACCCCCCTGTTTATTAGTTCATAGTGTGATTTTACTTTTTTCCATTGTTTCATTTTTCCTATTTATGTAATTTATTTCAATACATTGTGTTCTGTTTCTTAGATATGAATTGATCCAAGCCTTTGTTAATCCCTGAACTGCTAGTTTTCTAATTTATCAATTAACGCTAGGACAAACCGACCTTTCCCTGCCCTCTCTAACATCCAGAGGATCATTTTGACCCTACCATATAACATAAACATTCTGAATCATTATTTCAAATTTATATTTGTATTCAATTAGTATATTTTAATGTTTTTACATGATTTATATGCCAGTTAAAATGCTGAATTGTGAATTCTGCAACAAAACACATATAATATCAGTTATTAAAGATAAATAAATGTCATTGAAACCCATAAAACCCAAACAAGAGTAAGCAAATGAGGGAGTTTACTTAGTTTTAATTGCTTAGAAAAATTGAATAATTCATCTTTACAGCAATTTTATCTAGTTCATACTCTACACAATTGACACATTTTTAATCAGGTTTCTTTGTGCATTTTCTTACAAACAGTGCACTTGGAGGTAGTTTTATTACACTTGCAGAATTTAAGAACTTGACATTTATGGTATTTCTGTGTTATATCGTCTTCATTTTCATAATCGCCTGTAGTCCTACAAAATGAGCGACTCTTCACATAGAGTGTAGTTTTTACGTTTTGTTACTTGGTTACATAGTTGCTACGTGTTGTTACGTCGTGTGACGTTTCTGGTTACGAGATGTCACGTGATGTTGCGTGGTTATGTTACTTAGTATGACGTCTTGTCATGCTGTTATGTTACGTTGTGTTACGTCTTGTTACGTTGTTACGTTAGATGATGATAGGAATGAATAGACAATGAGAAGGTCCAGAACATACAAGGTGGGAATAGGTTAGGACGTATACTTCACTGTAAACCGATATACAGTTTGCCCTCTCCGTCTCGCGCACTACTGTTTAACACTTATAAAGTTTGTAAGTTTTAGAAAATAAGTATATAAAAGTGTTGTAACGCTGGATGAGAAAAGTTTTATAATCGAATTACTCTCTATATTACCGTATAAACCTACATTCCTCCTCCTTCAACCTCTGTCTATCCTTGTATCTCTCCCGTTTTCCATATTTCTCCCATATAAACGTATACTCTACTCCTCAAACCATGTCTAGACTAGCACCTCCCCTCGTATGCCCTACCGCTCTCATATAAATGCATTTTCCTCCTTGAAGACTCTCTCAACCTAGCACCTACCTTCGTTATCCTTGTCTCTCCATATAAACGCATGCCATGTCGTTCAGACCTTCCTGAATAGCCTAGCACTTCTCCTCATATTCTCCTTCCTCTCCCATATATAAGATGCATTCCCTCCTTCAACCCCGTCTAGCATAGCATCGACCCTCGTATTTCCTATCTCTCGCATATAAACGCCTACTCTATCATTCAAAACTCCTATCCAAATACCTCTCCTCGGTTCGCTATATCGCTCATATAAAACACCATATTCTACCCTTCAAGTCCTGTTTAGTATAGCATCTTTCCTTGTATTCCCTATCTCTCTCGTATAAAGCATATCCCTCCCTCTTTTAGCATCTGACTAGCCTAGCATCAGCCCTGGTATTCCTTATCTCTCCCCTATAAATGCATTTCCCTCCTTGAACCGTAGCATCTAATCTCGTCCTCCCTATCCTTTCCCATATAAACGCAAAAGTGGACCAGCTTCTGTCTATAATACCGTCTGTCTCCGTTTTCCATATATTCCTCATATAATCGTATACCGTACTCCTTAACCGCCAACCGAGGAATGGACAAGTATCTTTTTGAGCGGACATTCGCATGCAGACCAGGGAAAACTACGAAAAAATCAAAGGTCTGAGTGAGTGGCCGACGGTAATCCAGTCAGAGTGCCTTAGAAGCACGTAGGTTAAAATAGAATGATATAACATGAAAAACGTGGTCGCATACGGTGCTCAGGCATTCGCCTGCAGACCAGGGAAAACCACAAAAAAATCAAAGATCTGAGCGACCGACCGTCGTTAATCTGGTTACGTGGCATTGTAACGTAATGTTAAGCTGTAAGGGTGGTTCAGGAGACATGATAGGCAAAAAGGGGGCGGCCCTACCGTTTAAAGATTTGAACTTGGAGTCTGTACCATCCGTCCTGACGTCTCCGGCTCTGTGAACAATTTCTGTCTAGATGCCTAATGTTTCAGGAGAGCATCCTTTCCCCTATAACATATTTATAGAGGGAGCACGAACCTTTTAGATCAATCATAAACTCGCTCCATAACCAGCTGTATATGATCGCTCAACGTGTATTAACCTCAGCCATATAACCTCACGCCCAGAAGCAGGATGTTTATGACGTCACACCTAGAGACAGGATGTCTGACATCATCAAACACGTTTAAACTCGTCTCATAACTACCTGCTTATGCTGTCACACCAGCAAGAGAAGCATTCTCACACGCTCATTCAGACATATATTTGAAATTCAAAGCCTACCACCACCACCACCCCCACCACCACCACCACCACCTACTGTACCAAGGTTAATTCCAGCTGTATTATCACAATACTTAAAGTAAAAGCTTAAAAGGTAACGTAGAAGATTTTCCTCCTTATTTAGTTAAATGAATGTATATACTGCATTATCTCATGTTTTCATTCCCTTTTCAATTCTTCCTTTCCATCTTCTCACAGAAAGACCATTACATTTCACTACAATCACGAGAAAAGCAATTTTTCCATAGTTGCACAGATTCTAAACTTCTAAATCGAACCCGGTAATACTTTTAATAAATGTATTTTAGCTCCCCCACATCAGCATCAAGCATTTAATCTTTATTAGAACCTGATATGATCTATAGGCTTGAGGATATATGAAATCATCCCTTCGGGATTCGATCTGAGTACTTTAAAGTAATATTTGTCATGATATCGATATTTAAGGACTAGATACTTTGTTTGCGTTTACCTTCAGATGCCTATCTAAATTAGATTACGAGTTATTAAATTTGCAAATAAATTTCATTGAATCGGTATTCGAACCCAGAACAACAGGAACAAACTAATTGATGATATTAGCTCAACATGTTAAACAAAGCTGTATGCAGGTACATCATCGATCTAAGTGATATATTCTAGTGTACAGAGGAAAATTAAGGAAGTCATTAAAAGATGGGGAATCGAATCAAGCAAACTGATTGGCAATTATATACAGCATTAATCACCCAGTATAGAACTTATCAATCATGCTTTGGTCCACTCCTCTACCTCTCTTAGTTTCTGAGATAATGGTGATTAAAAAATTAAGGATCGAACCCAGGACGTCAGTTATCTAATTACACATCCGCAAGATACTACCTAAGAACATAAACGCAATAAGGTTTATTTGGCGTCTTTATCTTAATTAGTTTAGGAGTTATTAAATTTATAATTAAATTACATTTTATCGGTATTCGAACCCAGGACACCAGAAACAAAATTATTTACAATATTAGTTTGATATGTTAAAAAGAGCTGTATGCTGTTACAGCATCAATCTAAGTGATATATTCTAGAGTATAGAGAAAAATTAAGTAAGTGATTGAAAGATCGGGATTCGAAACTAAGGACAACTGATTGAAAATTATATACAGTATTAATTACCCATCACAGGATCTATCAATCATGCTTTGGTTCACCCCTTTACCTCTCTTAGTTTCTGAGATAATGGTGATTTCAAAATTAAGGTTCGAACCCAGGACGTCAGGTATCTAATTACACACCCACAAGCTACTACCTAATAACATAAACGCAATAAAGTTTATTTGGCGTCTTTATCTTAATTAGTTAAGGAGTTATTAAATTTATAATTAAATTACATTTTATCGGTATTCGAACCCAGGACACCAAAAATAAAATTATTTACAATATTAGTTTGATATGTTTAAAGGTGCTGTATGCAGTTACAGCATCAATCTAAGTGATATATTCTAGAGTATAGAGAAAAAGTAAGTAATTGAAATATCGGGATTCGAAATAAGGACAACTGAATGAAAATTATATACAGTATTACTTACCCATCACAGGAGCTATCAATCATGCTTTGGTCCGCCCCTCTACCTTTCTTAGTTTCCGAGATAATGACGATTTAAAAATTAAGGATTGAACCCAGAACACCAGGTACCCAAATATACATTCACAAGAAACGGCCTAATGACATTAATGTAATAAACTTTATTTGACGGCTTTATCTTAATTAGTCTCTGAGTTATTAGAAGCTGAATTTGTAATCACTCTTAGTATTCGAACCCAGGTATCCCGGATAACTTGGAACAATACATTAATGACGCGGCGCATTCCAAAGAATTGATTAGTTTTTATCTCATTGTTCTGTAACTTTACTTTAGAATGAAGATGGTAGAAGCGCGCAACTTTACTTTAGAAGGTAGATGGCAGAAGCGCGCAACTAGCTGGAACGATCCTAGATCTGGAAACGTTAGGGAGACACAGCGCAATAACCAAAATGCGCAAGTCAATTCGTATACAATTAATTAATAAAAATATTTAATTGTATTCATTTATCAGCGAGGCCATTTTTTATTTTTAATAACGTATGTAATATTCACCTATAATGTTAACCGTATTTATTTTTTAATAACATATATAGTATTCACCTATAATGTTAACCGAATCATTTATTTTTTAATAACATTTATAATATTTAACTATAATGTTATCCGTATTTATTTTCTTTTTAATAACATATGTAGTATTCACCGATCAATTGAGACGCTTATTTATTTTTAATGCCGTATGTAATATTTTTTTCCGCCAATCTGAATTCTGAATACATTATTCGCAATATTTTATTGAAAGAAATAAGAGCTATGAAACTTAATCATGAATTATCAGGGAAAAAATTGTCTAGACTTGGGTTTTTCCACAGTTTGTGATGGAAATTCTAAGAGCTAAAAGGTATTTACATTGAGTGTCTGGGATTTTTCAGAGCACTTAGGAAAACAATTACTGACATTGTCCGCTAATGACTGTATACAGATCCGGGATGCAATCTTAAAGTCTATTAATGTGTTTAATGAGGTGAAAGCGTCTAACGTTGCCAGCTAATGTGTGTATACATGGATATTACCGTTATCCTCAGACAGAAGTAGGTTGCAGGGTTTTCATTACATGACAGACTGTTCCCGTGAGCGTGCTACTTATACACACGCTACCACTTGCGCTCGAGTCAATTCATATACAATTAATTAATCAAAAAAATCTTAATTGCTCGAGGAAAGCCTCCGTCTAGCCTAGCACCTCTCCACGTACTCCCTATCTGTCTCATATAAACCGCATTCCCCCTCCTTCTACCACTGTCTAGCCTAGCGTCAGTGCTCGTATTCCCTATCTCGCCCATATAAACGCATTTTCCTCCTTGAACCGTCGCATCTACCCTCGTTTTCCCGATCCTTTCCCATATAAACGCAAAAAAGTGGCCCAGCTCTCTCTATATTTACCTACTGATGTATGTTTGATATTCCTTTCATATGCCGTGCGCGAGCTTCGGATATATTTCGAGTTGTTTCTGCATAGAAAAAAATGATGTGTATGTATTCGATGTTACTGAACACCCCAGCCTTTATCAGTTTGTTGACAGCAACTAAAGCACTGCTCTATCGGATGCCAGCTTATGTAGGCACGAAATGAACGTTAACGTAAGGAGGCTCATTAGGACGGTATCCTTGATTAAAGCACATTTTAACGTTGAGGAACCTGTGGCAAGAGGTTTTTCGATTGTTATTTGTTTCCAGCCTGGCGTTAGCTGCCATGAAGTAGGGGTGGTCCTTTGAAAACTGGTGATTAGGCATTCCATTCACTACCATTGCAGGCAGGACTTTCATAGGTTGAAAGTGCAGCTCTGGTGTGCCTGTTATATTAAAAATAGAAAATTCCAAGATATTCTAATCAATTATTTATTATAAACATATGCGTTTTATTTACATTAACATACAAATATTACTGTCGTAGATAATATATAAGTAAGTCTGTGTTGTATTGGTAATGGTTTTAATGAAATACGTAGCCCTATAATGAAAATGACTTATAATTTCTCAATTTTGTCTCCAACTCATTATGTGCTAGGACTACATAAAGAATGTATGCAAAAATATCTACTGTGCATATACGAGAAAATTATTTCACTCCCTTTTGCTCGTATACATAAAATATTTAACCATAATCTGAAAGAACCGTACCTTCTTAAATCAATAACTATTACTGCTTCATATGCTTGTTTCACCTTTTCCGGAACAAGGAGAGGATATGGCAAAACCTTATTTTCTTTTATAAATTAAGAAAAGGTTTGCTGAACCAAGACACTGAATTCGAAAGCATGTCAATTAGCAGAAACGCTGTCTCCCTCACCTTGGAAAACTTTTGTGCCTTTGAAGAGCTGCCTCTTAATGATTAACTACATTTCAACTTACTTTGCCCTCTGAACTTCATGAATAGGAACCTTATCTATGCAGACACCTTTCTAGCACGTTCAGAGTCTCTAATTAACTGACCTGGTCCAAGTTTTAATTAACCTTGTTCAGACGTCCGTAGGGATGCTAATGGTGGTGCATTTCCGCAAGGCCTAGCAAAATCAGACTTTCTGCTCTGTCAAGGTGCTCTTAATATTAATTGTCTAAATTCTCATGAGTTGTATAATTCTATTAATATTACACGTTTAACTTATTCAAACAGGAAGGTACTGCATTTCAGTACAAAAGTCGATCTAACGATTTGTCAGAAAGCACTCATTTTTAGACACACACACACACACACACACACACACACACACACCTAAACATGATTTGAAGAAGATTCTTTCGCATTTATATATACTAGAGCAACAGAGGTGGATAAAAAAACTATGAATTTCAGCACCATATCTTTTAAGGATGCAAGGCAAGAATTGCAAATTAACCCATCTCTTGCAACCCTTTAAAGGACATTTAATCGTTATTCTTATTTTCAAAAAAATGAAGTGTCGTTAAGTTGATATGCTAATGACATAACTTTCATGTGTTTAATTCCCTGTAAATAGTCCATAAAACCCTTTCCATGTTCTGCAAATTTGATATAACTGGGTAACAGACCTAGGCAAGAAGTTAATGCAGACAGAATGTGAACATCGTTAAAATATGACAATTTATCTAAATATATATTTAATATATAATCAATCTATAATAGAATAATGTAATGGGAATTTTATATTTTAGATCAATAATTTGGTACTAACATACGTATAACACATTGGAACCGGACTTTTAGAATTTTTGTTCCTATGTGTGTGTGTGTGTTACCTTTCCATTCAAGAATGGCCCAAAAATTGTTATGAAATTGGTAAATAACATTCCCTATAGTCCATTTAGAAAACGGCCTAAATTAATTTAACTGGTTTCTCCAAAAGAAGAGCTCTATTGGGATGAAAAATACAGAAATTGAAATGTATTACTGTTAACTGTTTTATATATTAATAACCAAAGCGTATAAACATAATTTATAGGAGGGAGTGAAATTCACAACACCAAATATCAAACGTGGATCATTTTACCAACCAGGAAAACTTACAGGACATGGTACAACAAGGCGATACAAAATGGAAAACATGTGGTTTCGAAATGACTGCAGAATACACCTTGACCGAAATTTACTGTTTATATATCACAGTGCGTACAGTTTTGGGATCTAATAATTCACATGATTCGTTCTCATGATGCATTTGTATCATTCTTAATAACAATTAGCTGGTTTAAATTTTTATATAAAGGTACATTATGCTTAAGATAAATTTCCTTTTTACATTTGTGCATAAAAGTTACACTCGTTCCCCTTTTATCTTACTCTGATGCTAATTAATTCCTAAACATGCTCAAACACGTAGAAAATAACATAGCAAATGTACGAAGTATAGCTATTTCTCGCAACCACACGCAAACAAAATTTAGGAAAACGTGCGTGGGTACATGAGATAAAAATTTAGAGAATAATTACTATCGCAAAGGTAGCTGGAAACATCTAGGCGACCACCTCGTGCTCACTGCTTGCAAACCTTGCTGTAAACTCCCCCGATGCCTGGATTCTCGCAGGCTGACTTCTCTCTTCTCAGGCCTGGCGAGGCACATCTGGGCGCCGGGGAGCGGAGGTAGTTGGTAAAAGCACTGCCTTTTCCCTGACGCTGATCTGCTGACATGGTCTTAGGGCTGAATCACAGTGCAGTAGGCCGGCCATAATTCTGAAAAATCCTTGACGTGTCGTCAGAAATGCACCACTTCTTGCAGCTTCTGATGATTGTCGTGAGAGGGATTGTGCACAAAATGTCACAGTATAAAACATTATGTGCAGAGAAAGCTGTGTGAGAGCTACACATGAGGTGTATTTGAGTGTGACAAAAATTCTGCATTTGTTTCAGAAATGTATATGAATTTTTCTTTATGCCTGCACAACACATCAACCAAGAAGAAATGGTCACGGTTAAAAACTGGAATACAACGTTTTTTAGGATAAAGAATGGTATCATTTTTAATCATTACTAAATACGCAGAAGAATCTGTAGGAATTGAATGACAATATAAGCATAGACAATTGCTTTATAGTCGGAAAAACTGTCATGTTGCAAGATTAGATGCAATTTACTTCTTTAACTTCGATTCGGTTCCTGGCTTTTGGTACTGCTTTAAAAAAGCTACATAATCTGTCTATATTAAACATTGCCAACATTCAGTCAATGAGAAAAGTATAACTAATCCAAGCTGCACGAAACAGATAATTGAAAACCATTATTAAGACATTTTG
Source organism: Deroplatys truncata (assembly GCA_030765065.1). NCBI lineage: Eukaryota > Metazoa > Arthropoda > Insecta > Mantodea > Mantidae > Deroplatys > Deroplatys truncata. The sequence continues at coordinate 273,804,718 of CM060981.1, forward strand.
AAAAGACCAGCAGTAGACTATCATCTCTACGTTGATACGCAGGCCATACGATTGCATTTTATACGTTTGTTTGCTATGTGTTTTATGGATCTAAGGTCCAATAAATAAGCTCAAGAAGCAAACGAAGTAATACACCCTGGGCTACTTTCAAGCCAGTTTCCATGTTATTAAAACTGTCTTACAGGATATTGCGGCTTGATCAAACGTTGCAATTGCAATGCTCCCTATATACCTTACATTACTTTAATTCTACCATATAAAACATCAATCAGAAAACTTATGATTATCGCATATTTGAGTTTATGATCAAAACATGCACATTTTCATTTATGGTGGCCATCCCGGAAAGTGGATTTTCCCGTTTTCGTTGTAACAAACGTAACCCACCCATCTGTTTGGCTGCTTTTACATCCATAAGCTTTTAATACTTTTATTGTTATTATTATAGATATGGAGTATATTTCTATTTTAGTTAAACTTTAATATATTACTGTCTCTCTGTCTCTACTTACGTTCTTCTTTCTTAACGTTTATTTAATTCACGCATCATAATTGTTTCAAACAAACCTACTATATTTTAGAGGTGGCCTACAAAGGAACCCAATAATAAAAATAACAGGACAAAGTATTCGCAGACACAAGAATTTCAGTTATGTGGGTGTAAAGGTAGATGAACGGTTAAACTTTACAGACCATATTACCGATGTTAAGGAGAAAGCTGAAAAGGCAATGTTACTACTGGAAACAATAAGGCAATGGAATTTCAGAATCCAATAAGTGGTCTCAAAATATATATTACATTACTATCATGACAGCTAGCATAAACTATGCGGCAATGCATGGGAGTTCAAAGCAATACAAATGACTGCTGAGAAGTTAAAAAAAACAAAAACCAAAGAAAGAAAGAAAGAAATATATGGTGCTGTGGGAACAACACTAACTGTAGCTTTATTAGTTGCATTAGGAATGTATCCGCTAGATCGTACTCTTATCAGTGAGGAGAATCTATATGCTGTCTCCAGCTATTAAGGAAAGAATAAGGCTGCGACAAATTCAACCATAAAAGGGACTAACACATTTTATAACCATGGCGGCAATGGGACGTACTTGAACAGGATTAGAAGTGTTTCAAATAATAAATGCGAGGTATGCAAAGTTCAGTATACACCACAACATTCGCTTTTTGAATAAGAGGACTTACTCTGTGAGTAAAGAATGAACCATGAAAGTGCGTGAGGAATATTTAAGAGATAAAAAGAAATATGAGACCTAAACTGACAGCTGTGTACAGATCACAAGTGCGTCTCTTTATCGAGATAGAAGGAACATTTTGCTGTTCTACCAGAACAAATGGATGGGTTGAATGATACTATCCATATCTGGCTGAGAAAATTGCAAGGAATCACAATAGGAACCTTCGCTACCAGTGGTCCAGGAACAAGAACCTGCAATTGTAAATAATAACAAAAAGAGAGAATAACCAACATGAAGGCAATAAAAATAGATAATAATTACAAGATAATAATGCTAGATTCTACAGGTAGAAGATGTTACGATATTTGTATAAAAATATATGCATGTGATTCTATTACGGTTGTACAAATAGAACCAGCGGAACAAGTTTGCAAAATAATGCAACGCATGATCCGGAGAATGTTCACATATTGCATTTACAACTGTCTCAATACTTATATTAACGATTCCGAAGAATGTGATGTGCACGAAAAAGAAAATGTATGTTGTCTACTTGAACTGATTATAAGTTTGGAACCGCTATTAGGATCTTTATATGAGCCACATCCGAGAAGAAAACCAAAGACTAATTCTATTTGCAGACAAAATCAAAGTTACTTACAAAGTCAGTTACCTCTGGTGTTCCTCAACATCACAAAATAAGGTTTAATCGTACATTTCGATGTAAAATTACTGTAGAGACATAATAGCAATAGCATTCTCCACCCAAAGTGAGTATGATACTCTGTCGTTTTTCCTGTGTTTATATCCTCGCGAGAGTATCCAAATTATCGGTCAAAATCCCACTAAGTTTCAGCCCACGGGTGGAAGACGAGAAATGAAAATATTATTATAGGCGTTTTAAACCTATTTTATAACGTTAGTTTACGTGGTAGAGAAAACAAAAGTAACAACGAAGAAAACAAGCTTGTATTAGGAATTTAAAGAACCTATCTCTTTCTTGAATTTCTACAAAGAATATATGGCATAATATAATTAATACAGTATACTTTGTAAATGGACAAATACACTAGTACATACATTTTGTTTTCTAAGTTAGCGCGTATTGCAATACTGTTTATTCGTCTTCTTTTCCTTCAGAATACTTGAAGTAGTTCTGATTCTGTTTCAGGTACTTTAGGATATATTTAAAATAGCAAAAAAATTATAATAGGAAATTTAGATGTATGATACAAATTGAAAGTACATTAGTCATCTAATTATTGTCCTACTTCACCGAGTTATAATTTTCTATGCAATTATTCACACAAAATATGAGCTTATTGTAGCTGCTTAAACAAACATTAACGGGGTTATTCACTCAATTACTTTCAAATTATCCTTACAGTTGCATTATGTATAATTACAAAATACTTGCAGGGCCTTAACTGTTTAATATGGCTCTCAAGTTATATTTCTACGTGGATGGTTTATTATTGTGGGATAATAAGCATACCCTGGACGAATAACCTAAAATTAGCAGCGCCAAAAATCTACGAAACGGTAGTTAATTGATGCGCTTTCTACATTGAATTGAAGTGAATGTCTATCCCACACAAAGATTCCAGAAATTATGAGAAAGAATATGTTTGGCGCTGGTTGACAGGTTTTCAAATATACTTAAAAAAACAGCACCCCATAGTTTAGCCTTTTTTCTAAAGCTTGTGTTGGCTTGAACTGCGAGTTTAGCTTGTATAACGTAAATTTAAAACAGCCATTAGCTTTGAGTAAAGTACGGGGATAAATGTTGCAACTGAGTACATATTTGAATTTCACATGAAGTTCTATCTTAGTTAAAATGCAAGCTGTATTTGAAGATTATAATTGCATTTGAAGAAAAGTGTCGGCACGAATCCGAGCTGTAAGAAATTAAAGAAATGCAAGTGTCAGCCTTGTGTGCTGTGATGTACTTCACCGTTAATTGCTCAACATTAAGAGTGACGTGTTTAAAAGAAACTGGTTAATACACAGGCGCGGACATCACATCCAACGGCATAAATCCTAACTTGTTTCTTCTTTTCTTTCCTTGTTTCTTTCTTTGCATATGTATTAAAGATAAAATGTGCGAAAATAAACCGCTTTATTTCATATTCAAAAGTTTTATAACGGCGTTAAACGCCGAAAATTTTCCTGTTAGATTATTCTAAGAAAGCTATGTTTCACAACACAATTGTTTGTTTGCCTGCATTTCTCAGCTGATTGAAATTACCAAAAATTCTATTAATCACAGTTCAATGCGCGTAAGATAAATAACAGAGATTTACCTTATCAGCACGTCACTCCATATGAAAGCATTTGTAGCTTAATTTTGTGGCATACACCCGCTTTTCTATCTTTCATTACTTAACGTGCCTACAAGTATAGAATGGAATGCTCACGGTTTGATCTCAAAACTATTTCGTTTACTTTGCAGACTTGGTTCTTTCATAAATACATATTCCACCCTCGAAAACTTGTATATGTGAAAAATAATTTTTATTAAGGATATGTGTTTGTACACGTAGGTAACTCGAAAATCATTCGATGCATTTCTCGTACGTTGGAAGGAATTCTTTCATTCTGAGGAAGAGCGATTTCTTGTCGCTTTTCTAGCCCCTACAGAATATGAGTATGAAGGAAACCGACTGCTATTTTTTGTAAATGCTTGTTTCTATCTAAAAAGGTATTAAACTTTTGTTCAAAATTTATCCGTTTTTTATTAATACGCAGTGACACGCATACAAATAATTATGTCCCTGCACTTAAAAATGATATACTCAATAATTACTTTATGACGCGGTGGCTATTGTCTAAGGTAATCAGGAGACCAGCGACGCTGAGTGTAAACAGAGATAAGTAGTGCGCTCGACCAGCATAAATACTGAAGCGTTATCATCAGTTAACCAGAATCTTCTGGAAGCTTCCCCTTTTAGAACGTTCTGTAACTCTAACCAGTTGCTATATAAGCGCGCGCTCTCGCAAGTGAATCAGTCAGTGGTTAGTGAGTGCGTTTCGGGTGTGACAGGAACTGCTGTTCTCCGAGCGAGTTGGTAACGACAGCTGTGACGTGCAGTAAGTGCTGATACTACGAGAGTGTATCTTCGACTCCCCAGCGGGTGAAGCGTCCAGAAGAAGAGCCTATGCCGTGCGTATTTCATTATGCCGCTACGCCAGGAAAGAAGTGAGGTGATAGTGAAAACTATGTGAAGTGACAGTGAGAATTTTAACAGATCATACTAACCAAATGACTTCGAATTCAGTGAAATGACAATTATAAGATAGAAAAAGTCACAATATTTATGTTTTGGGTTTAACGTCTTCCATATTATTTAGTTCTTACCTACTTGTTTAAACGCTTTGTAAATATCTTAAAGTGCCAGAAATTAAAATATTCTTAGAATATTTGCTCCCATGTGAAAGTGGATATACTACATATATATAAGAATGGTACATAATGGTTCAATTCAGCAAGAAAGCATGTTAAATATGTTAGAATATTTAGCAGCTAAGAGATGTACAATGCAGATAGTAACTTAGATAATTAAGGGACGGGTGAACTAGCTAATTGCAGGTAGAAGTCCACCACCTTTGACCAAGATAATGAGTACGTGACTTGGAGGAATAACGAGAAATAGAAAGAAACAGATATAGAAAAAAAAAGAGACAGAGACATTGGCTATATCCTAACGCCCCACTGGGACACGAGTGCGAAAAGTTTTGAAACACAATATTTTCATACATGGTAAATTTATGAGGACCAATTACAAATGTTGTTACCTTTAAAGGCGCGAAGTTGAGTGTCACTAGGTTTCTGTATAAAAGAGAGGAGTAGGCCCCAGACTCTTACTCTCTCTTACTTGATATTCAACGAGGTAGAAGACGACGAATGCACGTATGTGCATATGGAAAGGGGAAGTGTGTAAAGCTAGATTAGGCTCCAAAATTATTATTATCCATAAAAGTGTGGGAATTATTATATGCTGCATATAAAAGAAAAGCTAGCCACCCATAAGTATTTTATTGGTAATAAATCACACTTTTAAGGGCAATGCGGTGTATCTTAATTTTGCCTTACCTACGAAAGCCTTAATATTAGCAACATTAGATAGATAGGCGATTTATTAGAAATGTAGAAATTATCAGCCGCTGAGCAGAGATTGCCGGAAATCAGAAGGCTACAGCAGAGAGCTTCAATTAAGAGGAGCAACCATTTCCCGCTACATAGGTGTGGCCATATTGTGTACTGATTCTTCGGAGAATGAAAGGAAGATGAAATGAAAGTATTGATAAAGGATTGGAAACATTAAATAATAGATTATATACATGAATTTAATTAAATAAGGGTAGAAAATCTTCTACGCTGTTTCTAAAGTATTATGGTAACACAAATGATATTAACTTTGGTGTAATGGGCGGTAGCAGTAACTGCTACGGTGGTAGGCATTGAATGGAAACATCTATGTGAAAGATCATGTGAGAATACTTCTCTCTTAGTGTGACAGGTACAAATGAAGCGTGTTTACACATGCCGGACTGTGAGCAGACATGTGTGAAGTTATATGGTGAGAGTTAATGCACGTAAGCATTACCGGGAGTGGTATGGGGTAAACCTGCTTTTACGGCTTGGTTTAGGCGATAACGTCTGTGGTTTGCATTCAGAGGAACCGGGATCGGTTCCCGTATGGCCGGTCAATCTGACCTTAGGTTACTCGCGGTTTTCACTGGTCGACAGCCGAATGCTAGTAGTTTCTCATCTACCCCGATTTCCTTCCGCTTTCATTCTGTACATTTGCAACCTTCACGTATGCTTCTATGGTTTGGAGTTCGATTTCTGCTGGTCACTCACTCTGGCCTCGGATTTTTAGTGGTTTTCACTGTCTTCAGGTGAATGTTGGAGTGGTGTATGCCAGCGCGATTTCATTTCCTTTCGTTCTATTTCAATTTGCATCTTTCACGTGTGCTTCTAGGGTTTGGGTTTCGATATCCGTCGATTTAATTTGCATCTTTCACGTGTGCTTCTAGGGTTTGGGGTTCGATATCCGTCGATTTCATTTGCATCTATCACATTTGCTTCTAGGGTTTGGGGTTCGATTTCCGTCGATTGCTCACTCTCGCCTAGGATTTTTCGTGGTTTTCGCTGTCCTCAGGTGAATGTAAGAGTGGTATATACTAGCGCAATTTCCCTTCCTTTTCATTCTATTTTATTTGCATCTTTCAAATGTGCTTCTAGGGTTCGGGGTTCGATTTCCGTCGGTCACTTTCCTGGCCTCGGATTTCTCGTTGGTTTTCGCTGGTGTGCAGGCGAATGCTAGTAGTTTCTCATCTACCACGATTTCCTTTCCATTTCATTATATTTCATTTTGCATCTCTCAGGGACGCTTCTAGGGTTCAGGGTTCAATTTCCGTCGGTCACACACTCTCACGTCGCATTTTTCGTGGTTTTCGCTGGTCTGTAGGCCAATGCTGGAGTGGTGTATGCTACCACGATTTTCTTTCCCTTTCATTCTATTTCATTCGCCTCTTTGTGCTTCTAGGTTTCGAGGCGTATGGTGAATGCTTGTTCAAGGATACTTGTCCCTTGCTCGGTAGACGGTTCGTTCATCACCCTTACTAGTTGATCCGTATCTCCTATCATACGCTCACACACACCCAAGCATGCATAAACAAACAAATACCTCTGATCATACTCTAAGCATCCGAACCTGCACGAACACGTACGAACATCACCGAACAAAACATGCATCCTCACAATACTTCGCTCACTCACTCTAAGCACCCGAAACCGCACGAAGGTCTACGAATACATAGATATCCACGTTCACTTTCGCCAAGCACCCGAACCTGGACGAAGACGTACGAAGATCACCGAACAATACATACATCCTTGCAATACTTCAGACGCTCACTCTAACCTCCCGAAACTATACGAAGGTCTACGAATACATAGATATACGCGTTCACTTTCCGCAAGCACTCGAAACTATAAGAAGACCTACGAATACGTATAATCACACAAACATCTCTGAGCGCATCTCTAAATACATGAACATGCACGAAGACCTACGGATACACCCGAACATCAGTGTAACACGTATTGAAATATAGGAGCTTAGACGCTTAATCACCGTTTTAGTATTAAATAATTGATCCAAAAAAAGGTTCGTGCCTCCTCTATAAATTGGGAGATCTCGGGATTTTGGACTTCATTCTGCTAATTATATCTGAAATGACAACATCGTCGTTCTCTCATAAACTAATCGGTTTCTAAAGTTTTATCAAGGTAAAGAGGTGTACATTTCCTTGAAGGAGGATTAATGCGTTATTACATCAAAGTAAAGATGAATAAATCCTCATATATGGATATCATTCCTAGTGCATCAGGATATTTTTGTGGTAAATGTGGAAAGAAATTGCAACGGGGTATGATAAAAGAAGGCATGAGCGAAGCTGTAGATTAAAGAGTCCTAATCTTCGATGTAGTTACCTAGCTCTACCGCTATCTGTTGGAAAAAGCAAAACCTAGATTAACATCCAGAACTATAGCGACGAGAAATGATTCATATATTCTGTATTAGCCAAATTCGTCAGCACCAAGCCTCATCGCGTTAGCAAATACGAGCAACTTCAATATAAATATGACTTCAGCTGTGTTTCTTATCCCACTCCACTTTCTTAAATATCTAAGTTTGAGAAGCTTAACAGTATGTCTATTAACATCTTCGGGTTGGATGAGAAGCATGAAGTGTATCCAACAAAGGTCGCTGAGACTGAACTATCTGAACACCGAGACCTGCTACTATTGAGTGATAAAAGCGGAAAACATCACTACGTAAATATAAAGGATTTAATAAACTTATTCGAGGTTATAAAACTAAGAATAAAGAACGTATTTATACCTGTAAGAGCTGTTTTACACATTTTCATTATCGATATGTGCGAAATGGACTGGAGAAACTGGAGAAACAAAGGAATTATGTATACCATATGATGGAGTATATATGGAGTATGGTGTTTAGTAAGGATACAAAGTGAAATTTGCTGAAATGAACTTATGTTATATGTGCTGCTTTTTTAACATATTCTCAACAAAAAAACACCAAGAACCATAAGAACATACTGCAGTGAAATCATTACAACACTTCTGAATTTTGACATCATCTCGAAGCCATATTGTTACGTTAGTACAAGTGGATAAGATCATGTTTACTGCCTACGTTGATAAAAGTTATTAATGAGGTTGAAATTGCGATTTAATCGTATGGATATTACAGCATTACAAATTATACTTAAAAGAATGTAAATTGGACCTCAAGAGAATGTATTTTTCTCCACGAGACTGCAGTTTTGAAATGAAACTCGAGCGCTGCACACATCTGATGAAGAGAGAAGAATAAGAAGATTGAATGGAAAGGCGTTAACCCTGCCATTAGGAGCAAATCCTAGTGCTACTCTCAAGCATAAATAAAGGGGAGAGGCGCCTACAACGAATTAAATTAAAGGTGTGTTGACCTAAAGCTTTTCAATTAAGACTCTCAAATAATGAAACCGGAATAAAACGTCGCAATTTCACTAAAAAGCAATTCGAGGTTAGCTCTGGTTAGACTAGCTTAGGATGTTTGGCGCTAGGTTAGGCATTCAATTGGGAATAGATGGTTAGAGACGTCTAGTTTCGAGTTAGAATGCCTGGTATCAGGTTAGGATGACACCAGATTAGGTTAGACGACGACTGAGGAGAATAGATGATGGCAGGATGGTCTGGGATTGGTTCGGTTAGAGTAGGGTAGGGAAGGCTAGGGTACACTCGCGTACTGATTGTCTAACGTCTTGTTACGTGGTTATGCTATGATACGGGGTGTTACGTAATGTTACGTGGTGTTACTTTGTGTACGTTGTGTTACGTGCTTACATTACGTGGTGTTACGTCTTGTTACGTGGTTACGTGCTTATGTTAGTCTTGTTATGTCGTGTTACGTAGTGTTACGTCTTGTTACGTTGGTTGGGTTAGACAATGATGAGATTGAATATATAATGAGGAGATGATCCAGAGCAGTCAGGGTAAGGATAGGTTAGGGCGTTCGGTGTTGGGTTAGTTTAGAATACTTCTATATACCTTCACTGTAAACCGATATACAGTCTCAGAAGCTGTTTAAAATATAAAAACTTAGCAAGATTAGAAATAAAGTATATAAAAGTGTTGTAACATTGGTTAAGAAATGTTTATAATCTAATTACCTTCTAAATTACCATGAATACCTGTGATGCTATCTGAATTACCGGTTAAATGACTTAAATACCTGTGATATTACTCGAAATGTCTAAAATTACCTTAAAAAGCTCTGGTGCGAATCGCTGCTCTGAATTACCATGAACACTTGTGATACTAACCGGTTTACCTAACTAACAACGACACTATCTGAATTACCTGAGAAGTACGGAACTATACATACTTAAACCGTGGAATCTATTCCCCTGTGATACTAGCTGAATTAGTTTAAATACCTACGATACTACTTAAATTACCTGCGAAATCTATAAAACTATTTTGCACCTCAACCCTGGGATATGCTCGCCTGCTGAATGCTGGATGGTGCTATCCTGGAGAAGACTGGACATTTATCTGCAGCAACACTAGCCTTCTTAACACCTATCATCCTTTTTCCACCTCTCCCACATAAACGCATTTTCCTCTCCAACTCTCTCCCTAGCATAGTATTTCTCTCAGTTTTCCCCGTCTCTCTGTATAAACGCATACTCTGTCATTCAACCATTCCTAACCTAATAGCTCTCCTCGGTTTGCTATCTCTCTCTCTCTCTCTCTCTCATACAAAACACATTCTATCTTTAACTCTGTCTGGCATAGCATCACTCCATGTTTGCCATATTTCTTCCGTATAAAGATTTTTTCTCCCTCCTTCAGCATCTGTCTATTCTATTATATTGCAGCGTAATCCTTACCTCTCACACATACATGACTTTTCTAGTCTCCTAGCCTGCTAGCCTAGCACTTCTCCTCGTTTCCCCTATCTTTCCCGTATAAACGCATACTTTACTCCTCAACCTCTGTCTAGCCTAGCACCTCTCTTCCTATTCCCTACCTCGCACATATAAACGCATTCTGCCTTTAACATCTGTCTAGCCTAGCATCTCTACTTGGTTTCCTATCTCACTGGTATTAAACTGCATTCATCTCCTTCAGTCTCTGTCTAGCATAGCCTCTTTCTCCGGTTTCCATATCTTCCCCACATAAACGTATACCCTACTCCTCAAACTCTGTCTAGACTAGCAGCTATCCTCGTATTCCTTACCTCTCTCATACAAAGTGCATTGCCCTCCTTGAACTCCTCTCTCTATCTTCGTTTACCATATCTTCTCACATAAACGAATACCATACTCCTTGACCTCTGTCTAGCTTACAACCTCTCCTCGTATTCCCTACCTCTATCATAAAATGGGGAATCCCCCCTCCTTCAGCCCCTACTCTACCTCGGTTCTCTCTTCGTTTTCCATATCTCTCCCATTTACATACATTTTCATCCCTGAACGCTCCTCCAACCTAGCTACTCCCATCGTTCTCCCTGTCTCTCCATATAACGCATACTCTACCATTCAACCCCTCCTAGGCTTGCTAGCTTTCCAAAATAAAAGCAATTTTTACCCTTCAAGCCCTGCCTAACCTAGTATCTCTCCTCGTATTACCTATCTCTCCTGTATATAATTCCATATTCCCCTTCCTTCTGCATCTGTCTAGCCTATCATCTGTTAACGTTTTCCCTATCTTTCCCATGTAAATGCATACTCCACACCTCAATTTCTGCCTAGCCTAGCACATATCGCCCCGTATTCCCCACCTCTCTCATGTAAAGGGCGTTCCACTCCTTCAACCCCTGTCGAGCCTATCATCGACCCTCGTAATGCCTATTTCTCCCATATAAAAACATTTTCCTCCTTGAACCGTGGCATCTACTCTCGTATTCCCTATCTTTTCCCACGTATACGCATACTCTGCCATTCAAACCCTTCTAGCCTAATATCTCTCCCATATAGAAGTCATATTCTACCCTTCAAGCCCTGTTCAGTCTAGCATCTCTCCTCGTATTCCCTATCTCTTCCGTATAAAGCGTATCCTTCCCTCCAGCTTATTTTCTGTTCACGTTTTCCTTATCTTTCCCATATAAACGCATACTCCACACCTCAAACTCTGTCTAGCTTAGCATATCGCCCCGTATTTCCCACCTCATGTAAAGGACGTTCCACACCTTCAACCCCTGTCTAGCCTAGCATCGACCCTCGTAGTCCCTATTTCTCCCATATAAACGCATTTTCTTCATTGAACCGTCGCATCTACCCTCATTTTCCCTATCCCTTCCCATATCAACGCATACTCTGCCATTCAACCCTCCTAGCCTAATACCTCTCCCATATAGAAGTCATATTTTACCCTTCAAACCCTGTACAGTTTAGCATCTCTCCTCGTATTCCCTATCTCTCCCGTATAAAGCGTATCCTTCCTCCTTTAGCATCTGTCTAGCCTATTATTTGTTCACGTTTTCCCTATCTGTCCCATATAAACGCATACTCCACACCTCAAACTCTGTCTAGCCTAGCACATCGCCTCGTATTCCCACCTCTCTCATATAGAGGACGTTCCACTCCTTCAACCCCTTTCTAGCCTAGCATCGACCCTAGTAGTCCCTATCTCTCCCATATAAACGCATTTTCCTTCTTAAGCCGTCGCATCTACCCTCGTTTTCCCTATCCTTTCCCATATAAACGCAAAAGTAGCCTCACTGCCCCCTGTATATACTACTCCGGTTAACATGTAACTTTTGGAGTAAGATGAAATTTCCATTACATAAATGAACTATATGGTTGTTGGTTAATAATGCCTCCCTTATTATTATTCTCTCTTTAGCGTTAACAAGGTTGATGTTAAATAACAAACAGCTTAATTGTATGATTGTTCTCACCGTTTTTAGATAACATGAGCAAATTTGTGGGAGCAAATGTTATTAGTTTTAAACACAACAAACTGATTCTCAGTCAAAATTGCCTGTCTTAAAATTAGAGATAGCAACGCTGGAAATGAGCACTCACATTTCTTGGCCATTTCAAATGACCACTCCCACTTCAGCCCTCCTCGGCGCGCATACCTGAAGTAAGGGATGTGGTTTCTTTGTATGGCTATTTCGGAGTTTATAGTTCTCTGTGATGACGTCCAGTCGTCAGTGACCGGTTGACATTAACTTACAGTTTGATACTAGACGACGGTGGGCAATTTTGATGATGCCGCGGTGGTGCGCTAATTTCGAAGCAGTGATGATGGTCATCAATTTTGAAGCCGTACACTTTATCTCCTTCTGATGTTATTGCGTTGTTTTCTCGTAGCTCTTCCTGGTGTCTGGTGCGCCAGCTGCTGCAGTGGTAGAACTATGAGTGCTTTTTCGGGATATGCGCAGATGTATTGTTAAAGAACAACACCAGGTTAAATTGACTGAGAAATTTAATGTAATCTAATATTGGAGCTATTGAAGCGAGTTACCGACCATTTGAGATAAAAAAATAAACTGATTATGAATAGTATCATTAAACTATAACAGGTGAATTATTATACCTGCTAACTTCCGCAGTAGTTTTACAGCTTGAAATAGCTGCATTCGCAATTAAAGAAACTAGTACCGTAACTTACCGTAACTAAAACCTTGTTCGGAAAGATCTCTCACGATAACCGCTAAATTTTAATCATACAGCACGTCATTGGGTGCTTAAGATAACACACAAATAGTCGCAAGTATCCAGAGTGGAGAATGTATGCACAACTGTGTGTAAGAAGGTGTGCGCAAACGAATGTAAGTACCAGTGCCGCTACCAGAGTAACTCTTTCATTTAAATTTCATTCCTATTACTTATGCTCTGCCTAAGTTAGAGCTACTCCCTCCAGTGTTGTTTCACGCCCGGGCCCATCTTAAAAATCCTAATGGTGCGTCCGATACCTTGTTACAAGGGGGCCTGGCTGAGCTCTGAGAATTTCAACCACTTTCTCTTTTACACAATCCTGGCATACATGACCCGTCCAACGTACCGAATTCACCCCTTAACTGTGTTCCAGTAATCTTTGTGCAAACGCGTTATATACTTGGCTAATACTAATGATACTAATTACCTTCTTTCTGGACAAATATTTCAACTGAAACTTATCACATTATACATTGATTCAATATACGGAAATTATTTCTTGGGATTATTTGTTTATCTGAATATTATTTATTTAGTTATGTATATATTCCCGTCAACAATTATGGTATAAGGTGCTTGTCAGTGTGCAATAAATGATATTTTATGAACTGAACGAGGTTGTGTTTAGCTTACTTGAAAGGTTAGAAATTAAAAGCAATGGCCGACCAAAGCACAAGCTCAACATTGTGCAAATGCAATCCCAGTGTAACAGTACTTGAAAATTTAATATTTCGTTGTACGAAAGCTTTTTGTGGCTATGAAAAAACAGAATCTGATGTCTTACAATCACAATCACATAACTTTCTCTACCCTCGATCGCTTATTAGTGGGTATACAAATTATTCTGGCTAAAGCTTATTTTTCACCTACTTCATTATAATGAAGAAAAATGTTTGCAGAAACAGCATATTACACATATCACAAGGGCACAAAGGGAACAGCCATAGTTAAATGTTTAAGAGTAGGACGCTATATGATGACTTTAAAATTCGATAATCATTCCACGCAGTCCGAGAAATACCTGAAAATCGACGGAAATTCAAAAGAATAAGGTATTGAAGAAATCGAAGCATTAATAACGGTTCTCGGAATTGGCTGAGGCCAAAAAAAATTTATTTGAAATAATTTTTATGTTTTAAAGGGATCTACAGTTTTTTTGAAGTACATTTTCGTTTATCGCTTAATGTTTCCCAGTTATATTAGGTAATACAAAGTTCCTTCCGAATGAAAAGGACTTCAGAGATTATTCCTAGAAAATTTTATTCGTTATGTAAATAGCTCTAATATATGCTATTTTAATCAAAATAATTAGCGCTAGTTTTTAGAAAATAAAAGAATTCGAAAAGTGTTCCATGTAAGGGGTAGTTTCGAGTGGGAGATTTTCTTGAAAAGCTTTGTGTCGCATTTTGGAAGGTATTGAACATAAATACCAAGTTTAGTATTTACCCGACTTTTCGTTTTTGTGTTATACCGTTCTAAGACACAAATGAACACACATACACTCAGACACACACGCCCGCGCACACACATACACGCACACACACGCGAGGACCTTTTTCTAAAAATGCTTTTTTTTATTCAAGGGCCCTCAAAATATGTATTTCCGATGAAATATCGATATCGAATTCTTGGTTGTAATGCAAAACCTTCTCTACCTACTATGTGTGTGGTAGAGAAAGTAAAAACGCATTCTACTGTTTCGTACGTCTGTTTTTCTTTGGCACCATTCTTTGGTAATGATGATAATGGTGGACGAAACACAAAGTGACTTGAAACATCCGCAGGAAAAAATAAAAATGCATGATAGTCCTTGAAGTCACAATATTAATTTAGTCAGTTTACAACTTCTAGGAACGTATGATGTTCTAAAATTATTTATGCATGCAATCTTCCTCTTCGCGGTCATGACGAAACAACCACACCCAGAAGTAAAGGTAAGTTTTTAGAAATACTAGGCCTATGTACGCAACGTTCTGTTCTTAACAGTCATTTCGAAAATGCTGACGTTTTCAAAATGAAACTCATTAAAACCAAATAAAACCATTCAAAATGAGTTGTTAGACCGTATGCTCCATGTTTGTAGGGATTTCATATCTGATCAAATTAAGCAGTCTTCTTTCCTCACATGTTTGGCTGATGATACCACGGATGTATCGAGTGCTATGCAGACAGTGCTAGGTTTTCGATACGAACTTCAGGGCACCGTTTACGAGCGCTTTTGGGCATTTGCAGAAGCCCATAATGTAGAAGGTTTATCAAAACACATTTTGAAACAAATGTATTCGTTGACTGGAAATTATTCTCAGGATGTAATCGTATTTCGAGATCATTTAGGTGGCGTTAATCTGAAAGTTAAAAAGGCGTACAGCAATGCTCATTATATTCATTGCATTATATTCGTCAATAAAAACAGGCCTCCTCTCTCATTACAGGTGTCAAAATATTCTTCTAGATCATTAGGAGTAGATATCTGTACATTTGTTCTAACTCTCCTAAATGGACTTTTGTCTTAGGAGGTATTTGTGAAGAACGAATACCAAGACCTTCAGAAAATACTGAAAATACATGAAATGTTTACTCTAGGTAGTTATAATCCATTTTGAAGCACAAATCCCCACTTATAGCTTGTTTCGAAACTATTCAGTATAGAAAGCTTAAGAAATTTTATTCTGACACAATGTTCCAGGCAGCGGGATTATTAAAATTGCTTAACGATCACACGTTACTCTATTGGTTGAATTTTTTCAACATACTTATGCCTCATGTTGACGTCTCAATGTTCAGATGGTTCTCGGGGATTGGTTTACAGGTGAGCCAGCTTACCGTCTCTCGTCGTTCAGGGGAAGGGGAGGCAGCTGCCGAATGCTGTCATCATCCGTTGTGAGGTCTCTTCGGGCGGCTTCTGCTTCTGCGTGCGTCTCCGTTGCATCGTCGATGGCGTCCCACATAATGTCGTAGTTTTAAGCCCTTAAACGTGTTTTTTTGGGGGCTAACTGTGGCCTGCTCAGAGGAGAGTATGAGAATTTGTCTGGGATTTATAGCTACCAACGAGAAGGAGATCTCAGGCGAACAGGTCCTTGGAATAGGGACGGGTAGGAAATCAAAGTCGCGGAACTCAGTGATATTAAGTTTAATTGGCAGTAAAACATAGTGAACACTTCACTTTGTACGGCTGATGTTCCTGGCACGAGGCTACCTAACACTCTTTTCTTTAGCGCTGAAGCATACATGTATGTATATGTGTAGAAGTTTGGCACGAATGCTGGCTTTGCCTACCTGCTCACTCTATAATCAATATATTAGGATAACAGTGTACGTATTAATGTCCCAATCGCTGCCGCGATCCTGCATCGACTATTCTACCCTCGCGACTATTATTATCGCAACAAAGACTTATTTCTTTGCGGTACACGTGAACGATTATTCTCAGCAGAATGAAGCGTCGGTAATGACTTGTGTTCTTTTTAAAATAAGCGGATACGCTGTCTCGGTTACTTGCACTATTCATTTACGTTCACAACCATGGAATGAACTTACAAACAGCAATATCCTTTTCGCGCGATATTCTTGAGCCAAGCGGTGTGAATTTTGCGTCACTCACATTACAAAGACTGGGTGTCGTAGCTAATTTTTGATTGGCTTTATGCTCTACACTACCTACTCTAGGTCAACTACGCTAAACATTTCTTACCGGCTATATTTTCGCGGGCCTCCAAGCTTGGGTTTTCATTGCTGTGCAGGATAGGCTGAATTTAAAGGTCACATGGTACAAACTATTACGTCACGCGGGATTGTACTGAATTCCGTTCAAATTTTCTTCCTCCTACGGTCTCGGAAGCTCCACTTCTTGCTAACAAAGACCCAAAAGAAGTTTATCCTCCTGATACTTAACAAAGGACTGCAGCCAGACAGAGTAATAAAGTTTGTTGCTTTTCTCCAGTATGTATGTACAATTTCTAGCCTCTTACACTCGCCTTGCCAGGAGCATGTTTTCCATACAGAAAAAATACATCATTACAAAACAATATTTACACACAAATGATGAATAGAAGCCTTATAAATACATATATGTAAAACTGAATGAAGTAACAGCAGCTATTAAATGATATCAAACCCTAAGAGGTTGGCATATCCTATCTCAATGTATAAACAGATGTTGTGAAGGTACAGTAAACAGTTGGTTGTTTTCAAGTTGTAGTGCAGAAAATTAGGGACCACATCCTTCTTCAAAATAAAGGCTTATATCAAGAATCAGAGCAAAAAAGACTTGCGGATTTTATGCGCAAAATTTGAGTTCTGCTGCAAAAGAAATTAATGACATCACGCAAACGAGAGATCGTTTTGAATTCACAGCTCACCTTTGAGGAGCAGAATTATTTCGGCAGGACAAAGATGAAAATTACAGAAAACGGTTACCCTTAGATGGCTCACAATTTTTGTAAAACCTTCTCTCGTGTCAATAAAGGCATACTGAAGACAGAACTTAACGTTTTGTATTCCCGAGTAGAATTTACTGAAACAATGTCTGTGATTCTAAGTGCTTCATTTCTTTTGACTTGTATACCATTGCCTTCAAAGAAATATCCAGGTACTTAAAATAGTAATTACTTGCCCATTAATTACCCTTTTACCTACGTAAAACTATTACTACCGTAATATTTTACTACCTACAAAACTAAAAGATGCTTCTCAAAATTAAAACTAATAAAGACATTCTTTAAGAGCTGTATGAATGAGGACAGATTGCATTAGGCATGCTATCGGTAGAGAAAGTGCTGGTGTCCGAATTCCTGACCACAACAGGAATGTGATTGAGAAATTCTACGAGAAGAGCCGTGGTATGTAGTTTCAGTTTAAATGAAAAGTAATTGCATTTATATTTCCCTTTGGCATGATTTGACATTCCTAGCATCAAAGTCCTGTTTTAATTTTGACTCACTAAGCACCTAAGATAAAAAATTCACCAGCCGCCATTGCTAAAATTGCAGCTAAATCTTACAGCAATAATGTTAAGGAACTACAGCTCTAACCATACAAACCTTCTGGCGTTCAACCGGGCCCTATGGCAAGGGATTTTACTAAGGAGATGCGATCGCGCTCTCGCACGATACAAAAATCCACGTGGGATGAATGGCGGGGATAAAGCAATATTGTCCCATACGAGTGGATGTTGGTGGTGGTGGTAGTAGTAATTATAATTGTGGTTGTCTTATTCATCCGTTAGTGAGTACAATGACATTGGATACGTCTAGACATTAATACTATTTACAATGTTATTACAATATGCAATATCTCCTTAGTTTATACTTTAACTTATATGGTTTTATTCATAAAGTTAAAACAACCTCCCGCAATTGCAGGCTGCAAATATAATACAGTATAAAATATGTAATATTATAACATAATACAATAAAACATATTTTGAATTAATGAGAGCAATAATATAAATTATGAAAGAAGTAATAGAATAATAAGAGTAAATACAAAATGAAGTAAAATATCATAATGATAATAAGGATGATAATAATAATAAAAATAAAATGTATACAATAAACAGTCCTCAGACAGCTTTTACGCTCACATCACCATAAGTCCATTCCTTGTAAAAGCTATCTCTCAATAACAGTCGCCTCAAAGCTGTCTTGAAACATCGCTTTTCAACTGGTTAGCAATTTATCATGTATATAGGGCAGCTGCAAGTATATCTATCCAGGGATGCCCAACCGCAACCGAAAGAGGGGAAGTTAGGTGAACCTCTTTCCACCTGCTTCGAAGTTTTGTTGTGATCATGTAGGCCTACTCTACGTTGACAACATGGGCTATGTTTTTTGAGTTTCAGTGGCAGCTTGAATGCATCATGCTATTTTTTAAAGACATTAAATGCAATATATCTCTATATTGAACTCCGTACACCATCATTCCATTTGTAAGCCGCATTCTTCTTAGTGAATTACTTTGAACAAGGTTATCGATATATACCTCAAATGATAACGTAAAGTCTTAGAACGCTTATCAAGTGATCGTCGCTTATCCAATTTCGATGCTGGCTTTTAAAGTAGTTCTTATGGAAAACATTTGCTCGAAAACACATGTTGATCCGAATATTGTGATTACATTTGTTGCGAAAATGTGCAACCGTGGAAATCTGTAGCCGAAAATACTCGTAACTTGGCTTACCGATTGATTATGTAGTGATGTTTTCTTTTCCTTCTCATTGTTATCTTCCACGAGAACGTTGTATCTGCTATGAACCTCAAGTACGGTGTCATTTCCTTTGATGTAATTGTTCTTCATCTGGTGTAATAGTTCCTTCCGGGCCTTGCTCTCTTTCTTCAATTCTGGAGATTTATGCACATCGTGCAGATCCGTATTTAGTATTGTGCTAATTGTATGCTTTGTTTCCATAAGCGTTATGGTGTATCATTCCTTTCTTCTGCTGCACATGTATAACGCGCACACATATCATGGCCGCTTACTTCCTTAATGTCGATGTTTGTGCGTTTAACATTCTTCCAGCTCTGGCAACTTAATGTTTTTAACATTCGCTTTTAGCAAATTTACATTATTACTAGGTATTTTAATGTTTTTATGGGAGCCAATCTTCGCAGCATAATCACCGGCCGCCAACTTTGTTACCTATAATGTACTAGAAGGAGCTAATGTGTTAGTGGGAAGTCGCTGATCTTACCTTTTGTCAAAGCATATGTTGAAAATTATATTCCTCTTTCTGGATACAAAGATCATAACGGCCTCGAACTTCTGAAACTCTACCCATAACTTCACAGTTACAAACTTAATTTCATTCTCAAGTTCTTGAAGAGTGTTGAATTGCTTATATAGCTACACTCTGTTTAACATCCTCCCATAGATACCACATTACTCGTTTACTCGATATTGTAACACAATTGTAAACAAGGGATTTACTGCGTGTTCTCAACAAAACAGAATGATATTGTGCGGCCGGCCGACCGTAACGGCGTGAATGGTGTTGATGGGAGCGGTCGTATGCGCATGCCATATGGCTCGCTAGAACGCCGGTAGGTTTGAAATGTTCCTCGCTGCACTTAAGGTTTGTACCTTCTATGCACCCGGTAAGGAATTCGAGTAGGATTTTTGAGTCATGCTGTTTGGTTCAAATGGTTATTTAGGCTTTACACTATTTGTTTCAGACTATAGCCCTATAGCTTTAGAATATCCTTGTAAACGTCAAGAATTTCGTTTATCTCTTGAGTTTTTAATTAGGTACACTCGGCAGGAACCTTTGGTAACTTTCTGGTGTCTCCGAGGTTTAAAACTTACCAAAAGAAAATTATTAATATCGATTGCTCTGAAAATACCATGAATATTTCTAGAATACTTATTAGATGACAAATTTGTTTTATAAAACGTTACGTATATTGTTATATCACGGTTTTTTGATGCTGGATTTGTTTTCATAGACTACTTTGTACTTGTTTTTGAAATTATACAAAAGCTTTTTAAGAGTTTTCTTTGGTAATATGGCAACCACACATCACCAAACTCCCATAACGAATGCGATCTTTGATTTAGTTAATTAACTAACTTGCATTTAGAAAAGAAAATGTCCAATAAAGCGACTAGGATAATCATATGGATAATAAATCTAATGGGTTTACGTACAGCATTATGCAGTTTAAGTATATAGTGGCCTCATTGTAACTTGTAAAGCAACTCTTTAGAAATTTACTCCTTAGCAAAGGAGAATATATAATTCAATGAACTCAAAGTTTTCGCTACTTCGTTGCTAATAGAATGAAAATACTACCTTAGGCAACTGTTAGAGGAATTCCAAAACTTCATACACAAAAGTAGTCTTTGGAATCAATAAATTTATGGGAAATTAAAGAGATTGAATCGCTTTAAACAAGCCCACGTGACCATCTGTTGTAAAGGAACCTTGTTGACATTTACACACGGGAAAATCCAGCCACCATATTTCTGTTAACGCAGCCAGGGCATCAAGGTTTTATACTGGAAGCAAACAAAAGGAGCTCGGTTTATTTGATTTTATGCACTAATTCAAACTATGTACTCATTGCAAGTGAACTACGCTAACGTGAATTTCACCACATCTTTCTTTTTGAAGCCAGAGTAATAATTATAGTTTAGAATTACGTAACATAAAAATATGCGTCAAAAAAGTACCATCAACAGTCTACACCAATGGTAAAGTGTAGTTCAACAATAATTAGATAATATCTGGCTGATGTTTTCAAAGAAACTTTAACAAATGCTTGCAGTGTATAAAATAAGGTCGGTTAAATTAGTGTAGAAAACAAGACAAATATAAAATCCACAGAATAAAGAACCATATACGTGTACCTTAAGGTAAAGAACAGCGACCATTTTATCATAAAAGATTATAAAAGTAAATTTCCAGTTCATGTCTTATACACTGCATAATACGAATATTAAAATAACACATATTTAATGAAGATATTAAGAATACTAAGTGGGACGAAAATTATTTAAAGGTTCAAAGCTTCTTATGAAAAAAAAGTTAACATTCAACGACATTCTCTATATATCAGCACTTCATAGACATACCGCAAATATTGTAAGAACCCTTAGGGCAGACAGCCCCGGAGGTTGCTAACAACAGGGAGGTAGTAGCATCAGAAGGAAGAGGCGGTCGGAATCGCATTTGAGGCCTGTCAATGGGATGTTAGGGATGTGTGCACACCACGCGTGTGAACGTGTATAAGAACACCAGGTTCTGTAAAAAGCTATCTATTAGATTATTTAATGAATTAAATTCAGGGTTGTAGAACCTCCGAAGGGGGTCTATGGTGCAAGAACTTAGGCGTGCATTTTCATGACTTACCTGGGTGTGATTCTGGCAGGACACTGTTTAAGAGTATACTGAATAGGGTTGGGAGCGGATATTCAAAATTAGCGCAAAGAATTGAGAGACTGACCCACTTACGCGGTCAATAAACACTTTTTACAGAGACAGATCAGCAAAGTATCGTCCTCGTTATGTAGTGTATCTCAATTGCAACACTGTTTTAACCCGTTGCATTTTCTCGATTGTGGGTCAAAACTCACGAATAGTTGTTACAATATTATAGTGTGAATATAAAGCAGATTTTTCTATCACTTATGTTACTTAAGATACATCATATATATTAAATACGTTAATTTTAATTTAAAATGAGAGCTATGAATCTGTCGGCTGTATTTTGATAGCATTGCCAAGTGCCAAAATGACGGAAAATTGCAATAGTAGCAAAATCGTTTTAAAAAGGTAGTAAGAGTGACATAGATATACTACCTATCTATATAGGCATTAGTTATTAAATTCAATATGTAAAATGATTCCGTCAAAGTAGATCTTGTCTGATGATATATTTTTACTAAATCAAATATTTAAAGACTCAAGCAATGAAATTAAAGTTCAGAACACGTTTTCCATTTATAGTCGTTAAAGGGTGCTTGTGAGGTATTTATCCATACTGTAAGCTGTAATGGAAATATGTAAATATTTTAAAATTGTATTTTTCATTTACCTAAGTTTGCAAGAAAATATTATTCAAGCCCAAAGTTTCACAGAAAGTTCGATTTTTCAGATTTTCTGAGTAAAACAAAAACGCTTCAGGAAAAGGGTGTGTGTTATGAACATAAAAAATAAAAATTTGATAAATACCAAGCTTCTATTGAGACCTACATTTTTCAAGGATGCAAGATGAAGATTTTCGTGGAGTTCTCAGGTTTATGTAAAATATAAACCTTTACATGAGCATTTTTTCGCACACTTGCGTTTGTTAAAATAACACTTCCGATATTCACATGGAAAAACGTAAATTATATATATATATATATATATATATATATATATATATATATATATATATATATTAAATAGTCTATGAAGCCTTCTTCCCCCTCAATGAATCCTATCAGATAAATGGAAAAGCGAAAGAGGCAGGTAAAATCGTACTTCATCAAAATTGCAGAGTTCAATAAAATATAAAATATATGACTTTTCTTCTTTTTTATACGAGCCGTGTTCTTAAAATAAGTACCGATAACTGTTTAAAAAAGTAACACAACATTATTTCCCAAGTACTTTATTATCATTCATTACCTCACACCTTACACTACTCCACATAGTCAAGACCGTAATTCAGGACTTGTGACGAGAAGTAAGTTGTGATTGCGTGCACGATGCGAAAGCAATGCTCAACTGTTTATGCCAAATGTCACATTTCTTAGTATTGTGCTTAGGAGAACATTACAGAAGAGAAAAGAAGTCCAAGACGGCCAATAAGTAGATGGAAGGAAGGTTTGATTCACAACTGCGCCTAACCAAAATGGATAAGAAGAACAGGAGAGTTTAGATGAAGGAGGAAATAAAGAACAGTAATTTTGAAACATATTTATGTAAGATACAGGAGAGTAATTTGGAACCCGAGAAAGTTTAAGCATACAACAATGTTTCGAAATATTGTACTACGAGCCGTGTTTTTAAAGTAAGTTCCGATAATTTAAAAAAACTAACAAAACATTATTTTCCATATGACTTATCACTCATTAACTTACACCTTACACGATTTCTCCGCATAGTCACCGCTGTTAAGGATCTTGTCGTAACGTGAAACCAGGTTTTGTATGCCTTCGTGAAGAAAGATGCAGTCTCTGATGAAAGCCAAATCTGCACTTCTTGTTTGACATCAGTTCGCATTTGGCGCCAAGCGATTTTCATCTGTTTCTTCATCTGCGGAAATTCCTTGGTGAAAAACAATTCAACGACGATGTTGTGAAACAAGAAAAGCAGACATTGCAGGCAACATCGATCTTAGACGAAGAAACCTATTTCTCGTTACAAGTCCTGAATTAGGGCCTTGACTATGTGGAGTTGTGTAAGGAATGAGGTAATGAATGATGATAAAGTACCTGGAAAACAATGCTGTATTACTTTTTTAAAAAAAATTATCGGTACTTATTTTAAAAACACGCCTCGTATAAAAAACAAATAACAAATATGATGTGTTACACTCACATGACTTTCTCTACTCTTGTACAAACTATTTTTACAAATTCCAATTCTCCATATATTTCATGTTAATCGAGATAAACATTTGCAGAAGCGAACTTATTGCTAATTCTCTTGTAGGTGCAAGGGGAATATGGTAGGCTTTAAGCGATAGTCAAATCTTTTAAGAGCTGGTTGCTATGTTGAGCATTCCATTTTCTTTGCATGCCCAGGACATACAAAAAGAAAAGAAACAAAAACAAAACGAATAACGAATTCCCATTTGAGAAAAGTATTAAGCATTGGAAAATTCAAACAAATAACAAGGAATATGTCGGAAATTGTTCATCGCACACAAAAAATATATATGACATAAATGTGTGTTTTGTGGTAAAATTTTGTCTATCTCTTACGGTTTACTAGTTATGCAAAATTCATTCAGAATGAAAACGACTTTTGGGGGCATTCCCAGAAAATTCTAAATATGCCTTTCGTTTGCCATGAAAGTGTATTAAAATATGATATTTTGATCAAAATTGTTAGTGCCATTTCTGAGAGAAAAAAAAACTTGGAAAAATGTTCCATGTAAAGGGTAGTCTGGGATGGGGGGATTTTCAAGAAAATCTTCGTGTCGCATCTTTTAAAGATACTAAACCTAAATACCAAGTTTGGTATTTATCCGACTTTTCGTTTTTGAGTTACGCTGTTCACACACACACATTTTTTTCTAAAAGTGCTTTTTTTTGCATTATGGGGCTTCAAAACCTATTTCCGGTGAAATCTCAATATCGTAATTTTAGGTTAAATGCAATATTTCTATTACTATACGTATAATAGAAAGTAATAAGCTTAAGTAAAAATACTTTGTATACCCACTAAAACCAATAGAGAGTAGGGAAACTAATGTGAATGTATCGCATCAGATTTTTTTTCCTCTAACAGTTGCCTCACTTGTACCTCAATTTTAGCCTTATCCGAGTGCACTTCCGCTCGTTTATAATCACACCTTGCTTTATCCGCACACATCTGTACTTCCGTTCGTATATAATCATATCTTGCTCTGTGTTTTGGTTTTCGGTATCCTTGCTTGTATTACAAATATCTTTTTGACCGTTATTACGTTCTCGTTTCTCTTACGTCCACAGAATGTTTTTTTATGTTCCTGACATGCAAAGAGAATTACATTTTACACATAGCGACCAGTTCTAAAAACATTTGAATATCGCTTAAGGCCTACTATGTTCCCTTTGTTTTGTACTTGCAAGGGCAATATAGAAATGCAGCAGCCTTTAAGCATATATCTCTTAATAGCTGGTTGCTATGTGTAACACCATTCTCTTTGCTACAGATTAATACTCTTTGCATATCCAAGACAAAAAAGTGAATAACGAATTCCCATTTGAGAAATAGTATAAGTATTGGAATATTTAAGGGAATAACAAGCAATATCTCGAAAATGGTTCATTCAACAAAAAAAGTGTATATGTCATAAATTGTGTATTTTAACACGATCTACATTTTTTGTGCAGTAAAATTTCGTCTATCTCTTATGCTTTACCAGTTATGCAAAAGTCGTTCACAATGAAGAATACTTTTGGAGACGCTCCCAGAAAATTCGAGATATACAATTCATTTGCCATAAACATGTCTTAAACTTATGGTATTTTGTTCAAAATCATTAGAGCCATTTTTGAGAAAATTAAAATGTTCGAAAAATGTTCCATGTACGGGGTAATCTGGGGTGGGGGATTTTCTTGAAAACCTTCGTGTTGCATCTCCGGAAGATACTGAACCTAAATACCAAGTTTGGTGTTTATCCGACTGTTCGTTCTGAGTTATGCTGTTCACAGACACAAAGACAGAAGCATATCCTTCAAAACAAAATGATCGCTCTACGACCCAAGGAATCAGCATTAATTAGGTAATTGTAGCAAAACTTCGTGGCTTTGTGTAGCTGTAGCTCAGATCTTGAATTAAGGACTAAAATGATGGTTCAGCGAGTTAAAAATATTATACAATAGTAAACTTAGATAAGTCTGCTTAAATTAATACAATTTGTGTCCCATGATAACTCAGTGCAAGAAATACCGGAATCTATTCGATTAGCAGCAATATCACTGACGCAATCACCGTACGATTTTTACATAATTCTTAAACATGGGTTTCTAACGAAAATTAAATTTACTCAACATATTGAATATAAAAATGTACAAATTAACTCTTCAGGGCAAAATATCATCTATAAATGGAAAATAATGCATAACAATGAATGACAAACAGATGCAAGAAAAACTTAAATGACAATAATATCAAAAGTAACTCAAAGTAAAAAAAATATAAAAATATAATACAGTTAATTATATTAAATACATAAACACATTACAAAATAAGGTTACCCAAAACAGGAACGGTTATGAGCTCCTTACAACTGAGATACATAATTAATTTGGCAGGCAGTGTGTGGAGCTGGCTTGAAGTTCGCTGCTTCTCTTCTTCTTTGTTGTTCATCGTGCCATAAATTGCCTATGTTAACCTGGCTAAACCTTTCTAGGATCGGATAGTGAAAGTTGAAAAAAGTGACCTGTCTTGGTTGGATTTATTTCAGCTAAAGAAACAACAGTGTAGTTAACAAACAACAATAATGTAGCTGATAGCCAGTTGCATAATTATTATACTCGCTGGACCACTTTGCAATATCACAAACAGGAAAGTTATTTCCCCTTAGCTGCCCACTACTTTGTCACTAGTTGAATCTACAACCTTCCTACCTGCCCAGACGGACATGAAATGAATCCTTTGAAGGTCAGAATTTAGAACTGTCCATCTAATTAACTCTTCCAGAAGACGCTAAGTATAAAGCTTCATGTATAAACTTCACCTTTTACAATATTCAGTTCTGCATGCACATACAATATAGTGTTTCTTATATTATACAGAGTGATCCATATAAATGTAAACACTTTTGAAGACCTATAATTTCCCTGTGTAAAGTAATAACAAACTTTGAATTTTATTATCTCGGAGTCTCTGCAAAAATCAATTCTTTTTTTCCCCCTTTCTTCTTTGGGGAGGGGCGGTTAACGTCATTTAAGTTACGCGACGACATCGTCTTCTCAGACAATGCAATGTATTCTGGGTGTTCCGAAATCTGGAAATAACTGGCACTCTCCTTAGCGAGACAAGGAAAACATGAGCCAAGAATGTATTGATGATGTTCGAGAAAGTTTGTTTTCGAAACGCCCATAGTGTTTCAATGAATTATCTGTCTGCAAATATGTTTTCGGAAGAAAAACACCCTACTGAATTGAGAAATGATATTCGTTTATGGCTGCAAAACTAGAGACTGGCGACTGATTTCTGATATATAATCATAAGCTAAAAATGGATGTTAGGGGTACCAACATGAATACAAATATTGCCCGTCTCCTTGGTGTAAGTGGTTCTATCAGAGTCACTGAGATAATAAATCTCAATTTACATTTGGTGTTGCTTTCCAGAGGGGATTATAACTGCGCATTAGTGTTCAGTTTTGCATGTTTCGCCCTGTATTATTTACTACGTACATATTTACTATTCCCTTCTGTTTTCTCATTTTCTGCTTTTTCTTGATATCTCTTTTGTTCTATAATTATTTCCTAGCTTGATATGTTTCTTTTTATCTATTGCGTTTATTTTATATAATTTATTTATATTTAATGTGAGATAAGCTTCCCCTACAACCGTCATAGTACTTTTGTGTATAACCATTTATGTTAGTTTTCAAAGCGCATTCTGAACTATGTAATGTCTTACGTAATGTTTATCTGGTTCGCCATGTGTAAATATATAAATACAATATTTAGTATTGTGACTTTGTCCCTTTTTACTTTCTCTACTAAAGTATTTTTGGAAACATGTCCGTGTGTGTGTGTGTGTCTGTGTGTCTGTCTGTGTGTCTGTGAACAGCATAACTCAGAACGAACAGTCGGATAAACACCAAACTTGGTATTTGGGTTCAGTATCTTCCAGAGATGCGACACGAAGGTTTTCAAGAAAATCCTCCCACCCCAGATTACCCTTTACATGGAAGATTTTTCGAAGAGTTTAATTTTCTCAAAAATGGCTCTAACGATTTTGATTAAAACATCATATGTTTAAGATATTTTTATGACAAATAAAGTGTATATCTTGAATTTTCTGGGAATGTTTCCAAAAGTATTCTTCATTGTGAACGACTTTTGCATAACTGGTAAACCATAAGAGATAGACAAAATTTTACTACACACAAAATGTAGATTGCGTTAAAATACACAATTTATGTCATATACATTTTTTTTTGTTGAGTGAACCATTTTCGAGATATTGCTTGTTATTCCCTTAAATTTTTCAATACTTATTTTCTAAAATGGGAATTCGTTATTCATTTGTTTGTCTTGGATATGCAAAGAGTATTAATCTGTGGCAAAGGGAATAGTGCTGCACCTAGCAACCAGCTATTAAGAGATATGTATGTGCTTAAAGGCTATTGTTTTTCTATATTGCCCTTATAAATATAAATTCCCCTTACATCTACAAGAAAATTAGCAATAAGATAGAGTCTGCAAATGTTTATCTCAATTAACATGAAGTAGATGGAGAATAAGCGTTTGTAAAAATAGTTTGTACAAGAGTAGAGCAAGTCATGTGAGTGTAACACATCATATTTTTTAATTGTCACTCTTCATTGTTATTATTGTCACAGTTTTTATGTTCTTATCTAGCTTAACTTTACTTTGAATCCACTAATTTTCACTATCACTTTACTAAGATAAATTGTTCAATTCTCCATCACTTCACCTTCCTTTGTGAGAACGGCTCACGCGTTGAACGGCTCACCTCCCTCAGGGATTGAACACAAGACCTCCACAATCCATCGCTCCGTAGTAGCACTCGCTGCATGTCACAACAGTTCTCGTCAACTCGCTCGGAGAATCGCTCTTGATGTCGCAGCAGAAACGCAGTCGCTAATTCGCTCATTCACTGACTCAACTCTTCTCTCGCATTCGACTCGCAACCGACTGACTGACGCAACTCAACTTACAGTCGACGAGCACTGACTCGCAGCCCTCTTTACCTTGCGCTGACTCGACTACCACGAGAGCGTTCGCCTATATAGTCAGTGAAATCTTTCCACAACGTTCTCTGACGTTCTAGAACTATTTCAACACACTTCCTGGAGGAAGGGGTAGAAGCTTCCAAAACGTTCTGGTTATCTGCTGATGGTGTGTCCGGTGTTTATGTTGGCGAGCGGCCGTTATCGTGTTTGCTCGTTCACCTGGCGTTGACCTCTCGATAACCGTGGGCCACAACCTCTGCTTCACAGTATTATAGCGACCATTGTTTTCGTAGTGGCTAAATTGTATATTGTATAAAACTGCAAAACGAGGAGCAATTGCAGCTCACGGTATATTTTTATGCTGTTAACTGATGCAGTAATTTGTATCATAAATTATTTAAATGTAAAGAATGATTATGGTATGAATATGCATTTTTGTGTGTCATTGATTTAAGATGTTTGTTGATTGTAATTACTGTTGGGAAGTAAGTTTATACTGCCTTACTGAAACTGACAATAATAGCGTGCAATAATGCAGCGAGGGGGTGAGCTGTTTATCATTATTGGAAAAGAGGAAGTTACCTAATGTTGGCGCGTTTTCCTTTAGAATCTTCTGGAACATTTCCCTAGAGCATATGTATTCATAATTTTCATTGGATATAAAAATAGACGCTAATGTTGGCGCGTTTTATTAGCCAATTGCAGCTCAGTTATAATCTTTAGGCATATCGGGGTGTATGAGTATAAAAGGGCTAAGTTAGAGATAGACCCCGTCAGTTCGTCGAAAATATTTGTATGATACACGTCGCCTTCAGTCCAGCAGAAATATTACACGTCGGCTATCGATTCGCAAGTTACGCGTATAAGAGTTATGAAAAATCCCAAGTATGGTAAAGTTAATTATACAAAAGGTTGAAGTACGTGAATTAAAAGTGATCAGTAAGAAGTTGTTATAACAGTTTCAGTTTGGCGAGTGTCAAGATCAATGTGTAAATGTGATAGTTAACAAGTTCGACAATAAAAAGTGTAAAACAAATTCCTTCATCAGTGTTATCTTTGGATAAAAGATTCCTTTCCGTTTACACAACCTGTATAAAGAGAAGTGCTCGACCGAAAAGATCATAGCTAGCCGGAGGACAGTAAACCAAAATAAAATAAATAAAATAACAGTAGCATTCTTTCAAATAAACACTAGTACTACCGCAAATTGCTAACACCAAATGGAGCTACAAACCTAACAAAGAATTACGTCACAAAATGGCATAACCACGTGAAGTAAACACACATACACAAACATTATAAGTAAAACCGTCGCATAATAATCCATTTTGGATTTGTTCGATATCATTTCACGTATACTTAAAAAAAAAGAATACAAAAGAAATAACACAGAAAGTTGGAAATTATGTAAACTAGCAATACTTTCAAATAAATATTGGACGGCAAACCCAAGAACAAGACACTAAGGACATGTCATTTCTAATCTAAACCTACATTAAGTCAAAGTGCCGGCGACACAGTGCTCTAGGGAGTTGAGAATCATTCCAAATTTGCCCTTTCAGGATACGGAAGAACGAAAACCAGCTTCTATGGGCAACTCATCTTAAACCAGATTTAAATTCCAGCCCATCGGAGTTGTAGACGAATGCTCTATCACAGCATGACGTTATTAAAAGTGCGTGTATGGTTTGTTAATTGCTGTATTAGAACTTCTTATATTTACCTGAAAGAATACTACACTTCGCTACGATAGGTATAGAGATGATTACAGCTGTCAGTAAACCACGTCTTTAACACTATGTTTTATAGGCGTCCGGTGATTCCGAGATTTACGTATTCCTACATTCCGGAAGAGGGACAGGTTCTTGACTGTTTGCTTATGTATATTAAAGTATACATAAGTAGAAAATTTCTTTCGAAACTTACAGGTCGTCTGAGAGTAATTATGTTTTCTTTCCAAGTTATGCCAGTAAAGCTTCGAAATTAAGTTATGATTCACTTTCTACAGTTACAGCACTGAGAATCTACACAGAAAATCTGTATTACACCGTTTCTCGTTTACCCTTCGAAAGCGGACTTTGAGGTGCGTTCTAAATAACGTTCTAAATTCATCCATTCGTGTTTTGTACTGAGCCTAGGGTCAGGAAAAACTAATAAAACCGCTGGGTCATGCAGGAGGACTTGTCAATAACTAACATTCGAACGGAGCGGTGGGAGGTTGCCCAGGTCATAAAAAGGGGAAAAATTCTGGAGTGAGTTGTAAGCTTCCAGTGCCAAAACTCCTGCCATTTTTCCCCAATGCCTCCACAAAGCTGAAATTGATGTTATTGATGCTCTCTCGAAGCTGGGCCGGTGTACTCGGATACTTTCTTATAACGTATTTATTTATCAAAGGTTAAAGTAATAAAAAAGTAGGACAGATTCGTTTACCTACGTCTTCAACCAAAATGATATATGAGAGCCACCCCGAATAATTCACGTTTGCTTAATTGTCTCGATTTTAATTTTTAACCTAGATATATGAACATAGTTAAAAAATCGTATTGCATTTATATAATTTTCTCTAGCTATTGCCTGTTTTATATAGTTTCCATAAACTATCATTGTAAAGTAATTTTATCCAGACAAAACTTTACTGAAACAGTTTCATTACACATTTCATTGTAGGTACTGAAGATAAGCAAGAGACTGAAGCAGATTTCAAATGTTTAAAAGGTGGATCAATATATTTGGCCTAGAAATCCCATACTCAATGCAAGACATTACGAAAAAAGACTGCATGGTGACAGCACTTAAAAAATTACAGAAGGATTGAAAAATTCAGACCAAAAATAGCGTATATCTCACAAAATTGCTAGTACCACAAAAATTTTGTTTTCAATAATTTGTGGGTTTTAAAGATACACCTACATCCTTCGTGCAGTACTTTTTTGTGTATCTCTCATGCTTACTAGTTATACAAATTTCATTCATAATAATATGATACCGATACCTTAGGCATAAGGTACTTTAATAAACATTGTTAATAACATTTTTGAGAAAATACAAAATAACGAAAACTTTTCCACATGAAGCGTAGTTTGTGGTGGAAGATGTCGCATCCTTGGAAGATACTGAACTTAGATTTCAGTTTTGAGGTAGCCAGTCTTTTATTTAGGAGTTATGCTGTTCATACACGCGCGCGCACACACACACACACACACATACAAACGTAAAACAACATTTTATAAAAAGCCTTTCTTTGGATTTAGGGTGCCTGAAAACATGTATTTCTTATTAAGTCTAAATATCAATTTTTTTAGAAGAATGTATTACATTATCTACCTGCATAGTTAATGGTTGCGAAAGTAGAAGTAGCACCCACACTTCTCCACGGAGACAAGAGCGTATTCGCAGTGTGCTTAGTTCTAGAATCATCCTTATGTGAGATTGTGCTGATTTCAAACCATTCTTTTACATTATAATATGCTTTGGAGAATTCTGGACATATTCATGAGCTTTTAATTTCTTAAAAGAGAGCCAAAGGAATTGTCATTAGTTATTTTAACAAAAAGTTTATAAACGGTTTATTTAAAAGAAGTTAGGAGTTCGCATGTTGTAGCTCTTGCAGCATATTACGATGAAATGTTATAGATTTTTAAAGCTTCAGAATCAATTAGGATCATTATACCATTATACATATGAATGATTTGAATGTTCCTGCTTGTAGATTTCCGTTGTATCCTAACTTTGAGATTATGTCCGCCAATATTTCTATTAATACCCGCTTTAATTATTAGTTTATACATACTATTATGCGATAAACTTTTTGATTGACTGTAAAGCTTTTATACTTCAAGAATTGTTCCAAAGATATGGAGTAAACTCTAAGTGTGTAACACAGTATGTCTAAAGACTGAAGGAGTCCCGAGTAAATGCCAGAAAAGTCTGTCGAAAAAGACAAGATAAGCTGTACGTGTAAGATGTTGGCATCAAGAGTAGAAATGTATTTAAAATTCTCTGTAAGCAGCTTATGAAATCTTATTCACTCTTATAGATGGAGAAACTTTGAAGTATAGCTACTTTCTGTAGCTAAAATATGAATCCCATGGTGTTGAAGTGTTTTGGTTGCTTATTTTAGTTTTCCTAACTTTAAGCAGCACACTGTAAAGAGTATGAAAGAAGTCCAGAATAACATAGATAAACTAATATAAGATATTTATGGGTAATCGATATTGAAGTTGATAAAACTTACAAATTTGAACCTAATTTTCTGAAAACGTTATTGCAGATCTGTTCTTCATAATTATAGCACAAAATTAATGTTCATAGTCCTACTTAACCTAACTTTCTATAAATTATTTTCATAAGTTAAATCGCGTCTCATGTGAAATGCGCCAGATAATGACAGTTTATAAGGCTTATAGTTTACATATTCCTTAAATATATAGTCATTTTAAATAAAAAATTAACTGCTTATGACAATAAAATGCTTCTGGAAAAAATATTAAAACTTGTAACAACTTGCATATTGTAACATCAATCCTGCAGTAAGAAATTATTAAAACTGTAATCAAAACTATTTCTTTGATACACAAGAACCTCGTTTATATGACCCTCATTAATCCTAATTTTCAGTTTATCTGGATTAATATTTACTTACTTTTTCACCACGAAAATATATGCGTTCTATGATAAATGTTTATGTATAAGGTGATAATTGTGCCAACTCATGCAGCGTAGAGATGCCGTTGATCGCACGACGCTTCAAGCTAGCAATACATACACTTGCTCGTATCCTAATCAGTGTCACAGAACAACAGAGCTAAAGTATGTGAGTGTATTTTTCATTAGTTTTCATATAAGAATATGGTATTGCACCAATGGCTAATTTATCCCCTGACCCTTTTTCAAAGAAAGTCATTAGAACCTTGAAATGCGCGAGGGCTTGTAACTACCTTCTTATAGGCACTGGCATTACCCGACGATAGGACGTTCTCAGACTTCATCTTGCTTTTTATGCTGTGTTCACTAGTGAATATGTATTCCACATACAGTAAACGGAACCGCGAGTTGCAAGTTTTTGAACATTTCAAATATCGCAAAGTGCAGTTTACACTGGTCGATCAGAAATGGCGGTGTATACGTAAAAACTGCAACAAGAATTTGTTCTCTGAGGTTGATAACGACGAATTACAGACTTGTTGGGGAACATAATGACGACCCGAGTCAAGAAATTGCTAGGAAATATGTTTCCAACAGTTTACATATTTTTGGCCTCTTAAATTAAACCTTCAGCAAAGTTGGTCACAAAGTTAACATTTCCGTTTTTACTTCCTTTACATGGTAGTTAAGAAAGAAATTATTCCAAACAAACGTTGTATTGCCCCAGCTTATTGTAATATTCATCACAAAAAGTGCTCCAAATCCTGCCTTAATACTACTCAGAATGTCTGGCTAGAAATGGCTTCAAGGAAAGGTATATGACTTTAATATATTTATTTCTCCATGCTCTACTAAGGTGAATTTTCACTGGGAAATATACATTTTGGGGTCACTAAATCAATTAAGTTCTACATCTTCCGAGGATGTGACTTCCATCCACCCCGAACTATTTTTACATGGAAGAATTTTGGTTATGTTTCATTTTGTTAAAAACGAATCTTAACGATTTTCATTGAAATAGGGTACCATATGTTTGTGAATATTACAAAGCTGCAATAAACTGAAGAAACATTAGAGATAGACAAAAACATATCCCAAATATAAAAAAGTAGAACTCATTAAAATATATAGCTTGCCCAAAATAACTTTTTTCCTAGTGTCAACCATTTTGGAAATATTTTATGCTATACTACATTTATATTTTGTCAATTTAAGTACATTTGACAGAAACAGATTGAAAATTTTCTTACCACCATGATCTTATGACAAAGAACAGAGAGAGAGGAGAGGGAGAGTTACAACAGCTCACTGCCTTAAGTATAAACATGTAGAAATTGTTAATTCCGCTAAACTTGAAACTATTTGCACCCAAATATTTTATGGTAGTGAACGTAAGGAAATGGAAGAATTGAATTTTGTATGAATATTAATTACCTGTGAAATTGTAAGGAATAGGTAACGTCATATGAGTGTAACGCATCATATGTCTTATTTTTGATGAGATTATACGGGTGAAAAAAAAAAGAATAATTGCATATCTTTAAAGGGTCCCTGTTCAGATATACTTACTTGTGGAAAGTGTAACGTACAATGGGAAATATTTCTATAATCTTAGTAAAAAAGATTATTTGGAAAATCTTCTTGAGATTACATTTTTTGTGTAATAGGTTTTTGTGTATTCTTTATGGTTTCAAGTTGCATGAAATTCACATACAGTAAACATTTTTTCGTAGGCTATTATTAGAAAATTCAACATAAACATTTTATTTCCCATTCTAATATCCGAAACATTTAATGAGCTGTTTTTATGGAAAGCATTAAGTAGGCTGCAGAGAAAGCAAAAATATCACACTGATATGCTGCATCCTAAGGAGCATTTTAAGTCCCGAAAGGTTTTAAAATACAATTTCGGAAAACATTGCCTTTACTTTATGTATTTTCGTAAACAGTAAAGCATGCAAACAGGAAACTTTAAACAATTATTTAGCAAATGCGGGATAGATGAGGAGTGGTGATTTCGAGAAAATACAAATTCCCTACCACGTCAGTAGTAGGGAAATGACAGAGCTGGCCCAGTTAATTTATGCATGGCTATTCATATGCAAATGAGCTCCCCCACCTCCTCCCTCCCCCACCTCCTCCCTCCCCCTCCCCCCGCTGTGCCTTGGTAGTTTTAGCTGCACCTGCGGTCGTAAATCATGTTGAGTACAATGGAGGCTTGACAGTTAGGTAATTAAGGCTGTCAATCAACTGTCAAAACGAACAAAGGGGTCATAAATTTAAGGTTCTGTAACAAAGGCGAGATGTTTTTCCTACCCATTCCACATCCGGCCACTTCTGCACCTGGTCAGTTACCCGCCCCCACTTCCATTGTGTGTGTCGAACACGTGGCATACTCGTTCCACTAGCTTTTAACAAAAGAACAATACTTGCCCTTCAGCTGTCAAAATGAACAAAGCCCATGATGAATTAGGGTTGTAACAAAGCCTGACCCTTTCCATTGTGTAAGAGATTCTATTGTGTGTGCCTTTCTATTGTTCGATGCAAGCATTCTTTAGAAAGACCACCTGGCAACCCAATAACAAAGCCTGACCCTTTCCATTGTGTAAGAGATTCTATTGTCCTTGGCAAGGCTAGTTTTGAAAGACACCTGCAGCGTTCCCATTGTTTGGCCACCTGCTAGTTTAACAAAAGAATTCGAGGGTTGCTTTATACTCGTTCTGTCCTTGTTTGTGTGAAAGAGAGAGAAACTTGTTTACCAACTCTGCGTGACGTCATACTTTAGAAAGACACCTGCTCCATAACAAAGCCTGACCCTTTCCATTGTGTAAGAGATTCTATTGTGTGTGCCTTTCTATTGTTCTGTGCAAGGCTAGTTTAGAAAGACACCTGCAGCGTTCCCATTGTTTGGCCACCTGCTAGTTTAACAAAAGAATTCGAGGGCTGCTTTATACTCGTCCTCTCCTTGTTTGTGTGAAAGAGAGAGAAACTTGTTTACCAACTCTGCGTGACGTCAGGTCGGCCATCATGATTTTGCCTGAGGGAGTTCTCCCCGATGTTTTACGACCTCCTACGAATATATCCGAGCATAGTTAACAAGCATTCTGTTTCAGCCAACGACTCCGAAAAGCATCTAATATACATTTCATTACGTGCATTAAACCTCTGAGTGATATCCATAGATCGGTGTTCGATTCTTACTGTAATCAAAAGTTTATTGCTAATGAGAAATTAATGATTGATATTATTATATCATTACAATAATTAATAAAAAGGGTGTTCAGAGGGTTCTAGATCGAATCTTACCCAGCGAATCTCTAATGCTTAATAAATATTAAACTATGTGAGTATTGCGCGGCCAGATTAAACTGTTTAACGAATATAATTTAATTTTTATATATCATTACAATAATTAATAAAAGGTTGTTCACGGGGTCCTAGATCGAATCTGCGAAACTCTAATGCTTAATAAATATTAAACTATGCACGGTCAGATTAAAATGTGTTTAACAAATATAATTTAATATACACGACATTACAATGTTTAACGATCTGTATTCTTAGGAACCAGAGGTCCATAGTTCGAATCCAACCCTGTGAAACGCTATAATAACTATTAAGTTATTGAAGCAGCGGGCGGTCGGATTAAAATTGCATTTAACAACTATAATTATTTATATTAAACCCTGATGCATACTTAGATATCTCGATGCCTAGACAACATTCTTTCTTCTTCTCCTCTCTTTTTCTTTCTATCTATCTCTTTCTTTCTCCACGACTTGTACACATTCAGGCGTTCACATATACACGAGCGCTTGTACACACATCAGCAAACATACACTGGTGCACGCATGCAAGCACATACACACACGCACATGTAAGTACACACACGCAAGCACATACACACACGCATATACATACACCAGCACATACACACACACATGCACATACATACAACAGTACACACACACACATACATACACCAGTACACACACGCATTCACGCACCTCATGCGTATACATACATACACCAGTGCTCTTACACTCACACATTCACGCACCTCATGCGTATACATACACACATACACCAGTGCTCTTACACTCACACATACATATACATGGACAAACACACACACGTGCAAGCACATATGCCTGTTCACTTACACCCAACAGCAGCAACCCACACACGCACACACCAACTCACGCGCATGTCCTGAATGAAAAGAGACAAAATGATGCAATAAAAACTAATTATAGCTCGGGATGCAAGGCTCCATTTACGATTGCTCGAAACCGGTCTTCTAATAACTCCAAAACTAATTAAAATAAAGACAGTAAATAAACTTTATTACTTTTATGCCATTAGCTCGTTTCTTGTGCATGTATACTAGAGTCCGGGTGTCATGGGTTCGATCCTTAACTTTAAATCTCAATTATCTCAGAAACTAGCAGGGATTAAGGTGCGGACCAAAGCACGATTTTTAGTTCCTACGATGAACAATTAATGCTTTATATAATTTCCAATCAGTGTCCCTAGCTCGAATCCCGATCTTTCAGTGACTTCCTTAATTTTCCACTGTGTTCTAGAATATATCACTTAGATCAATGTTGCAACTGCATACAGGTCTTTTAAACACATCAAACTAATATCATAAATAATTTTGTTTCTGGCGTTCTGAGTTCGAATACCGATTCAATGAAGTTTACTTATAAATTTAATAACAGTAAATAATTAAGACAAAGGTACCAAATAAACCTATTACGTTTATGTCATCAGATAATATCTTGCGGGTGTATATTAGGGTACCTGACGTCCAGGGTTCGATCCTTAAGTTTAAATCTCAATTATCGCAGAAACTAGCAGAGATAGAGCTGTAGACGAAAGCATGTTTGATAGCTCATACAATGAACAATTAATGCTGTATATAATTTTCAATCAGTTGCCCCTAGTTCGAACCCCGATCTTTCAATGACTTCACTGATTTTCCTCTATACTCTAGAATACATCACTTAGATTGATGCTTTAACTGCATGCAGCTGTGTGAGAGAGAGCGAGAGAGGGAGAGAGAGAGCGCGAGAGAGGGAGAGGAAGTGAAACAAGCAGGGATAGAAGTGCTGAGGGCCTCTGCGCATGCGTAGCAAGAGATGATGCCATTGGCTGCAATAATCACGTGACGTGTAAGCATCACAGCCATGATGACGTGCAGGCATCGCCTGGAGGGGGTTTAGATCCCTATATAAACAGACATCTTTCCCATGTTAGAACTGTTGTGTACTTATTAACTTTACATTCAAGTTTTAAAGAGCTTTAAAAGCAAAGTGAGCTACAGACCGTCTACACATTCAGCACATATCAAAACGGGGCAATGCAAGGTGAGTTTTAAATAACTATACAAAATCACTGTTGGCTTTTACAATACATTTAATTTTATTTAAACGTTACAGTACATGAAAGACGATTCGTTACAAAGCGCATCATATGTTCTAATCCGTGCTTTACATTAACATGGATTTCACTGCATACTCTTCTTCAGTTCACATGATTTTCGCCACACATTCTTCTTACATAAACATTCATACGACTTTCCCCTCATTCTTTGTTTCACTATACACTCACATGATTTCCTCTACTCATTCTTTGTTCCACCTACAGGTTCATGCTCTGTTAACATTCACATTCCTTGCTTCCATTAACATTCACATGATTTTCGCCACACCTTCTTCTTACATAAACATTCATACCACTTTACCCTCATTCTTTGTTTCACTATACACTCACATGATTTCCTCTACTCATTCTTTGTTCCCCTGCAGGTTCATGCTTTGTTAACATTCACACGACGTTCTCAGCTCATTTCTCTATTGACATTCACATGATCTTCTCAACACATTCTTCTTACTTAAACATTCATATGATTTTCCCCCTCATTCTTTGTTTCACTATACATTCGCACACGATTTCCTCTACTCATTCTTTGGTTCTCTGCAGGCTCATCTTCAATGAACATTCACATGATTTTCTGTACTTATTCTTTATTTCTCTACACCTTCATAGGCTTACAAAACATGCACACCCTAATTCTAATATAAAGAAGTGTATAACTCGTTCTTCAACTTGAATAATGTAGTGAAAATAATAATTCATGGCAATGTCTGTTACAGATTGTTTAGCTGATAGACTTAACAAGATGGTGGAAGAGCGCAGTTTCCTACCGACTCGTCGAGTTCAAGATCTCGAAATAGGTCTTAACTATGAGATAAAGTCCTTAAAGAGAGTTCAAACAAGATATGGTACCAGGATCGTATCTTCGCTGGAGGATTGTCAAGTGTTCTTGCCAGAGCGCTATAATTCGTTAACCGATCAAGAGATTGCAGAAATACCAGGGAGCGTATACCTACAGTATAATGGCATGACAGAGACGGGGAAAATTAAGACATGTAAATTGTCTTTTTTACACGCAAAGAAGGTGCGTAGAAGTGTCAAACTTAAGTATTGAATGTTCTCCCATTTCACAATGAAAAATTCATAAATAAAACAACTGACTCATTGATATTACATATAAAGATACAAACGATGCATATTATAGAATTTTATAAAAAATTAACGAAATTACAATATCACATGCTTGAGTTTAATTATATCTAGCGCATTGAAATAACTCTAAATATCCGAATGTTTATACAAATCTTTGTGCTTCTTTTTACATGTGCCATATGCTTCATTTTACATGTATCATAACAAAAAATGTAATTCTTTCCAGGTTGCCTTTACTTGACCAAGATAGTTTTCTAAGACTTTCATTGTGCAATGTTTCAGGGTGTGCAATAAGAGGAAGAAGAAGAAGAGGAATAGCCTGCTGCCATGCAAAGGATGCTGACGCTATTGGAGGGTAGAATACCTACAAGAAACATTTCGGCAAGAAACGGGTGCTGAAACATCTACATCACCGAAACACATTAAGACAGGATCCTTATATAACATTACAGGGTATACAATGAAAAAATACGGTCAATTTTGTATGCAATTCAATGCATGGCTGAGAGTTAGCTCGAACTAGTCTCCCTATATTCACTGAAATTAAGCATTGTGAGCAATAATTTAAGTGACTGTGAAAATACTTTAAGTAATGGTGAAATTTGTATCCTAAAAGACTTGAGCCCTGTATACATTAACAGCATTAAGACTGTTTGCCACGCTGGAATACAAATTATGAAAATAAAAAGACTTTCATTTAAATAATAAGGAAATTTGCATAACCTGCTGTTACAAGTGTAATGACATATACAGAAACAATGAGTCGGACGAGAAAGTGATGGAAATGTAAGATAAATAATAACAATAAAAGAATTAAGGTATGCTTTTACATAGTGTTTTTATTCATTAAAAATCCTTGTATTCCTAATGAAAAATAAATCATTACAATGATTAGTTTAAGTTATATCACAATGATCAAAAAGAGAACCTTCTTTAGATGCATTACTCGATCTTAAGTCAGAGCACCAAAAAATGACAAATCACGGCTTCTCCATTTTAGATGTGGTGTCACTATTCAGGTAAATTCATGTAACACAACAGGTTGAGTATGCAGATCTGTGGTCCTAAATGGGTGAAACAGAGTCTTATCCAGCTTAACAGTCTTGAGATCTCACCATCAGAAAGTCGAATCACAAACCTTCTCCACTCGCTGAGCACAGGTTTAACAACAGCATTCTCTTCACCCTGAGACGATGTAAAGTATATAAATGTTCAACTTGACAAGGGATTCTAAACTGGTTGTTAGAGTCCAGAACTGATGTATTATATGGTGAAAACACATGTTCCTCTTCTTAGCGATCTTGTCGTCGAATCTCGGTGTCGATAACATTGAAGATGCCCATGATTATAGGATTCTGAAGCCCAAAAACTGTAGGAACTGCTGATTGCGTGATGTTAACCTGATGGGCGTCAAGGGCAGAGCATGATGTGTGCGTCGAATCATTCCATTATTATATCCTCGACGTCGTTGACTTCTTCTAAAAACTATAGGCATTATGCTTATATCCTTGTTTCTAAAGGCAATGATATTGCTGTTAGGCTCCCCTGTTTGCTCTATGAAGCGGATCTTTATGAACAACAGGTAAAATTTGATTTGAAGGTTCCTGTGAAATACGTTATCCTGCCGTAACAGATGGGAAAACTGGTAGATGGAGTGTCCACTTTTACTATCGAGGAAGGAGACTGATGCAATACTGCGCTAAATTCGTATGATGCTCAACTTAAATATATTCACTAGGAAATCAGATTCAGACAGCTGATTAGATGGAATAAATTTGTCACTGAAGGGCCACAGAACGTTCCTATAGAACAATCACTGGAAAAAATCAAGAGTGAAAGGACATTTTAATGACATTTTTATTATTATTATTCACTGATCTAATAAAGAAGACATTCGCATCCTAATATGACGAATCTTTAAACGTCGGGCATACAAGTCAAGGTCTATTTTACTCAATGTTTTTTCCGGGACAAGTATAGACCTCTGCCAGAGTTTTTTGAATTCCCTTTCAGGCTCTGTCTCCTCTTCGTTTCTGTGTTTCTTCCCTTATTCTTCTTCACTCGAAAACCTCTCCCTCTTGCT
Source organism: Deroplatys truncata (assembly GCA_030765065.1). Classification (NCBI taxonomy): domain Eukaryota; kingdom Metazoa; phylum Arthropoda; class Insecta; order Mantodea; family Mantidae; genus Deroplatys; species Deroplatys truncata. The sequence continues at coordinate 273,846,994 of CM060981.1, forward strand.
TCAATTTCTCTGTTACGTCTCATCATTTCAGCAAGTTGTTTATCCGCGGCCTTTTTCTTATTTACAGATGTAGCAATTTGTGATGCACCTCCAGCGGCGGCTCCTAGTGCTGCAATAATTGGTATGAGCTGTAGAAATCCTCCTCGTTTCTTCTTTTTGGACCCTCCGCCAACAGATACCTTTCTCTCAATTTCTCTCTTATGCCTCATCATTTCGGCAAGTTGTTTATCTGCTGCCTTTTTCTTATTTACTGCTGAGGCAATTTGGGCTGCACCACCAGCAGCAGCGCCTAGAGCTGCAATAATTGGTATGAGAGGTAGAAATCCTCCTCGTTTCTTCTTCGTGGTTACTGTACCTGGAGCTACCTTTCCCTTCATAATTGCTGTTACTAGTCACGCCGCCAACTTTTTCACCTAATGTAACATCAGATTGCACGCTTTTCCAAGTCGTTTCAGTCAGATCTTGGCAGCAATGTTTCTCGAAGCAGAGACCTTATGCTGAGCGTTGGCAATGCCACTAAGATTACACGAATCGTCTAACGGAATGATTCCAAGGTCTCCTCTCTTTAATTTTTCTCTAGCTTTACCACAGTTCCTCAGCCTATGTAACCAGGTAAATGTACTTCAATGGTTGCAGGCTAGTGAGAGAGTTAATTAAACCGAAACCTCTTGCGAGCTTAACCACCTTAGCTCTCACGTTATACTAATCGATTTTTATTCAGGATAGTTCTTTTGTACTTTCTCATTAGCGTATATACATTAAGAGCGGTTTATTTTACTTTAGCTGTCAAGCTAGAGAGGATGAAACAAGAATACTCACAGCCTATTCATATGTTAGACTTTGAAAGCGACTTTAGATGTGAACTTAGTGGAAAACTGTTTCATGTCAACGTTATATACGCTCCCATCATGTAACCCATTCAGGGAAAAAGTGACCAGCAAAGGGAAAAAGATGACCAGCAAAGGGAAAAAGGTGACCAGCAAAGGGAAAAAGGTGACCAGCAAAGGGAAAAAGGTGACCAGGAAAGGGAAAAAGGTGATCATGAAAGGGAAAAAGGTGACCAGCAAAGGGAAAAAGGTGACCAGCAAAGGGAAAAAGGTGACACGCAAAGGGAAAAAGGTGACCAGCAAAGGGAAAAAGGTGACCGGGAAAGGGAAAAAGGTGACCAGCAAAGGGAAAAAGGTGACCAGGAAAGGGAAAAAGGTGACCAGGAAAGGGAAAAAGGTGACCAGCAAAGGGAAAAAGGTGACCAGCAAAGGGAAAAAGGTGACCAGGAAAGGGAAAAAGGTGACCAGCAAAGGGAAAAAGGTGACCAGCAAAGGGAAAAAGGTGACCAGGAAAGGGAAAAAGGTGACCAGGAAAGGGAAAAAGGTGACCAGCAAAGGGAAAAAGGTGACCAGGAAAGAAAAAAAGGTGACCAGCAAAGGGAAAAAGGTGACCAGGAAAGGGAAAAAGGTGACCAGCAAAGGGAAAAAGGTGACCAGCAAAGGGAAAAAGGTGACCAGGAAAGGGAAAAAGGTGACCAGGAAAGGGAAAAAGGTGACCAGCAAAGGGAAAAAGGTGACCAGCAAAGGGAAAAAGGTGACCAGGAAAGGGAAAAAGGTGACCAGCAAAGGGAAAAAGGTGACCAGCAAAGGGAAAAAGGTGACCAGCAAAGGGAAAAAGGTGACCAGGAAAGAGAAAAAGGTGACCAGGAAAGGGAAAAAGGTGACCAGCAAAGGGGAAAAAGGTGACCAGCAAAGGGAAAAAGGTGACCAGCAAAGGGAAAAAGGTGACCAGGAAAGGGAAAAAGGTGACCAGCAAAGGGAAAAAGGTGACCAGGAAAGGGAAAAAGGTGACCAGGAAAGGGAAAAAGGTGACCAGCAAAGGGAAAAAGGTGACCAGCAAAGGGAAAAAGGTGACCAGCAAAGGGAAAAAGGTGACCAGGAAAGAGAAAAAGGTGACCAGGAAAGGGAAAAAGGTGACCAGCAAAGGGGAAAAAGGTGACCAGCAAAGGGAAAAAGGTGACCAGCAAAGGGAAAAAGGTGACCAGGAAAGGGAAAAAGGTGACCAGCAAAGGGAAAAAGGTGACCAGGAAAGGGAAAAAGGTGACCAGCAAAGGGAAAAAGGTGACCAGCAAAGGGAAAAAGGTGACCAGCAAAGGGAAAAAGGTGACCAGCAAATGGAAAAAGGTGACCAGCAAAGGGAAAAAGGTGACCAGCAAAGGGAAAAAGCTGACCAGGAAAGGGAAAAAGGTGACCAGCAAACGGAAAAAGGTGACCAGGAAAGGGAAAAAGGTGACCAGCAAAGGGAAAAAGGTGACCAGCAAAGGGAAAAAGGTGACCAGCAAAGGGAAAAAGGTGACCAGCAAAGGGAAAAAGGTGACCAGCTAAGGGAAAAAGGTGACCAGCAAAGGGAAAAAGGTGACCAGCAAAGGGAAAAAGCTGACCAGCAAAGGGAAAAAGGTGACCAGCAAACGGAAAAAGGTGACCAGGAAAGGGAAAAAGGTGACCAGCAAAGGGAAAAAGGTGGCCAGCAAAGGGAAAAAGGTGACCAGCAAAGGGAAAAAGGTGACCAGCAAAGGGAAAAACGTATCCAGCAAAGGGAAAAATGCGACAGCAAAGGGAAAGAGGTGACCTGCAAAGGGAAAAAAGGTGACCAGCAATGGGAAAAACGTGACCAGCAAAGGGAAAAACGTGACCAGCAAAGGGAAAAATGCGACCAGCCAAGGGAAAGAGGTGACCTGCAAAGGGAAAAAATGTTACCAGCAAAGGGAAAAATTGTGACCAGCAAAGGGAAAAATGTGACCAGCAAAGGGAAAAAGGTGATCAGTAAAGGGAAAAATGGGACCAGAAGAGGGAAAAACGTGACCTGCAAAGGGAAAAAGGTGACCAGCAAAGGGAAAAAGGTGACCAGGAAAGGGAGAAAGGTGACAAGCAAAGGGAAAAAGGTGACCAGCAAAGGAAAAATGACCAGTATATCCCTCAACTCTCGCATTCTCTGTGCTAACTATCAAGAAAACTTGTACTCTTACCTCTATGAATCCATTTCTAGCTACTTGAATCTGCTTGTGCTTAATGAGATAGTTATAATTAACTAAATTACAACTATTATGTGCGAATGCTACAATATTTTGCTTAGTCTAATTCGGCATGGCTGTTTATATGCATCAAAACCTGTGTACATATATAAATACATAAATGTTAAAAAATAGCTCAGTCTCGTGTTATCGTATACGAATTCAACATCTACAGTATACATTGACTAGTTTATATATACTGCTTGAGCATGAACACTCACAAAGACGGTCAATTACAGTCAATTTACGAGAATCTTGATTTTTCGTATGTTTCCCAAGGGGGGAGTAATCGCTTTGTTAAGTGCTGCATATGTAATAGAACTTTAAAGAACAGGACAATTTCAAGGCTTAAACAACATAGGAGAAGATGCTGTAAAGCAATGACCAGCTGTGCATTGAATACAACACCCAAACGAGATCCTGAAATCTCCTCAAGTCCCGAAGAGCGGGATTCAAGATGTACCGTACTTGGAACCAGTTCAAGCGACCCTGTAATAACGTCAAGAGCTACCACTGATGAAGCAATGACAGCAGTTTCTTTGAATGAGCAAGCTCTGAATAAACACACCAATGAAAGCAAGCATACTAGTGTCAAATCACCTAGATTAGAAGATATATCCAAAGCGAATACAGAGGAGATGCTATACCGTTACACCGATCCTAATGATTTGGTAAACATGCTAAGGGTACTCATGATGCTTCATACACCAGATAAAACTGACTTTTCCGATGCGATTAACGACATTATTCAGGATTTAAAGCTGGGTGGTTTTATAGCGTGATTAGCATTTGCAAAACCATGAAAGAGTTAGAAAGATTCGTCATATTAGGATGCGAATGTCTTCTTTATTAGATCAGTGAATAATAATAATAAAAATGTCATTAAAATGTCCTTTCACTCTTGATTTTTTCCAGTGATTGTTCTATAGGAACGTTCTGTGGCCCTTCAGTGACAAAGTTATTCCATCTAATCAGCTGTCTGAATCTGATTTCCTAGTGAATATATTTAAGTTGAGCATCATACGAATTTAGCGCAGTATTGCATCAGTCTCCTTCCTCGATAGTAAAAGTGGACACTCCATCTACCAGTTTTCCCATCTGTTACGGCAGGATAACGTATTTCACAGGAACCTTCAAATCAAATTTTACCTGTTGTTCATAAAGATCCGCTTCATAGAGCAAACAGGGGAGCCTAACAGCAATATCATTGCCTTTAGAAACAAGGATATAAGCATAATGCCTATAGTTTTTAGAAGAAGTCAACGACGTCGAGGATATAATAATGGAATGATTCGACGCACACATCATGCTCTGCCCTTGACGCCCATCAGGTTAACATCACGCAATCAGCAGTTCCTACAGTTTTTGGGCTTCAGAATCCTATAATCATGGGCATCTTCAATGTTATCGACACCGAGATTCGACGACAAGATCGCTAAGAAGAGGAACATGTGTTTTCACCATATAATACATCAGTTCTGGACTCTAACAACCAGTTTAGAATCCCTTGTCAAGTTGAACATTTATATACTTTACATCGTCTCAGGGTGAAGAGAATGCTGTTGTTAAACCTGTGCTCAGCGAGTGGAGAAGGTTTGTGATTCGACTTTCTGATGGTGAGATCTCAAGACTGTTAAGCTGGATAAGACTCTGTTTCACCCATTTAGGACCACAGATCTGCATACTCAACCTGTTGTGTTACATGAATTTACCTGAATAGTGACACCACATCTAAAATGGAGAAGCCGTGATTTGTCATTTTTTGGTGCTCTGACTTAAGATCGAGTAATGCATCTAAAGAAGGTTCTCTTTTTGATCATTGTGATATAACTTAAACTAATCATTGTAATGATTTATTTTTCATTAGGAATACAAGGATTTTTAATGAATAAAAACACTATGTAAAAGCATACCTTAATTCTTTTATTGTTATTATTTATCTTACATTTCCATCACTTTCTCGTCCGACTCATTGTTTCTGTATATGTCATTACACTTGTAACAGCAGGTTATGCAAATTTCCTTATTATTTAAATGAAAGTCTTTTTATTTTCATAATTTGTATTCCAGCGTGGCAAACAGTCTTAATGCTGTTAATGTATACAGGGCTCAAGTCTTTTAGGATACAAATTTCACCATTACTTAAAGTATTTTCACAGTCACTTAAATTATTGCTCACAATGCTTAATTTCAGTGAACATAGGGAGACTAGTTCGAGCTAACTCTCAGCCATGCATTGAATTGCATACAAAATTGACCGTATTTTTTCATTGTATACCCTGTAATGTTATATAAGGATCCTGTCTTAATGTGTTTCGGTGATGTAGATGTTTCAGCACCCGTTTCTTGCCGAAATGTTTCTTGTAGGTATTCTACCCTCCAATAGCGTCAGCATCCTTTGCATGGCAGCAGGCTATTCCTCTTCTTCTTCTTCCTCTTATTGCACACCCTGAAACATTGCACAATGAAAGTCTTAGAAAACTATCTTAGTCAAGTAAAGGCAACCTGGAAAGAATTACATTTTTTGTTATGATACATGTAAAATGAAGCATATGGCACATGTAAAAAGAAGCACAAAGATTTGTATAAACATTCGGATATTTAGAGTTATTTCAATGCGCTAGATATAATTAAACTCAAGCATGTGATATTGTAATTTCGTTAATTTTTTATAAAATTCTATAATATGCATCGTTTGTATCTTTATATGTAATATCAATGAGTCAGTTGTTTTATTTATGAATTTTTCATTGTGAAATGGGAGAACATTCAATACTTAAGTTTGACACTTCTACGCACCTTCTTTGCGTGTAAAAAAGACAATTTACATGTCTTAAATTTCCCCGTCTCTGTCATGCCATTATACTGTAGGTATACGCTCCCTGGTATTTCTGCAATCTCTTGATCGGTTAACGAATTATAGCGCTCTGGCAAGAACACTTGACAATCCTCCAGCGAAGATACGATCCTGGTACCATATCTTGTTTGAACTCTCTTTAAGGACTTTATCTCATAGTTAAGACCTATTTCGAGATCTTGAACTCGTCGAGTCGGTAGGAAACTGCGCTCTTCCACCATCTTGTTAAGTCTATCAGCTAAACAATCTGTAACAGACATTGCCATGAATTATTATTTTCACTACATTATTCAAGTTGAAGAACGAGTTATACACTTCTTTATATTAGAATTAGGGTGTGCATGTTTTGTAAGCCTATGAAGGTGTAGAGAAATAAAGAATAAGTACAGAAAATCATGTGAATGTTCATTGAAGATGAGCCTGCAGAGAACCAAAGAATGAGTAGAGGAAATCGTGTGCGAATGTATAGTGAAACAAAGAATGAGGGGGAAAATCACATGAATGTTTAAGTAAGAAGAATGTGTTGAGAAGATCATGTGAATGTCAATAGAGAAATGAGCTGAGAACGTCGTGTGAATGTTAACAAAGCATGAACCTGCAGGGGAACAAAGAATGAGTAGAGGAAATCATGTGAGTGTATAGTGAAACAAAGAATGAGGGTAAAGTGGTATGAATGTTTATGTAAGAAGAAGGTGTGGCGAAAATCATGTGAATGTTAATGGAAGCAAGGAATGTGAATGTTAACAGAGCATGAACCTGTAGGTGGAACAAAGAATGAGTAGAGGAAATCATGTGAGTGTATAGTGAAACAAAGAATGAGGGGAAAGTCGTATGAATGTTTATGTAAGAAGAATGTGTGGCGAAAATCATGTGAACTGAAGAAGAGTATGCAGTGAAATCCATGTTAATGTAAAGCACGGATTAGAACATATGATGCGCTTTGTAACGAATCGTCTTTCATGTACTGTAACGTTTAAATAAAATTAAATGTATTGTAAAAGCCAACAGTGATTTTGTATAGTTATTTAAAACTCACCTTGCATTGCCCCGTTTTGATATGTGCTGAATGTGTAGACGGTCTGTAGCTCACTTTGCTTTTAAAGCTCTTTAAAACTTGAATGTAAAGTTAATAAGTACACAACAGTTCTAACATGGGAAAGATGTCTGTTTATATAGGGATCTAAACCCCCTCCAGGCGATGCCTGCACGTCATCATGGCTGTGATGCTTACACGTCACGTGATTATTGCAGCCAATGGCATCATCTCTTGCTACGCATGCGCAGAGGCCCTCAGCACTTCTATCCCTGCTTGTTTCACTTCCTCTCCCTCTCTCGCGCTCTCTCTCTCCCTCTCTCGCTCTCTCTCACACAGCTGCATGCAGTTAAAGCATCAATCTAAGTGATGTATTCTAGAGTATAGAGGAAAATCAGTGAAGTCATTGAAAGATCGGGGTTCGAACTAGGGGCAACTGATTGAAAATTATATACAGCATTAATTGTTCATTGTATGAGCTATCAAACATGCTTTCGTCTACAGCTCTATCTCTGCTAGTTTCTGCGATAATTGAGATTTAAACTTAAGGATCGAACCCTGGACGTCAGGTACCCTAATATACACCCGCAAGATATTATCTGATGACATAAACGTAATAGGTTTATTTGGTACCTTTGTCTTAATTATTTACTGTTATTAAATTTATAAGTAAACTTCATTGAATCGGTATTCGAACTCAGAACGCCAGAAACAAAATTATTTATGATATTAGTTTGATGTGTTTAAAAGACCTGTATGCAGTTGCAACATTGATCTAAGTGATATATTCTAGAACACAGTGGAAAATTAAGGAAGTCACTGAAAGATCGGGATTCGAGCTAGGGACACTGATTGGAAATTATATAAAGCATTAATTGTTCATCGTAGGAACTAAAAATCGTGCTTTGGTCCGCACCTTAATCCCTGCTAGTTTCTGAGATAATTGAGATTTAAAGTTAAGGATCGAACCCATGACACCCGGACTCTAGTATACATGCACAAGAAACGAGCTAATGGCATAAAAGTAATAAAGTTTATTTACTGTCTTTATTTTAATTAGTTTTGGAGTTATTAGAAGACCGGTTTCGAGCAATCGTAAATGGAGCCTTGCATCCCGAGCTATAATTAGTTTTTATTGCATCATTTTGTCTCTTTTCATTCAGGACATGCGCGTGAGTTGGTGTGTGCGTGTGTGGGTTGCTGCTGTTGGGTGTAAGTGAACAGGCATATGTGCTTGCACGTGTGTGTGTTTGTCCATGTATATGTATGTGTGAGTGTAAGAGCACTGGTGTATGTGTGTATGTATACGCATGAGGTGCGTGAATGTGTGAGTGTAAGAGCACTGGTGTATGTATGTATACGCATGAGGTGCGTGAATGCGTGTGTGTACTGGTGTATGTATGTGTGTGTGTGTACTGTTGTATGTATGTGCATGTGTGTGTGTATGTGCTGGTGTATGTATATGCGTGTGTGTATGTGCTTGCGTGTGTGTACTTACATGTGCGTGTGTGTATGTGCTTGCATGCGTGCACCAGTGTATGTTTGCTGATGTGTGTACAAGCGCTCGTGTATATGTGAACGCCTGAATGTGTACAAGTCGTGGAGAAAGAAAGAGATAGATAGAAAGAAAAAGAGAGGAGAAGAAGAAAGAATGTTGTCTAGGCATCGAGATATCTAAGTATGCATCAGGGTTTAATATAAATAATTATAGTTGTTAAATGCAATTTTAATCCGACCGCCCGCTGCTTCAATAACTTAATAGTTATTATAGCGTTTCACAGGGTTGGATTCGAACTATGGACCTCTGGTTCCTAAGAATACAGATCGTTAAACATTGTAATGTCGTGTATATTAAATTATATTTGTTAAACACATTTTAATCTGACCGTGCATAGTTTAATATTTATTAAGCATTAGAGTTTCGCAGATTCGATCTAGGACCCCGTGAACAACCTTTTATTAATTATTGTAATGATATATAAAAATTAAATTATATTCGTTAAACAGTTTAATCTGGCCGCGCAATACTCACATAGTTTAATATTTATTAAGCATTAGAGATTCGCTGGGTAAGATTCGATCTAGAACCCTCTGAACACCCTTTTTATTAATTATTGTAATGATATAATAATATCAATCATTAATTTCTCATTAGCAATAAACTTTTGATTACAGTAAGAATCGAACACCGATCTATGGATATCACTCAGAGGTTTAATGCACGTAATGAAATGTATATTAGATGCTTTTCGGAGTCGTTGGCTGAAACAGAATGCTTGTTAACTATGCTCGGATATATTCGTAGGAGGTCGTAAAACATCGGGGAGAACTCCCTCAGGCAAAATCATGATGGCCGACCTGACGTCACGCAGAGTTGGTAAACAAGTTTCTCTCTCTTTCACACAAACAAGGAGAGGACGAGTATAAAGCAGCCCTCGAATTCTTTTGTTAAACTAGCAGGTGGCCAAACAATGGGAACGCTGCAGGTGTCTTTCTAAACTAGCCTTGCACAGAACAATAGAAAGGCACACACAATAGAATCTCTTACACAATGGAAAGGGTCAGGCTTTGTTATGGAGCAGGTGTCTTTCTAAAGTATGACGTCACGCAGAGTTGGTAAACAAGTTTCTCTCTCTTTCACACAAACAAGGACAGAACGAGTATAAAGCAACCCTCGAATTCTTTTGTTAAACTAGCAGGTGGCCAAACAATGGGAACGCTGCAGGTGTCTTTCTAAACTAGCCTTGCCAAGGACAATAGAATCTCTTACACAATGGAAAGGGTCAGGCTTTGTTATTGGGTTGCCAGGTGGTCTTTCTAAAGAATGCTTGCATCGAACAATAGAAAGGCACACACAATAGAATCTCTTACACAATGGAAAGGGTCAGGCTTTGTTACAACCCTAATTCATCATGGGCTTTGTTCATTTTGACAGCTGAAGGGCAAGCATTGTTCTTTTGTTAAAAGCTAGTGGAACGAGTATGCCACGTGTTCGACACACACAATGGAAGTGGGGGCGGGTAACTGACCAGGTGCAGAAGTGGCCGGATGTGGAATGGGTAGGAAAAACATCTCGCCTTTGTTACAGAACCTTAAATTTATGACCCCTTTGTTCGTTTTGACAGTTGATTGACAGCCTTAATTACCTAACTGTCAAGCCTCCATTGTACTCAACATGATTTACGACCGCAGGTGCAGCTAAAACTACCAAGGCACAGCGGGGGGAGGGGGAGGGAGGAGGTGGGGGAGGGAGGAGGTGGGGGAGCTCATTTGCATATGAATAGCCATGCATAAATTAACTGGGCCAGCTCTGTCATTTCCCTACTACTCACGTCTCTCAGTAACATCATCAGAGATGTTTGAGATTGTTATTTAAAATTCATTGAGATAAATTGTTTTACAAAAAACTATGCCTAAAGAATAAGTTTTAATATTAATTAAAACAAATTCAATCTTTTAATACTTTTCCCACTTTCTTATGTAATGCATAAAATTATTACTTTGCACAAATACATAGGTATACTAATGTTCTGTGAAGATTTGTTTAATTCTTTCCTTCCGTCTTTGTACCTGTGTCATAGTTGTCTAACCGGGTAATTTTTCGTTAAACCGCACTGAATGACAGCTCCTTCCTAATGACCCTTATTAGCCGGGTCGCTAATGGAAACTGGCCATTGGCGTAATAGGAATACACCGCTATATTTCACTATCATACATTGAACTTTGTGTTCATTTACTAGTTTGTTCCGGATTATCCGGATTACCCCAGTTCTCCCTCGTCCGGATTAACAAGGTTCCTGTGTTTCAACAAAAGGCTCATTGGATCATTAACGATTAGAAAACCTGAAGGAAAATAAACAACAATTGTATAATGGGGAGCATTTTAACGTAGCAATTATAAGAAAACAGGCGGCGCCGTGGCCGAGTGGTTAGACCGCTCGCCTCCCACCAAAGCAGCCCGGGTTCAATCCCAGGGACCTGCATGTGGGATTTGTGGTGGACGAAGCGGCGTCTGGGCGGGTTTTCTCCATGTTCTCCAGTTTCCCCCGCCATTCATTCCACCAACTGCTCCATCATCACCTTTCCTTTCATCCATTTCACCAACATTTCGTTTCATCTACTTCCTTCATCCCATACCAGGATCGGGCTGATCACCCATCCTGGATCTTCTATCCGATCCATGAGTGTCTGCTCCTCGACGGGCCTCAGACCCCAGGCACCCGCGCAAGGGGGGGGGTGTAAGTCCTACATAAGAGGAGGGTAAACAGATAATGGATGAATGAATGAATGAATTATAAGAAAACAATGTTAGGAAAAATTCGGAGTGCTATTTGCACACATCTCAAAATACAGTTACAAGCAATTAACTATTACTTTCAAAATTTTAAGATAACGCAATGAAACATGGCATCAGCATTTAAATGCAATTGTTCAATAATGCTGAGAGTTTTAAACTTTTCCCTGGCAAGTTAAGATCATTGCAAAGAAAAATAATTAAAATTCAAAATTTGCTCACATTCTCTGCTCATGTAACCATTCAGGTACATTAAAACTTTGATCAATACCTTTATTCGGTGATTATAAATCACGTGCAGGAAAATTCTCATTAAGCTGATAGGTTTTTAAATAAAATAAAATTGTTTTGGTTTGAAAAATCCCCTAAATGCATTGAATTGCATAAACATAAATACCATTATTCTCAAATTTAAAAAGATGCTGCAAATGATTATTTGTTCTACACTTTTAGAAGATACTACTAGGTTTCGCTGCTCTTGAGTTCAGTAGTTTCAAAGAAAAGTACACTGTTTATGGGAAAATGCCATTTTATAGAAAACTGTGAAGAAAGTTTAGCTTTTTTCTATTTCTAGGGTGGTATTAGACTCATGCAAAATAATATTCACTAATGGAAAGTGCAAAGCAACATAAAATAGTGCCATTATCCTTATTTTGTAAATATTTGCACCAAAAATGTCGTTCAGTCCATGCTGTGACATTGAAGTTAGCAGGTTCAATCATTGTTCTTATTTTACTCAAACGGTGTTATTGTAAACTACGGATAAAGTAACGGTTTTTGTTATTTTGTCTACCACGTACATAGCAGGACGAGGTAGTGCATTCCACTTTACACAGAGATTTCACCGGAAATATATATTTTGAGGCCCCTTGAATCCAAAAAAAAAAAGCATTTTTAGAAAAAGCTCCTGTGTGTATTTGACTGTTAACAGTATAACTCAAAAACGAAAAGTTGAATAAATACCAAACTTGGAATCTAGATTCAGATGATCCTAAAGATGCAACAGAAAGATTTTGAAGAAAATCCTCCCACCCCAAACTACCCACTACTAGGACATTTTTCCAAATGTTTGGTTCTCTAAAAGTAGTTCTAGGGGTTTTGATTAAAATATCATATTATTTTACATGACAAATAAAATGTACATCTTTAATTTTCTGGGAATAGCCTTTGAAGTCCTCTTCATTCTGAAGAAATTTTGTATCACCTTGTATAACTGGTAAACTTTAAAGATAGACGAAATGTACTACTGTATATCTTTAAAACACACAATTTACTTAAAGTAACTTTATTATTATACCAACCAGTTCCGCGATATATGTTATTAATGCTTCGATTTTTCATTCTAAGTCCCTTCGATTTTCAGTTGTTTTTTGTGATTGCATGGAAACTGTATGGAATTTTAAGGCTAGCATATAGGTCCCGTTCTTAACATTTACTGTCTCTCTTCCCTTTGCACCCAAACGGAATGTGTAATATAGCTATTTCTGCAAAGGTTTATCTCGATTAAAATGAAGTAGATAGAAAAATAAATTTTGTAAGAATAATTTACATAACCATCAATAAAAGATAAAGAGTGGAGAAAGTTATGTGAGAATAACGCATCCTATTTTTTTTTATTTTTGTATCACAATTATTATTTTAACCTGATTTTCTCATACAGCAATTGACGGATAGTTATAAACAATTAAATAAATAAATAGCAGTAAGACAAAAAACCAATTGCAATAAATAATTTCCATATACTAAATCAGTGTATAATGTAACAAGTTTTGAGTTGAAATGCTTGTCCGGAAAGATGAAGGTAATTACGAAGTCAGGTTAACGAAAGCATTAATACCAACCGAATAAAGAACTGGCTTAAGCATTTCTGAACGCAGTTAGGTTATAAGTTCATGACTCTTACACAGTCACGTAAGCCAAAGTTCTGAAAAAGGGAAGTGAAAGATATTTCCATGATTTTAGCTAGTATCCACAATAATAGTTAAGAGACGTGGATTATGAGGATTAAGTATTGGCCCGGGCGTAAAATAACCTCTAATGTACTTCTAATGTAAGCGTGGCTCTCTCTCTCTCTCTCGCTCTCTCTCTCTCTCTGGTAACGTGAGAGTTACTTGCTCGTGTGATACTTAAAAAGGTCAGTAACGCGCTTGTGTGAGTATAGCACTATCGCGTGATATCTTGCCGGTAAACAGTTTAGCGACTCAGGGTAGGTTACGCTTCTAGTTTCATTTATTGCGGAAACAGTTTTTTCCAACCGTAACCTTGATGCTGCAGAAGTTAGCCGATTTAATAACTCAGTTGTTGCAATTTCGAGTGCTAAGATTCACAATCCATCTGTTTCTTCATCTCAAACGGTATGCAATTGACTTCAGTAACTCAAATGTTAGTCCAACATAAAAATCTCTGTCAATTGTAACTGATGTCCATCACAATGATCCACACATACCCTGAGGAAATACTCACAGTTCTACGACAGGAGCAGCCGGCAGCAGAATCAGCAGAGCAGATGTTGCACACCACGAGAAAAAGGGGCAACTACAATCCTGTATCAAACCGTCGCATTCATCATCGCGGCATCGTTGTTATTGTATCATAACTTTTAACGTATTACTTGCTCTCTGAAAGCAACAGCAGATTTTTAAATCGATTATAACTGGTAACTTTCACAGACCGTTTATACTACAGCTGTGTGGTGTAATAATTGGTACGAGTCGAATCACTGTATTTCACGGCAGAATATTCTATTGGGAGAGTGATTGAACTCATTGAGTTTTATTTATGGAAGCTGTTTAACTGCTATGGCTTTTAGCGTCCTATTCTACATATTCTACATAGGGAGTGAAAGATAGAGAATGTTTGCTCAGAGGCCTCTTTATCAGGCTTGAAGTTCATTTACGTGCCGTAAATCTAACCACCTGCTTTACTTCCCATCAGAAGGAAGCCATGTTAAGAATTTTTACGCCCGAAAAAAATCCATCGCCCTCCCCGGGTTTGAACCCGCGACCTCGGGAACTATAAGCTAGCATGATGCCCCTAGATCACGGAGGACGACCATAACATACCTGGATGATGACTTGGCAGGTAGAAGCACCCAGTGTGAGCTCTGTTTAATAAGCTTTCCAAACAAATTACTATGCACAATGTTTACTTTTCCTGCTGCTTACCACCGATACGGGTGACCGAGATCGTTAAGATATGCGGTCGTGAACGGAAGAACCGCGGTTCCAAGAGCACCAGGACCTTCCTGACAGGTATTTCCAGATATTCCTCAGTCTTCATAAGTGGCAAATGACGGGAAGGTATTCTAAACTTAGGCTTGAACCCTTTCGTTCCGAAATTTCCTTTCCCAACTATCATCTTATTTCATGTATTGTCAGTGTCCACCACCTGTAGTGCAGTATACAGTAAGAAGGGCCTTAAACACTATCAAAAATGTTCTACTAGTTACCTATAGTAAGAAGTATTGCATCTCCAAAAAATTCCATACCGAGACAATAAGAATACGCCTTTTGACACTCCTGTACCACCCAAAAATCCACTTATGGAAAAATATGTTTGTATGTGTGTTTTTTGAAAGAGGGAGAGAGAGGGAGAAGAGAGAGAAAGAGAAACATAACTAAAAAAATGAAAGGTCGGTTAAATGGCAACGTTGAAATTGAGGTTCAGCATCTTACAAGGATGCAAAAGGACGATTTTCAAGAAAATAGCCTCACACCAAACTACCATTTACATGGAAAAATGCTTTTCATTTAAAAATAGCTCTAAGTATATTGCCTAAAATACCGTATTGTGACGCAGCTATGTGCCGAGCTATCAATTGGATGGCGGCAACGAGCCGGTCATGGAAAAGTTCCGGATAGATAGATAGTGCTGTCGCCAAGCGTAAAACACCACAAACGCTATCGAGAGATAACTCTCCCCGACTTTCGAACTTTCTGGAATTCTGTGGAAAATTTCAGCGGCTATATAATCAAGCGTTCTTGCGAGTGAGTTAGTTAGCGGGTTAGTGAGTGCGTTTCTGGTGCAACATAAAGTGATGGTTATTCAATGCGTTCTCCCAGTGAGGTTCGACAATGGTTGTGACTTACAGTGAATCTTGCTAATGCGAGGGATTAAGAGAGATGCTGTGTTCGTTTTCCGGCGAGTGAAGCATTCGAACGAAGGGATGATGATGAAGAGCTGCAGCGTGTGTATTTCATTACGCCGCTATGTTGCGAAGAGAGTGAAGTGACAATGAGAATTGAATAAGGCGGCAAGGAAAATTTGAACCACATCACATTATTGAAGTGACAGTGAAAAGTGTACCAATCACGAAAAATTTAACTTATTTTCGTGACTGATAAATATTCCTCTGTTCTGCGAAATGCCTGTGAAGTTGAATACATTGTGAAAAAATATTGTATAACGTATACATGAGATGACGAAGACTTACAACACACAAAATGCAGGTCTTGTTAAAAGCAACAAATTATATAGACTTGTCTTGTGGGATTAACGGTTTCGAGATATTCTTCGTTATTGGTTTGAATTGTCAAGTACTTTACTCTTTACAATTGCTAAATCGTTATTTTTTTCTCGTTGTAATGCAAAGAGAACGGAATATCAAAAGTCATCATATACTCCATTTTAAACAATTTTACTGTTACTTGAGCCTAGTGTATTACCCTTGTAACTACAATGAAATGCATAAAAAAACAATTTCTGCAAAATTTTATTTGGATCAGCATGAAACCGACAGATGAATTTACTTTTGCAAAAAAAAAAAAAAAAAAAAAAAGCCATGTGAGTGGTAACGTATGAGATATTCTTAAGTATTAGTGCATTAAAAACAGTGGATTTTGTATTCGCTTGGAATATACCACCTGTAACATTTAAAATAATTAAATTTTCAGTTTAATAAATAACAAAGACAATGCAAACACACAGAAAAACACAACTGGCGCTTAAATTAAAAATAATTGAGTTTTATTTATGGACACTCTTTAACTGCTGCGGTCCTTAGCGTCCCATTCTAAATTGGGCGTGAAAAACCGGTAATTTTGTTCAAATGTGTCTTTATCAGACTTGAGGTTCTTTACGTGGGACCACCGCTTTATTTCTTTTCCGAAAGAAGCCATGCCAAGGATTTTTAAGGCCGACCAAATCCATCGTCCTCCGCCGGGTTTGAACCCGCGACCTTGGGAGTTAGAGGCTAGCCTGGTAATCACTGCACCACGGAGACGACACAGCTGGAGCCTAGTCTGATAAGTGGTCGTGGGCACAGGTGCACTACTAGGTATTTACATTATTGAATTAACTTAGACGTGAAAAGCAAAATATCCTGGGAACATGTTTTCTGACGTATAACCTATGAAATAAAAATGTTACAAAACAATTCCGCGATTTTTAGCCATTTACGTGGCCAAAAAGGCAAAACCTCAATAAATGTATCCTCATTCTACAACGTGCGAAGGTTTCTTTCAATAAAATATTTATAAAAGGATTTTTTCCTATATGTGTTCAAATACAGTGTGGAATACCCTTTAACAGCTGCTACCTCTACCTCCTGCATATTTGGCACTATCTATCTAAAAGCAGTTCTGGAGAGCTTTCATTGTCTTAATAACAGAAAATCAATAGAAAAGCAAGCTTTATACGAATAATTTGTATCGCAGCTATGGAAATATATGGTTGTAAGTAGAGAAACTTGTATTATTGTTATACTCTAGGTTCTGTTTCCTAAAAGAAAGTTTCTTCAGTGAGACATCGAGGTGGTTATTCTGATCATTATATCCTAAGGCGTTTCTCTCATAAAAATTTGTAGGTAACTGTTGACTTCTTCCCCAATTTACCACAAACGAAGGAAAGGAAAAAAAGAGAGAACGGAAAACACCTCTGAGATCAGAGTTTGGAGAAGGGTGCTAAAAGCAGTGTGCCAAGATGAAAGAGCGAACGTATTAGTCTTGAAGCCTAAGCTGCTGAACTAAGCCGTCATATTTTGGTCACACCACAAGAAAGATACAATAACTAAAGAAGGACGCTGTTTGTGAAGAAAGGAAGAAAAAAGAAATTTGACAATGGAATCACAACCAAGCTCTAATGATAAGAAATAAAAAGGACTTCAAAAAACTTGCTCCCAAGAGAAAACTCGAAACAGGAAGTTCATCAAAACTGCGACAGAAATAAAAAGGGCAGAATTCGGAAGTTTAATAACCTGGAAACATACTGAGTGTTCAACAAAATGAACAAGAATGGCTTTCGATTTTTATTTTTCTTCCTTAATGCAATACGCGCATTAAATATTTTCATCTGAATCACACATTTAGGTGAACACCTGCGCCACAATTAATACGCATAAGCTAATATAAAGATTATGGTCACAAATATGTAAATGAATGATTAGGGATAGTAACAACAGAGAAAATATATTAAAAGGGAAATAATTAGGAAGGGCGAAAAATGCAAATGATTTAACTATTGTAAATGATATGTATTATAAGATATTATAATCTTGTGTATGTAAGACGACATATTTTTAAAAACATATTTACCGAAAAGTGTGTTAGTGGTTTAAGGGAAGAAGTAGGCAAATTTTGTCAAGAAAATAATTTTTTTCTAATATCTTTATCTGCTAGATTAGACATTTGAGCAGTCCCAAAGATGTTTCATTTGTTTCCCAACTCCAAATTAATTTAACAAATTAAACGCCCTAGGAATACAACTATGCCACAGCGTTTTCCAAACAGGCACCAGCTGTTTGTTTATTTGCGTGAGTTTATATTTATTGCACTAAAATTTCAAACATTGTAATTCACTCCTCAGAATGCAGTATTAATTAAAAAAGTAAGTATAATAATTATATTTCGAAAATCAACAAAATAGCTATCACACTGTATGCTTGTACAGTGCGCTTCACATGTTTTCTGATAAACCATGGGGTGCAGAGGAAGAGGGGGAAGAAATGTCTTCTCCACTAGTCATGCCTGGCTATAGCCAACAGTAAGTGGCGGTATCATCTCAAAGGTCACATTTACTTCTGTGTATGCTCGTATAATTCAGCGAACTGACTCTAAGAGGAAAGAAGACGAAACTAAATACTTTTATCTTTACTAGATCTATTCAAGTGAAATAAATTAACACTTTCTTTACATAATATGTTGTTCAAAAATCAAATATTGCACTCTTTATGGGGCACTACACAAGTTTAGGATTCAGCAATTTTCTTCAAAAACAAGGTTCGCATAATGTATATCTTGTTTTTAACGTTTGTTGCTTGTAATAAATAGTAATATTAATAATAATAGTAATAATAGTTTCATAATTATTACCAATAGAACTTTCTACACGTACTCTGAAGTAGAGGGTATAAATTACTTTGAATAGAAGTTCGTTTTGGTTTTTAATTGCAATAGATATTGATCCCAACGTTTAGCGCTAAGTGTGTAATTCCATTTAGTTCTGGTAATATTCAACTGATGTTTTAAAAATATGAAAGAAAAAGTAATATTAATGTCAAACTGTTGAAGCAGTTTGGGCACAATTAAGTGCAACATTAAATTTTCTTCAAAATGACATATACTTTGCGTTTATTGCTGAAAAACGGACAAAGATTGTTTTATTTGAAACATAATTCTCCTTACACACACACACACACACACACACACACACACACACACACACTCACAAGAGGAATAAACAAAAACCTTGCCAGTCGTAGAGTTGACGTAGAATAAAAACACCTATGCAAATATTGTATCCAAAAGGAGAAAATGTCAATAGATACGAAGAAACAACGTTTAGCGCAAAATATGCAGTTTCTATGTATCGCTGTTTTATTCGCTTAGGATAGCAAATAAGCTAAATTTTCAAAATAGTGACCCGAAGTGTTAATGCAGACAGATTGATGTGCTTTTGTTGCAATTGCTTTATTTGAAAGCGCTCTATTCTGAAAATTAAATTGCTTTCGAGTTACAAATCTGAAGATGTCCCCACCCAAAGCAACTTTGTATTACGATTAACTTTCTGAGTTGTTAAAATGCTTCTCTTCTCTGGAAGGGAACGGGATGTGTAACGGAGGGGACTCGACCCCGATCCAGTGAATGAGAATATTGAGCTTCTGCCCCTAGAGGAGGCGCTCCCGGAAGGGACGAAGTGAGAGACACCGAGACACCGGGCGGCCGGAACCAGGAGTAACGGCACAGCAATGACACGGTTCCTAAAATTACCAGATTAAGACGCTCTGACAGTCAGATAGGCTACCCGGAACCCCATCCCTCACAGAGGGTCCAACGCCCCCAAGAAGCGGTCCGTATACCCTGGCATCCAGTCGAAGACAGAGACGGATAAGGTTCCACACAGAGCATCCTTTTTCTCTGCCACGCCGCACCAGAATACCATCGCCGACACTTCCAACTCTGAAACATACCTAACGGGGTTAAGGATGAACGAAATGAGGAATGGAACAATATTCGTCGGCTGAGAGAAATCATATCAACATTTACCTAACGAATCGGGAAAACACTCGAGAAAAAAACCCTGGGTCAGATTGGGCGGTTGCCGGGAAGCGAACTAGGGATCTGCCTAATGTGAGTCGCACGCATTACCGCGGCGCCACATGGACGATAACTGGAAGATCCGCAGGCTCAAATCTCGGCTATGACATTAAATTTTTCAATCTGATTCTATCTTTCCAACCTTGTACTACACACGGCTGGAGTGAAAAAGCCTTCTTGTTAATTGAGATGAACTACAAATTACAAACTTCGTTGTAAGTATAAGAAGAATGCAGTACCTGAAGCGATAATCAGATTTTATGTGGTGTCTTCGAAATTCCACACACTTTGCATTGCCACGAGAACAAATTAACGTGTTGCATTCATATAGCTTTCTTCTCTCACCATTCTACAAATTAGTTTTTCTAAATCTCATTTTTCTGTCTATTTCTTATCATCCACATAAACTTACAAATCACATTTGGCCCATCTCTGTGGTGTGGTGGTCTGCCCACTTTCAAGAGGTAAATAGTAAAAATATGGCGGAACCAATATGCCGCCTATTGATAAGGATGTAATCCAAATAAACTTTAATCTGATATCCCTGTTTTTCTGTACCGCCGGCAACGCCCTTTCTTTGTGTGCTACTGGCATACCGCCCGGCAGAGAAATAGAACAATGGACTATTGTGCCCGTACGAGAACAATGGGGTATTGTTCCCGTACGCTGATCACGCCCCCTATTTTTGGCCTGGTCTGAATGCCGCTCGAAAGAGAAGTGTGACAATGGGGTATTGTTCTCGTCGCTAATGCAGGTGCCTCTCTGTGTTCTACTGATATCGGTAGCCGAAAACCGCCGAACAATGGGCTATTGTGTTAAAGGTGAGTTGTGAAAACACTTAACATCTCCGGTATCAAATAGATGCCGCTGGTTCGAGAGCTGGGACAATGGGGTATTGTTCTCATCGCGTGCCGCGACCACAGCTCCCGCAAATCGATGGAGGAGATAAGTTCTAAAATATATGTGTCAATCAATCAGGTAATGTTCGTCCATGCATAAAATCATCTAACGTTATGGATAAAATCAAGGATTGATACTGCTAACGTCCCGGTATCGTGCCTCTAAGCGGTTGGACGCAGACTCTCGGTCGAAGTATCCCGCCACGGGTATTTTGATTGATTAATGTAATTAAACGCTGCTCGTCGATCGGTAAATAAATTATTACAATTAAGTGTTTCTTTATTGTTACAGTATAAAGAATATCCCGCTCACCCGTAAATCTTTCTTCAGAAACTTAACTAGGTGATTATTACGCGCGTATAATTATTATGACTATTAACACTTATTTTATTCTTCTTTTGAGGGAATTTTTGGGGCTAATAAGAATATTAGATCACTTAGGCAAATAAAAAAAATCCATGGCTAAAAGGACAGAGTTAGCGTAAATAGCTAACGCGAGACGCTAACGAGTGATTCTTTTCAGGAAAACCCGAGCGGACGGTCCCTTTCTAGACAGGGCTTTTCGCGAATTAAGCGTTTTCATGACTACCTCTCGGCTTCAACTAACATCCCGCCCATGCGAGAACGGCTTCCTCAGCGCGCTCTGGAGGCAGTGAGGGAAGGTTCACTCTTCCGGGCTGGGAGGAACAAGACGGAACACCGTAATCTTGGGTTTTTAACACGCGAAGGCAACCATGATAGCTGTTTATTATTTTAAGAAAACAACTAGCATAAATCACTTGAACGGGACATAAGGAACTTCACGTTTCAAGCTTTTATTTTAAGGTTTGTTTACAGGTAGGGTTTTCTCTGAAAAATAAATAAATAATGAAACACGGACTAACATTATAGTTAAATATTACATGCAATGCGTTAAATATAAATAAATGATAAAATATATAGAGTACCCTAAGTAGTCAGCACAACAAAACATTCCCTTTGCTTTTCTTTTAATTATCGCCGGTTAAAGAGCGATCATAAATAAAAACTACATTTTTTTATTCACGCAACAAAAATGAAAAGTCTCCTGTCACAGACCCGTGATTGCTTAGGCATGCAATGTCTGAAGCCTCGCTACAATATATTTTTCTAAGGTTTGTTTACACGTAGGGTTGATTCTGAAAACTAAATAAATATTGAAATACGGACTAACATCATAGTTAAATAATACATGCAATGCCTAATTTATAAATAAATAATGAAATATGGAGAGTACCCTAAACAGTCAGGACAACAAAGCATTCCTTTTGTTGTTCTTTTAACTATCGCCGGTTAAATATAGATCATATTTAAAGGTCCATTTTTTAATTCCTGTAACAAAAATGAGAAGTCTCCTGTAAATGACTCGTGATTGTTTAGTCATGCAATGTCTTAAACGGTATTAAATACCAGTGAGAAATCAAACGGTGAACTCAAGCTAAAAAACACATAGGTTTTCCAAACATGCATTTCTCTCTTCGAAAATATACAAGTATCGTGAAAAGGTGTAAATAACATAGGGTGGCAACTTCGAACATTCCCATCAAAAGATATGTTGTGTACTATAGCAGAGAGAACGAACCATTAGGAAGATTTCAAATATAAATTTAATATTCGTTTTAAAACCTTTTCCTAAAGACCCACACCAGTGATCTTCGAGGAATTCGATGAGTTATTCAGTTGTACACCACTTGCAAAATATGTTGTATATCCCGACGAGGGGTAAACCAAGGTCCGCTCTAGAATTTTCAGTTTCGAGACCATCTGCACGTGTTTACAGCTTAAAGGTAAACAGAATTCTTGAGTGGAGATACCATCCAACATATATACAAGTGAATATATAGTTCAAATATAAACCATTGAATGGGATTTTAGTAACGCATGCATTCAAAGGAATAGCTCACAATTATGCACGCAGGAGGATTTTCGCTACAGATACTATGCTTTTCAAATGTCTAAAATTACAGGATCCCTAATCGTTCAGGAAAATTATTTCAAAGAAGCAATAGTGTATTTTTCGTTATTTTCACTCTAAAATTATACTTTAATAATATATGCAATACGTTATTTATAAATAAATAAATAATGAAATATAGAGAGCTCCCTAAACAGACAGGACAACAAAACATTTCGTTTGTTGTTCTTTTAATAAACGCTAGTTAAAAAGTGATCATAAATAAAAACTCGGTAGAAAAATATGTAAAGGTGCTCGAGGTAAAATACAGAGGGTCTTCATGCTTACAGTCTTCGAGAAGTAAAATAACATGGGCAGGGACATTAAAACAGATAATGAAGCAATAAAAAGAGATAATGAAGCAATAAAAAGACTCCTTCTCAATAAAGTAACCCACGTAAGCACGCTCGCGCTCTCTCTCTCTCCTTTGGGCTAGCACATCGCCGCAGTAATATAATTACCGATTCATTGATATGTTATGCCGGAAACGCCAACGATTTATATAGGGGTTTACACATCCCTTGCAAAACGTATTGTATACAGCATATTTGATAAGAGATATCATCGCTCATACATCAGGGAATGCTTCAAATTTAAAACTCGAGAGGGTTTTAACCAATACATGCATTCAAAATATAGCCTGTGCGTTATACACGTAGCAGGATTTTGTCTACAGACATATTAGATTCATGCCTATGAGAATCCCGCATGTCTAAAAATTACAGGACCCCTACGTCGCTCCAGAATAATTATATCAATGTAAAGAATACTTTTTTCATTATTTTCGCTCTAAAATTATAGTTAACTGATACATGCGATTCGTTACTTATAAAAAATAATGAAACATGAGCCCTCCTAAACTGACAGGGGTAACAAACCAGAAATTTAAAAGGTGGTGTATATTTGTCTATAATACCTGATGAAATAGGCGTATACAGGTTTAGACAAGAGCATTTGACATACAAGGGCTTCCCTCATACCTAAAAAGAAACTATATGATCATGCATTGCTCCAAGGTGATAATAAATAAATAGCAAGCTTCTCTGCGATGTAGCATGTCTAGATCACATTCGAAAGGTCCCGATTCGATCTCAGTTAGGTGAGTTACCGGATAAGGGCAAACCCTCCCATTAACCGTCTTTATAAGCGCAGGTGTAATATATTCCCTATGTGGAATGGTGTATAGATGCTGTACTTAAACATCCGTAAATGAGAGCTCATTCGCATTATCACATCGGGCATTTTCTTTGGGAGATATGGATATATGTAGAGATCTTTAAGTAATACTTTATAAGAAATTAACTATCGCAATTATTTCTAAGTATTATTTTCTTCATCAGTGCAGCAATCAAGTTTGTTATTGTTATTATCATCAAGAGAGCTTGTTTGTTTATTCCATTTAAACAGTCTGATGTTTCAGTCCCCAATGTCTAAAGAATTATAAGTTCCCTACATTGCTCCAGGAAAAAGGGGCAACAGAGAGCCTGATGCGGAAATGTCTTTGTGTCGGATGAGACTTCATAGTTTGATCTTGAATACAGAGGATGCGTAACTAGAGCGGTCTGCAATCAAGTAAGTCTTCTATGGCGACTACGCAATTAAGGTCATCAGCGAGTAACACCCTAACTAATCGATCGGAATGGTTCAGACGGTAACGTCTATGGACCGCATTCGGAGCTTGTGAGTCTAATTCCCAGGAGCTTGCACTCCTGAGCCAGGGTTTTTCGGGGTTTTCCCTGGACGCTAGGCAAATGCTGCAAAGGCTCATTACAAACGCGAATTTTTCTTTCATTCCGTTTCACCTACATTCTCTTTTTACTCCACCCTTCATCTCCTCGGTTTTTACCGGCAATATTTAATACTGAACACCAGACCTCAAGCAACACAAATGTTTTATGAATAAAAGACATAGATGTATAATGCTTGAGGCTGAAAGCATAGGAATAGCCGGTGTTTAAAACATTATTTTTCACACACTCAAAGTGAAATACAGGGAAGACCTTCAAAACATGAATTTACCTAGAAGATAACATGTATAGCTCCCGTGTATAGAGCACAATGCTTAAACATCCGTAGAAGGAAGCGAAAGCCAATTTAGTGTATCACATGGTGTATTTTTCTTCATGTGTCTTTGAGGCAAACCCGTGTTTACGGCTTGGTTTTTAGATGAATGAAATACTTGATGAATGACAGCCTTATGTAACTTAGGTAAAATTGTTTAAACCATATTTTGATAAAAACTACTTCGCGTAATGTGTGAGGCTTGCTTTCGAGAGGTCGGCGGTTCGATTCCCAGAGACCATACTGCTTGACTTTAGGACCGGCATTAACGTCTACGAATACATAGGTGCAGGAGTTCACTCCCACCAAGCACATGAACCTCCACGAAGACGTACTAACAGAGACGAACAATAGCAAACTTCTCTGCGTGGTAGGATGTCAACTTCACA
Source organism: Deroplatys truncata (assembly GCA_030765065.1). Taxonomy (NCBI): domain Eukaryota; kingdom Metazoa; phylum Arthropoda; class Insecta; order Mantodea; family Mantidae; genus Deroplatys; species Deroplatys truncata. Next base: position 273,872,089 of record CM060981.1, read on the forward strand.
TTCGAAAGGTCCCGAGTTCAAATGTCGGTTAGATGCGTTACCGGATAAGCAAACTCTCCCATTAAGTATCTTTATAAGCGCAGGTGTAATATATATCCTATGTGGTATGGTGTATAAATCCTGTATAACACTGTAAATAAACATCCGTAAATGGAAGCTGATTCGAATGTATCACAACAGGCATTTTCTTTAGGTGTTATGGATATACGTAGAGATTTTTAAATAATACTGTATAAGAAATTAACTAGTGGAATTATTTCTAAGTAGTATTTGCTTCTTCAGTGTACCAATCAAGTTTACTACCCTTCTTCTTATTATTAATATTATTATTGTATTGCTGAAAGCATTATGATTTATTCAATTTGAACAGATTGATTTTCAATCGCCATGTCTAAGAATTATAAGATCCCTACATTGCTGCATGAAAATTATATCAAGGGAAACAATACCTCCTTTTCATCACTGACACTAAAATTATTGTTAAACAATAAATGCATTACGTTATTTATACAATCCTATATGTGAGGATGGTGTTCCAGGTGATAGCATCAGCGACACCACTCACAATCATATGATGGTAGAATAACACTTTGATCGCGGACGGGTGCTTCAGATATAATACTGGAGTGAATATTTCAGTAGCATAATAATAAACAATGAATTTTAGCAATACACGCATTCAAAAGTAATAGTCTAGCTTTATATACAGCAGAATTTCCCCTAGACATATTATTGTATGACGCCGGAATTCCCCATAACTGGTTTAGACATGTTTTATGAAATGCCCCCCAACGTGAGGCTAGCTACTCTCCACGACTGCTTCTACTCCAGGGGGTGGAGTAGCCAATCAAAATTGATGTATTTTATAACGTCACGACTCTCGCCTACAGCTTTATATGCGGAAAATGATATAAAAGAGACTGCTTCTCCGGAATTTTCGCTCTGCCTGGTGAGAACACATCGACCTAAGTACTCTTGTTGTTTTTTTACATCCCTCTGTGAAATTTCATCAAATACCTTGTCTGGTAACTAATAAAAGCATCTTATTTACTTTAAAAGTTAACTTATTACTCCCTGCATTTAACTTATAAATGTGTTCTTTTTTTAATGTCGGTGTTTATATACAAATAGTTGAACATTCTACAGTTAATAACTAGCTATGTGAATTTAATTTTTCGCAAATGTAAGCAGTTTAGTTAATTATTCTTTTTTTAACGCAAGCTTATTATTCTAGATGTTTAAATAATGGATATTTAGCGTGTGAATTATGTTTATTTCTTGAGAAAAAAATACAATTACTTCAATACTTTCTTAACGGTTTTTCTTTTAGAATATTACAAAATAAGTCTGTTGTGCCAATCATACGCTCTAATAAGGTAAACGTTTACATTACACTAAAACATTTAAATCGAAAAAATAAAGTGCTTAATGAACGCCATTAGTGAATCAGGTCCTCCTTTATATTTACACACAGTATCGTTACTATTATTATTTTCGTTATTATTATATTATCCAGAAAATGTTAGTAATTTTGTGCCTTTGAAATAATTGATCTTTATGAAATACATTCACTTATTAAGAATGTTTTTATGTTCGTAATGCAGAGAGTTTGCAACTCAACTTAACACACTGGCTGGGGATAACAGTTTACGGCCTGTTCAAAAACTACGAGATCTTCAGCCAGAGGAGCCTTATAATGTAAAAGCACAAGAAAGATTAATACCAGATGCGGTGCTAGAGTGGTTATGTTTTTAGGCGTAAAGCAGGTTTTTCTTCCAGCAACATATTCAACCCTAACAAGCGAACAGTTGGAGGAAATCCCAGAGATGTTTAAATGGTATATCACGGATTAGTACTATCTGGCAATTTTAAGACATGTAAATTGTGTTTTCTTCCGGTTAAGGTTTGTAGAAATAATTCAGCTAAACTTTCAATGTTTCATTTAGAGTTACAACCCTTGACTTTTTAAATACACGCTTCACTAGGGTAACATTTGTCTAAAGTATGCATCACTGTATTACAACAATAATGTGTAAATAACGTCTAGGTTGTAGTCTGGGCGATGCCATGCAAAATAACTGCTCCTCAATGATTCTTTACCTAAAAACATATACCTACAACAAGCTGCAAAAAATCTAAATGTGTGTTACAGGACTACAAGAGCGAAGGTAAATGAAGAGGAAGAACGAGATATCGAAAAATAACCATAAACAGAAATGTAATACAACATTCTAAACAACGCCCAGTGATCTTATTCAATGAAGAATTGCAGCACCGGGCAGCATGGAACCTGCAAGAAGCAAAAATTGCCTGAGTAGAATATAGCAATAATATAAATTATTTCCTTATTATTATTGCTTTTCTTGCCAATACCGTTTATTTAATAAGTAATTGCATACTTGTTTAAAGGTGTACTCAATATCTCAAACCATTGATGTTGCATGAAATATAAAAAAGAATTATTGAAGTAATTCTGAAAGACACTTTAATAAATGGGAATCTAGAAGTCAGAACCATCTAATATTTGATGGTGTGATATGAGGTGTATAATTAGATTAATAAATAAGACAACTATGTAGTATAAACAACATTTCTTTTATAAACATTATCCAATTACAATCGTTCACCAAAACCACACATATTTCCTAAAGATAATGATGAAAGTCTAAACCCTCTAAACACTCAATTATATAATCATATACAGCACAGAGAAAGAGACCTGGCATGTAAAGACTTTATCCGTAAAACATTAAACACCCCAGTAATGTCTGTATAGTGTATTTTATAAGTAGAACTTTCTGTTATTTGTTGGTTCTTCTTAACTATCGTCGAAATTAATTAACAAAAATTCTTGATCCTGTTATGCTATAACTTTAGAAGCTTTCAGCTTGCATATATATTTCTTCAATCTCCATCGTATGATCGACAATGCCGGCCTCTTTCAATGCAATTAGTAACCTCAATATATTTACCAGCCTATTCAACATTTCAGGCATAGATATCATATCATCATATGGAGACTTCAAATTCACGCGATGTCCGCTTTATCCAGATTCCTCAACCGCAATAGACTCAAGTGAAGGACAGAGACCCGAACGGTATAACATCCCCCTTTATACATCTTAGCATTTTAAAGCGTAGGTATCACTGAATTCTCACCAAATGGAAGCGCCAAATTAGTAAGCACACGACTTCCGTTGCATTCTGATTCCTCGCCTATAGGAGACTCAAGTGTAGGAGGGAGAGAGTCGATTCATTATAACATCTTGCTCTATGAAGCTTAAGTCTTGACAGAGAATTATTCTTTAAAATCCGACCACAAATACAGCATTTAATGACTCGTTTTCCTCCATGTGTAATGTATGCAAATTGGAGTTACTCATAAGTTGGTTGCATCAATTTTCTCTGGGAATAGTTCAGGCGTAAACTGTAAAAGAAATTAGATGAATACGTTAATGCTAATGCTCGAAGCATTGAAAGCAAATGAATGAATTCATAACATGCAACTATGTATATATGTCGGATAATAACGACGGAGGGAACCTCGCCCTATGCATAGCAGCGGGAAAGGATACTCTCTGGAAATATTAGTCATCTAGACAGCGATTGGTCTCAGGATCCGTAGACGCGAGGTTGGCTGGAACAGACTCCACGTTCAAATATTTAAAAGCTAGAGACCCAGTCCTTTGCTTGTCATAATTCCTGGACCGTCCTAACTGCGTAACATCACGTTAAACCGCCACGTAATTAGAAGATGGATGCTGCGTGCAGAGGAAAAGGATTCTCTCTGGAAACATTCGTCATCCAGTCAGCGATTGCACGCCTCTATAAGCCTGACATACAGGTCTAATCTCACCACAAATCTTTACTTCAGAAGGTAACAGATCGTTGACCTGAATATCCTAGAGACGCGCAACTAGCTCGAACGGTTCGGGAGTTGGAAATGTTAGGGACATCCTGCTCAATGCAAACTGTACAGATCTAATACGATCACCAAACCTTACTTAAGAAAGTAACAGATCTTCGACATGAATAAGGCAGAGATGCGAGACCAGCTGTAACGGTCCAGGAGCTGGACGTGTTAGGGACACCCATCGCAATGAACGCTGTGCAGATCAATACCGATCACCAAACCTTCCTTCAGAAAGTTACAGATTGTTTTCATGTAGAGTTGGAGACGCGCGACTAGGTGGAACGGTCAGGGAGCTGGAAATGTTACTGACATACAGCGCATTTCAAGCTGTACTGGTCTAAACAGATCACCAAACTTCACTTAAGAATGCAATAGATCCTGGACATGAAGATATCAGACACGTGCGACCAGCTGGAACGGTCCAAGAGCTGGAAGTGTTAGGGACGCACAGCGCAATGCAAGCAGTACAGATCTATACCAACACCAAAATTTCCTTCAGAATGTAACAAATCGTTGACATGAAGATAGAGACGCGCAACTAGTTGGGATGGTCCGGGAGCTGGAAATGTTAGGGACACCAGCTCAATGCAAGCTGTACAGATCTATATCGACCGCCAAACTTTCTTCAGAAGATAACAGATCGTTGACATGAAAATGGTAGAGACGTAGAACCAGACAAACCAATCGTTGTCTGGATGACACCTATTCCAAAGATCATCCTTTTCCCCTGCTCGTAGGCACCATCTTAAGGTTACGTTTACTGGTTGCATTGGTTATGTTGGTTACGTTCACTGGTTACCTTTGTTACATTTACTGGTTATGTTGGTTATTTACTGGTTACGTTGGTTATGTTTACTGGTTATGTTGGTTACATTTACTGGTTACGGCGTTACGTTTAATGGTTACGTTGGTTACATTTATTGGATACGTTGCGTACGTTACTGGTTAGTTGGTTAAGTTGGTTACATTTACTGAATAAGATGGTTACGTTACGTTATGTTACGCGTTTAGGACGGTCCATGAGACATGACAGTCAAAGGGCAGGATCCCTGCCCTTTAAATATTTGATTCTGGAGCCTGGTCTGTCCAACCTGACGACTACTGACTCTGTGAACAAACGTTGTCCGAATGATGAATGTTTCCAGAGAGCATCCTTTTCCTCTGCACGCAGCCTCCATCTTCTGCTTACGTGGCCGTGTAACGTAATGTTACGCAGTTAGACCGGTCCAGGATTTATGACAGACAAAGGGCTGGGACCCTAGCTTTTAAAGATTTGAACCTGGAGTCTGTTCCAACGAACCTCGCGTCTACGAATCCTGAGACCAATCGCTGTATAAATGACTAACGTTTCCACAGAGTATCCTTTCCCGCTGCTATGCATAGGGCAAGGTTTCCTCCGTCGTTCTCATCCGAGATATATACATAGTTGCGTGTTATGAATTCATTTATTCGCTTTTAATTCCTTCGAGCGTTAGCATTCACGTATTTATTTAATTTGTTTTACAGTATCAGCATGAGCTACTGCCAGAGAAAATCGGTGCAACCAACTCATGAGAAACTCAATTTTTCATAATTACACATGGAGGAAAACGAGTTATTAAGTGCTGTATATGTGGTCGGATTTTAAGCAATCGTTCTCTGTCAAGAATTAAGCTTAATAGAGCAAGATGTTATAATGAATCGACTCTCTCTCCTACACTAGGGGCTCTTGTAGGCGAGGAATCAGAATACAACGGAAGTCGTGTGGTTACTAATTTGGCACTTCCATATAGTTAGAACTCAGTGACATCTACGCTTGAAGATCCTAAGATGTATAGAGGGGGATGTTATTCCGATTCGGATCTCTGTCCTTCACTTGAGCCTACTGCGGTTGAGGAATCTGGATACAGTGGAAGTCGAGTGAATTTGAAGTATCCATATGATGATAATCCAGTGATATCTACGCTTGAAAATCCGAATAGGCTACTAAATATATTGATGTTACTAATTGCATTGAAAAAGGGCTTGTACTAGCGATCATACGAAAGAGGTTGAAGAAATTATAAGTAATCTGAAAGCATCTAAATTTATAGCATGACAGGGTCAAGCAATTCTGTTAATCAATTTCGACGATAGTTAACAGGAACTTTGAAATATCAAGAAATTATACTTATAAAGTACATTATCCAGACATGGCTGAGGTGTTCAATGTTTTTACGGATAAAGTGTTTACATGGAGATCTCTTTCTCTGTGATGTATATGATTATATATTTGAGTGTTTAGAAGGTTTAGAATATCATCATTATCTTTAGGAAATATGTATGGTTTTTGTGATGGATTGTAATAGGATAATGTTTTTGAAATAAATGATGTTTATATTGCATAGTTCTTATTTTTATTTATCTTATTATATACGCCATACCACATCATCAAATATTAGATGGTTCTGGATTCTAGATTCCCATTTATTCAAGCGTCTTTCAGAAACAGTTCAATAATTTTTTTAGAAATCATGCAGCATCAGTGTTGTAAAATATTGCATACTCCTTTAAACAAGTATGCAATTATTTATGAAATGAATGGTATTGCCAAGGAAACAATAATAATAAGCAAAAAACTTATATTAATGCTATATTCTATACACGCAAACCATTTTTTCTCTCAGGTTCCATACTGCCCGTTGTTGCAGTTCTTCACTGATTAAGATCACTTGGCGTTGTTGAGAATGTTCCTATTACATTACTGTTTATGCTTGTTTTACGCTATCTCGTTCTTCCTCATCATTTACCTTCGCTCTTGTAGTCATGTAACACACATTCAAATTATTTGCAGCTTGTTGTAGGTGTATGCTTTGAGGTAAAGAATCATTGAAAGGACTATTAAACCTCTTTCTGCATGATCTAATCCAGATTACAACCTAGACGTTATTTACACATATTTGTTTTAATACAGTGATGCATACTTTAGACGAATGATATCCTAGGGAAGCGTGTATTTATAAACCTAAAGATTGTAACTTTATAAGAAACATTGAAAGGTTAGCTGAATTATTTATACAAACCTTAACTGGAAGAAAAGACAATTTACATGTCTTAAAGTTGCCAGCTGGCACGAATCCGTGATATACCATTTGAAACTTCCCTGGGATTTCCTCCAACTGTTCGCTTGTTGGGGGTGAATATCTTGATGGAAGAAAAACCTGCTTTTCTGCTAAGACTGCAACTACTCCATCACTGTATGTCGTATCAATTTTGCTTATGGTTTTTATATGATAAGGCTCCCTTAGCTGCAAATCTTGTAGTCTTTGAACAGTTGGAAAATGTTATTCCCAGCCTTTGTGTTAAGCTAAGTGACGAAATTCTCTGCATTAGGAACAGAAATGCATATTCTTTATTAGAAAATGTATTTCATAAAGAAGTCACTTATTTGAAAGCCACAAAATTATTTACTTCTTCTGTGTAATATAATAATAATAACAATAATGATAATACAGTAAATATAATACAGGTGCTCATTCACTAATGAAGTTCTTTAAGCACTCTATGTTTTCCATTTAAATGTTTTAGTATAATGTAAACATTTACTTTATTAGATAGAATGATTAGCACAACAGACTTATTTTGTAATATTCCCTAAGACAAACCGTTAAGAACGCATTCAAGTAATTGTATTTTTTCTCTAGAAATAAATATAACTCACACATAAAATAACCATTATTTAAACATCTACAATAATGAGCTTGCTTTAAAAAAATGAATAATTAACTAAACTGCTTGCATTTGAGGAAAATGAAATTCACACAGCTAACTTTTAACTGTAGAATGTTCAACTATTTGTACATAAACACTGACAAATTAAGAAAACAAGAACACATTTATAAGTTAAATGCAGGGAGTAATAAGTTAACTTTTAAAGTAAATAAGATGCTTTTATAAGTTACCAGACATAGTGTTTAATGAACTTTCACGGAGCGATGTAAAAAAACAAGAGTACTTAAGTCGATGTGTTTTCACATCGACTTGAAAATTTCAGAGAAGCTGTCTCTTTTATATTATTTTTCTCATATAAAGTGGAGTCGAGAGGCCGGACGTTATAAAATACATCAATTTTGATTGGCTACTCCATACCCGAAGGAGTCATGGAGGAACGCTTGCCTCACGCAGGGGGCATTTCATAAAACGTGTCTAAAGCAGTTATGGGGAATTCCGACGTCATACAATAATATGTCTGTAGGGGAAATATTTCTGCATATAACGCTAGACTATTATTTTTTGAATGCGTGTATTGCTAAAATTCATTATTTATTATTACATTACCGAAATATTCACTCCAGTATTATATTTGAAGCACCCGTCCGCGATCAAATTGTTATTCCATTGTGATATGAATGTGAGTGGTGTCGCTGAGGCAATCACCTGGAACTCCATTCTCATACATAGGGTTGTATAGATAACGTAGTAGATGTATTATTTAACATTAATTTGGGTGTCAGTGATAAAAACGAGGTATTGTTACTCTTGATACGATTTTCCTAGAGCAATGTAGGGATCTTATAATTTTTAGACATGGCGAATGAAACATCAATCTGTTTAACTGGAATAAAGAAATAATCTTTCTTGACGATAATAATAATAATAATAATAATAATAATAATAATAATAATAATAATAATAATAATAATAATGGTAGTAGTAGTAGTAAACCTGATTGCTACACTGAAGAAGGAAATAAGACTAAGAAATAATTGCGCTAGTTAATTTCTTATAAAGCATTACTTAAGACTCTCCACATACATCCGTAACACCTAAAGAAAATGCCTGTTGTGATACATTTGAATGAGCTTCCATTTACGGATGGTTAAGTATAGTGTTATATAGGATGTATACACCATACCACATAGGATATATTTGACACCTGCGCTTATAAGGGTGCTTAATCGGAGGTTTTGCATTATCCTTTTACTCGCATAACCGAGATTCGAACTTGGGAACTTTCAAATGTGAAGTAGACACGCTACCACGCAGAGAAGCTTGCTATTGTTCGGTGATGTTCGTACCTCTTCGTGCAGATTAGTGTGCTCAGTGGGAGTGAACGCGTGTATCTATCTATTCGTAGACATTCATGCAGGTCCTAAAGTCTGACAGCGTGGTCACTGGGAATCGAACCGGTGACCTCTCGAATGCAAGCCTCACACGTTACCGCGAAGTAGTTTTTATCAAAACATGGTTTAAACACCTTTTACCCAAGTTAAATAAGGCTGTCATTCATCAAGTATTTCATTCAACTATAACCAAGCAGAAAAAACGGATTTTCTTAAAAGATACATAAAGAGAAATACCAGGTGTGATACACTCAAATGGCTTTCCCTTGCTGCTACAGATTTTAAGCACTGCGCCCTATTTACAGGTGCTATACATTTTATCTTCTAGGAAAGTGCATGTTTTGAAGGTCTTCCCTGTGGTTTTTTTGAGTGTGTGAAGAATATATGTTTTAAACACCGGAAATACCTATCCTTTTAGCTACATGCAATATACATCTACGTTTTTATTCACAAAGCATTTGTGTCGCTTGAGTTCCGGTGTTCAGTATTAAATATTACCGGCCACAACTGAGAAGATGAAGGGTGGAGTAAAATAAGAATAGGTGAAACGGAATGGAGGAAAATTTTGCGTTTGTAATGAACCTTCGCACATTCACCTATCGTCCAGGGAAAACCGCAAAAAGCCCGGGGATTAAGAGGAATTAGACTCACAACCTCCGAATGCAGTCCATAGACGTTACAGTCTGAACCATTCCGGTCGATTTGTTAGGGTTTTACACGCAAATGACCTTAGTTACGTGGTGGTTTTAGAGGACTATCTTGATTAGAGACGGCTCAAGTTACGGATCTTCTTTCTTCAAGATAAAGCTCTGAAGTCTTTACCGACACAAAGACAGCTTTAATTACAGTTATAGTTCTTAGAAGCTGGGAACTAAAACATCAGAGTGTTTAAATGGAATTAACAAATAAGGTTTCTTGACGTTAATAATAATAATAATAATCATCATCATCATAATAAAAATAATAATACACTTGATTGCTGCCCTGAAGAAGGAAATAGTAGTTATAAATAATTGCGATAGTTAATTTCTTATAAAGTATTACCTCAAAATTCGTACATGTATCCATAAAAACTATAGAAAATGCCTGATGTGATACATGCGAATGAGCTTTGATTTACGGATGTTTAAGTACAGGATCCATACACCATACCATATAGGGAATGTATTACACCTGCGCTTATAAATACGGTTAATGGGAGAGTTTGTCCTTATCCGGTAACTCACCTAACTTATATTCGAAGTCAGGACCTCTCGAATGTGAAGTGGACAGTCTACCTGGCAGAGAAGCTTGCTATTCATTTATTATCACCTAGGAGCGTTGCGTGATGATATAATTATTTTTGGGTATGAGGAAGGCCCTTGTATGTCGAATGTTCGTGTCTAAACCTATATACGCCTGTTCCATCAAACAAAAATACACCACATTATAAATTTCGGTTATTTATTCCTGGCAGTTCAGGAGGGCTCATATGTCATTATGTATTTATTGATTTATAAATAGCAAATTGCATATAGCATTTAACTACAATTTAAGAGCGAAAATAACGAAAAAGAAAGCATGCTACTCTTGATATAATTTTCCTGGAGCGACGTATGGATCCTGTAATTTTTAGATTTGCAGCATTTCCAGAGGCATGAATCTAATATGTCTGTAGGGGAAAATCCTCCTACTGGTTGCTATTGGTTGAATGCGTGTATTGCTAAAAACCCTCTCAAGTGTTAAATTTGAAGCATTCCCTGGTATATAAGCGATGTTATCTCTTCCTAAATATGCTGTTAGGTCCCCATTCATTAAGGCCTAAAGACATGCATCTATGATGGTCTTTTAAAAGTGGGATTTACCAAGACCTGGTTTACCTCTCATCAGGAGTATACAACACATTTTGCAAGAGATGTGTAAACCACTATATAAATCTTTGGCGTCTCCAGCATAACGTATCAATGAATCGGTAATTATATTACTCCAGCGATGTGCTACCGCAAATGAGAGAGAGGGAGAGAGAACGTGTTTACGTGGGTTGGCGGAGAACGAGTCTTTATACTGCATCACCACCTGTTTTGAAGTCCCTGTCTATGTTATTTTAGTTCTCGAATGATGTATGCATGAAGACCCTCTGTATTTTACTATGGAGTTGTTATTTATGATAGATCTTTAACTTGCGTTAATTAAAATAACAACAAAGGGAATGTTTTGTGGAGCTGTCAGTTTAGGGAGCTCTCCATATTTCATTATATATTTATAAATAGCGTTTGCATGTATTATTTAAATATAACTTTAGAGTGAATATAACGAAAAAGGAAGTATTGTTTCTTTTTATATAAATTTCCTGGAGCGATGTAGGGATCCTGCAATTTTAAACCTTAGGAACTCCCTGTGTCTGCAGGGCAAATCCTCCTGCGTGTGTAAGTCTGGGCTATACTTTTGAATGCATTCATTCCTAAAAACCCACTCAAGCATTTGAAACATTTACCTGTATATGTGGTAGATGTTTTCTCCTCTCAAGAATGCTGTTAGGAACCCATTCGTTAAGCTGAAAGAACGTGCTGATGGTCTCGGAACTGGGAATTCCAGAGCGGACCTTGGTTTACCCCTCATCGGAGATATACAAAGTATTTTGCAAGGGGTGTTCCGCTGAATAACTCATTGTCAAATTTCTCGAAGAGCGCTGGTGTGCGTCTTTAGAAAGAGATTTTAAAACGAATATCAAATTTATATTTGAATTTTTCCTAATAGTTCCTTCTCTTTGCTAGAGTACTCAACATATCTTTCGATGGGAAATATTTTGAAGTCGCCAACCTATGTTATTTACAGTTTACACTATACTTATATATTTTCTAAAAGAGAAGTGCATCTGTGGAAAACGAATGTATTTTTTAACTTGAGTCCATTGTTCGATTTCCGGCTGGAGTTCATTATCGCTTTAAACATTGCAGTTCTGAACAATCACGTGTCTGTTACAGGTTACTTTACATTTTTGTTACGGGAGTAAATAAATGGCGTTTTTATATATGAGCGCTATTTAACCGCCGATTATAAGAACAACAAAGGGAAAGTTTTGTTGTCCTGACTGTTTAGGGTACTCTCTAGATTTCATTATTTCTTTCTTTATTTATAAATAACATTGCATGTATTATTTAATTATAATGTTAGTCTGTATTTATTTATCTACTTATTTTTCAGAACCAACCATACGTGTAAACAAACCGTAGAAAAAATCTTGAAGCGAGGCTTTAGACATTGCATGTCTAAGCAACCACGGGTCTTTTATAGGACAGTAGCCGTGTCTCCTAGAAAGATTTAAAATACTCGTAGAAAATGGAGAGTTTATTCGCGCCAAACATCGACGCAGGCGCAAATAGCTAAAGCCAATTTGTATGTGTGAAGTATTTTAAACTTGGCTGAATTCACCAAGCATAATATCGAGCACAATAAAATACCTACTACGAAGCATAAACTATCCAATTACCAGTGGAAAACAAGGCGATTATTCTATTTTGTACACACTTATAGTATTATAAAAATGTTCTTTGTATCATAATATCAAATTATAGACCCAAAGAGATGAAACAAAATGTAATAAAATGTTTGAAGTTAAAATTAAGAATTTAAACCCGAACTGAAGTGGCACAGTGGTAAACGAACTATGATAATACCATTCGTCCAATTCTGCCTTGTGAGTGGTGTTTTGTATGCGAATACGTAATTTCAGAACTCAGACCCTACCTCAAATTCTTACATGCCTTTTGCGGCTTCATACAGTGTTTGGAGTTCCTTTTGCTAGTTTTAACTCAATTAAACAAACTGCATCAGTATCTCAATTACCGTATGAACTGAAATATGCTATAGTTTGTAACAGAAGGGAAATTATCTACTTAATGCTTACCACCTTTTGTCAAGGTTGTACAACGAATCTTAGTTGGCTGACAGCTTAAACCCAATTGGTTGCACTATGCAGATCGGCAATTTTGTTTTAAAATAAATTTGTCAACCGATGCATGTGATAGGTCGGTCCTTCAGGGGCGTTTTCAAAGTTTTATATGAATGTGTGCTAAGAATAAAGGTTTGTAAAATCAGCTAAAGGTGCTGCTGCAGCTCCCAGTGTCGGGATAGGGTATTTTTGGAATCGACATACATGGCGATTGCATTTTGTCCCGTAAAACACTTATGCACTAAGTTATCTATTCATCCTCTATAAAGTATTTTTCAAATCAGCCATTAGAAGGTATTGAAGAATAGCGAATGTCACATATGTCGTTTAGCATGTTGCATAAATTAAAGGATTAATAGGGCAGCTGACTCACTTTATATATATATATATATATATATATATATATATATATATATATATATATATATATATGTATAAAACTGGTTACGAGCACAGGACCTAACTTCTGGTTCACTTTTGATTCGTCTTCGTCACGGTGTTAAAGTGTTTACATCCAAGATGACCTTTGATTCAGAGTAACTGTAAAAGATCACTTGGGAAAAGATCTGGTGAATATGGAGGATGCGATAAAACTTCCCAGTTGAATTTTCTGAGCACAGCCTGTGTCAAGATTCAACTTGGAAGTTTTCTCGTATCCTCAGTATTCGCCGGAGCTTGTTCCAAGTGATTTTCACATGTTTATCTAACTCAAGTGTAAGCACTTTTAATACCGATGAGAAGTCGAATCAGTGAACAGCTAGTTGAGAATGCACGACCTGACCTGGTATAATATTGGCTTGGAAAAACTTGTGTCACTATCCGAAAAATGGTTGGAAAAACGTGTTGACTGTGTAGAGTAGTAACAGAAGGATTGTAAAATATAAATAAATTTAATTCAACATGATCAATTGTGTCTAATGTTTTTTTTATAAAATTGACCAACTTACTTATTGGACGTCCCACGTATACATAAATAAATATATATAGTATGAGTGTGTTAGACATCTCGAAAACTCCAATGTACTGCTATTAGCATGAGGAATTGTTGCCATATTTACGGCGTTGAAAACCTTGAACTTAAGTACATGGATACTGACTCCCTCATCCATCAAGTTACAACTAGAAATGTATATTGAGACAAACGTCGCTTTCTTGAGCATCTAAATCCAGCTGATTATCGTACAAAAACTGTGTTTCCATAAAAAACGGTGTTGAGAAAGTTTAAAGATGAAGCCAACGGGAGAATCGTTCAACGCTTTGTCGGCTTCAGACTAAACTTGTACGCGCTCATATCGATCAAAAGGATTAAAGGCATAAAACATAGCGCTATTAACCGCGGAATTAGTCTTTCAATATGATGGTGAATTGTCTCATGACCGACGATACCATTAGATCTCCTATGAAGCTAATACCGTCCCGACAGCATTATGTTTCGCATCTAGAAGTCAAATACTGGTTCTCTCGCTTCAGGACAAATGAGTGATTGCAGATAATGCATATTCGCATATCCGTATGGAGATTAGAGCATGGCTAGCTCTGCATAAGAGAATGTGATACAAACCTTAATATATTTGCATTCTCCGTAAGTTTACCTGCAGTAATTGTAAATTTACTCAACCATCTCGAACATGCACCCGCCGATTATGATAGAAAGAGGAAGAAACCATTCGGAAGGTGGTAACTCCGCCACTAAACGCAACTTCAAGTGCTGGTATCATAACCAGATAAATGTAGAGTAAATGTATCACGGAAGTGCCTCCGGAACCAGCACAGAGTACCGCAAGTAGGCCATTGAGGCGTGTTTTGCTTCCAATGTGACCATCCGGAGACAGGGATGAGGGGAAAGACCCGAAGGGCAAGCATATCCAGATGACGGTGCAAGGTGCCTAACGTTTCCAGATAGAACTCATCCTACGTCGTCCGATCCTTACCCATAAGCCACCAACCACCAGGGTCCCCGGAGAGGAGCCCACTCGGAAGAGAGACCTTACTGAGCAGTACCGCAGCGACGCCAGAGAAGAGACTTTTGTAGATGGTCCAGCTGCAATACGGTGGAAGATGAACCACTCCAGCATTCACCCATCAACCCCGAGAAACCACGAAAAACTTATGGGTCAGAGTGTACGGTCGCCGGGTATTTATCTCGGATCTCCCGAATGCTGCCGGCCACATATGTTGCCGCCTGAGGCATCCCGCTCGTTTAGAATGGAGAGCAGTCTATCATAAGTGTTAAATAAGCTGCTAATATTCAAAATAACCTTATATAAATTGAAACGTAATCAGGAAAAATACCACGAAGTGCTCAAAATATCTGTAATGTACTCTAAACTCTAACCACAGCAACAAGCATAGAAGGTCTTCTAATGCTATTCCGAAACCGGTTAAAGAGGATACATCAAACAGTTTAAAGATGCTGTATTGAATATAAAGGATTTTCAACCATTCATGCATATACTATGGACTTAGAAAGGTCTAGGTGTTTTATATCATCAGGCAGCTTATTGTATAATTTAGAACCTAAGTACCTATAGCCCTTTGCTCCTGTGAGCCTTGGCTCACAGAAAGCATATTGCATTTGGGAAAATATTTTTAGAACCAGAAGAATTTGAAACCATAACTGTTTTGAAACTATGTTCCTTTGTAAAGGGTGCACATAATATATTGGCTTTAAAACAACACGGTAGTACAATAAGCCCAAAGCTGATCTGCGTACGGATCAATGACAGAAAGCTGTATCGAACAAGGCAAGAGAATATAGCTATTTGATTTTAACCTGGTGATGTAGTTATAAGTATCGCTTTCAAAAGCATTGTGTACATAATCTAAAATATCCAAAATATAACGTATATTGCAATATAGTTAAAATGCCTAACTAAATAAAGAGAGGTTTGGAAGGAGCTGTTTAAAAACAACATTTTAAAACGTTCATTGTAGTTTACTTTTGCAAACGTGGGATTTCATGCATCTTATTAATACCTTCCCAAAGAATTAAATCGTATCTTATGATGCACTCAAAGAATGCGATATTTATATTTATCACATACTCGGGTGGAATACATTCTCTCAGATTTGGCATTAAAAATATTATAGTGAACAACGTTTACTCCAGGTGTTCAATATCAGAAGACGAAGTTAGTTGGTTATCAATATAAACTCCCAGATACTTTACACTAGTCTAATAAAAACCAGCTTCTTATTTCATGACTTAACGTAAACTCACTTTTATTGCTATTTAAAGGTGTATTATGGTCTTATATGTCCATTTATGTGACTTTTCCGCACTTTGAAAAAAGTCAAGAAAACACGATTTTACGCTCAAATTGTTTTAAAGTAAAAGGGAGAGAAGCGGTTTTGTCTTTATTCAACAGAATATTGTTAGGCTCCGAACCCTTCAAGTGTTTTGGTCCCGTAATACCTGTAACAGTGTACAAAACGTGTATAACAGTGCTGAACATCAGTGTAAAACACAACGAATTACTACAAAAGCAAGAGAAATTATCGTAAAATCTAGGATAATGACTGTAAAAGTACGCAAAATGCCCTTAAACATGGTCAAAATGGCCTTAAGATCACACAAAAATACGCGTAATTGTGTGAAAATACTCCCATAAGCATAAAAATACGATAAAAAAAAGAGAAACGTCTGTTAAATATATCCAAAAGACTATATGTTACAAAATGCCCCTAAATATACAAAAACAATGTGAAAGTACACCAAAATATCTATTAAAGTGTAAAGGTCCATTAAATGTTGAAGATTAGTATAAAACACAAATTCTGTAAAACTAAGATGAATGACTGTGAAACTGCACACGATGACTGTGACTGTATACAAAACCGTAAAAGTGCTAAAATCACTGTAAAGGTACACAAAATACAGTAAAATACACAGAAAGTACTGAAAATCACTGGGAAAACTTTACAGATTACTGTAAAAACGAGAGAAATATTGTATAGCACATAAAAATATCGTAAATATGCAAGCAATGGGCTTGAAAGTGTAAACCATTACTGTTGAGGCACATAAAAATACCTGTAACAGTGTACCAAATGTTCTTATATCATTCAAAAAGGACTGTAAGTGTGTACAAATGATCGTAAAAGCGCTAAAAGACTGCACGTACTCTACAAAATGCCCATAAAATGCAAGAAATTACCATAAAGGTTTGCAATATTACATTGAAAACATGACAAACTACTGCAAACCAAGAGAAATTACTGTAAAATATGGAAGCACTACTGTAAACGTGCATAATATAACCGCAAAAGCAGACAAAATTAATTAAATATTCCACAAAATGACCGTAATGATGTAGGTTTAAGTTAGCTTAGATTATGACGGAACAGATTAGCTGTTGAGAGGTTTAGCATACATTAGATTAGTTTAGCTTATAATAGGACAGAATGGATGATTAGGGGACGGTCTTGGTTAGGTTACAATGGTTGGTACCAGATTAGGTAGGCGACGACATTATACACTAGATTATGAGAGAACGCTCTAGGTTCGGTTATCTTAGGTTAGTATGGGTGAAGTCTAGGTTGGTGTAGGCGATGGGAATATAGGTTAGATGATGTGAAAACAGTTTAGGCTTACTGAAATTAGATTAGTTTCAGTTATGACAGGGCAGAATAGATTATTAGAGATGGTGTACTGTGGTTGGTAACAGGTTAGGGCGACTATGGCAGAATAAAATGGTTGTTGGGACAATGTACTTAGGGTAGGAAGATGCATTAATTGTAGAATGCTCTTAAATTACTCGTGGTACGTATGTCATGCATAAAATACAACATACAACGTACCCGCATGCAAATAACATAAAACTAACAAACCTACGTTCGCTCATACTCTGCTATCCACCTTCAAATGAATGTTAACTATTCTTGGGTCCAGTCTTGCACTCCTTCACCTCATATATCACTTACTCAGTTAGTACTCCCTAGATTACGCATAGCGGCCAGTTTCTGTGCTCGATACGTCCTTTGTATCTAGTGCTATGAAAATTCGATTGTGATTGTGATCTACCGGTCGCCCTGACCCTGCATTTTATCGCAGTTTATCCGGATCCGTAAGGAATGTTTCCTTGGATTATACCAGGTGAGTCAGCTGCCCCTATTAACGTGCTAAGCGACATATGCGACTTTCACCTTTCTTGAATGCCTTCTAATGGTTCATTTGCATAGCACTTTATAGAGGAGGAATAGATAACTTAATGCATAAGTGTTTTACGGGACAAAATGCAATCGCCATGTATGTCGATTCCAAAAACATCCTATCCCGACACTAGGAGCTGTAGCAGCACTTTCAGCTGATTTTACAAACCTTTATTCTTTAGCATACATTCATACAAAACTTTGAAAACGCCCCTGAAGGAACGACCTATCACATGCATCGGTTGACAAATTTATTTTAAAACAAAATGGCCGATCTGCATAGTGCAACCAATTGGGTTTAAGCTATCAGCCAACAAAGATTGTTGTACAGCCTTGACAAAAATGGTAAGTATTAAGCAGATAATTTCCCTTCTGTTAAAAACTATAACATATTTCAGTTCATACGGTAATTGAGATACTGATGCTGTTTGTTTAATTGAGTTAAAACTAGGAAAAGGAACTCCAAACACTGTATGAAGCCGCAAAAGCATGTAAGAATTTGAGGTAGGGTCTGAGTTCTGAAATTACTTATTCGCATATAAAATTCCGCTCGCAAGGCAGAATTGGACGAATGGTATTATCATGGTTCGTTTACCACTGTGCCACTTCAGTTCGGGTTCAAATCCTTCGTTTTAACTTCAAACTTTTTATTACCTTTTGTTTTATCTCTTTGGGACTATAATTTGATATTATGATACAAAGAACATCTTTATAATATTATAAGTACGTACAAAATAGAATAATCGCCATGTTTTCCACTGTAGGTGAATAATTTTTGCTTCGTAATAGGTATTTTATTGTGCTCGGTATTATGCTTGGTCCATTCAGTTCAATGTAAAACATTTCACACATGCGAAGTGGTTTTAGCTATTTGCGCCTGCGTCAATGTTTGGCGTCAATAAACTCTCCAATTTCTACTGAGTATTTGCAATCTTTCTACGAGACACGGCTGCTGTCCTAACGTATACAAACGACGAGTATGTTGACATGCTGTTAATCTATGCAGAAACAAGGTGTAATGCACTGTCAGTAAAGCGCTTATATAAAGAACGGTTTCAGGGAGGAGGGCACCTACTGCAGACACTTTGCGAAAGGTTAAAAGACGCCTTCGTGAAAGAGGATGATTTAGAAGAGCACCACTTGCTCGCGATGTTCTAGTAACCTCTGGAGACAATGAAGCAGCTGTGCAAAGTTCAATAGAAAACAATCTACATACCAGTTCAGGGACCACAGCACAAGATCTGCAAATAAGTCTACGTCTATCCTCAGTAATGCGCATATTGCACCGTAATAAATAGCATTCATACCATCTACAAGTACATCAGGCTCTCCGCCGACGTGACTTTCAAGTGCAGGTGATATGGATCTCCACCACACTGGTTGTAAGGAATCACTTACATCCCACTGGATTTCTTTCTGAGGAATCGTTTAAAGGAACGTGTCTACAGTCAAGAACCGCAAAGCCCAAACCATCTACGGGAATTCATGCGTAAAGAATACAGGCAGATTCCACCGCGCATGTTACAACATGCAAGAAGGTCTCTCCGGCAACGTACCCAAATGTGTATTGATGAAGGGGGTCGTCATTTTGAACATCCGCACGCGTTCTATCCGCTCTCCTGGAGAATATTCCTTTACCTCCTTGAGCATTATATTCAACGAAAAGCCGTCTTTTTTAAGCCTCTTGCAGCTCCTTGGCTCATTCAGGCCCTTAATCATTAATGGTGTTTGCGTATATACCGAATAAAATGACAGAGCTACAATAACTGTTGGTCTGCTAAACGAGTGAAAGTTTTCACATTAGACAATAAACTGAGGATTGCATGGATACGAGTACTTAAGGGCAGCTGACTCACCTGGTATACTACTGCGTATTTACTTGTCCCACAATTCCTTTTATAATTTCTTTTCACCCTTCAGGGTTTTACGCCAGGTGGACGGTGGTATAAGGCATACTCGATTGAAGTGCTTCGACGACAGAGCGGTTTTCCTACCTAGTATGGAAGGAACCGAATCTGACCGTGAGGCTGGAGGAGGCAAATGCAGAGGCGTACAGAATTCTAAACTAGAAACGTAAGAGACGCCGCTGATTTAGGCTACCGGGATCAGATTCGGCCGCCCTTTTGTACTTCTTTGCCTTACCCTTTTTTTCCCGCGAGTTCAGTGGCACCCAGTGGGTTTAGTCCTGGCCGCATTGCTCAAATCTTTATCTTTTTCTACCCTATGGGTATTAACTTAGTACAAATGAGCCTTTAAAACGTCTTAAATCTGTATTAAGAGCAGTACATTACCAGAAGTTTCGTATATAGACATTTATAATTAAAAGTACAAGATATGACTCCATATTTATATATCTGCCAAACTCACATGTAGCCGACTACAACATTCTATTATCCAATAATACGCATCACAACACTACTGCATAAACAGTTACATTAGCCGATGAGGTACACTGGGTTAAGCGTAACTCTCAGTTTTACACTAAATGTTTTTTTTAACATTATTTATTCAAAGCTGTGTATTTTTGTTGAGAGATTATGCCGTAAAATTAGATGACATCTAACAGTGACATGTGTTATACTTTCTACTTTGGAACACAAAACATGCCTGTTAGTCAACGTTTACATTTGCCCCAATATTTGGGGAACTGTAACTCAGACTTATTAATTCACTACATGGCACAGAAATGTGAGAGGGATAAACGACAATAATCCAGTTTTTCGTACAGTATCTGCTTGTATCTCCTTATTTTTCATATATTTAACTTAAGTAGCAATCAAGGGACCTGATTAGTAGTTATACACTGCAAATCCGTTTTGTACCTATATTTTGTATTTTTGTTTAAGTGATGAGAGCCGTGTTTTATCTGTCCCATTTTATCTGATAGCAACAGAACAATGCTAGTAAAGCCGAGACTACGATGAACTTAATGTAAAGTGACTTAACGCGATGTAACGAAATCGGACGAGACGGTTTCGTGGTAACGTGTAAGGCTAGCATTCAGAAGGTCCCGGGTTGGATTCCCGTCGGGCTGGTTATTCTGACCATGGGTGATTTCCTTGTTTCCTTGGGTTAGTAGGCGAATGCTGGAGTGGTTCCTCTTCTACCATGAATTTCCTGTCCTCTCAATCCCCATCATTTCGTTTGCCCTTTCATGCTTCTGGTGCGATTCAAGCCTGTGTAGTTACAGTTGATGTGGGACAGATGCCACGGATGCCTGCTCATTGGACAGTTCGTCTCGGTCCTGCCAGATGGTAACCTTCTTTGAGCAGCCTGCGGTAGGTCGACTTCTCACCAATATCACGAGAGAGAATCCTTCTCTGAGCGCAATGATGTGATCGGGTCTTCAAGCTTAGAACCGTTAGCGACCTCTATCACCCGTCTGCCTGCGGCCTCTAGCCTCCTGCTGATCCTTCACTTCATCTGTTGTTTCTGGGGGAGTGTGCTGGCCGTAACATCCGCTTTCGGTTGAGTTGAGCGAGTTGACCCTCTACGTTGTCACAGTCTTAGTCAACGTAACGGAAAAGTCTAATCTATGGAGCTACTTATGGTTGAATTAGCACGACATAATTTAAAGAATCTGGCTGTGTCGAACTTTTTCTTCCCGTTACTTAAGTTGGATGTCACATAAGTAATAATTTGAACAAATGTGACTTGGAGTAATAACCAGCTACCAACCAGAATCATTCCCTTTTTGTTAACTGCATCTTAATCAGGCTTTTATTTAGTAGCATTTCTTAGCTCAGGTTATGTCCCTTTACATTAAATCACGTTAAGTTTATCGTAATCCCAGTTTTTAGTTTGGGTCGTAAGCGTTCACTTCTTGTTTGAGTAGTGATTCTAAAACAAATACTGTGGTTTTCTCGTTTCCCTAATACGTTGAATGCCTCTGCCGATCCAGAACTACAGGTAGTCTTCTCGTTGCCTCTGATGTCTTTTTGAAGGAGGAAATGAGAAGAATTCAAATTCAACTTGTCAGCCACGTTTTCGCTGTCAGGCGGAAGCCCTTGAACACCTTTTCATTCGTTTTTCCTTTAGACTCGCGCGGTTTGAAAAGAAAACGGGTTCCTTTTGACATTCCAGGACCCCTTTCCGAATTAATATGCCAGTCTCTATGTATTTCCCTGAATACACTCAATTAGCATTTCTTTCCGCATCTTAACTTCAGCCGCAGGTTGTTTCGTAAATGTGAAACACCCCGCTAGAACCACTACTCTACGTAAAATATTAGGAATACGTCTATTGTTGCAAATTTAAGCATACTCGGCACTAAAATTGATAGTTCCTAAAAATTTAAATTAATTTACTTTAAATTTTTGTCAGGATTATTAAATAGAATTAAAAAAAATAGAAGTTGTGGTTGGTTGATATTAAATTTTCCAATACGTGATGTGTAAAATGCTCCCAGTGGTCGAAATGTGAACATTTTAAACTTACAATTCTCTATAATATTTGTTGGATATAGTTACCTTCAGTCAAATATTAAATTTTATTAAAAGCATTATAATTTTTACTACAGAAAGTAGTAACGCAGTCGTTGCCTTTAATGCTTTAAAAATAACAGATAGCTGTCATTAATAACAGATTAAATTGTTAAACCTTAAATCTAAAATTAGTTTTATATCAAGAGAGGGCTCCTCAGATGCCTTCATCCAGCTTCAAGGAATATACACAACAAATTTGAAAGATTTGGTAGAAAAAGTGTCAGAAACGTTTAAAAAACGCAAGAGAACAAGATTACCAGAAAACATGTTTTAAAAGTTCACGTTTTAATTACACATATCTGTGCACATCCTTTTAATGTCGCGTTTGAGAATGTGAATGGTCAAGAAGGGAATGCCAAAAGGATATCCTAATTCTGCAATAATCGAGAATTTCCTTCTGTGACTGTTCCATCCATACGCCGCGTATTTGTTTTTAACGAATAACGCTTAACAATGACTCGGTTATCGCCAAATCACGGTCGTTTATGTTATAATATGGTCACAATATGCAATTTTATTGGATAAAACATAATCATACATGGTGGTATCAGTATTCAGTTTTGCTAATCAATTCGCATTCAATTTGTGTCAGTTTCATAATAAATTATACTTTTGAAAAATGTGTCTATTACGTTCTGATTTTAGCTATTTTTGATGTTAAATATTTAGCCATTCCCACTATTGATAGATTGGATAGTATTCCGTAACACATTCGAATGTTCATTCAGTTAGTATATGGTAAGCTTACAGCCCAAACATTAGTGTTTTGATTTTAAACAACACAAAGAGGAAAAGCAATTACTATGTATATTGTATTCATGGAATAGTCCAATTAAATCCCATTTAGAATTACGAGTTACACGAAATTTGTAACCTCTCATGAGATTTCGTATAAAATTTTTCCAAATGTTGAAAATTCAATATCGAGTTTCCGTAAATAACCTTTGAGGAATTTATTACACATCCGGAACAATACCGAGCGAGATTGATCCACGGTAACGTGCAAGGCTCGCATTCGGAAGGTCCGTCGTTCAAATCCTGCGAGTACCTACCTACGTGATTGAGGTTTTTCCCGGGTTTTCCTCAGTGCTCATAATTAGCAAATGCTATGAAGGCACCCTAAACGTATCCTGGAACATTTTCTTCCCAAAAATTTCCTTCTCTAATATAGTTTCGTTGCATATATCATCAGTGTTCACCGCCTGTGCCATATATAGTAAGAACGGCCGTTAACCATCACTGAAAAATACAGAACATCTATTTTCGTTATTCTGTGATGAAGGTGATTTGTAATTTTGCGGGATCTTTTAATTATTGGCTTCTAATTAACCATATTTCTATTTCTGTTATTTCACATCGGACGTGTGGAGGTTAATGTTGGAGAGTTGACTTAGATTCGAAAAATGCAATGTCATTAGACTCAAATTACAAACCATAAGCTTTCAGTTCTCATTCGGGTGAATGTTGAAGCCGTTATGGGTGGTTAGTTATAAATATTTCCCAAAAATTCCTATTTATTCATTAAATTCGCCAAGTACCCCGAAATCTGTTGATGTTTCATGCTTCTTTGACGTTTGAATACATTCTCAGCTTCAAAAAAGGGGCTTAGTTTAGCATATTATACAACAAGACTATAATGGTAGTAATTAAGACGCGAGTACGAGAGTCTTGATTACCATAATTGTCGTGTTGCATACGACTGTTTTTGGTTGACCACACCATAATTTCTTCGTCCTCCGTGGTCTAGGGATACCATGCTAGCACCTAGTTCCCGAGGCCGCGGGTTTAAACTCGTCGGAGGACGTTGGATTTTTTCGGGAGTAAAAATCCTTAGCATGGCCTCCTTCTGAAGAGAAGTTAAACCGGTGGTCCTGTGTCGTAGATTTACGGGACGTAAAGGAACCTCAAGCCTGATAAAGGAGACTCAGCAAAAGTTGCGGTCTTTCACGCCCAGTGTACAATTGGACGCTAAGAACCATAACAATTAAAGAGCGTCCAAGATAAAACAGCTAATTTACACCATAATTTCAACATTTTGAGTTTTTTTTAAAAAAAACACCCTACTTTGTTAATTGTGTGTAATTAAATACAGATTGGATGGTATGATGATGCAAATAGCTTGAGCGTGTTTCCGAGTACTGCAACAGATGGAAGTAGTGTTGGATCTAAGCAGTATTTATTTATTTTCTGCAGTTAACGTATATTGAACAATATTAAAACAAAAAAATGACTTCAATGCATTAGAATAGCCGAACGAACAGAATATATTTTATTCTAAATACACACATTTCATTGTATATCTCGGAAGTGGATCCCTGTGGATGGCGACTTTGAAGATGTTAAGGGTTATGGGCTATCACCACGCGCCGTTGCTTTCACTTGTATATTGTGAAGTTCAGAAATATAACATCCACTGATATTTCACTCGATTCCGTGAATATCAGGGAAATTTTGGTTTATTATTGGGAATATTTAGGGAATGGCGAAATTGCAGCGTTATAAGTTAAAGGTTATAAAGGTGTATTCTAAATCATGGTATAATAAATTGTCAATCAAAACTTAAAACCTCACTCGTGAAACTGCCAGTTATAGCTTTTCTCAACCTTGAAAGACAGTATGGAGGTAAATGGGATATCCCTGTCTCTATCTAACGCATGCATGTTGCCATTGGCTTTGTCCTTTTCTACTCTCCCGCTATCGCCAAGTTGCTAATAAATAATAACGCGATGTAAATATTAATTTCTTATAAATTTCAGCCATGTATCCTATGCAGAATGTTTCCTTCTATCATATTATACCATTTTTTAGAGCTTTTATAGATTTTGTGGGCACAAATGTCTAAACAAAACGATTTTTCCATAGAAGTCCATATTTGCTGTTTCTACGTTTATCACGCAGTACCTAATAAATTAAAGGGTAGAATGCAACAATACTGTTTTCTTAGCTTGAGTAAACCAAATAAATGGTATGTACTCACTTTGAATTCCTTACTCTTAAGAAGATGAATGTTATAGTTTTAAATTCAATATTTTAGGAAAATTCTATACTTATGCAGCAGAAAAAGCAGTCGGCAAGAAGCGTTTTAGCTATTGGGTTTAGAACGAAGACCAAGCGAAAGAAAATGTTGAGGAAAGTTGGAAACAGGTTTTAACAGAAGCCGGAATCCTGTAATTTTTTTAATCCAAAAAAATGTTTATCACTTACGTTTTGTCATGAGACATATCACGGGGAATTTACAGTGATATGTAGAGTAACAATAATGATTATTCTTGCTTTAAGCAGAAGTGTCTAAGGAAGGCAGCGATCTTCACGGTTTTGAAGTGGTGTTTGAGAACCATCATTAGAGGAGCTGTCCGTAAGACTTTTGGTCGACATGTTGCGAATTTTATGGATTTTGTTAACAGGTGTAAGCCGTTTGTGGAGGTTCTTCGGCGGAGTTACAGAGTGATGAAAGACATTTGTCCATTTTATACAGGTATGATCTGTAAAAAGTGTGGTTAGTCAGGAATTGAGTTGGTTATGTAGTTTGCACCTAGAAATAAGGAAAGCCTGCACTATATGTTGGGTATAAGGGACTTGTTGTGGATTCCTTGTTCGGAAGCTATATAGATTGAGTTTCAAATTCTTATGTACTGGTCTGTCAATAGTTGCTTACTCCGGGTCAAAGGGATATCTTGTAGTTGGTGGTGGTTTGCGGCAACTTTTGCGAGGTAATCCGCTCTTTCATTCCCTTGGAGATCTGCATGACCTTTAATCCAGT
This sequence comes from Deroplatys truncata, assembly GCA_030765065.1. Taxonomy (NCBI): domain Eukaryota; kingdom Metazoa; phylum Arthropoda; class Insecta; order Mantodea; family Mantidae; genus Deroplatys; species Deroplatys truncata. The sequence goes on from CM060981.1 coordinate 273,898,409, forward strand.
GTAGGTTGATGAGTGTTGACCTCTTCAGTTATTATTTTGTTTCTAGTATCGATGGCCAATAGATGGATTATCCTTTTGTTTGTGATTGCGAGAAGGGCTGCTATAGAGTTCACATGCATTGCGTGTGATGTATTTTATGTCCGCTGGTGGCTATCTAGTTGTCTGCAAGATGAAGCCGATAAGATAGAGTAATCAAAGCCAAGTCTTCTTATTTCAGAATTAATTTCTTTGGAATTTTTCATTACTACCATCCCAGTACTAATACGTGTTTCTGTTTTGGATCTCAGTAAATAAGTTAAGTTAGCGTTTTATAATGTTCCTGTTATATCAATGTCGATGTGGTTGTGTTTCGGATGAATAATCTCGAGTCTAGTTTGGGCTTCTCGAACTTAAGAACTTAAGAATGGGAAATGTGTTTGTAGGTTTACCTGATGAGATAGCTCTGACGCCATTGTTTAGGAATATGGCTTGGCCAATAGGCATTATGGCCCCTATTGCTTAGAGGGAGGTACTGGAAACCGTTTTATATGCTTTAGTATTGAATATAAGAAAGTATCCTTGTATTTCTAGCAGTTTATGTCTGTCTCCGCGGAACGTTAATTTGAACCAGGTTTCTGCATATGTAATGGCCGGAGGAATGGCGTAGTTATGAATCGTCATGAGAAGATGGAAAGACATTTCCCAGGTAGCTTTAGAGCAACGTACTAAACCGTTACCGATGTGTAAAATCTTGTTTTCTAGTTGAAGCATATGAGGATACCAGTCCATTCTACTGTTGAGTATTATGCCGATGTGTATCATTTTGGTGACTAGGTTTAGCTCCCACTCTGTGACTCTTGAGTGGCTGAGCTATATATATATTTTTTTCTTTTTTTGGCGAACATTGACATCAGTGCACATTTTTCTTTCGAAATCTCAGGCTACTAAGTTTTCCGCCAGTCTTTAATGACTTGGGGACTTAACTATACTGTCTGGTGGACTAGTGAGTGAGAGAGTTCTCTACCATGAGCATAGACCACCGTTTCCAGATTTGTTGTGTGAGAGAGTTGTGCGACCAGACAGCTAACAATGATATTCCATAATGTGGGACCAGCGACTTTACCTTCGGGACGTTCTTCGGTGACATCATTTGAGACGAATGAGAAACCGAGACTGAAGACGACAGTGCAATCCTGTAGGAAGTCTTCTATTAGTCTGAAGATGTTCGATGGGCAGTTTAGTTAACGTGGTCTGTTTAATATACTAGAGTGCATTGTTGAAAGCTCTGGCGATGTCCAGGGATAGCAAGCAGCATCTTAAAATGTTTATTTTGTATTCATGGACAAGATCATGGCTACTTTAATGAAGCCAGCAGCTGATTTCCCTCATGTAAAGCCATACATTTGGGGAGGAATGTGTTCATTGGATTCGAGATGAAAGTTAACTCTTTCCTTAATTCATTTTTCCACGCACTTTCCTGGGATAAACAGAAAGCTGATACCGCGTTAGCCAGCAGTGGATTTACAGCTTTTGTAAATGCGACTGTGTTCGCCTTCTTCCAGACACTAGGTAAATGTTCTGGGCATAGACATCTGTTGAAAACTATCTTCCAGAAGGATGGAAAATTCTTGTGAAGGGGTTTGACTGTGGCTCCGGCGACACTTCTGGACTGGGACATTCTTGTCGTTCAAATTACTAGCTATATCATCGATCTCATGATTCTCAAATTCGGGTGCAAGATGAGCGTTAAGCACCTTGTTGTCGTGAATCTGCATTTTAATATACCGGTGTGCGGCGTTGTCTAGTGCCGGAGAGAATTTGTTTAGAAGATCGAGGACTGTTTGCTGTTATGACGAGGTTGCTTTACCAGCTGCTAGATTTAAAGTGGTAGGAGGTGCTCTGTGAACTCTGATTTGCCCATCTTGTAGACTTTACAGGGAGATATTTTAGAGCTCTCTGTGCAGAATTTCATCAGGATTCCTGTTTGTCTCGTAACGTTTCTTCTTTGTACTGACTTCTTAATGCCCGAATCTGTTATCATATGCTTCTTTGAGTAATGCGTTTTTATTTCTCGTAAATTTGCGCTTGGCTGCGTTTACTTCTTTTCTAACAGAGGTGAGTTCAATGGACCACCATGGCTTGAATTAATTGGTTTGGAGAAAAGAGGGAAAAATGTTCTCTTTACCTCGTTTTACTGCTCCCTTTAGCAGTAATGGCTTATTCCTGTTGCATTTTTGAGCTAGCATTGCTTTATCTACTCCATCCGGAAATCACTGGTTTCCTGGATTTTATTTTGGATTAAGTACAACCTTCCGACTTGAATGGCGTATTTCCTGATGGGGTTACTGGCTTATCGAATGAGGTTTGTGAAACTGGTATGATGCGAGAAGTTGTAGAGTATCTGGTTATGATCAGACTGCATATATTCTTCGCTACTGAGCCTTTTCTGAAAATTAAGGCCGTCAAGTGCAAAACTCGCCTTAGCCAGGTAAAACGAATTTTCAGAAAACGTGAAAAACTAAAATTAGTCAAACAGCAGAACACTTGAGAATTCTTTTAATGTAATAATGTCCGGACTAACCCTTAAATATGCCCGTATTCTCTTGAAAAATCAGTCTCAAATAATATGGCGGTAAATCAAAATTTAATGTTGGATAAGGCGAGTTTTGCACACAACGGTGGTGGATTTGACGAGTTTTGGTAGAAACACAATACTAAATTAAAATTAAGTGCAAACATTTTCGATTTACTTCTCAATATTCGCGTTTGAGAATATTAATAAATGAGTTCTTGCAATGTTTGTATAACTATAAACCATTTCTGATTTCATTTTAGTTAAAAAAAGTAAATTTTCGCAATTTTTTCACCAATTTCGCATAAAGATATGAATGAATAACTTCTTTCATAATTTTTTTAACTAAAATTGACCAGTTGTCATATCACATACATCTTATGACTTGTAAAATGCACATTTTTTGTTCAAAATGTAATACTAATAACTAATCTTCAAAAACAAGCATATCAAATTCTAAGCTCTCCTTCCTCACTATTCAAGAAACTCTCACAAACAGCATCTACTTCTTTATCGTTATAGGCAATAGTGTTTTAAGATATTAAAATCTTGTAAAATACAGGCTTTCATTTTCCTCTAGTTATCACCATCTTTAACTTTTTCCCCTTTACTTTTACACCTACATCTAAATTCCTTGCAATAAGCATTTCTAAGGTTTTGTCTCGCTTCAGAATGGTCTTGCCTACACACAAATCAGAACGATAATTTGCCTTTCACTAGAACTTTGCCTGTGGTAAAACGTTGTAAAATAATATGTTTAGAAGCCTTTAATTTAAAATGCCAGGATCCTGGTGACTTCAATCCCTCCTTTGCAGCATACTTCCAATCTTGTACATATACATATATATATGCCTAGCCCGATTACCTTTCCATGATTTTTATAGATTTCAAAATATTTTTCAGGCTTACTGATAGTGTTTCTCATTCCTATTTCTTTCTCTATTATCCCGAAAACACGATCGGGAGGAATGAATGAATGGCCAAGAAGAGGAAAGATCATTTATATCACCTGTGCGTTCTGTGGTGCTTGAATAGCGAGGCCATTTATTACACATGCCTATCATAGTGGTGTATTTTTTGTCCACAGCAGCCATCTGCAAATAGCCTAACTTTCTTAAACACAGAAAAATTGGATGTGCACAAATGACTGGATACTGCTGACAAAATTTCGTTTGAGCCTTTAGGACGTTCATTTTCTGTCCAAACAAAATTACAAACATGCTGTTTTGTCAGTGTTGTCTTGGATGAACCCTGCACAATGGAGAAGTTATACATGTATAACTGCCTGCTGAAGTATGCTGCTTGATCCTGTACTTTTGACAGTACTATATTTTTCTGACAGTCAAATGAAAATGTTGCCACTTTATCATCTTCTTTCAGGAGGTAAAAATGTGTCTTATCTCTAAGTTTATGTATTTCTTTATCTATCAAAAAATCAGAACGTTTAGTTTTATCTGTTTCCAATCTTATTTTCTTGTCATAAGAAAGATAAAGTGAGCATACATCAGAAATAGGGCTTTTGAAGCCTATATTAAATGTTGCATTAAAAATATTACGAAAGAAGCTCTTAGACTCTTTCAAGAATTAGATGCTTCTGCATTATACATACGTCTCACTTTATTAATGCTTAATTCCCTTGGTAAGTATTGCCGTGTTGATGTTTTCCTCCGACAATAATGGACGTCAAGTACTTTAAACTTCTGTGAATTTAATTACAGATTATCTCTTATTACTATTTTTGTGACACCCTGTCTCCACCTCGAAATTCCTTTCGCGTCACTCCAGTTTCAAGGTGTCTTTTGTACTCTGTCTTTTGTACTCTGTCTTTTGATATTTGCAAAATGTCCAGAAAAGTTTTCTGACACGCCTGAACTGGCAGACCTTGTACACTTTCACGCTATACTTTGTTGTAAAACCCTTCCGAGAATCGTCTTTGACTGCACGCTGCCGTTTAGGTATATCATTGAGCAATACAGAAGTTGAAGGATAGGTATGGGTACTATTAGAATTTAACTGAACATTGTTCGTTGATCCGTACAGCAAGTCGTTTAATTTTTGCTGTACAAACAATTTGAATGCACTTCTAGCGGCAGGTGATAATTTAGCCACGTCGGTAGCAGGCTTTTGAAAAATAACACATCTGGATTATCGAACTCCAAGTCAGCCGTGCATTTTGTTTTAATCTGGAGATATAATATTTAATAAAATATTTGAGCAACTTATAAGAAGTTAAGCACTGCTTTTAAAAATCTTTAAGATATGTAGCTATACTCCAAACTTCCATTTAGCCCGTTAGTTAAACAGTTTCACAGGAATTAATGCTTTATATATTCAATGAAATATTTCTGCATAGTACTGCAATGCACATTAAAATTATTTTAAAAGCTTCTACTTTCAGTATTTTAAAATACGTAAAAGATTGATGTTATGTAGTTTTCCACCACTTAAATGGAAACCTTCAGCAAAACTTAGTAATTCTTATAAAATTAGCATACCCGTTTTTACTTCATCTACATGTTAGATAAAAAAGGGTTGTACTCCAACCAAATATTCCATTGCCTCTCGTCAAAGGAGTTGCTTCAAATTCTGGCTTTAAAGCACTAAATATTTTTGTTAGAAATTATTTAAAGGAAAGCCTACTTGACGTAGCTACATTAATTCCTTCATGTTTCACAGTCAGCTGTTACTGCTGATTTTTACTGTCTCTGCAGCCTACCTATGTTAGAAGAGGAAACTGATATTGAACTGCACTAAATTTCGAAGGCGAGTTTTCACAGGAAATACGCTTTTTCAGATTGCCGAAGCATTTTAGAAAGGTCTCCTTATGGGGGTGGAGGGATGTCTGAACAACGTAGCTAAAGATACGTTATTTTTCAGTTTTGTATCTTTCATGGATATGACACGATTTACACAACATTCCATGCCATCTCAAACTAATCTTTACGTGGATGAGTTGTGTTTAACTTTTATTTATTTAAAAGCAGCTCAAACGATTTTTTTATTAAAATACCAAATGTGTGTGACATTAACATACCAAATTAAGTGTATATTTCGAATTTTTCTCGGAATAGGCTGTGAACTCCTCTTTACTTTTAGTGAGTATTACAAAACTTTATTTAACTGGAAAACCAGACAAGATAAGTAAAAGTATATTTCAGGGAACTCTTAAGAGGTTCAAAGACACGCATTTCCCCCAAAGTAACGTTTTTATAGCGGCAACCGTTTTCGAAATACTTCATACCACAATATATTTATATTTTGCCAAGTTAAGTACATTTGACGGAAGTAGTATGACAATTCGTGACTAACATTTTATCTCCAGGTCCCGAGACAAACAGAGTAGTAACAGCTGACTGTCTTGTGTATGTATGTTGAGATTATTAATTCCACTAAAATAGAAATAATTTCTAGCCTAACATTTTATCATTCTAACGAACGTAAAGAAGGTTGTTCATAGAAATTTCAAGATGCACATTTATACGCTCTAGCGACCACGGCTACGAGGATTGCATAGTAATGATAAGACGACGACGACGATGATGATAATAATAATAATAATAATAATAATAATAATAATAATAATAAACAGAACGAATCCTTCACATGCAGGTTTTGAAACATATTTCGCATAACGCCTGTTATATCTACCGAGTGACCCTGAGAAGTTCTCTATTCTCACGTTTTAACGTTTGAAAGCTTGTGGTGGTGGCCACGGTGATCACTTTGAACATCTGATTTGACAGTGGATGACGGCACTAAAATAAACAGGAATTTATCTTCTCGTACAGAGAGTGTAGTCTTAGGTGAATGTAATGTCACTGATGACGAATGATGGCGCACGATATATGCGCCACGGATAGTACCCTGACCGCGCGCGTAGAGTTAACTGCGGGATACTGGTGTGAGTGCGTGTCGGCCCGTTAACCTCGCCACTTGGATTGGGGTCTTCTGCCAGTCCACGCAATGACCACGCAATAAACTCTTTATATGCCGCCTCCTCGTATTTTTTGTAATTTCGGCCCCAGAAGATACCTTTCGGGGGTTCAAGTAACTTCCCCCTCGAGAATATTCCCCTTTGTATGCGGGGTCTATATAAGGGACTGTTAGCGCCCGGTCAGTTGATTAAGAAATTGAGTTTAAGCAGTTAAAAGTAGACAGTTAAGGCTGACAGTTCAGGGTGATGGTTGTGTTATCTTCTGAATGTATGACGGTAGTGATTCAGGTGCAACGTGGTGTGCTACACTGAGTGTTTAAGTGATAAGTATATTGTGTCTGTGGGTGTTCGTCGCGATGATGCCTGAGAATAAGATATTGGACTGGATGGTCCCAAGAGAAACGAAGCGACGGCCGACGTCGGCAGCAGGATTGATTCCGTCTAGACGAGGTTACGCCCGGAGCTTCAACGAACTCCCGGGGATCTGCAGGGTGATCCTGAGGAAGAATATGGTTGTGGCCGCAAGAAGCGAAGTGGATGTGAAGGCGTAGCCTGAAGGTAAGTACTAAAGGAAACTAGTTTTAGACCAGAAGACACCATTGAATGGAATATGCGTTTCAATGTGCCCTTGCCTGCCTTGTCTAGTTTTCCTCTACAGGGAACAGTTTTGTGTATTTAAAGCACTGAGCTGGTTTTCAAGAGCTATAAGATGTACATTTAATGCGATTTTATGTTATTTGGTAGCTCTGTTATAGTTTGTTTTGTGTTGCGGATAGCGAGTTTTTTTCCCAGAGCTCTTTTGCATTGGATTTTTGGTGCAATAAGAGTTGTATATGTTGCATAGGATGATATTTGAATTTATAATTCTTTACTTCTTGTGAGTAGTTAGAGCTGTTCAGCATTTTGAACGTTACAGGTAAATGTGGCTACTGCAATGTGAATATCTCTTTGTATCTTCAAAGGAAGTTTGGTTTTTGTTAAAAAGTGTACGGTAGAAGTTAAAGGTTTGCATTTAAAATAATGTTTTATAAAAGAATGGGTTAATATATGATCTAATAATTGCAAAAATACTGACGTACACTGTATTGTGATCGGAACTTAATTTGTGTAGTGCAGATGGTGTATTACAACATTTCTACATTCAAGCCGTCATCCGTGTTTAGTGGTTACCATGCTAGCTTCTAGGTCTCGAGATCGCGAGTTCAAACTCGGCAGAGGTCTTGCTTCGGAAGGGAAGTACAGCCGACGTTTCCGTGTCGTAGATTTACGGCACGTAAAAGAACCTCAAGCCTGGTAAAGAGGCCTCTGAACAAAATTACCGGTCTTTCACGCCCAATGTAGAATGGGACGCTAAGGACCACAGCAGTTAAAGAGCGTCCATAAATAAGAGTCAATTTTGTTTTCTGCATTGAAGAAGTTAAGAACATTTTGAAGTACCGCCATCAGCTGGGTAATATGTTGACTGTTGTTGCATTATTTCCCTACTGTTGATATGTTACATTGTGAGGTGTGTTGTCCAATTAACTGATTGTGTCTGAACCCAATCGTGGATGCTTACAATTACGACCAGCTCCTAGCAGATATTTACTTTTTATTTCATGTAGATAGTATTGCGATGTCAGTTTAATTCAACACCGGTGCCACACCCACCTATATGACGTCGTCGGCTCAACCTACCATCGCGCCAGCTAATGTCACATCATATTCCTAATTATGAACACGAGAGTCTTAGATTTCTGGTGGAGTTTATCTTGTTTTAGGCAGTGCACGGGTCTTTTTCTATAAGGTTACAACGGATTAGTAAGAAGGCTTAGCGGCTGGATGCGACAATTAGCTGTAACTCTGGTTCCAAAGCTACTTTAATTAACTAAGTTCCACTCTACACTGCTATACGCGTTAGAAGCTTTGTTTAGCGAGCGCCTGACAGGTTGTCTGGTTTTGAAGAGGTCCCTGGTCCATGACTGCGTGGCCGACTCTGAACGGATTATAACCAGGTTAATAAAATTACTTAAGGAGCCAAATGACAAAGTGTCAAGTGGCAAAACACGTGACAAACAATAGGAGAGAGCAACTCGCCAAAAGGCTTTCTCTATATAGACCTGGATGGTGCTCAGTAAACGTTTGGATAGGCGCTTACCTCAGTGCTTGCTTTGGTTAGCACCTTCCTAAAACAATCAGCAATTTGCCGAACAAACTGCAATCGGTATATCTTGGATTGCAGGATCCAAATTGATGACATCCTTATCCGAGAGAATAACATGGTCATTTTATTGTTCCCAAAACAACAGTTTCCTGAAGTCCACAACCTTCCAAAATCACATCCGTCATATTATTGCCCAAAAATGTGTATCATTACCTTTATATATCGTTGCAGTAACTATATTTATCGCAACAGCAACTTTATGTATCCAGAAACAGCCTACCTGGAATGTAGTAAAATACAGTTGTAGTTTTTATTCTGGATATTTAATGCTCTGTTTGAATTATAAGAAGCAGTTCGTGGTAAAGCACTCGTATTTTCATCAATATTGCTGACCTTTTCTACTGTTAATAGGATTTTCGTACTGTGAGTATTGTAGCCAGGCACTTTGACATGAATATGAGCTGCTAGTTTTATTTTTGTGGCTAATAACACATCCCATTATAACTGTAAAGGCGGTGTAGCGGTTCGTAAGGTTATTAATTAATTGCTTGAATATTCCACGTGACGTTATTCATTAATTGCTTGAATATTCCAAGTGCAAATTTTTATTTCACTGTCAATCTTGATTGCCATTATTTTGTGATTAAAATAGGAAGCAGTTGAATTAATGTTTGGATAAGTCACTGCAAAGGGAGACTAATAGTTATATTGTTAATTATAGCATTAAATGCGGCATTTTTTCGATTGAAATTTAATTGAATTAGCATGAATGTTATTAGATACTTGATCTTTTTGACAATTTAAAAGCATGTAGAAAAGATGATTTGGAAGAGTGACTGCTATTGGTTGGCGGTACAAGTAAGCACAAGTATTTTCAGTGGTATTAACACATTTCTGAATGGTGGTGATTTGATGTGTTTGGTGACTTGGTTTGTTTGTTAAACTTAGCTAACTTGCTGTAATTGTTTGTGAAGGGGACAACACTTACATTTGGCAATGTGCTGCTCTTTGCAGAATATGGGTGGCAAATTGTCAGATTTGCTGCAATTTACTGGTAAATGACGGCTGCCATACTTTACGCAACGAGGCTGCCTGTGACAGTAATTCTTTGAGTGTCCATACTCTTGGCAGTTTGAATACTGTATAACAGCTCGCCAAGCTTCTGTTGGCTCTACCATAACTGCTGCATAGTATAATCTATATAGCTGGTAATGTTTACATTTAACGGGTTTGGTTCAATACCAATAAAGAAAAGAGACAGTGTAATTTGAATGCCATGACAATACACAGGAAACATTTTTGTCTTTTTATACCAAGTGATTTTAATTCTTCCTTTACTATAGCTGTGTCACATGTAGAACGCAAACCACGAATTACCAATCAAAACTTGCGCTGATTTTTAAGCTCAGATGTGTGATAATCAGCTTTATAGTCAGTAAAATATTCTGTTGCTTTCTTGTGGCTTTCAATTGATTGAAAACAAAATTTACTTTTTTTCTATTGCTAGGTATGTACGTATGTCGAAGTTTAAGTTGACAACATCTTTTAAGGCAGTGTTGATATTAGTAATATTACGTAGGCACGCTTGTGGTTTTGATGGCTTTTCGTGTTTCTCGGTGAAGATTTTGTTTTTGAGATTCACCAAAAAGATGTTCCAGAGGTGCAAAAGGATTCTTTATTGAAAACGGTGAAACGTTGAGGCTAGCATGGTTCTTCTCTGAGTTGCAGGTTATATCCCGGTTCCTCCATGATGTAGTAGACCACGGATTAAGTGGGTTGCTTCTTATACAGTACGAATTTAAACTTCAATGTAGCTAGTGTTCTCGTCCAATGTAAAATAACTATCACTTACGCAGGCACTTTTCCTGAGGAGATGATCAAAGCTACAGCAAAAAAGGCAGTCACGGGGTCTGTGATGCCTAAATAAACAAATAAAATTACAGGAAATGACTTTCCGGTTTAGACGAGAATATACAGCATAGAGATCCTTCATAGGGACGGATTTTACACTTCCAATAATGGTATTACATGCTTTTATAACTCATTCCTACCCTCTTTAGTCATAAAGTGAGTTTACAATTAGAATATCTAGAAGGGCCCCGTTCCTTAGTACTGCAGTTGCTAAAGACCCCTCAACAAGAATACTTGGTTTCAAAATTAATCGAAATGGAAAGAAAATAGACCGAGGTTCTGTTTCTTATTTTCGTATTTCCACAACTCTCAAATACTTCTTTACTATATCAGCAATTTTTATTTGGTAGCTCTATTTAATAATCGCTTCAATTTCAACAACTTTGTTCGTCTTCGTTGTAAAACTGTTGAAATGAGATAGTTTGTGTGATATTCAACCTTCTTTAAAACTACTGCCCTAAAAGTTCAGTTGTCAACATATTCGTACACTGTTATTTTTAGTTATTTCTCAGTGTTTGCCTATATATCTTTGATTTAATTAAGGATCTCAGAATAATATGTTTTCAGTATGTTACCCGCTTACACCCTTCAATGGACTGCAATGACATATTGGAAAAATCAGTATAAGGCTGGACATTACGTTGTAGAGAATCTAAAAGAACGTTATCCATGCTACTCTACTTTTAAAGCAGCAGTGCCAATTTCAACTCGAAATGAAAAATTGATTCACCAAATTTCTAATCTACGAGAGTTGTTATAGGTGGATGAATTCTTTAAAATCAAAAGTTAAGGTACTTTATACCTTACACAACGAAAGGGAGACAACTCGCACACTTCAACCTACACAAATCCATTGTGCGTACCACGCACGGTAGGAAGGGACCACAGGAGGCTATAGGCTGCAGTCAGACAGGCCATAGAAACGCGTGAAATTGCTCACAGTTCTAGACTCGAATACCAGTCACACTGTTAGAGTTTCCTAGAGAGGGGATGAAGCAGCCCTATAGTGTCCGTGGGGAGTACTCTTCCCTTTGAGCAAGCGTTCGCGCCATCTGTCCGGTACCTCCATATGCCATGAACTCTAGAATCATACCTGTAAGATGAGGAGGAAGCGAAATAAATCGGAAACAATGGAAAGGAGTTCGTGATAATGAGACACTACTCCAAAATTTGTGTTCCAACAAGGGAAAAACCACCAAAAAACCAAGGTCAGAATGGGTGGTTGAAGGGAATCAAACACCGAATTTCCCGAATGTGAGCCTCACACGTTACCGTGGAGCCATCTCGCTTGGGAAATTCGGAGATAATAGGACAGAACAATATGACGTGAAAATTACCGGTAATACTGAATATAAAATAGTAGTATCAACGTGTTAATTATACGATGAGCATTCAGAACGTTCTGTAACCAGCCTATTTGTTGGACAATAATGGTTAGAAAAATGTAGCTAATACGGCTGGAAACAGCTGACTTTAAGCTATCAAAATATGCATATGGCCTCGGGAAGCTGTGAACAAAAGAACAATTCAAAAAGTGAGGAACTTGGTGACGGAAAATCGACATATTACCAACTAATGAAATGCTAAGTACGGAAGTCGGTACCAGTGTTCGCAGCGTTGACTGTGTACTCCATTAACATTTAAAGCTGCGAAAAATATATGCGAAGTCAGTTCCGCATTTTCTAACCAATAAAAAGAAAAAGAAGAGAAAGGAATGTGGGAACTTCTGAGTATGTTTCCAGCTAATGGCCCTAAACATTTAACAGATGTATGCACTAGTGATGAGATTGTTTTATTATTAGCTGATTTTAGTGTGGATTAGCTCGTTGTAAACAGTGAAATTAGTTATCAGTAAAATCTTTCAAAGGTTTTGGATTAAGGGTAGTTATTACTGCACAAACTCCAACTAGCTAACACACAGTGTACGCACATGTACAGATAATTTCATAACCAATGTCGAACTGGAAAAGGGTTCAGCTAAAGTAGTTTCAACATTGGTATCAGATCATAATGCTATACACTTTGCTATCGCATAGCATAATAAAATAATAAAATAAAATAAATCTTTAGTATATCATTCTGTTGTTTGGTTGCCTAAACCAGGATGTATATTCCAAATGTGTCATTTATTGAATCAATAATTATTACATCATTTGTTTCTCTTCATAATTGAAAAGATAATTATATTGTTAACCTACTAAACAAAAGTAAAACAAATAGATAATAATGATAATGAAATAAAGCAAACTAAAGGTACATGAACAACTAATTCTAATAATACTCCCCACTATTACCACTGGAAGCCAGAAGCTCTTCCAGCTGGTTGTCACTTGGCATCTATTACCCTTTTACTTTCTGATAATTACACGTTTAACTGCTGGTATCTGGCAGTGTTAAATAGTGGTAATAGCATCCATCTTAATCTAAACGCGCATTTAATTCTTGTAGTTAATGTTTTATTTCACAATAGTTTCTTTTAAATATTGTAACTAATCCTTGAATAATTCCATTCACTAAATTTCCAAATCCTTTAATACATATTTTCATTCACTTTTAAAGTTCCTAAATATTTCTTTATATGTTTATTTATCAATAGATTTAATCATTTATATCCTGTAATAGAATCATATTGTTTGTTTAGTCTAATACACAGCCTAATTATTTACTACTTTGTACTTTGACCTTCATCTTCAAAAGCTATGTCTATAATATATTTATGTTCAATATTTAGGCATCCACCAGTGACTTCACTTTCTTCTATTTCTAATTTACTTAATGCTCACTATTACCTTTCACTTTTGCTTATTTTTAGCTTCACAAACTTTCACTATTCCACTCACACTATTGGGTACCTTATTCTATCCTTCCTTACTTTTCACTTATCACTTTACTTGTTTCACTACACTTCACTCTTTAGCAAGCCTTCTCCTTTCCAGATCCAGTAGTTAGCTTCATACTTTCCCCCAATCTACGCTCGACTCCCAGCTCCTCCTCTCCTGTTATCAGCAACTGTTCCATATCCCCGGCTACGCTGCACTCCCCTCCACTCATCTCTTAATCTGGTCCTTTCTATCCCCTACTGCAGGCATGTTGTTCCATTCCCTTCTACTCCACTACTCCCTTCTGCACCTAACTCTCCATATTTCCATCTACACAAAGTACAAAACAAGAATGAACATGGGCTTAGCCAATACAGTGATGGCAGTCTCTCGGCGTTGCCAGTCGCACAGCGATGGAAGATATATGTGTCTCCCTTACGCGTAATGCAAACTGAATCGAGTTATCGCTCCGAGATATTGTAGATACAAAAAAGGATATCCTCAAATTCACTATTAAGAACAGAACAGAAGCTAGAAAAAACAAAATGTACGCAGGTAGCTAGCTGAAATACCCGTCGTTGGTCGTGGTTTGACGGTTTATCCCTACAATATTTAGCCTTAGGTTGCATTTATCCACTAGCCTTGTGTATTTTTAGAGGCATTTAAAAACTTTTGCACAAAATACTTAAACAAAAAGTTGAATAAAACTCTCAGGACTCTATGAGCAACAAAAAATAAAGATAATGAGGAAACACTATGCAAAAGCACAGCAGAGCAACCACAAATACCCAGTTTGTAATGATGATATCTGTAAATGCAGCTGAGTAACTTCCACTTTGTCACATTCGGGCTGCTTCATTGTTACTTATAGAGAAAATCTCTGTTGGGAAGAAATAATAGCAGTTAAAGTAACTTGAGTATAATCTTGTTGATTCTCAGTAAGCAACATGCACGAAATTATTAAGAAAACACACGAAAGACAAAATAATGAAAGGCCAAACGAATATATAGATACAAAGAAAAGAAGGAGAACAATAAGTAGTAGTACTTCGACTGATTTGATGCTGTTACTGTGTTCCATGTCAACTGTCACTTTACATTATGTCACTAAGTTTTTGTGTTTCTGCATATAAAACATCACAATCTTCTCATGGCGAAAGAAACCCATTGCTTACAAAAAATGAGAAGCTACAAATTATAGTAAGAAAATATTCTAGTATTGGAGTATGATCGCAGAACGAACGATTACTTACTACTATGACTTCTTTATTACTCTTATGTTAGCAAAGTTTGAGCACGATAGAGACTTTTGTAATTAACGCGATTGTGTTGTATGTTTTTGTTATATTTTATATGAATACGCTTGGGCTTCAAGTAGATGAAAAGCTCCGCTGGAGAAAATAAATAAAGGTCATGCTATCAAAGTTAGCTCAGCTTGCTTTGTCATAGGAAACTTAAAAACCCTGCTCAAACAAGATGCCTTAAGGACAGCATATTTTGCTTACTTTAACTACCTGTTACGATAGAGAATCATCTTCTGGGGTAATTCGGCACACAGCAAGCAGGTATTTGCGTTACAAAAAAGGTCATACATATTATTTGTTGTGTTGGGTTTCGTCATTCCTGTAGGCTCTTATACAAAACCAAAAGAGTTCTTACTCTTACTGATGAATACATATATTGTCTCTTGAGCCAACTTTGAGGTAATTATGATAACTTCATAACAAAGCGTGCTTGCATGAGCACGATACAAGGTATGCAGACGATTTGCATAGACCAGCAAATAACTTAAAACTGTTCCAAAAAGGATGTACGGACTGTGTCAGATTATCTTTTCCAGTCAGGCGTCCAATTGAGAAGCCAGATGCACCACAAACATGGAGTTTGGACAGTCACTCTCAGAAAAATTGCTCTGTAACATAGGAAAAACAAAATAATCTGTACAAAACGAGAAGGAATCTGAGGAGGAGCTAGATAACGCTGGTGAAAGTCGCTCAGCCAAAAGCACTAGAGCCAACATGTCTAGTTCAAGTGCCGATCGGTCTCGCTATAGACTACGGTTCCTAATTTTCAATTGCGCTGTTAAAAGTTATTAAGTACTCATCGTTTATAGTATTATAGCTGAGCAGGGCTAAAGATTTTTAACCAGACTGTCCAAAAACCCTGTTTCTACAATGTTCGGTTATTTAGTTAAGTCAAAAAGCAGATATTTATGAGGGATGCTGAAAGACCTTAACTATTCTACAGTAGCATCAGCGGTATTGTGTTTACGTTCGGTCTTTCCAGGTCATTGGAATAATCCGTCTTTATCACA
This sequence comes from Deroplatys truncata, assembly GCA_030765065.1. Taxonomy (NCBI): domain Eukaryota; kingdom Metazoa; phylum Arthropoda; class Insecta; order Mantodea; family Mantidae; genus Deroplatys; species Deroplatys truncata. The sequence goes on from CM060981.1 coordinate 273,914,081, forward strand.
AAGTAAACTTTCTGCATACAGAAACTTTTAATTTACATAACTACTTCACTATATGTTATGCACCTAAACTGAAATTATACGGAATGCATTCACTGCCATGTTTACATAATTATTGTTATTGGTATTATCGTCTTAGTTTGAAAGGTAGCGTGATGAAAGCCTGCCCACTGAACTCCGCGCCAAGCGGCCGGGGCAAATGTGTATGCTACATTGCCGCATCTTGCGTCACGCTGTGTCTCGTTTCTCTCTGTCTCTGTCACACTCACAAACCATCTGCCAACGAAGCGCTCTTGCTGGTGCTCCATTGGCTTGCTTCAGATTTCTTCTCATTTCGTACGGATTATAGTATCTTTTGAGCGCGCAAAGAAATTAGCCATAGGGTCTGGCACAGCGAGCCGATTCGCGTGTTCAACTGTACAACCGTTGCACTTATCTCACTGGCTGATCAGCGATAGGCCAACCACGCCTAGCCCCGCCTTATGTTCATCCTATTTTGCGGTTACTCTAACTCCTTTAACTATTCGCTATCAATCTAATCTTTCTCTTCTTCAGTCTATGTTCGTATGTATGCTACTTAAAGCTCCCTTCTGCTGCCCCTATTATTCTTTCCGTAATCATTTTTCAGATCTTTTAACTTCTATTTGGGATGTAATTATATGTTCTATAGGTACTTCTATAATCCATATATCTTCCCACACTAGTCTGCTGATTTTATTTGCCAAGTTATCTAGATATTTATATAATATATGTTTCTAATAATAAATCCGACTTGATGTCCTTCAAAAGGTCATCTTTCTTCGTCTATTTCATTATTATTTTTGGGCATTCAAAGTGCATATGCTCCGTTGTTCCGGCTACATGATATATGCTGCATCTACACTACGTGATCAAAAGTATCCGCACACCTGGCTAAAATGACGTACAAGTTCGTGGCGCCCTCCATCGGTAATGCCGGAAGTCAATATGGTGTTGGCCCACCCTTAGCCTTGATGGCAGCGTTCACTCTAGCAGGAGTACTTTCAATCAGGTGATGGAAGGTTTCTTGGGGAATGGCAGCCCATTCTTCACGGAGTGTGGAGCTGAGGAGAGGTATCGATGTAGGTCGGTGAGGCCTAGCACGAAGTCGACGTTCCAAAACATAGTAAAGGTGTTCTATAGGATTCAAGTCAGGATTCTGTGCAGGCAAGTCCATTACAGGGATGTTATTGTCGTGTAACCACTCCGCCACAGCCCGTGCAGCATGAATAGGTGCTCGATCGTGTTGAAAGATGCAATTGCCATCCCCGAATTGCTCTTCAACAGTGGGAAGCAAGAGGGTGCTTAAAATATCAATGTAGGTCTGCGCTGTGATCGTGCCATGCAAAACAACAAGGGGTGCAAGTTCCTTCCAGGAAAAACATGACCATACCATTACACCACCACCTCCGATTTTCACTGTTGGCATTACACGCACTGGCAGTTGACGTTCACCGGGCATTCGCCATACCCACACCCTGCCATCGGATCGCCACATTGTGTACCGTGATTCGTCACTCCACACAACGTTTTGCCACTGTTCAATCGTGTAATGTTAACGCTCCTTACACCAAGCGAGGCGTCGTTTGGCATTTTCCGGCGTGATGTGTGGCTTATGAGCAGCCGCTCGACCATGGAATCCAAGGTTTCTCACCTCACACCTGTCATAGTACTTGGAGTGGATCTTGATGGAGTTTGGAATTCCTGTGTGATGGTCTGGATAGATGACTGCGTATTACTCTTTACGACCCTCTTCAAATGTCGGCGGTCTCTGTCAGTCAACATACGAGGTCGGCCTGTACGCTTTTATGCTGTACATGTCCGTTCAGGTTTCCACTTCACTATCACATCAGAAACAGTGGACCTAGGGATGTTTAGGAGTGTGGAAATCTCGCATACAGACTTCTGACACAAGTGACACCCAATCACCTGACCACGTTCGAAGTCCGTGAGTTCCACTGAGCGTCCCATTCTGCTGTTTCACGATGTCTAATGACCACTGAGGTCGCGGATAATGAGTGCCATGTAGTAGGTGGCAGCACAATACATCTAAGATGAAAAACCTATGTTTGTGGGTGTGTCCGAATACTTTTGATTACATAGTGTATTATTTAAAACTTTTTTAATTTTGTGCCAGTATGTTTCATATGAGTAATGTCCGGTCAGGTAATGTATTGCACCTGCCTTATTATTGAATCTAGGAGTCATAGTATTTTAATCAGACGTTTATGTTGTATTACTTCCTTGAGTGCATTTTAGTTCTTTATTACTTACACCAGATAAACTGGATTGGTCTGTACAACATTGTTAATGTGAATGATAAAGGAGAACATTTTTTATTGGTAATACAGGGTGCTTTTGCTTCTAGATTTCCATTACAATATGTTAACTGTAAACTAATAAAAAGGGTAGCAGTATACAGCACGTTACTCTGAAGAACTGCATTGTTTTAAGGGAAAATGTCTTTTGTACTATAATCATTTTGTACCTCGTGGAATGAATACAAGGGTATATATCCTAAACTTAAGAAATTGTGTAGAAATACTATCATATCTAGTAAAAGAAATTACCACTCTAATTTTATTGACAGTGCTAATAACAAACTCCAGTCTACGTGGTCCGTAGTTTATAAATTTTTAAATAACAAAATTAACTTACATTAGCTCTTGAACAGAAGATACATGGAGATAGCTTTAATCCTTTCTTGATATTATTTATGGCTTTGCTGTAAGTAATGCTCATTCTATGAAACCCTTAAATAATAAGCTTGATTTAGATTAAAATGTTACCTTTAAGAGCGTTTACGTTGAAGACGCTTATTGAGCTATTTTATCTTTAAGTAGTAGTAAATTCCTAGATATTTTATAGTAAATTAAGATAATTCCTTTATTTAAATATGTAGAAGATATGAATATGAATAATTACAGCTGAGTTTGTGTTATACCTGCTCTTTCGAAGGTCTCTGAAATCTTGATAAATAACGAAATTACTACTTACTTTGAATCAAATTCTCTAAGAGTAGATTATCAATAATATTTATATCTCTGTTTTGCATTATTGATGCAGTTACTACTTTTATTAAAAACTACCAAAATTGCCAGTAAAATTGACTCACTATATGTAGTCGAATTCTTGATTTAATCGAAGGCTGTTTCCATGCAGTTTATCAGGAAATTCTTGTTAATAGACTGAACTCCTATGGATTTAACACATACAGTGTTAATTTTATTAATTTATTATTACTACTAATATAAAACTATTAGTTTAATCGTAATATATCTGAATTTACGTTGTTTAAATATGGGATTCGAAGGTTTACCTAGGTCAATTCAACCACTTTGTTTATTGAACATGGCAATTAACGCTGTAATTAATGTTTGTCTTAAGTTGCCTACTGTTCTAGAAATCGCTTGAATATTTAAGTCAATAAAACTAAATGTAGTATTACAAGAAACAGGTTTGAATACTTATGAATGAAAATTTTAAAATTGTATTTCACCTTATCTTAAAACTCTTCCGCTACATAAATTTTGACCGACAATCAAGGCAACGTTGACGTCCAAAAATCCTGTTTACAAGATTGGTGATTTCAATAATTTAAATCTGTAAATTTTTATTGTTTTTCCTGGCGTTGCTGTGGATTTAGGTTGAAAACAATAAACGATATATCATGCATCCATCCATCCGTCCGTCCGTCTCTCCCTCCTTCTGTTCGTTCCTCCGTTGTTCATCCATCCCTAATCACATAAAATATACAAGATATATGTGAAATGTATAATTCCTATTAGAAATACTAACTATTTGTATATTCTAAACGGTTTTATCCAGATAATACATCAATTCTGTCTTCAAAAACGCGGCATTTATACAAATTTCACTCATTAAAATACAGAGTTTAAGGTCTATCGTCTTTGTTTTCCTCTATATTAAGGTTTGTATTTGAGACCAATTGGTGTTTGGTATGTTGTGAATAAAGATATATATGGAGTGAGTCTTCTTATCCTGCGGATTGGTAACTATGTAACCCTGAATTTTCCGACAATGCGAAATGCAGGTGCTGACACAGCATTCATCAGATCGCAGATTAGGGCTACGGTGGTACTCGCTGATAACGTGCTCTAGTAGCGCAGTGGTTAACATGCTGGAAAGTCATGGTGAAGGGCGGAAATTCCAATGATGCCTGCGAGTAAATGAGTTTTTTATTCATTTTTGTTCATGTTTCGAGAATGTTCTTGCAAATCATGATTTTTTCTGAATGCACCAGAAAGTGGAGTTGCTATAAATACGAAGTTCCAGCGGTTCGTACTCATTGAGGAATAATGTTTTCGAATAGGATGTTAGTATACGGGGAAGCGCAGCATAATGCAACGCAGGCATGTACCAACGTCTATACCAACAGAAGTCTCCGCAGACAACAATTCCTGCAGTTCACACGTTTTTTTGCGACTTACGAATCGCCTTCTGAAATCAGGAACAGTGCACAAGACACCACATCTCCGAAGAGATTACATCACCCTGTCTGTGACCAAGCAACGACGGATCGTGTTACTGACTATGTCATTCAGGATCCGTATTGTAGTACGAGGGATTTTCACAGGCATTTCAATATTAGCCAATTTTCCACGTGGAGAATACTACATCATGCGAAGTTTCACCCTTATCATCTTCAACTACACCAAGAGGTACTGCAGCCGAACCATGGGCGGAGAGTGGCGATGGCTAGGTTGATCGTACGACAAACTGAACAAGATTCACATGTTTTGGAAACTGTTTTATTTACAGACGAAGCAGGGTTACACAACATCCATTACTGAGCACTGTAGGCCCAAATTGAATGCTAGTTAAAATTCAATTCTATTTATGGACGCTCTTTAACTCCTGTGGTCCTTAGCGTTCCATTGTATATTGGGCGTGAAAGACCGGTAATTTTGCTCAGAGGCCACTTTATCAGGCTTGAGGTTCCTTTAAGTGTCGTAAATCTAGAATATGGAAGGAAGCCATGCTAAGGATTTTTAAGCTCAAAAAAATCCATCGCCCTCCAATGGTTTTGTATCCGCGACTTCGGGATTGGATGCGAGAGGCGGTCTTACATGTCCGATGGGGTTTTAACGTTTGAGCTGGTATTTTTGGTGATCATCTAATAGGCCCGCATTTTTATGATGGCCAACTCACAGGAAATCGCAATATCCACTTCCTACAACACCAGCTGCCTACTACACCGGATGAAGTGCCGTTGCAGAACCAACTATGTGTTACCAACATGATGGGTCGCCAGCTCATTCGGCCTATCGTGTAACGGCTTATCTCGATGCCACCCACCCTGAGCAATGGATCGGACGGCTTGGAGCAATAGGGTGGCCCCATTAAACTTCTTCTTATGGTGCTATCTTAAAGATATCTATACCAGAAGCGCACAATTACCCCTCAACAGCCCAGGGAATGCATCATCTTAGCTTGCCGTGACATCACACCGGCCATGTTGCGAGGGATAGGCTGGCGATGATGGTTAGATTGAGATTTAGCATCCGCTGGCATGGTGGCCAGTTGGAACACCTATTACAACTATAGAGGAAACGGATAAATTGTAAAGGTTTATCCGTGTGATGGTCCAGCATGATGTCCTAGTCACTGTTAAATGCACTACTTTGGGTACCAAAGAGGTTCACAACGATCATAATATGGCTTGCAAACGTTATCTAATTTGTGTGCACGTACTGCATTTGTAAACTCTTAGAACAATTTAGTGACTTTCTTTTGTATGAAACAATAGCTCTAAATAGTAAAATATTATTTAATAATGCCTTATGTTTGTAAGTTATAATTACAATGTTATATGCATTTATTTATGCTGTTCATTACAGCATATTATAACAAGTAACAATTTGTGTTTTAATCAAATTCACATAATTAAAATGATTAAGTGAAACGATACTTCCATGCTGAACCATCGGTTCTCTTTAAATTTACTAAACATAAAAAATTCCTTCAAGTGGCGGTGTTTGTACCTGGAACTTTCGTCACTTAATGCCGACGCGCACACCGTGGCGCTACGAGAGCAAGTCGCTGCATTGATAGAGGTGCAAAGCTGTCATTCCGGCCGAAATTGATACGACGGGATACAGGGGATGGTGTTTACAGCATAGGATGTATATATGTATGTTAGTATGTGTGTATATATATACACATTAAAAACGTAATCCTTACCTGCTCATGCTGCGGACAGCCTATTAAAAGTGGGGAACTTCGTTTTTATCAGATAAGTCATATTGCAGAAGGGTACATTTATTTTGCGGAACATGAGCTTCAGCCACGGAACATTAGCTGACTAAAATTAATTGATGTTTATGACAATTGAATGCTATTGGACGTATAAAATAATACAGCCAACACTACATTCCGTCCGACTACTAAAATCAAGTTTGCAGGTTTACGCGTAAATGTACGACATTTCCTTAGCTGTTACGGATATAAGGAGTTAACAACAGTAGTTCAGAATTTATGGATAATTTTTCTTTAATTGGCAATTAAGAAAATGAAACACAATTTCAGCAAACGGACATAATAGCATAGTTTTTTCATATGTTCGTTTAGTTTATATGTCGTTTAGAGTCTTATGAGACAGTGGAGAAAGGAAGCTAAACACCCGTTGCATGCGCCCAGTTCGGATTCGTGTGTCGACTCTTTCTGTAGTTCCCGTATCGGCCTCGTGAATTCCTTACCTTTCCCCTACACTGTCTCAAAAACTCTGAACAAACAATAAGGTTACTCCAGTCACAGTGAAGAATACGATATGGAAGCGATTTCCATTCTCCTTTCGTTTCTTGTCCTAAACCGTGCATTACAATAGAACCTCGTATTCTTAACTCAGAAAGCTACATTTGATATTTCTGTACGTCATATACAAGAGTTTATTAAAAATATATGCTAATAATTGTCTATTTTCAAGACGTTAGGTTCCACGCTCTTTATCAAGAAACAAAGCAGAAACACTTTACTCTGCAAGTAAAATGTGTGAAATGAGGTGGTGACCATAGTAGAATGTGACAGAATATGATATGAAGGAGGTGGATTGAAAAATGTGAAGAAGTAGAGGAATGTAATAAATGACTTCGTAACAGAGTATATGGAATTCCACCCATAAAACAATTTTAGCACATAAACTTTCATCTGTATTAATATTCCAGGAACACTTAAGTCGAAATTATTACTGGAGAGAAATTTATTTCTAATATACCTTAATTCCGAAAAAAATAAATATTTTACATAAATTACGATTTTAAGATCACACTATTACGAAAACCTGAAAAGAAACATTCGGCAACATCTAAATCCATTAGGAGTATAATATTTAAAGATCGTTGCACGCAAAAGTTTATAGTTTAGTTTAAAACTTTCGCTACAGCTTTATCCCAACAGAATACATTTATTTCCTCTACTTTGCTATTTGTGTTACAATCCTACTATTCACAATCGTTCCGGCATTATATTGATTTCAAAGTCACTCAGTACAAACAAGCGCGGTAGTTCTGTCATAACACCATTTATCACAACTAGTGCCTCCCCTAATTTCTCGTCAATGAGTGTATGCCTGATTGCTTAAAGGGTCACGAACATAGTAGTATTGCTGGAAAATATCAATGTTTCTATAGAACATTATCGTACGTAACCTATCACACAAATGCGGTGTAAATATTCTTTCACATATTAACGAGCGAAGCTTCAATTGGGTATAAGCTACATACTTTCAGGGTTGACCCAAATTGTGTTCAAAAGCGTGAAATTATGAAAATCGTACACTTCCAAAGATTTCAGAATGTACAGGAGGCAAAGAAACTAACCTCAGGGATTTTCGTAATGTCCAGATTGAGCCTAAAGACTCCGAACCGCCTGCGCTGTGTTTTTCCTGTCCGAGTCCTCGGCGCCCATTGCCGTCTGCCGCTATCATAGAAAGGCGCGGATGAAACCATACAACATTTTAAAACTACTTTCAAAGGCTTTACTTACCAACTTTACGAAAGGAGATGCTGAAACTGGTCACCGTCGTTGTCCATACACTTTTGGCACCTCTTTAGGAAACTACATCATGGAATTTTCCAAGCGATGACCGATGCCGTCTAATGTTTCTTCGGTAAGAACTGAACGCTGTCTTTTAGATTTCTTAGCCTGAACACTTCCTGTGGCCTGAAATTTACTGTAAAGTTCAGGGATTGTTGTACGCCCTGGAACTTTTATATCTGGAAATCTTTCTGCAAATCGTACTTTCACTTGGCAAGCTGACCTAGTTAACACACGCTGTGCAGTAGAAAGCATATACTGAGCCATAATATACTTTGTGACTAAGTACAGGACAAAATAATAAATAACTCGTAATAACTGAACCACATCACATCACCGTCAACTCAAAACTGCACTTCACAATGTACAGCTAAACCACAATAACGCGACTTTGTTTATAGCAGCAGGGCGTTATCATGTCTTATCATATTTCCACACGCCCAGTGGAAAAACACCGCCCAACCGGTAATATTGTTCATAAAATACCCCTCTGGGGTAACTTGAAACATAAAGTGAACAAGACAAACACCCTGGAGGAATTAAAACAAAATATCCGCCAGGAAATTTCTCAGTGTGAACTACGGCGAGTGATGGATAGTTTCCTAAAGAGGTGAAAATATGCATAGACAGCGAAGGTGGCCAGTTTCAGCATCTCCTTTCGTAAAGTTGGTAAGTAAAACCTTAAAAGTAGTTTTAAAAATGCTATATGGTTTCATTCGCGCCTTTCTATGATAGCGGCAGATGGCAACGAGCGCCGAGGACGCGGAACAGAAAGACACCGCGCAGGAGATTCGGAGTCTTTTGGCTCACTCTGTACTTTCCAATTCCTAGCCTAGCTACTGTAATTAATTAAAAGCACTGTCAGTAAGCAACATATTTGTAGGTAGTCAATTATCAACATATCTAACCAAGGTATTATATCAAACGCTAATTATGCTCTGTATACCAGCTGCTTTGTTTTATTAGTACTGTTTGTTAAGTGTTAATTATTTGTGTAATAACCAATATAAGAAACAGTTTTCATCAACTGTAACTCTATTAGGCGGCGCCGTGGCTGAGTGGTTAGACCGCTCGCCTCCCACCGAGGTGGCCCGGGTTCAATCCCAGGGACCTGCATGTGGGATTTGTGGTGGACGAAGCGGCGTCTGGGCGGGTTTTCTTCAGTTTCCCGCGCCATTCATTCCACCAACTGCTCCATCATCACCTTTCCTTTCATCCATTTCACCAAAATTTCGTTTCATCTACTTCCTTCATCCCAAGTGCTAGGCTACCACAGAATTTGAGGTATGGAGTATGCGTTTTTATGGGCTGATATGGAAACCGTGAATGAATGATGATTCTGGCAGGAGAATAGGCCCATTCTGTGATTTGGATGAGGACTAAGTACATATTTTGGTGGAATGTGTACAGTGAGAGAACCAGCGAGCAATTAAACTCAAAGAAAAATTCTTAACTCCGTCAAGAAAGAGATTGCCATGTTCGGAGCTACTGGCTGACCAGAAGAACTGGCAGAACTGCGCGAAACTAGGTCAAATTTGTTTAGTTAGTGAAAGGTAATTTATCTCCGTTTTCCTTTTTCTTGTTCTTTTTCGTTTTGTTGTTGCTGTCTTTGTTTATTTTATCACCATACCTTATATCTTAAATATACATGTATGGTCAATGACCCATGCACTAAATACTTGTGTAATAACTTCAATAACTTGAAAGCAATAAAGATAACTTATCTATATAGATAGACGAGGAAAACGAGGGTAGATGCCAGGCTGAGAGAGCCTTGAAGGAGGGAAATGTGTTTATATGGTAGAGATAGGGAAAACGAGGAGAAATTGGAGGTAGAGGGTGCCTGAAGGAGGGTGAACGCCCTTTATATGATAGAGGTAGGGAATACGAGGAGAAATAGTAGGTTAGACAGAGGTTGAGGAGTAAAGTATACGTTTATTTGGAAAGATATGGAAAACGGGGAGAGATGCTTGGCTAGACAGAGGCTGAAAGAGGGGAAAGTGGGTTTATACGGTGAGATAGGATACCAAGGGGAGATGCTAGGCTAGACAGACGCTGAAGAAGGGGATACGCTTTATATGTGAGACGTAAGGAATACGAGGGGAGGTGCCACGCTAGACAGATCTTAAAGGTAGAATACGTTTATATATGAGAGGTAGGGTATACGGCGTGAAGTGCTAGGCTAGACAGAGTTTGAGGACTACAGTATGCGTTTGTACGGGTAAGATAGGCAATGCATGGGGAAGTGCTAGCATAGACAGAGGTTGAGGAGTGGAGTATGCGCTTATATAGGTAAGATTGGGAAAACGTAGAAATATGATATGCTAACAGGCTAGGAGCCTGGAAAAGACATTTATATGTCAGAGGTAAGGAATACGCTGAGAGATAATAAGCTAGACAGGGTTAAAGGTAGAATGGGGTTTATATGAGAGAGATAGGAAGCCGTGGAGAGGTATTAGGCTAGGAGGGTTTGAATGGTAGAGTATGCGTTTATATGGAGAGACGGGGAAAACTGAGAGAGATCCTATACTAGGAGAGGGTGGAAGGAGTAGGAAATGCGTTTATATTGGAGAGATAGGGGAAACGAGAGTCGATGTTCGGCTAGACAGAGGTCGAGGAGTAGAGTATGCGTTTATATGGAAAACGATTTGGGAAACTTGGAGAGATGAAGGCTAGACAGATGCTGAAGAAGGCGAATGCGCTTTATATGTAGAGGTAGAGAATACGAGGAGAAGAGGTTGAGGCGTAGAGTATGCGTTTATATGGAAAAATATAGGGAAAACGAGGAGAGAGGATAGGGAGGCTAGTGTTGAAGTATGTGTAATGTTCGTCCATGCATAACATCATCTAACGTTATTGAAATCAAGCACTTATACTGCAAACAAAGGCTATTTTGCGCTCTAACGTCTTGGATTCCCGGAATCACGTATCCTAAAGAGCTGGACGGAAGCCGTCGATCGATGAATGCAATTATTCCAATTGAGTATTTTTTATTGATACAGTATAAAAGAGTAATTCGGATTGTATCGTATATATGTAGGGTAAACTAGTTAGTATCACCGGTGTCCATGGTAATTCAAAGCAGCGATTCGTACTAGAGCTATTTAAGGTAATTCCGCATGATTCGGGCAGTATGACAAGTATTTAAGTCATTTTAACAGGTAATTCAGATAGCGTCACATGCATTCATGGTAATATAGAGAGTAATTATATTATAAACGTTTCTTATCCAATGTTACAGCATTTTTATCTTTTTTTTCTAAATCTTACAAACTTCTTATATGTTAAACAGTTGGTGCGCGAGACGGAGAAGGTCAACAGTTTATAGGGTTATAGTGAGGGTATATAGAAGTAGTATAAACTAGACCATCCGCATGGTTGAGGAGATATTATAACGTTTTTAGTCATCTATATTGTTTTATATGGTTACATTTTTTGTCCAAGTGTAGCAGCTTTATCAGTTAATCATTGCTTCATTAGATAAGGGTTGTAAAGGTAGACATGTCTCCCCTTTACCTAGGCTTGAGACTAGCACTAGGATTTGCTCCTAATGGCAGGCGTTAAGCCACCCCTTACATCTTCTTCTTCACCAGGTGTCTGCTAGGTGCATACACAGCACATGAATAAACTTCAGTTTTTTAAGATTACAGACTCGCTGAGAAAGTATTTATCTTGAGATCGAAGTTACATTGTTTTAAGCACTGTTTGTAATACGAAAATTTTTATACGCATATGAGTTATTCCATCGTCAGCAATAACTCTTTTATCATCAAAAGGAGTCAATGTGATTTTTTTCACTTGTACTGTGCTAAAAGCATGCTGACGTGATAGAATTATATTCATGGGCGTTCTGATAATTTCTAGGGTTTTAAGACAATCTGTATAGCTGTCAAATGTAATGTACTGCTTAATAGCACTACGTTTTATGGCTTTACTTTTTTATCATCAAGCCTTGAGTATCTAAGGCGTACATCTTAGGTCGTAGTCCAACAAAGCGTAGAATGATTTTGCTATTAACCTGATCTTTAAATTCTCCCAGCATCTTATTGTTCTGAGTAGAGTGACATATAGCTGATAGAGTAATCAGCTGTATCCAGATGCTCAAGAAAAAGCAGCTTGATCTGGTACACACGATGAATGAATAAATCACGTCCATATACATAAGCTTCAGGTTTTCAGCCCCATAATATAGCAACAACACATCATAACGATAGTGATACATTAATGTCTTGGAGATGTCCAACACACTCACACCACTAGCACTTCTCCTCGTATTGCCTATCTTACCCGTATAAACGCATACTCAATTCCTCAACCTCTGTCTAGCCTAGCACTTCACCTCGTATGCCCTACCTCTCACATACAAACACATTCTGCCTTTGACATCTGTATGGCTCAGCACCTTCCCTCGTATTCCTTACCTCTCACATATAAATCGTATCCCCTCCTTCAGCATCCTTTTAGCTTAGCATCTCTCCTTGGTTTCCCATCCCACCGGTATAAACCTACTTCCCTCCTCCTTCAGCCTCTGTCTAGCCTAGCATCACTCCCGTTTCCCCATATTTTTCCCATATAAACACATACCCTACACCTCAACCTGCGTGAAGGCTAGCGCCTCTCCTAGTATTCACTATCTCTCTCATATAAAGCGTCTTGCCGTTCTTTCAACTCTCTCCTAGCATAGGATCTCTCCCCGTTTTCTATATCTTCCCAAATAAACATATACTTTACACCTCAACCTCTGTCTAACCTACTATCTCCCCTCGTATTCCTTACCTCTATCATTTAAAGTGCGTCCCCGCTCCTTCAGACCCTCCTCTACCTCGAATTTCTCCTCGTTTTCCCTATCTCTCCTATATAAACGCATTTCTCTTCTTGAAGGCTCTCTCAATCTATCATCTACCCTCGTTTTCCTCGTCTCTCCATATAGATAAGGTATCGTTATGGGTTTCAAATTATTGAAGTTATTACACAATTATTTAGTGCATGGGTCATTGGCCGTACATGTATGTTTAAGATATAAGGTATGGTGATAAAATAAACAAAGAAAGGAAAAGAAAACAAAAAAAAAAAAAGGAAAATACAGATAAATTATCTTTAACTAACTGAACAAATTTGACTTAGCTTCGCGCACTTTAGCCAAGCAATTGCCCATTTTTGCCAGTACTTCTGGTCAGCTAGTAGCTCCGAACATGGCAATCTGTTTCTTGACGGACTTAAGAATTTTCTTTGAGTTGAATTGTTCGCTGGTTCTTCCACTGTATACGTTCCGCCAAAACATGTACCCAGTCCTCATCCAAATCACAGAATGGGCAGTTTCTCCTGCCAGAATCGTCAGCCATTCACGTTTACCCTATCTTTCCCATTGAAACGCATACCCCACACCTCAAACTCTGTGGTAGCCTAGCGCTTCTCCTCGTATTCCCTACCTCTCTCATATAAGGCGAATTTCCCTACTTGAGCCCCTGTCTAGCCAGGTATCGGTTCTCGTATCCCCTATCTCTCCCATATAAACGCATACAATTCAAACCTCCTAGCCTAATACCTCTCCTCAGTTTGCCTGCTCTTCCATATAAAAGCCATATTCTACACTTCTAGCCCTATTTAGTCTAGTAACTCTCCTCGTGTTCCCTAACTCTCCGACATATAAGTCCATATTCCTCCTCCTTCAACATCTGTCTAGCCTATCATCTGTCCACGTTTTTCCTATCTTGCCCATATAAACGAATTTTCCTCCTTGAAATCTCGCATCTACCCTCGTTTTCCCTATTTTTTCCCATGTAAACGCAAAAAAGTTGCCCAGAATCCCTCTATACCTATATGCTACTGCGGGGGAATTCGGATAGCGGGGCTTTTTCGATAATGTTAAGTTCTCACGCATGCGCTGCTGCTACTAAGCACGCCATGTTGAAGTTCGTGTCTCACAGTTAAGGACGGAGTCTTATCAACGTGTGTGATTGATTCTGAACATATTCTGCTATTAAGGGAGACACTACATCAGTTTTTCTAATCAAAGTTAAGGAAGGAATGCCTGGACAAGACGTAGCATCTAATATTTTGGTTAGGAATCTTCGGCTTTGGCTGGTGTCGTGTAATAGTTCTCGTACTGCTTAAAGTTGTGAACGCTTCCTTGGTATTTTGCGAAACATTATAGCATATGGTAGCGCTATCTATTGCACAGTGTAAGAATTATGTCGTGACCGGTAACATGTTGTGTTGTGGGGCTATTTCGCTAACAATCGGTGGGGTTAATAGGATATCATGCATATTTGTTTCCCTGATATGTAACTTGGGGCCTATGTCTTAAAGTAATTTTTATTATATTAATTATTAATTATTACGTACAAATTTTCAGATGGTACGACGTTACAAATGGACGGCTACAATGGGACAAAGAAGTTATGGAACAGGCAATCCCATCTGTAACAGAGTGTAACAGAGTGAGCGCAAGTCAGGTTTTCAACGTATTATATATGACCCTGTATACAAAAGTTAAATTAAAATTAAATGTACTGAATGGCTTGTAAGATATTGCATCTCTTTCAGCATCATTATGCCATCTGTTTTCACATATGATGCGGAGAAAATTCATGCGGTTCGCTGCATTTAGTAAGTTGTGGATTTGGCCTGACTCATAAAGAACTGCGTAAAACAGCTTATTCTTATGCCCTAAAATGTAACGTTGAGGTGCCACGTTCTTGGATAGAGAACAAAATGTCAGGAAAATATTGGTTTATTACCTTTTGTAGGAGAAATGACCTTAGTTTGAGAAAGCCTGAAGATCTCTCTGAATATTGCCAGAACAGCAGTATTGAACCTTCCTCTACACACAACTCATGTTTTGCAGCCTATCGATCGCTGTCTGTTCAATGCACTGAAAGGCAATTATCGTCGTGAGTCTACCTCATGGCTTCATAAAAATCCACTGTCCAGTATAACTAAAATCCAGTTCAATCCAATGTTCAAAGAAGCATGGATGGCAACAGCATCTTTTGGATTAGCGGTGAAATAATTTTCACGTATAGGAATATTTCCCTTTAGGCCTCAAGCAATCGAGGGCTTTCGTTATCTAGCTTCCGAAACATACTCACCTTCTACTAATTCTAACAGTAATGGAGCACAACTTGAAGAGGGAATTGATGCCGAACAGCCCAGAGCTTCACAATTCCTTGTGGGTGTAATGCTTGAAAGAACTCTTCAAGAGGTCCTTTCTAGTCCTGTAAAGAGTGTGATCAAGAGAAGAGCTCAAACTAAGAAAGGAGCATGCCATAGCACATCACCACAAAAGGTAGCAGTTGTTAAGGTAAAGAGAGAGATGAAATTTTGTGGGAAACAAATTCAGCTGAAAAAAAAGTAAGACAACATTTCAAGGAAAAAGGAACGGAAGCTAAACAATCAAAGAAATTCATTGACTTATCGTCTGGTGAAAAGGATACTGCTAATGATTCCAACGTAGATAGCTACAAATGTGGATTCTGCAGTGTCAGTTACTACTCGAAGTCGTCTGTTCTGAAAGATGACTGGATTCGCTGCCAGAAATGCCAGGTTTGGTTCCATGAAGGATGTGTGGGAGCTGAAGGAAAGAAATAGTTTATTTGTGGCAAATGCTTCTAAACAGCATTGTTTAGATTCCAGAATTGTTAATGATTCCTTATATTTCTTAATGCTTTCTATGCTTCACGTTTCATAAGAATAGTTAATTCTTCATAATTCCACATTAATATGTTATAATATAACCAAATATATTTAATTTCTAGAATAAATTTGTTCCATAATCCAAAAGCAGAGCTATTATTTACTGTATTCATTATTATCCAAATTGTCCCACAGTCATATCCAATTAGCCCCTCGGAATTTCTCCATTTCCAATTCGGCATTAGAATTGTCATTAATGACAGTGATATGCTGCCCACCATGAGCCATAATAGTGTACTACTTGTGTGCTTACTTGAATGCTCGGTACATTGTAACATTTGATTTTCAATCAAGAAATTACGCTAACCGATCGGAATTACCCCGCCCTACCCTATCCTATAAGAACATAAATATGTTTTGTTAGTGGAAACGCAATTTACAGAAAAGCAGAACTTCTATATTGAACTACGCAATTTAATATACATGTTTAAGCTGTTAGTGTTGTAATGAGTAGGGTGGCCGAGGCCATTAAGGCACAAATTATGAACCGGAGGTCCGACGTTAAAATGCCTTTCTCTCTGACTTGAGTATTTTCCAGATTATCGGAGTCCTCATTACTGGTGGATACCATGAATGCAGCCCCGGAGGCCCAGAAGGTTTCCTTTTTAACCGCCTATAGTGTCATATGTACCAAAAATGGGTTATATATACGTATATACAAATCCCCCCAAAAGAAACAAGTTAGATCCGGTGCTTCTATAATAAAATGGAAATGCAAAGCTTACACGCTCTGTCTAGAAACTGATATAAAATTGCCTAACGTTTCGCCCAACATGGCGAGTATTCAGAGGAGTATGTTGCTGGTTCTTGAAAGAAGTGAGCTCAGACGTAAGCTGTTTTAACATATATGTACAGTAGAAATTAAAAGTGAACAAATCGAATATCACCTTAAAATTAGCACATCTCTATCTCTCTCTCTGTCCACGAAAGTGCAATATCAAGTGAGTCCTCAGATGCTCTCAGTCCTAACTTTACCATTCAATTTGGGAAAGAAGATATTTCAACTTCCACTGTTATGTCAAGAAAATTTCTCTAAAAGAAAGAAATAAAGAAATGAGAAATCTAGAGGAGCAAATGATGTCCTCATTCGTTAAACGGAGAGAACATGTTACGCTTGAATAAGCCTTAACTTTCTCATCTACTTTAACGTATATATGAAATATGAGAAATTATTAAATATCAATGACTACCCAGTATTTTATACTAGCAACATCTAAATTAAACCACTAGTTAGAATAACGTTACTATTAGTTACAATACACGTTATTTCAAGGAACCTATATCCATTGAAGTGTCTGTGAGTACTTTACGAAAGTTGATAAGCACGCAGAAGGTTTAAAAGCTTTGCTAATAAGGAAACTGCAAATTAATTTCGCAAGAAATGCAACGTCGTTTATGAAACCCTGCGTCAGCTTTGCTAAATGCAATACGAAGGACACGGATTTGATCCATAGTTCAGGTATGGGAACATTTACCTTGCTGGAAGATGTGGTTCAGGGCGAAATCCTTGGGGATCAATTTACGAGCTACTAGATGAAAAAGTAGTGGCTTCCAGGTCCGAAGGATCAGGAGGAAGGCAACATGATGACATACCACTTCACTAACTAACGCACTCTTCCCATGATGGGCGTGGGAAAGAGGGGTGAAGACGCAGAGGTAACTGAGCTTTAGTGTCAGGAATTCTGATACATTCTTCATTTGAACACCCTGAGGCGACTTTATCTATCGTTAACAATTCACATAAACCCTTATGTAGGGTGTTTGTAAAAATTAATTTTTTTATTCATTGCTTTATTCACAATTAAGATTTCATTAGAATTAACAATCTAAAACTAAGCAATAATTTACTTGCATGCACGATACGAAAAGTAAAATACAGCTGTTACCAGGTTTTGTTTTTAATCAATTTGTGTAAGAAAAACGCAAATTACGCATTTTCAAATACGTTTTCTAGATACCAAATTACAGCTAATATTGCGAAAACGGCTAAAGCTATGACAGTATGACTTGATATAGTTTATATACTGCAGTAAACTGTAAGTTTTTCTTCAAGCAGCTTATTTTTATGGTTTATCATTTACAAAAATGACACAATAGTAATTTCGAATGAGGTACTTCATAGTTCATTCATAAAAAATTCCAATGTATATTCATATTTATTATTCATGTACATGAGTTACTTAATACGGTATTATAATCTAAACCGTTAAAGCCATTTTTTATCAAATAAAAGGTAACTAAAATTTTCATTATCAGGACTAGCTTAGGGTGGATACATTTCCAGAATATCTTCTTGTTACATTGTTGACAGCTGCTGGACTTGCATTCGGAGCTTGATACTCATTCGGCTTTACCTTTGTTCTATGCTGCACATACTCAATACACACACACAACATTTGTAAAGCTGATTGTTGGCCTCAGAGGTCACAAAAAGGTATTTACAGGAAAACATCGATACAGAATTTGAGTGGAATTAAAGGTTTTTCTACCTGCTATAATAAGTGGTAGAGAAAGTAAACATTGTAGCACACTATGTAATTTTTGATAAAAACACAGAAAACAAACATGTCCCGTTTACAAAATTTCGAGAAAACTATACGAAACTAAGTGTAATTTCGCTTCAAAAATTAAGACTTAGGAACCAAAAAACCAAAGTACTCCTTTGATTGAATACGTTTTAAGAGGTGAAGCAATATTATCGCCAAGTAGTATATTGAAGTCGAAACCTATAACCATATATAGGTATGCATATATTAGTACATTAGATTGAGTATAGGAGTACTTATTTTGCAGAAGAGAGGCTGCAACCTAGTGAATGAAAGGTATAACCCAAATTCACTTATATTTCCAGAGCTATGTCGAGCAACACACAATCCATCCCAATTTTATAAGCAATCTTTGTTCTGCTCAGTAGATATTGTCATTCAAGCTGGAACGAATTGCTAAAAGGTCATAGTCCAGGTTGTATTGACTAAGAGAGTTATTTTACGTAGAAAAGTGCGCCATCTCAACATCATGTGAAAAATCCAACCAGTGATCAGTTTAAGTTGTCCCCTTTCATAGAAAAAAAAAAGAGCACGAAAAGCCTATAACGAAAGTGCAACATTATATTAAGCGAGTAGGGGGAGGACTGAAAAGTATTAAAAATGCTGGCACAGATCTTTAGAGTAAGCTTTTATTGCTCCGGTTATGTTTTCTTTATTTTCTGCTATGTATTTTTGCGGCTTAAATTTCGACTCATTTTATTTTTATTTTGTCTAAATTAATTTTACAATTAAAATCGTAGTTTGAAGTCTTGTTAACGAACGAATAAACCCACGTGTACAATCATGGAAGGAATAATTCAACGCTGTAACCTTTGTGTCGCTTCGGCCTCACGGAAATACACGAAGTTAATAACTTGGTTCACACACGCAAGTGTGTTATGCTATAATACAGACTTGTACAGCGAGGTAAGACCCATTTTAATAATTATAATATAAAATAGCAACCAGGAACAATTAAAAGAAACGTTCTCCGCTAACATGCACGGTAAATACCCACAAACTAAACCAAACCTTCAGAGTTGAACTGTTCATTATAGTTCTGTATACAGAGTAAGAGTTTCCCCGTGGTAGAAACGGCTCAGAGCCAAGTTTGCGCGTTTGAAGCTCGGTGTGTTATTAGAGCAGTAGGTTTGAATACAGGGACTCGCATATGTTTCTTTTTTCGTATTAACGCCCTTTATATCGTTGTAGATTACGTTCTATAATACAACATTCACTTTATGAGGTGTGGAATATTTATCTGTTCTCGCAAAATAGAAAATAAAGAAAGACAGACCGGTCTGATTTCCGGTTCCTTTTAAATGTAACAAAAAGCCAATTAAGTAAGAGAAAAAGAAAAAGGGAAACAAACTCAAATACGTTATGTGGCCACAGTTACTTTCTATCACTGCCCACAGTCTTTGGGGCATGGAATCCGCCAGCATTTTAAAATAATTGATATCTTCTGCTAGTGATACATAAGTGTATCTGTGTCATGGCACACCGGAGTAGTGCAGCAGTAGTCAATCTGGGACCTGGAGAAAGGCTTTGTTTTACTCTCGCCCAAACATGTTCTATTGTGTTCAAATCTGCTGACTTCGGAGGCCACGGTATCTGCTCTAGGATATTCTGTCTCCAAAAACCACTTTTGAACCTTGGTCGACTTTTGAACCGAATGTTTATCCTGTTGGAATGTAATAATATCTTCAAGAGCATGCTCTCGGGCAGACGGGAACAGAACATGTTCTGGAAGTACAGAATATGTTTCTCCATTCAGCTTAACAAGGACACGTTACAGTATACATGTCCCTTCCCGAGCAATCCACGTCCTAGCAGTAACACTCGTTTGACCACTCCTTGCAGGAGCAGCCAGATAGCGTCTGTCATAGCGAATCCCATTGGGCCTGTAAACAAACACAGTAGAACTGGCACTTGCAATACAGAACGAAATTTCATCCGAGAAAAAGACTTTACTGCAATGAAAGTTCTCATTCTGCACAACAAATGCCTCTGTCAGTTAGATGTGCTTAGCTCTTCTTTTATTGCCGCACGTCTAAGCCGAATTCCGGCATCTTTACAGCGGTTGATAACCGTGTATGCACTGCCCGGGAAAAGACAGCCTTGTATTCAGCGGCCGCTAGGAACGATCTCTTTCGACCTCTTCCAAGAGGGACCGGTTTTCACTCTATGTAGATACACTTGTGCGACCGGTACTCTTCCTTGCAGCAACCTGCCCATTTTCTCGATACAATTTCTCCCACCTCCTCGCAGTGGAGTGTGGAACACCACAAATGTTACTTGCTCTAGTGGCCGTATAGCCCTGTGAAACCGGGTAATGAAAGCAGTACGTTTGTCAACGACCGCTGCCAGTACTAAAGTGTGAATGATTGAAGAACCCTTTTGGTGTTGAATGGAACTAAGCGCAAGTGTGTGACCAAAACAGAAAGAAAGGGAAAAAATAATGATAAACGAATGAAGTCTATCACCAATATTCGGAGCGTTAGCAATGATATGAATATATCTGTATGTATCTAATGCTCAATTTATAAGAATTATTTCGCATAAATCTATATGAGTTTAAATTAAGATTGTGAAGTAGATATTGAGGATAGTAGAAATAATATAAATAGGAACAAAAAGTACACGTCATCACAGTTTGATATTTATAGACTGATATTAGAATGTAATTCTAATGGTGTAGTTAATACTAACACAATGATGAATTACTTTATTTATAACTTTGAAGGATATTAGTTTAAAAAATGATATACGAAGAAAAAACTTCTGAAACAATAAATAAAATTATTCCTCATCGCAATCCTGTTATTACTTTTTTGGTATGAAGAGATTTGAATCTAGGTTTGCCAGTGTTCAAAGAGCGCGCGTTACCTATGAGCTATACATGCTTGGACTTCAAAAGGACTGTTAGCACATCCATATATGCGGTGTAACAGCAGCTATAGTTTCCGAAGTAACATGATTTATTTATCGCATTCAGAGTACTTGAAGGCTTACGATTCAGGTTCATTGGTCTTTTCGGTCAAATAGGTTTTGGTTGCTCCTCCTATTTGTACAAATACCAGTGAACATAGCATCAGGCAAAAATATTTTGACGTTCCTTTGACGCATTGGCTAACGAAGAATGGGGAGTTTATCAGTATGTTGCCGCGCCGTCCTTCTTTCTTTATTAGGAACAAATACAAATGCGATACATTGTTCAAGACACATCATACTTTTTTGTTCGGCAATGATAACGTATGCCATAGAGACTGTTAATAAAATCTAGCTGCATGTACGAAATATCGACTTGTGTAAACGGTGCTGCAATACGAAGTGGGACTTAGAAAACATATTCTGCTCTCAAAGTGCGCGCAACCATTTTTTCCATGACTGTACATATAAAGCTGACTCATCGAGTGGAAGAAAGGTACACCTAAGTGTACGACGGAATTCGCCCCTGGTTGCATAGTGGCATTGTACATTGCCAAAGACATTTTAGTTTATTTATTTAGGAATTGTCTATTACATGGTAGTTTTCCTACAACACACTCAAAATTTTATTTCTCCACAAATCCCTCCCCTCCGCATCTTCATCTTTTGGTCCTCATAGACACCATGCTTCTTCCGACTCCATGCAACCATTTTTCTCTTCGTGTTCCTCGTCCTCAGTTTCATTCAGCTTCCCATTCTAGCACCAGTCCTAGTTTTCTATCATTTCCCTCCGTTTTCACATGGCTGAAACTTTTCAATCCTCTCTCGTCTATTATTTACAATATATTTTTTACGTGTATTATTTCGCCATTTTTTGTAGTTTTAATTTTATCCCTTCTTGAGCTTCCGAAGCCCACCGCCAACAATCCATCCCTGATGTTAATAATTTTCTTTCATATTGTCTATTAATTGTCCAGGTTTCTACTCCATAGAGTAATATAGTTTGTATTATTGAATTATAAATAACCCTTTTAGTTATATTTGCAGTGTTTCTGCTCCATAATATCGAGTTCAACATTTAATTGTTTCTTCCTTCACTCAACCCTTTTTCTGTTTCTAATCTTATAGTTCCATCTGCTAGCACTGCTAGTATGAGGCATCCCAAATACTTACATTTATTTACTATTCTAATTTCTTCATAGATAATCTCGAATTTTTCATTGTGTTCATTGTTGATGGCGATAAATATTTTGGTTTGTTAAACTTAGTGTTAAGTCGCTACATTTTATATTCTTCCATGTATTTTCTCATCATGTATGGAGCGTCTTCAATAATCTTCTGTTATTATTACTTGGTCGTCTGCAAAAGGCAATGTATGTTGGACGGTGACTTTATACTGAGACTGAGTTTATTACTTTACAATGATAATCCACATAACCGTGTTCCGAAAAAAAGTTCTTCTTCAGACTCCCTTGAGAAATCCAGGTGAAATCCTTCCTATCCTATGCCCTTAGCTCTCAAAATTAATAACGGCAACTTTGTCAATAGATAACGGGACCAGTTTTAAGTACCATGACTAAACTGACCCGCAGTGAAAACGGTCGTGAGGAATGAAATCCCCGTGCTAAAAACAATGGACTATCCAAACAAAATTGCTACCTTTGCAAAGAGATATCGCCAGAAAGCGCAAAGGGATAAAATATTTAAATGTACTTTAATTATTATTACTATAGATTAATAAAATTTCTTTTACCTCAGCAGTAGTACTTCCAATATATATGCGTATTTTAAAGGTGTAATCCCTATTATTTGCCCATATGAATTACTTCCTACCCAATTTAAAGGCATGAAATGAGTTAAGAGAAAAAATTATCGACTATATGGTGGTTTTGCTACTTCAATTAGCATAGAAATGAATGTAACATTAATTATCACCACTGTGATTCGGAGACTACGTTGGGAATTAATGAAAACGAACCATGTGTATCAATTTGTCCAGCTTCTCCTCCCTCCCCCTTGTTGGGCAATATGATGCTCCCAATGTTTGCATTTTGCTTAGCTAAAATTGCATCTACTTTATAAAGCTGAAATACATCGCTTTCTTACTGGCAAAAGGGTATTGCTGTTAAAATACTCTCAAAATATCTAATGCGTTATTAACACGACCTTCTCTACAATTACAAGCTTCACATAATCCCTTGTGTATCATACTATTCAAAACAAAATTATTGTCCCATTCAAGTTAGGTTGCTGTGATAACACTTTTAATAGAAATTATCTCAAATTAAGCAAAATGAATTTGTTTGCATACGGCAAACAAAACACAACTACTCCCATATCCTAAGTTTTCGGTCTGGGTGGCTCAGTTGTTTAGGCGCTGGCCTTCTGATCCCAAGGTCGTGGTTTCAGACCCAGCCCAGTTAGACTGTTTTAATTGTGTTTAAAAGCGACAGTCCAATGCCAATAGATTTACTAGATGTAAAACGACTCCGACTGGAAAAAATTCCGGTACACCGGCTGCACTGATATGATCCTGGAAATACACAGCGTATTTAACATAAAGTTATTATTATTATTATTACATAACGTAAAATAGCTTTAGTCACTAATGAAACCAAGCGGGCAATAAGGATTTTTCGCGTAAGATGCATTATACTTGACAGTATGGAGAAACATGAAGATGTAAATACAATATTTCGAAAATGGCTAATGCTACAAATAAGTTATTTGAAATAAATTACAGGCTTCAGAAACCACTACGTTTTTTATGCAGCAAGTTCTTCGTGTATCTCTGCTGGCTTACAACTTACACAAAATTACAATAAATAAATAAACAAATAAAAATGATAATAAGAATGAACGGCACCACGCAGATTATGCACAGAAAGTTTAAGATAAACATGTTTTTATACGGCGCGGCCAACGTTTGGAATATTGTACAAAATAGTATAGAGTTATGGCAGCAGTTTGTAATGTGTCAAGGGATACAGAGCTGTCTGTTGAGATCATTTTTTAACTCTAGCAGAGCAGTGCTCAGGTATATGATACACATTATTTGCCGCTGCTTCTTCTTTTCCATTTAACGCATTTCATTGTGCTACACAACATAGCTAACCATCAAACACTATGCTTTTGATAGCTTTATACAGTGCACGCGTTTGGCTTGGCAGCATGATTATGCCTGTTTTACCTGATGTGCAAAGAGCGTCAAAGAAAATCTCAATGCAACTTGCGTCTATGTCACATTATTTATCGTTGTGCGTGGCCTTTGCAAAACCATGGCCAGTTCATTGGTTGCTTTAGGCCACGGTGATGGGGTGCGGCACTCTTTCTGCTAAATAATTACACCAATAACCACAACAAAGCTTACAAAATGGCGTAGAAGCGAAATATACGTTTACGCTCTCGATCGTATTGGCTAAAAGAGAAAGAGGTAGAGTGAGCGCATTCATTTTGTCATACAGTCCTCTAATCGTGATTGGTAGCGCATACCTTATCGGCTAGTGCAGGATACGACTATAAAAGGGTTAAAAGCTAAGGGGAAAACTTGATGAGTGCCCAGAGTAACAAAATGTAGAGTGTGTATTGTGAAAAGATTTTCAGGCGGTGCAAATTAAAGCTTGAATGGTATTCATTAAATGCATAGCATGGCAGCATTTTATAACAAAAAATCAGCAAACTATATTCTCACATTAGTATCAATCCTTTTTGCTGCATAGAAGCAAACATAACTAAATAATAAATAAATAAAGCAGCATGTTTTCCCTCTAATTTAAACTATAATTGTTTAATATACCTTTACCAACATATTGATAATCATAGGAATACAAGAGGATTATAGACAAAAATATAACCCACTTTTATTGGCACAACATGTATGTCATATTCGGTAAACCTTATACATATTTATCTATAGTTTCTAATCATGGTCAGTCAATTATAACAAAAGGGTTATTTTCATTTAGTAAACGAACATCATCATCTGCGGATGTTTCACGGGGAGTGCCCGCTTTCTGGCGAGTATGCAGACCGTCTTTCCCACTTTCCGGAATATTTTATCCAGTAATTTACTACAAAAACACTTTTACATACTGCCGTTGCAATTGCAGTAACAATGCGACCAGCCACCCACATAACCACGATACGTTTACGAATAATTTCGCTAGTATACGGCATGACTGATTCTGACACAATAAACATGTTTCGGTTTCAATAACACCAGAAAAAGCAAATGCATCAATCTTTCCTCTTCCCACCTTATTGCTGTGTTATCAAGCTCCTTACTAGATTTTGTCTAATATTACGTTACCATTGACTAGTTAATGTAATATTTGTGAATTTCGATAATATTTTGAAGAAAATTCAAAACCTTTTAAACTACATATCCATACTCTTATGGAGAATTTAATGTCGTGCCGTATGTTGCCATGGTAGCTCAATGGTTAGAGCAACCGGACGGAACCGGGAGATCCGCGGTTCAAATCCCTGCTTGGCATCATAAATGTGTATACGATGCAACGTCTCAACAAACAAATAGTAGTGAAAATAGGACAAATATTAATTAATTTTGTTTGTAACTGTACGGTATACGTATGATATTTATTTCCTCGATTCAATTTCATTGAAATGCTGCATGTGCGCGAAACGAAATTAATGGTTAGCCCCAAAATCTTTGTAAAGGCCTTATTTCAATACTACAAATTTAAGAAGCGAAGTCTCTAGATGCTTAGTGTGTTAATAAGTAGGTCGGTTTCTTATGTCGTAAGTCCGTTCATACACACTAAATAATCTCTACTTAGAAAAAAATGTAAGAAACAATTCTATGACTTGAATCTGAAAAGAAACAGTAAAAAATTGTAACATTACAGTTCAATTTCAATTAGGTAAGTAAATTTATTTGCTTTTATGGAATCCATTAAATTAATCCCGGACTCTTAATTTGAGGTTCTTCTTTTATGCTTTTAGCTCTATAATTTCAAGGACATTTATTTATATCACTTGTTATTTGTGAGAAAATAGGAGTCCGACTGTGCAGCTACATTTAAATAGCTTATGACTTTTGTAAACAGGAGTTTTACATAATAATAATAATAATAATAATAATAATAATAATAATAATAATAATAATAATAATAATAATTTGACGCACTAAAACCTATTAAAGAGCAGTCCTGATGATCCAGATTGCCGGCCTTTCGTCCATGCACACAGCATTCAAGCTGCACAGCAAGATGATGTCAGTATAGTGCATGCTTCCTGCCGGTATGTTTATTTTGTGGCCCATGGATCACTACTAATCGCAGCTCCTCATATTTTGCATGATGCCGAGTGGGCATTGGCCCTACACATGCCCCAAAAATATTCGCAACCATATGCGTGCGCTCACACCTATGCTGATTATGTAGCTGGGAAATAGAGCATCGGGCTCGAACCCAATGCGCCAGGCACAGGGAATGAACACATGCTCTATTTTTAGTATTTTTGTCTCTCAATGCAGCACTTCTTCAATCATGTGTTAAATATTTTGGTTGTTACAAAATCTCACCTTGTCAGTTAAACCTACAGTAAGGAAAAGACTTTATTTTTGGCCAATTTCATTACGCTCATTATATTTATATTAACTTTTTTATTATGCACTATTTGTTTCAGTTCGGTGCACTGATAGTAATCGACAAGCTGTTCAAGTTGAAGTAAGGCAATAGATCCTTTATATCCTTGAAAACAGCAGCAAGTCATTCGGTCTTAAGCCCTGAATGCTATTCCTGTTTGCATATATCGTCCTGAAAGTATTTTAATTAAATAACTGGCTTTGCACGACACACTTCCTGGAATCTCATGCATTTCAGGCTTAAGCCTGAATTTCAATAATTTACATTAACTAACAGGCTTTGTCGGCTTAACTGTATTCTTACATAAATCAATTTTCATAAATATAGTAAAAATTAAATTTCGAGAACGCTTGATCGTTTGCAGGTAGTTTTCTGGTAAATGACTAAAAATGTTGGTTATATAAATGCACTTTACAGTTTGCATGGTACTTTGCGTGAATTGCATTTGTAACACAAAAATTCATACGTAAACTAAAAATTGCAGTTTTGGCCAAAATTCGCAGAATTATACCTTTAATTTTCTTATCCAAACACATACAGCAATTTTAAAGTAGAGATACTTATGTTACTTTGTTTTTCTTTCAGTCTTTAACTATAATTTAGAGTGCTCACTATATTGCAGGAACAATATCTTGAAGTATCTAGAAGCCCAGCAACTCCTGACGTTTGTAATTCCGCAGATATCCCCTCATCCTTTGGTCCATTTCCACATTGTCACGTCTTTCCAATAACTCTCTGTGGAGTATTTGCTTTGTTCTGCGTTTCATTTGCGTAAGTTAGGGTGAACCGGCAGCAGCCGTCTGTTTTTTTCTTTTTTCATTTGTATGATAGAGGTCTGTGTAGCAACCACGAAGTTTGCAGCTTTAGTATACAGCGTGTTTAAATATAAGCTTAGCAACTACATAATACAAAGTGGGAATTAAAATTTCAAGACACTTTGCTAATTATGCTAAAATGTCGTTATTGTGTTTTTAGGAATCTATGTAAAAAAACTGGTGCATTTTATTTTTGGAATAAACAATGTCGGAATATGGTTTATTCTCCTCAATACGTCCTTTAAAAAGCTAATATATTAGTTACTACATAAGAAGTGTTGGGTTTGTTATGTTAAAAGCAGCATGATAAGGTTTAGAAAAACTCGTGTAATAACTAATGAATGCTGTTGAAACGAATGCTCTTAATAAGTTGTGATAAGACAACGATCGTTAAACTACTTTTAGTAATAAGATATGCATTTTTAGGGCGCTAAAAATTGTCAAATTTATGTCCTATATAAATTGGCTCATAAATAGGATATCTCACACTATGAAAGTTTTCCCCAAATATATAAAAGGATAAAACGTAACACAACATAAGGTAGGCGAAACGTGGGAGAATAAACAAGAACGCGGCCTTTCCCGGAAGACCTAGAAATTACACATAAAATGCAATGCTTACTATTCTCCCTATGCTCGGTGAAACGAAGAGAACCGGTTAATATACATATACTGCGTTTTTACCTCCTTGTCTTCCTTTTACAATCACTAAACTATAGTTAGTTACCCTCTTTAATACGAAAACGGTTTCATTATAAACAGTAACAGAAAATACAATGCTTTTCACATTTTAAATTAAGTGTAACAAAACTTAAAGCTGTGCTAATTCATGTAGAAAGCAGTATGATATTAAAGCTACACTACACTTATTGAAAGTTACCTAAAACACTGCATTACGAAATATGTGTAACTCTGATGGGAGCTACTGGAATTACATATGTTGAAATCGAGGCTGTCTTTATGGAGAAATTGCTTGCAAATTCTTCCACAAATTGATAATATAGTCGCTGGCACAAAAGAGAGTCAAGCATAGTGAAATATTATCTGTTGAGTACCGATGCTAAACCTCGACAGATTGCTGATTCGGCGTTTATACTAACTGATAAATTTGTACTGTGTCTGTTGCGCAGCTTAGGGGCTAAACCTTCATACTGTACGTATATCAAATGTATATGTATACTTAAGCAAAATTGAAAACTCATTTAATCTCCCCGTTAAAACTGGAATTCCACTTATCAATACCATACATATATTTTCAAACCCGAAAATGACATTTTCAAATATTATTTAATAAGGCGTAGTATTCAATCCTTTCTCTTCTTACAGCCATCAAAATGGATAATCACACAGGACAAATTGATTTTCTGCAAAGTAAATACGTCTCTAAGAAAGTTTTAAATGTGGACGTTTCTCCATATTGAGTGCTGCATATTTCAGTAGTTTGATTAAAATTTATGTTTTCCTTGGTCGTTAGGCGAATGCTGGGTTGGATCATTTCATCGGCGGATTTTCCTATCATCCCCTTCATCACTACATTCCATTTCCTTCTGCTTCATCGCCATACTAGGTATTGGGCCTGATCACACATCTTGGATATGCTATGATCCAAAGGTTTGTTTTCTCCTTCAAGCCTACTGACCCAAGTCTATGGCTTGTAATCCCTTAGGGATGTATGTCCTACAAAGATGATAATCCGTTCAAGAACAGTAGCATTAAACTTCTTCATATTAGCATGACCTTTTACTAAAAAAATTAAATATAACCTACTTTATAGTTTAAATGTAACGCACGTCTTATACCACTACCGAGTAAGATAAATAAATAAGTCGAAAAAAATTGGAGTGCTGGAGTACGAAATTTTTGGTATAGAAGATAAAAAAAATACATGAAATGAAAAATTCAAGATACGATAAATCACAAATGTGCACGTGTTAGGTTAAAGGAAAAATTACGCCAGGAGATAAATAAAAGGTGGGGGAAAAATATAATATAACTGACAGCTACAATGGAAGTAGAACGAAAACTGAAGCCTAGAGAGTAAAGAAAAATTAAGCAGGAACAGTGAAAATAGTAAACACATAAAATTCATTTCACTTAAATCTTTGGAAACACATTTTCCACAATTATTAACAGAAAAAATGCTAGGATTTGTAAACATGAATAGAGATAATGCATACTTAATGGTAATAATATACAGGTGCACATACATATTGGAACGGTATTAATTACAATAAAGCATTACAAAACAACAAAGCCACGGAATGTGGAGGAATTTCTGCACAATTAATAAAACACGTTACAAGAAAATTTTGGGGATTATTGAGACAACCACTTGAAAGATGTTTAAATTGTAAGAATTTACCTATAGAGGGAAAGTAAGAGTTTTATTTTATTTATGGACGCTGTTTAACTGTTAGCGTCCCATTCTACATTGGGCGCGAAAGACCGAATATTGTGCTCAGAGGCCTCTTTATGAAGCTTGAGGTTCTTTTACGCGCGCCATACATTTACGACACGGGACCACCGGTTTGTGGAAAGTACATTATATACCTACAATACATAAAACGGTAGTAAACATGGTTGCAAATACCGTTGAGGACTTAGAGTAATGTGGGGCAAAAGTACGCGCAGGGTAAGAGTACGCACAAGGGATATTTATAGGAAGACGGTCGTGCAATTGGCAGCGCTGTATGCTGTTGGAAGGATTACATGGCCGATAGCCTCTCTACATAGTTTCGCTGTGCTGGTGTGTTTCGTCCTTAAACCATGAGGTAAGATTGAAAATCATTCCCCTTGATGTGATTTTTCGTGGATTTGGAAATGTGATTGAGCTATTAGAAATGCGAGACTCGTATTTTAGCATTATGTCGTTTCTCAGACAAATTTCTGTAATAACATGTGGTGGCTTGGTCATTGTGTGAAACTGGCCACAGATGGCAGAACGGTCTGGGTGTGTCAAAGTTGGAACGTTTTGCTGCAGTGTTTACAATTAACAGCAGGAGAAGGAATTGGCGGAGCATTGCAGACTCCTTGCCTCTCACTTTTATGGTTTAACATTGAAGGATTTGCGTAGACTGGCATTTCAGTTTGCTGACATGAACAAGGTAATCCATTTAACAAGGATAGCAAATTAGCTGGTAGAGACTGGGCACTACAATTTATGAAACTGCACAAACTATCACTCCGTGTTCCCACCAAAACAAGTCTTGCTCGAGTTATGTGCTTTAATAAAGCTCAAGTTTCCTTGTTTTTTGATTATCTTGAACAAATGATGGATCAATACAAGTTCTGTCCATCAAGAATGTATAATATGGATGAATCATAAATAAGCACTGTCCCTAATAAGACTCCTAAGGTTGTATCACCTACTAGTAAGAAAGCAGTTGGAAAAATTGTTTCTGCAGAAAGAGAAAATTTAACAACTCTTGTTTGTGCAGTCAGCCCCAGTGGAAATTATGTTCCCCAGGCATAATATTTGCAAGAAAGAGAGCTAAACAAGAACTCATGCACCACAAGGCTCAACCATGATGTGCTCAGACAGTGGATACATCAACAGCGAGCTAGTTTCTGAGTGGCTGAAGCATTTTCAGAAGCTTGTAAGAGGAAGCATGGAGAATCCAATACTTTTGGTGCTAGATAACCACACATCTCATATAAACTTGGAAGCAATTTTCTACTGCAGACAGAATGGTATTCATCTATTATCGATTCCTCCCCATACTTCACATAGGTTGCAGCCCCTTGACAGATCATTTTTGAAGCCGTTAAAAGATCTATATTCTACGATGTGTGACAAATGGTTACTAAATAACCCAGGACGTGTAATAACACATTTTCAAATTTCAGAGTTATTGGTGAAGCCTATGAAAAACGGGCAACGATTGGTAAAGGAATTAAAGGATTTAAGGAATGTGAGAGATATCCAGTAAATAAACACGTATTTTCAGAGGAAGCTTTTCTGCCCAGTTCTGTCACAGGTCAAGAGCCCTCAGCTGATGCCACAAAAGAGGCTACAGACAATGAAGTGTACATTCCAAACGTCAGGGATGATATCCCCTATGAGGCTACGGCACATTCTGCTCAGGCATATGACTTTTCACCAAACGCAGATATTAAGGCCAAGGAACTTATTCCTTTACCAAAGAGGAAAGACAAACAACAAAGAAGGAAGAGAAGCCAAAAATCGGAAGCACTGACTAGCTCACCCTTTAAAAGAAAGTTGTAGATGAATGAAGCCGTTAAATTATCCAGTGCTTCAAAACATGTCAAGTGTGATGTAACAAAATCTGCACAAAAGGATATGAGGTTCAAAAAGACTAAATGCCATTCAGTCATACCCAAAGCGTCAACTTTAACTTCAAATGAGAAAATCCGCTGTCCAGATGCGACGAGGAGTATGTTGAACAACTGGAAGAGGATTGGATTCAGTGCCAAAGGTGTGCAGAATGGTCGCATATAGCTTGTTCCAACCATGAGGGAGGCAGCGAATTTATCTGCGACTATTGTTAAAAATGACAGACAATGAGAATATTTCAATCTTTTCTTTATTTAAATATATTTATATTAGGTTGGCATCTTATTCTTAGATACATTATGTTCAATATTAGTCAGACTAAGGTCCTTGATGTATTCTTATATTGTAATTAAAGTTACAGCACCAAACATTAAAATTATACATTTGTGTTTTCTGCGTACTTTTACCCCACCTTATGCGTATTCCTACCCCCGTCTATGGGCCAAACGTTCGCATGGGTCACATTTTAATTAAACATTTATAAAATTATTTTTCACATGAAAAAAACAGGTTTTAACCAGTATTTGTGATTAGCGATAGAATACAGATTGCATAATAAGAATTTCCCATATATCGGTTAAATAGACACCATTGCAGAGGTCTTGAAAGCTTAAGTGCGTACACCTACCCCACGCTACTCTACTGCCACTAAACCATATGTTAGAAGATGATAATTGGACCAGAGAAGTGGGAAAACAATCCCAATTTTGAGCAGGAAAACCTGCATTTGACAATCCATTAACTTAAATCTAATAATTCAAAAGACTGCAAAATACAACTAAGAATTACACATTGTATTTGTCGATTTGGAGAAGGCTTACAATTCAATGGCACTAATTACACTCTGAAAATATTTAAAAATAGCAATATATCCAGAAAATTAATAAATGCAACTCAGAATTTATATAGAAATTCTATAGCAACGATTAAAATAAACAGTAGATCATCACTATGGTCGTCAAGGACGTTGTTTATCCCCAACATTATTCAAAACTTATTTCTAACAACCATAACATAGTTTATAAAAGGTAATGTAGAGGTACGTGTGTAATGCTTGGAAATAGTTCCACATATTCATTAATAGCGCTAGAATTTCGATAACTTTGCATACATTTTTTTTGGGGGGAGAGCAAGCCTAATATTCATCCATGAGTTGTAGATAAATCATTTTCAGAGGAAAAGGAGTAAACTAACGATGTTTGTTAGGGCCTTGTTTTGCATTTATCACAAACGTTGTAGGATTGGGCATTATTTAGGATTTCTATAACAGTTTTATGCAGTTTTAATCTTTCAGGGGAATTTATCGCATATTTGTGCTTTTTTTTTAAATACATCTTAAGCACATTTTGCCTTTTTCCTTTTTCAAAAACAAAGGAACACTTCCAATCTTTACATTTCATTTCTTAGTAAGTTACCTTCCTTTGTTCTTAACAGTAGGGTTTTAGAATTAAACTTAAGATTCAAGACTCTAGATAAGAAACCTTCCTCTCCTTGTATGGATCGACAATTAACTTACCGTCACCAGTTGCAGCAATACTTCCCAAGTAGCAGGTAGATGTATTTCTTACTAGATGACTCTCTGTGTTTGTTAATGACATTAGAATAGCAGGTGCAGATGTCCTTTAAATGTCTTTTGCACAGTATAAAGAATTGTAGTGTGAAGTTCACCATGCCTAGAGTAAAGCAAAGCGTTGCGTGTAAGCTAAATAATTTTGTTTTGCGTTTCTGTGAAAAAGCTTTCTCTACGGATGAGGATATGCTTTTCTGCAAGGTATGCGAAGTGACGATCGAAAAAGAAATTTATTATAGACCAACACATGAAGTGTTCGAACCCTACAGCTGCTTGAAGGTAAAAATACAGCAAACCAAATGCTGCTTGGTGAAGCCGTCTGTTCTTCAGGTTTATGTGAACAACTTTCTGTTGCACTTTCTGTGAAACGTTAATTTGGGCAGATTTCAGTTGAACTGTGTTTAATCCGAAATTATGCATCTTCCTACAAAAACATACTGGAAAGCATTTACCAGATTCTTCAACATTAAGAAACAGTTACATGATTAGATGCTACCAGAGAACAATGCAGGAAATTACGAAAAAAGTATCGGGGAAGGAATTTGGGTATGCATTGACGAAAGTATGAAAAAAATACATAAATAGAGTTTTATTCATGGACATTCTTTAACTGCTGTGATCCTTAGCGTCCCATTAGAAGACCTGTAATTTTGCGAGAGGCCTCTTTATCGGGCTGAGGTTTTTTTCCTTCTGTAAATCTACGACACGAGGCCACCGGCTTTACTTCCCTTCCAAAGGAAGCCATGCTAATGATTTTTACGTCCGAAAAAAATCCATCGCCCTCCGCCGGTTTTGAAACGGCGACTTCGGGAACTAGAAAACGACAAAAGTATGGACTAATTAGGCCGTTATGGGGCAAATTTTGTGATAGACATAATGGAAGAAAATGATTCAGTAAAAATTTTCTAAGTAATTGTGAGCAGTTGGAAACTGTAAAGTTTTCAGCAATTCGCAAAATGTTTGACATCCTTGAGTTTAATATATCCCAATGACATTCAACCTGACAGTGTGCTCTTGTTACTGACCGACATTGCACCACACATGCTAAAAGCTGCTAATTCTCATCAAGCTGTTTACTCGAAGATGGTGAATGTAACCTGCCTAGAACATGCTTTAAACCGAGTTGCGGAGGGGTTGCGCAGTAAATTTCCTGAAGTTGACCGGCTAATAGGATCCGTTAAGTAAATCTTCTTGAAGGCACTTTTTCGAGTTGCAACATTCACGTCCGACGCCCCGGATGTCCATTTGCCTCCTTTCCCAGTTGTGATCAGTTGGGGTACCTGGATAGAAGCATGCAAGTACTATTGTGTGAATATAAAGGTGGTGAAAGAAATGATTGGCACGCCTGATAGTAGTGATGCGGCCTCAACCAAGGTTGCTCAGGAACTTCTTTCTGGCAGACTGGCAGGTGAACTGTACACGACTAATTTTGGATTCCTACCTGGTGTTGTAACTTCCTTATAAATCTAGAATTAAGCTAATATAGTAGAGTCTTGATGGAAAAGGTGACAAGTGACTTAAAATATGTGAATGGGAATGTAGGGGAAGTTGTAGCAAACAAATTGGTGCTCACTTTGAACAAAAATAAAGGACGTGCCACACTGTCTTCAGTTGAAGATGTGAGAAGTTTTGTTTTGGAGAACTACAAATAGACTTTGAAGCAAGTGGCGAAGTTTACTTTAAGTATGCTTCTCTAGTATGAGTAGAGTCCAAGTGGAAAGGAGCTTCTCAATGCACAATGCATTTTTGGCAGATCGGCCGTCGTTTTCTTTTGAAAATCTACAAATACTGCTTATTGTGCATTGCAATTCAGGGCTGCCGAAATTTGCACTCTGTATTTTCCAGTAAAATAAATCGATTATTTGTAGAATAACATATCGTTTAATCTATGTAACTCCATTAAGTAGACTTGTTCTTTGCTTAGTTATGTATATTATCCTATATTGTGCAATTTTCTGTTTACCTTAAACAAATTGATGATAAAATTAGGGTTTTCTGCTTTAAAGCTATTTTTTAAGTTTTATAGGTTATTATTTTGTAGTTTTAGGTCAGAATTGAATTCCTTACGGTGAATGTTTAGTATTTTATAGAGCATTAAATCCTAGTCGTATTCAGTACATTTTGCAGATGATCAGCTTATATTGACACAAGAATATTATTTATGACACATGTACAGGAAATGAATTGCAGAATATAACAAATGGGAATTAGCGTTGCACCGTTATGTTTTTTAAGTTCCATACTGGAAGAATAACTGTTATAAATGGTAAACGATAATGCCAGAAATAACTATCAATATATTTAAGTATTTACCTTATATACTCATCTTGTGGTGCATTGAGACAAATACCCTACAGGTGTGAAATCTTAAAGGAGTAACACAGGATATTACAAAAGGAATTGCTATCGAATAATACCAGTAGTAAGCTCAATTCTTACAAATTTCACCATATAATGTAAATCGGCCAAGAAACGAACAAGCGTATAGCATATCACGAGTGCATTCGTAAAAGGTCATGTGCCAACGTGCCTCTCTGCATATGACTACAAATTCAAATTTACATAACCACAATTTAAATACATTAAAATTATTACACGCTTTAAAATTACTTAACACTTTGTATACTATGGATTACTTTCAAAATTATTTGCTTTCTATTACTAGCTTTAATTTTACACAATTCGATTTACAATACTTCCATATAATGTTTTTAAGCTTCCGCCTAGCATCATGTAATCAGCCGAAACAGTCAGTTTAGGAAAGTTACAGCATACCATGAATGAAATGAAGCCGAAACAAAACCTTTTGCACAGTTAATATCTACACGAGGTGCTCGCTCTGAGTAACCACAATTCGCACTGGCTTTCTCTGTCTATTTATCAGGCACTTTCTCATGCACGACGGAAGCGGCTGGAGGAGAGGTATGGCATTGACGTCACCTCAGGCGACCGGTGTAGAAGAACTCGGCGCACCCTTCAGCAGGCTAGCCCTACTTCTTGAAGAGCACATTCACGAAGACCCGTGTTCTTGTCTTGTCAAACATTTAATGCTCCATGCGTCATCGTGTGATACGGGAGTACAAAACGGTACAAAGCTTAATTTTGAAAAATCAAGGTGTATGGTAATAAGAGGAGATAAACAAGATTTTGGGTAAACAAGATAAACGATAGGAGAAACAAGATTCACATATGTGCAGGATATTAATTGGAGAATATAACAAATGAAATTTAGCGTTTAATTTTGAAAAACCAAAGTTTATCATAATAAGAGGAGATAAACAAGATGTGAAGCTTCAAGATAAAATTTACTAAACAGTATAATAATACAATTTATGAGGGTGTTAAAATAGCAAAAGATGGAAGAAATAATACTGAATTTAA
The DNA here is from genome assembly GCA_030765065.1 of Deroplatys truncata. Lineage (NCBI taxonomy): Eukaryota > Metazoa > Arthropoda > Insecta > Mantodea > Mantidae > Deroplatys > Deroplatys truncata. The sequence goes on from CM060981.1 coordinate 273,950,971, forward strand.
ACAACGAATAAGGAAAGCGAAAACTGCTTTCTCATATTTGAACGATATATTATGTGACAAACAGATAACAAGAGAAATAAACAAAATGTATTGTTAAAAGTATAGCTTTTGTTTGCTTCAAAATGGTATTCAGAAATATCCACAAAACAAAAAGTATTGGCATTAGAAATGGATTATTTTAAGCGTTGAACGAACATTTTTAGAAGACATTAAATTAGAAATGAAAAATGAGGGGGGAAATGGACGTTAAAAAAGACATTATGTATGATATTTCAACGAAGCAATAAATGTATTAATTCATGATGCGTTTGGTTCAAGATAGGTTACCGGAGATTGCTGAATGGATGAATTCGAGTAGACGTAAAAGAGTACAAAATCCAAGTGCATGCGAAAATAGAGTTATGGAAACCATTAGGAGCAAACAATTAAGGAGAAGGTGAGTAGATAGAAAAGAATGGTTTTTGTAAATACAAAAGGATAGTACTATAGATATTACAAACCGATGCCGCCGATTGATATTGTAACACCCCACGGGGGTTGGTTACCCCGCAGTGGGTGATTACTCTAAGGGGTGGTAGCTCAGAGGTAGGAGAGATGCGTCGGTACTGGGGTGATAGGTAGGCCAGGGCGGCGTTCCAGGATAAGGGTATTTAAATAATGCACGGGGATGCATTAACCCAATAAATTATATTATTACTGTAAGTGAGTACATTGACCACTCAGATTGGGCTGAAGCCCAACAAGTAAGCAGAACTTAGAAGAGATACATTCTTACCTGTTCACCTGGTGTTGCGTTGGCGACTCGTGTACGGGGTCCCGAGGGATTCAACAACTGACCTAACAATCGCTCATTGATAACTGCCCTCTGACAACTGACAATCGGCTACTCTTTGATAACTGCCCTCGATTGGCCCCGACCGAGTCAAAACCCTGTAGTATAAATACGTACAGAAGAGCTGACTCGGCGTTCCTTAGCGTGATCGTGTTATGGTAGCCCGGTTTCGACACTTTACGCTGGTTACGTCATATGATGTAATACTCGGTTCTCAATCTGGTCCGCTACAACATAATGTGTCCGATAGCCCTTTGTTCTATACCGCATGCCCCTCCCTCATTTTGTGTGTTACTCCAAAACGCCCGACCACCTCCCTCCTTTGTGTCACTTACAGCTAATGGAGGTGTCATGTAGCTGAACAATTTGATTGACAAGGGTTTGATAACGATCGTCCATGTGTAAGATTGCCTCGCTTCAAGCCTTTGCCGCACTCTAGGACTCTCAGTCGTATGCCACCGCCCATCTAAATGGATGGAAGGTATCTGGGGCAACAAAGACGCCGACAATTAAAGTTTAATTGAGCGTACATGTAAACATGTTTTCACACCATTTGGCGGTATTTTCCCGACACATGAAGTGCCCCCTCCCACTCCTTTGTGTGGGTGAAGTTCCCGCCCCTAAGGTTCTAAATATCCGGTCGCATGGGCTAGATTAATTGATACAATTGAGTGTATATTCTCTATTTGTATATTAAATTAACCGCCTAATGAGCTTAAAAACAGAATAATTGATTATATACGTAATCACTTCAAAGGTTTAAACGCTAACAAAAGATATATCGCCCTCTAGCGTCTTAGATTTCGGGTCTCACGTACCCTAAAGGCCTGACGACTAATACAATTATCTCAAAGGAGTATTTTTTATTGATATAGTATAAAGAGTTAATGCCGATAATATACCCGCTCACTCTCCGAAATCACGCGTGCCCACACATATGTTTCTTTCTAAAACTTAACTAAGCGATTATTACGAGTTTATAATAATTACGATTAATAACGCTTGTCTAATTCTGCTTTGAGAGAAATTATCAGGATTATAATAATATTACACCTCTCAGATGAATTAAAAATGCATGACTAAAAGACACAGTTAGCGTAAATGATTATTTCAACAAGGCGCAATACGCTAACGTATTTAAAAGCAGTATTTTCGGAAGCACGACGTATAGTTCCACCTTCGTTGGCCTTCTCACGTCGGATGAAAGCCTCATACCTGCTTGTCCCTGGTATAGCTACCCTCCATATTAACGACCAGGGAGGGGAGCGGATTCAGAATAGAGAGGTCACTTCTACCAGACGTATTTTATGATAATTCCACTCCCTCCAACCGTCAGTGCGGGTACACCTGTACACTTTGCCTGACCGCTTCTTGCCTGAGGTAAACAACGTTGTAAGCCCGCCGCGATATGCTTTTAACGCTTCCAAAAAGGGAGTAAGGCGAGCGTAAATGATTTGAATGAAGGATAAGGAACTTCCGCTTTGAAGATTCTTTTATTTCTAAAGATTATTTACACGCGGGATTGACTCTGAAAAAAATAAATAATGAAATATGAGGTTCCTTAAACTGGAGGACAGCAAACCATTCCCTTTGTTGGACTTCTAATAATGTATTTCCGCAACAAATGAAAAGCCAGCTGCAACAGAACCGTGATTGTTTAGGCACGCTGCGAACCTCTGAAATACTCATAAAAAATATTATTGCCAGCAGATGGAAGGTTCATCGTCACCCGCACACAATCATACACACACTTTCTCCACTTCTCTCTCTCTCTCTCGCTCTCTCTCTAAGCGATACAAATGCTTTTATGAATAAGGTGTATATTGCATGTACTTTTTAAACCGATTTCTCATTTAAGAAATATATAAGCATTGCAAAAAGTTTAAATAACATGGGTCTGGGGACTTTAACGCATACATGTTCGCACAATCGAAGTAAAATAAAGGGGACTTTCAAATTATGCACTTCCACTGGAATAAAACATACGATGTCAAACATGGAACTGGTGGGACTTTAAAACATATTTTTACACACTAGTGGTAAAATACAGGGGGCCTTCAAAACATGCATATCCTCTGGAATAAGGTGTTCCAGGAGGGGAAATTAAAACATATGATGACGAAAGTGGTATTGAGTACTCTAGCAGGGGATTGAGCCAAGGGGAACTTCAAATATAAATTTGATATCCGTTTTTAGAAATAGTTTTTTAAAAATGCACGCCAGCGGTCTTCGAAAAGATGCGCCGAGTTATGCCGTTGTTTAAAACACCCCTGCCAAAAATATTGTATATCCGATGAGGTGGGTAAATCCGAGCTCGCTACCTGATTATGAGGGAAATTCCGCTTTCAAAGATATTCAGAGACTTGGATTTCACATTAATGGCTTCCAAGGATTTCCAAACAGCTGAAGTCGCTTTTCAGGAACGCGAATGCTGGAGAAATATAAATCATAGAGATGTCTGAATCTGATCGGTAATATTTAATACCGATTGATAATCAAGTTGAGTGTAAATTAAAACAAAACATTCAACTCCGCATATCTATCGATACGAATGCCTTTATGAATAAATAAACCTTTGTGTATAGTTTGGAATTAACAAACATTGAATACCGCTGGGATACGAACCCTGAACTCAAGCTATACCAATGCCTTATGAATAAAAAAATGGGTGCATATAGCATGTAGCTAAAGGATAGAAACGGTGAGGTGTTTTCAACATGCATTTTCGCACAGTCGATATAAAAATAAGGTGCCTTCAAGGCATGCACTTCCACTGGAATAGGCTGTTCCAGGACGGGAACTTAAAACATACGATGTCGAATATGGACCTGGGGGAACATTAAAACATACATTTTCACACACTCGAAGTAAAATACAGGGATCTTCAAAACATGCATTTCCTCTGAAATAAGGTCTATAGTTACGGTACATAGGGCGCTGTCCTTAAACTTCCGTAGAGAGAAGGGAAAGCCATTCGAGTATACCACATCACATACTTTCTTTACGTGTTATGGATATTTGTAAGGATTTTTTAAGCAGTGCTTTATCAGAAATTAAGTAGCGCAAATATTTCTAAGTATTATTTCCTTCTTCAGTGCAGCAATCGAGTGTATTATAATTATTATTATTAGTATTATTATTATCGTTATCGCCAAAAAGCTTATCTGTTGTTTTTCCTTTTAAACAGACTGGTGTTTCAGTCACCGTCTAAAAATTATAGGATCGCTACATTGCTCCAGGAAAACTCTAACAAGAGACACAATGACTTCTTTTTGTTATTTACCCAAACTTTATAGTTAAATAATACAAGTAATTCGTTATTTATACAGACCCATGCAGGAGCTTGGAGTCCAGGGCGATGACATCCTACGCATGAAATGAAATTGAGTTTTATTTATGGATGCTCTTTAAATACCGTCCGTAGCGTCCCATTCTATATTGGGCGTGAAAGACCGGTAATTTTGCTCAGAGACCTCCTATCAGACTTGAGGTTCTTTTACCTGCCGTAAATCTACGACACGGGACCACCGGCTTTACTTCTCTTGCGAAGGAAGCCATGCTAAGGAATTTTATGCCCGAAAATCCTACGCATGTACTACCCCTCATATCGTGATAGAATAATACATTGAACAAAGTTTGAAATTGAACCGTGGGTGTTTCAAATATAACACTTGAGTGAATATTTTAGTAATGGAATAATAAAAAGCAAATTTTAGCAATACACATATTCAAAACAATGGTCTAGCGCTCTATACACGGATGTATTTTCCTACCGCCGTATTATCACTTGGCGCTGGAAATACCCTAACTGATTTAGACGCGTGTATTTATGAAATGTTCCCGGTGCGAGACTAGTTTCCCTCCATGACTCCTTAAAAAATATGTTTCTGTTCAATAGGGGTGGTATATCGTCACGTCTCCCGCTTGTAATTTTTGAATGCCAAAAAAAGATATAAAAGAGGCTGATTCTCCAGCAATTTTCACTTTTTCCTGCGAAAACTCATCGACATAAGTACGGCCCTTCTTTTAAAATGCTCCACGATATTTCATGAAACACCATGTCGGGTAAGGTGTAAAAGAATTTCATTTACTTTAAAAGTTAACTTATTACTCTCTGAATGAAACATATAAATGTGTTACTTCTTGTTTTTTGAATGTCAGTCGTTTATATACAAATAGTTGAACATTCCACAGTTAATAACTAATTGTGCGAAATTCATTTTCTCTAATGCAAACAGTTCAGTTAGTTATTCACTTTCAAACAAACTTATTACTCTAGGTGTTTAAATACGACATTTTAGCCCGTGTTTTATAATCATTTCTAGAGAAAAAAAATACAATTATTTGAATACCATCTTAACATTTTGCTTTAGAATTTTGCTTACAATCTTACAAAAAGCTTGTTGTGCATTTCATTAGCTGTAATAAGGGAAATGTACACACTATATTCAAACATTAAAAGGAAAAATAGCACGGTTAATGGACTTTATTAGTGAATCAGATCCTCCTTTATATTTACACACATATAATATCATGATTACTGTTACTATCATTATTATGTTGTACAGAAATGATAATAATCTTGAGACTTTCAAATAAATAATTTTTTATGAAATATAGCCTCTAGTAAAGAATTTGTTTTTCTGTACCTTACGCAAAAAGTTAAGCACCCCAACTGAACACGATTGTTCAAAGACTACACGATCTTCAGCTAGAGGAGTCTTATAATATAAAAGCCATAAGAAACATTTATACGAGATACGGTGTTAGAGTCGTTGCATACTTAGGCGAAAAACCGGGTTTTTCTTCCAACGAGATGAGATATTCAACGCTAACAAGCGAACAGTTGGAGGAAATGCACGTAAAGTTTCAAATTGTATATCACGGATTAGTACCAGCTAAGACATAAATTGTATTTTCTTCCTGTTAAGGTTTGTAGCAATAATTCAGCTAACCTTTCAGTGTTACATTTAGAGATAGTGTCTTTTAGTTTATTAATAATCGGCTCACTAGAATAACATTCGTCTAAATAATGCATCACTGCATTAAAAACAAATACGTGTATATATATATATACGTAATATGTGCAAATGACTTCTACGTTGTAGTCTGTGCGAGAACATGTAGAAAGAATTTTAATAGCCTTTTAAGTGATTCTCTACCTCGAAACATACTTACGACAAGCTGAAAATAATTTGAATGTGTATTACAGGACTACAAGGGCGGGATAAATGTTAGTGTATAAAACAAGCATAAACAGAAATGCAATAGAAATATTCTCAACAACCTCCAGTGATCCTATTCAATAAAAAATCGCAACATCAGAAACCATGAAGCCTAAAAGAAATAACGTGTGTGTGTAGAATATAGCAATAATATAAATTATTTGCTCATTATTACTATGTTTCTTGCCAATTCCATTCATTTCATAAATAATTGCATAATCGTTTAAAGGATTATACAAAATCTTAAAATATTGATGCTGCATGAAATCTGAAAATATCTACTGAAATAATTGTGAACTGAATCTAAGTACTTTTAATGAATGAAGTAAGTTGTAAAACCACACCTTCATTCCATTTATTATTTTTTATCATACGATTCCGGTACTTTCCTACTACAACTCCTCGCTGCTGCATATGACGTTATACCTTATGCAAAATGTCCTTATTATTTAAATGATAGTCTCTTTATTTTCATCATTTTTCCCATTCAGTAAATAGTGTTGATGCTGTTAATGCATACAGGATTCAAGACTTTTTAAATTACAAATCTCATTACTATTTAAAAAGTATTTTTCAAAATCATTAAATTGGTGCTCCCAATTCATATTTTCACTGAATATAGGGAGACTCGCTCGAACTAACTCTCAGCTGTGCATTGGAATGTATACAAAATTGTCCGTGTTTTTCATAGCTGCCCTCGAATGTTATATAAGTACCTATCTTAACACTGCGGCTTTTCGGTATGTAGAGTTCTCTGCGCACGCTTATTGCATGTAGTGCGGTGATGTAGTGAGACTGGTTATTCTACCCACAGCATCCTTTCTTGAGCTGCAAATCTGTTCTTCTTCTTCCCATTATTTCCTTTGAAACGTTGCACAATGAAAGTCTTAGAAAACATGCTTTTCGAAGTGTAGGTAGCCTGAAAAGAATTACATTTCTCTGTTAGGCTACATGGAAAATGACACACAAAAGATTTGTATAAACATTCGGATATCAGACGTTATTTCAATGCGATATATATAAAACTGATTTCAAAACATGTGACACTGTGATTTCTTGAATTTTTTATAAATTCTGTTGCAGGTGTCTTTTGTATCTTTTATATGCAATATCAATGTGACAGCTGTTTTATTTATGATTTTTATTGTAAAATAGGAAACATTGGATACTTAGGTTTAGAATTTCTACATACCTTCGCTGTGGGTACAAAAGACAATTTACATGTCTTAAAGTTCCTCATTTTAGTCATGCTATTGTATACTAAGTATAAATTTCCTAGCATTTCTGCAAACTCTTCGTCCGTTGTCGACTTATGTCGTTGAGGCAAGAACACTTGGCAATTCTCCAACGAAAATACGATCCTGGTATCGTATCTTGTTTCAGCTCTCTTTAAGGCCTTTATTTCATATTTAAGACCTATGTAGATACCTTGAATTCGCCGAGCCGGTAGGAAACCATGTCCTTTAGCCATCCTATTAAGTCTATCTGCTTAATGCTTTGTAACAGACATTGATCAATGTATTAATCAGGTGGAAAGACAATTTATGCATGTCCTTATATTAGAACAAAAGTGTATGTGTGTGTTGCTACAAGACTGTAATGCTTTGTAAGTATGTTTATGCCTATGTGTTCGGATATATTCGTAGGTCTTCGTACAGCTTCGGGTGCTTGGTAGAAGTGCTGGTTTTGTAACAAAACGGGGGGTTGTAAGTATTTTATGCATCTTTGTGTTCGGGTGTACTTATAGGTCTTCGTACAGGTTCGGGTGCTTGGTAGAAGTGTTAGTTTTGTAACAAAGCAATGGTTTGTAGGAATGTTTATGCATATGGATGCAATTGAGGTGTGTATATGCATTTTGTGCTCGGTGATGTTCGTAGTTCTTCGTGTGGGTTCGGGTGTTTAAAACAAGTGTCAGTTTGTGATGATCATGTATGTAGAGAAATCTGTGTGATGGAGAATGGAAGAAGTGTGTGTGTGTGAGTGTGTGTGTAGAAATCCCTGTGAAGATGAAAAAACTGAATAGGGAAAACGTATAAGTGTTAATGGAAGAAGCGGGTGTGGAGAAATCCTCGTGAAAGTGAAATAAAGAGGTGGTAGAGTACATCGTGTTAATGGAAGTAGAGCGTTTGAGAAAATCGTGTGATTGTTAATGCTTTGGGGTTAAATAACCATTTTCACCAGCAATGACAGCTCTACATTTTTTAAAAATTTAGCTTTGGTAGATAACCTTTAAACAATGAAGTTCATATAAAAATATGGTACTCTTGCACAGATTCGTCTTTCATGCACTGTATAGTCGTTTAAACAAAATTAAATGCATTGTAAATAAAGTCAACACTGTTTAGTATAGTTATGTAAGAACCCACTTTGCATTGTATTAGTGATGAATGCTGTGTAGAAATCTATGACTCGCAATTCTTAAATGAAAAAAGGTACACGTTGGTTTTGACGTCGTTTAAAATATTAATGTAGTTAATAAGCTCACGATGGTTCTAGCAAGCATCGCTAGCTGTTTATATTGCATCCTAAAACCCCTGACGGCACACGTCTTTGTGTAGGCGTGTTTACATGACACGTGATTGTTGCACCCAATGGAATTATTGCCTGCTGCACATGCGCAGAGGCCATCAACATTTCCATTCCTACTCTCTCTCTCTCTTCCTCTCTCTAAGAGAGTATCTCCATAATGCCTTTACACAAGCTATAAAAATATATTGGGATGAAATTCATGGGAATGTAGTAGCCTGAAAGGAATTACATTTTGCTAGGTTACAGGGATATGAAACAAAGATTTTTTTGAATTCTGTAATGACAATAATTTCCTATACTAGCGTATGTATCTGTATGTGTGTGCATGTGAAGTGTGCTGGACATGTATATATATATATATACATGTAAGAAGAGGAGAAAGAAGAAAGGAAATAAAGAATGTGGCCTAGGTTTAGGGGTACCTAAGTATACACCAGGGTTTAGTATAAATAATTATATTTGTTAAATACATTTTAATCTCACCGTTCACAGTCCTATAGTCTAACATTTATTGAGCATTAGAGTTTTGCAGGAGTAAGATTCGAACTAGGAGCTCAGGATATCTAAGAATATCCTACATTAAGCATCATAATGATATAAAATTATCATTGTTTACCCTACTCGCCTATGTTCCTTAATTTAATAGTTCTTAAGCATTAAAGTTTCGCTACACTAAGACTCGAACCCGGACCTCTTGATACATGTGAACGCCTTTCATTACTCCAGGTAATGCTATTATATAATTGTTTTTACGCTATCCGTCTAATTATCATTTGTATTAGCAATTAAACATTAAACGTTTGTTGCAGCAAGATACGAACACGGACCTAAAAATACCTAAGTATAAACCAGGGCTTGATATAGGTAATGATATATGTGAAACACATTTTAATTCACTTAGTTTTATTGTTATTAAAAGTTAAAGTTTTACTTTTTCATTAAATTACAGAGACTTGTATTAGTGTTAACTCTGTGAATAACACACATATTTCTGCTAGAGTGATGCAGATGGATATCCATTGTTAGAACCAAAGAAAAGGTTTTATTGTTTACGAGCAAGAGGTAGAATATATAGCGGATGGCACCATGATGTCGGGAGAGTATCCCACACTGCTGCAAGGTCATTCTCTCTGTCACGCAAAAAATTTTTTGCTTTCCCACTTACCTCTGGTAATGAAGGCAATTTAATGGGTTGGGGATGGCACCACAAGTCTAGCTTTTGTTATAGCGCAGTGCGTGTTTGAAGGAGCCTGCAGGTGTAAAATGCAGAGAATGGAATGCAGAGCGAGAGGGGGTTGATGCAGGGGTGATTGCCTAACGAACACGTGCTCTGGCACTGAGGGATGCAATGGGAAACTGGAGAATAGAACAGCGTCTGTCTTTTGTCGGCATGATTACAAAGCATAATGTATTACACTTATTGTCGCTTTCGACAAGGGATGGCGGACCTTAATAACGCAGCTGACATTAACATAACATTAACATAACCTGTCAACCATTCCAATATGCATTACAAAAATTTATGACCTTAGTTGCCCCAAAGGGACCTGCGTGCGTGGCAGGTGGAAAGGAGGACATTAATTAGCATATAAAATTAAAATTCCTACATATTAAATGTGCTGGTTCCCGCAAATATAGATTACTTTCCATATTTAGTCTAGCATCAGCCCTCGTATTTTCTATCTCTCCTGTATAAAGCGCATTCTCCCTGCTTCTGTCCCTTTCTAGCCTATCAGTTCTCCTCGTATTCCCTATCTTCCCTTTATAATGCATGTTCTAGCCTTGAAGCCCTTTCTATCCTAGCATCTCCCCTCATTGAACCTCCACATCTCTCCCCGTTTTCCCTATCCTTTCCCATATAAACGCAAAAAACTGCGCCATCTGTCTTCTACGAGATCCTGGTCAATCATATTTAGCGCTTCGTCAAATCAGGTATGATTTGGTAAATCGGTAATAGTAATTTTAAGGTCACAAGTAATTATGAAATGCCTTCAAAACTTGCATAACAGGTTTTGATTGAAAATAAGTTAAGTATATAAGGGTTATGCAGCATGGAAGCAATGTATTTAAAGCTAGGAGATAGAGAGAGAGAGATAGACAGAGAGTTAAACAGAAAAGGGAAAATGGAAGAAGCTTTGTAAATAAACTAATATCGAGTTGAATTAATGAGGTTTTAATTGAATTATGTAATATCCGAAAGAGAGAGGAGCACAGATAAGCAATTATTTCCAACTCTATTTTTCCCCTCTACTGTTACAATTATTTTCAGCATCGCTGAAGCTATGTCAGGGATTGAGTTACCAATATATTTTCTGGCACAGCCGTATCGTGTTTGGTGAGCGTTTCAAAGAGTCAAGAATCGTCCATGTTTTAATTAAAAATGCGGACAGTAAAGAGGGATAAAATACACTAGAATGGGAAAGGATAATTAATTTTGATTTGAAGAGGTATATAACTGTGCTTGGGGACATATTATGATAGACAACAAACACTAATGAAAGTTAACGTTAGGGAAATAGTGATTAAATTTGGAAGCACAATGTGGCTAGAGGCGTCTACACGCCTTTAAAAAGTGATAGTGTGAATGGAAGCTCTATTTCCCCTTGAAAGTTTAATACAGCTTTACATTTTATCTCATTAATTATTATAATAAATGTGAGAAATATTTTATTGCCTCATGAACTGAGTGATTGTCATAGCAATTATAACCGGAAATGAATTTTTTCAACATTCACAAATACTCATCCTTTTACGGCAAGCAGAGTAGTTATAGACATTATCTTTAAACAAAATTCTTAAACGGTACAGCGAGAATTTACTTTCACATGGGCTGTTTTAGATGCTATAATCAATATAGGGAATACTTTGTTATAATCATCCCATAAGAGTTTTAGAAAACTTTGGGAAAATGTAATCTGTAATAAAAGTAAAAGCATTACTTTATGCAACAAAGAGGAAAGACTTATGAGAAACTGTAGGTAACTCACATTCAGTAATCCCGGTTTCAAACACCGCAGTCATCGATTAACCAATTTTCATGGTTTTTTATGATCGCTAGGTGAATGTTGGAATCGGTTCTTCCATACTATTTCCCTGTTCCTCATTTCCTCTCATTTTTCTTTTTTCTTCATTTTCCAGGGATGTGTTTCAGGCGCTTTGAATGGAAGTGTGAAGAATAGTGGTGGATGGCATCAAAACCTCTTATCCTCAGCTACATTTTCTGTCCAAGACATTGCCGATAGTAGGTACCCCGTAATAAAGGTACCAAAATTAAATTAAATTCAGTTCTGTTTATGGATTCCTTTTAACTATTGTGGTCCCTCGGCTGCAATTGGCGTGAAAGACCGGAAATTTTGCTCAGAGCCCTCTTTATCGGACTTCCTTTTACGTCCGTAAATCTACGACACGGAATCAAGGCTTTCCTTCCCTTCTGAAGAAAGCCATGCTAAGGATTTGTACCCTCGAAAAAATTCCATCGCTCTTGGCTGGGGTTGAACCCGGCACCTCGGAATAAAAGTACCAGGATTGATTCCCAGGCTAATAGCTAAACAGTTTAATAAGTAAATTCGAACATTGACTTCCAAATAGCGAATACGTGCTGGACATATATTGACAAGCATTGAAGTACCTTTTATGAGCTAGGATTAACCGTCCTAGATGTTCACGAAACCAGCCCCATTATGCAGAAAAGGACTAAGAAGTTCTTAAGTCTGAAATCCTGGGCCTCTGCCTGGGCCAAGGATAACACCTGTTCTTATGGATTTAAGATGGTTTCAAAGCAACGCTCTGCCAGGACGCAGAATCTACAGATATTAGGGACCAGCTCCATTGTACCGTGAGCATTAGACCAGAGTGCCCTTGCTGCTTACGCTCCTCATTCTTCCTCCTGAAAACTATATAGTCGAAATAGATTTATCTGGGCACAATACCGAAATTCTCCTCCATTACTCTATGCTCTATTATTTTATGAAAAAGTATTAACTCCTTGACGAGTGGAGTAAATATTAAAGTAGTGAACCAGTTAGCCTAATCCTTTTAATTTCGTTAGTATCTTCCTTAAAGACCTCGTTTTGGTAATGTATATTCCCTAGCCTTTCTGGTGGCAATAAATACACAGGAAACTTACAAACATTTATTTTGGAGCAAAATAAATGCGATTAAGTATGTTAAGGAAACCCATGAGTATAAGATGATCGGGTAACGAAGTGGACACCTCTTGGATCTATTGTGCTTGCCAAACCCAGGAGGAACAGATGAGTTAAGATGGTTAAGAGCAGGCTATAGGTTGTAGGCAGGCAGGTAGGCCGACAAAGATGCAGAGGTATTTTATGATACCAAGCGTGAGAACCCGGACACGAGGGATACTCAGAGAAGGCTTCCCTCTGGCGGAAATTGGAGAACTCCACCCACCTGAAGATTTTCAGAGAAGGCTGCCGCCTGGAAGAGCCGAGAAAAACGGGTTTCCAATAAGCGATTACTTGTGCCATCCGTCCTACGCCGATGGACACTGCACAGCCCCTAAGCCGGCTTGAAATATGAAAGGAGAATCGAATTTATAGGAAATGAGGGACAGGAAATTCTTAGTAGAAGAGAAGCGATCCAAACATTTGGTTTGCCAACCAAGAAAAACCACCAAAAACCCATAGTAAGGTTAGTCAGTCCCAGGAAATAAACCCGGGACCTGACGAATGCGAGCCTCGCAAGATACCACGGAGCCATCTCGCTCGTTTAAGGGAGCCCATCATGAAGATATTCACGGTCTCAACAATCAACACACAACACACAATGCTAAACATAAACAACTTTAAAAACTTGTAATGCGAAGCAGCTTGAGTAATGCATGTAGTTGTAATTCCCATCAACATTGTATCTCCATTGCATTGCAAGTGTCGCAGAGTGTAAACACGTTGCGTTTCTTAATATCAATGATCACATGGTTTCTGTCTATGAATATTGAGCCTCTGGGATAGCAATGTGTGCTTGTTGGGATTAGCGCAAGACTAGAAAAAAAAGTTAAGGGTGCGCCATTTTCTAATCAACAGAAACAATGTAAACGTCTTGTCTGAATGAAAGTCGAGGGCAGAATTTGCTTAAATAGTTTTCTAAGAATGTCGAAAGAGAGCTTCATTTTGCGTATGACTATAATTTTATCGCAATTGCAGAGCAGCCACGTGGGCTGAATTGAGATTAGACTGAAGTCCTTTTTTTCTCTGCCCCCCTCCCCCAAAATGCAGGCAATCTCACGTAAGCACTCCGCTTTCTTTATTTTATTTCGGTAATATTTTAGAGATACGACCCAGATGACGGGTTGTTGCATGAACCTCATGAATTAACTGCGTTATCTTCTCCTTAGTCTACTCTATTTCCCTCGCTAGAACTGAATGTAGTAATCATAAATAATATGCACGGGCTAGTTGTGTATATTGAGGTGAAGCTCGAACCGAGGGCTGAGGAAAGGGTTACATTTGGAAAAGTGTCAAAATGAGGAGAAATATAGGAATTTCTATATTCTAGCGCACCTGGTGGCGCTGTCAGCAAATTAAAACGTATTTAATGGTCTCTAAATTACGCCATACTCTTACTCACCTAACCCGACGTCTCAGATATGTCTAAGCTACGTTCTACAGTATCCCGATGCTCCCAAAATAATTAAGTGAATATTTTAACTTGTGAACTTCGATATACCAGGGGATTTCAGGTAGGATGTTTTGTGTGTAATTTCCTGCTCGTACTACCCCCTGTAAACATGTTAGTTAATCGAAAACATAGTTATTAGTTTTATATAAGCCCTGGGTACTCTTACAGTTCGTACCGAATGCGCTCTGCCAACTTAGACTACCACTCCTGTTGTAAGCTTTCCCTGGAGCTAACTACTTCCAGGGTTGCAACAAGCATGGCGTAGTAACCGGATAAATTGCCCCTACAAATATAGTGTAGCCGCCGGATTAATCACCCCACAAATATATGGGATAGTTAAACTCCTCACCCGGGACATATCACTTGTAAATCCATGTGTCAAAATGGCACATCCAAGTATTATAAAACCCTCATTAAGTAATACCCATACACCCACACCTTGCATCAGGTCTTTTTAAGCACATGCACTAACCTAAATAGTTAGCATAAAATATGTAAACCTTAGAGTATAAGTCTTCTCTTTCAGGCGCATTGCATGTTGGGATAGCAAATAGTTATAGTGTAACTCGCATGACAGAATCTTCTTTCTTTACTACGGACCACACCGGCCCTATCATTTGAAATTGAGAAATTGTATGCAGAATTAGCAGCAGCACAGGCCAAACCAAAGCTTCAGAAATTTGTCATTATGGATCTGAAACAAATTCCTAACGATTTATCAGTAAACACGCAACCGCGAAACAAATCCCGCTGCGTTTCGAGAAAATCATTCCCACGACAAGTCCGAACTCGAGCAGAGTAGGCAAACAAGTAAGTATGCGAAAAAAGATGACCACAGTAGAATTAATCATAAATACCAAAATGGATTCACTTGTGTCAGGAGGCAGTGTTTAGCATGTGTACCACAGCACATACAGGTAAACCGTCTTTCCCTAGGCATAGACACGTTTGAAGGAAGCCAGGAGAATATCCAAAGGACTACTTGCACAATTTAGAAATAACCGCGTTGTTATCTGAGCAACACAGCCTTAACTTAGTAAAAAACATTCGGGTGCAGAAAGCCAAATACATCATGAGCTATTAAATATTTTCGTTCACGCGGCGTAAGAGGAGATGCTCGAATTCAAGCTGAGACGAAGAGTGCAGGATCTCAGCGAACCCACGAAACAGTACGGGTAAGATTTGATAGCTTTGTGTGTTCTGGTTAATCCCGAAATTTCAGAAAAAATACGGGTTATGCAGATCATAAGAGGATTAATACCGCCACTTAGAGAAGATGTATTATCCAACAACCTCCAAACAGTGGATGCACCAACTCAGTTTGTGCGTAGAATAAAGTCACATCACTATCTAGCAGGGAAGAGTGTTCACCCAATTTGTGCACAGGTCACTACTCCTAAAGCACACAAACAAGGTCTGCATAAATATATTTCGGAAATGCCTAAAATATGGAGGTGTTAACAAAGCAAGTGAAAAAAATTTAAACAAAATTCCCTTCTCTACTCCCAGTACCAACAGTTACCTTTTTCCGCCCAACTTCAATAAGAAAGTGTAAAGTCAGAAAACAGTCTACATTAAAACTATTTCTAGTTATTGTTAGAGAATAGGACATGTCGAAGCAAATTGTCAAACGCGGAAGGAAATGTAAAGGTTTTACCCCAACTCAAAACAACCACCCTCTGCAAGAGCCGTAGTGGCTAGTGTATGGAAAACTATAAATCCCATAAATGCGCTACAGACAAAAGGAACAATTAATGGAGCTGCAAAAATTCACATCTTAATAGATACAGGCAGTTGGATGAGCATTATAAACGACAGCTTGATAGGGACAGATAAAAAGGCAGCGCTCTCAAAAATTCCTCGAACAGTAAACAATAATTTACTTACAGAGCATTATCAGCCTAAGACTTATTTCTGAATGGGTGGAGTAAAACTTAAGGAACAGCTCTAGGTGGTTAAACCTTTTCCAAAACGTTTGCTTTTAGAGGTGGTTTTCCTTCCAGAAGTACAAAGCGTCATAGATCTGGGCAAGGGTAAAACAACGCTGACGTTTCAGGACTTCAAGGTCAGTATCACGTTTAAGGAAAAGCAAGAGTGCTCGCTTGCCCAAATCACAATAAAGACTGACGCGCAAGGAACGAAAATTAAGGCAACATCCGAGCAAGACAGAACTACCTCCATTCAGCACTAGTGAATATTACTACTGCCCGAAAATATATTATTGCCAGAGCCATGTATTTACACGATTCTCAAGAAACACATTAGTGTTTTGCCAGTACTATGCGATTATGCCCGAAATAGAAAGATCCAAGTGCAAAACAACACAGTCGCAGCGTATATTTAGAGGTTTCACGCTAGCTTCATATACGAAGATGCCTTACTGCAAACTGATGCCTTCACATGCAAAACCGCCAAACAGATAGATATCAAAGACGCAAAATACAACATTTACCCACAACTAGAAGAACAGGATGCGTAAACTATTGGACAGAAATAGGCACGTTTTCGCGACCAGATTAAAAGGAATTAGCAACTACGGACATAGCAGAGTTTAAAACTGGGTTAGCAAATTCTATGCCAATGAAGCAAAAGCTTACAGGGTGTCCAATAAGCAGAGAAAGATAATAAATAGAATGAGATTAAAGAAATGAAAGAGCAGGGATAATTGGGGACTCACAGAATATCTTAGGATCAGCAATATTCTGGTTATACGGAAATCAGGGGAATATTGGTTTTGCGTAAATTATAGGAAGCTCAACCCGCAAATAGCCTCATCGCATATCCGCTACCACAGATTGAGACTCTCGTAGCTATATAGGAGGTTCAAACTTATATTGTACACTGAATTTACTCAGCGCGTACTTTCAAGTACCATTGGCATTCTACCTTCGTTAGTCGAATGGACAGTTCCAATTTGATTCTGTTTAGTGAACACGCCTAGAGCATTCCCGGATATTGGAAATAAATTATTGGGAGATTTGCGATACAATAAAACATTAATATATCTAGACGACATAATAGTCATTGTGCACACATTTCAGGAATTATTGTCAAATCTGTAGGCAGTACTAAAAATTGGAGTAAAAGTTTTCTTTTGGAATGCGCAAAATGAAACTGCTAGGGTATGAATTTTCAGCAGCAGGCGCAGAATTCGAGAGGAATAAAGTTCAGGCAATCACGCAACTGAGAACTCCAAAGAATGTCAAAGAAGTAAGACAAGTTTTAGGATTTTTTCCTTCTATAGCAGGTTCACGAGTAACTTTACAGCAGTCGTGAGCCCACTAAATGCTCTGACAAAGCATATAATAATTGTATGGGGCTAAAAACAGCAACAAGCGTTCCAAAAATTAAAAGACTTAATGCTAAAGGCTTCGAACTTTGTAGACCTTATTCTAGGAGCCAAAACGCAAATACACTGCGGTGCCAGCATCCACGACATAGACTGTTGCCTTCTTACGAAACAGGGAGGAAAAATGCACCCAGTAGGTGTTTTCTCTATGAGTTTGGGCAAAACCGAGAAAAATTACAGTGTTTGAGAACTAGGATTACTAGCGGTCATACATGGGTTATCAAAATTTTTCCAGTACATATATTGTTATCCTGTAACAATAGGGACACATCATGCATATCTGGGCCCCTTAACCAAAGCCAGGGATACGTCAGGAAGAGCGGCAGGCTATAGTTTAATACTGCAAGAATTTGACTACAAGGTTCAACATAAAGCAGGAGTAAAGCATAAAGATGCGGAATGTTTTTCGAGAATGCCCGTAGATCCACCGGAACCTGAAGTAATACAGGAAGACGGGGATAGCATTACATGTTTGTTAGAACCGGTACAAATGATGCTATATTAAGGAGAGGTCTCCCGATTAATGCCTATGATACAAACTCTGAAACAGCGAGCACGGCAAATGCCAAGATAACACAAGCCACGACATACGTGTTAATGTTGAATTTGCTGTATAGGAAAAACGCATACAATTTAGGTGATATGCACTTACTAGTTGTACCTGATAGTTTGAAACAAGAGACACCTTACAATAATCATGACGATGCACTAGGTCGACACTTTGGATCTGCTAAAACATTTCACAGAATTAAAGCACTCTACTATAGGATCGGAATGAAAAATGATGTATAAAATAAGGTAAATTAACTAGTAGAGAGGTTTTCAATAGATATTTTGTGACCTTTTCAAACATCGAAGAGGGATAACCGTAACGTAGCAGCGGCCACCATGTTTTTCTCCAGATACTTATCATTACGAAGAACCCATAAGCATCGATAGAGCACATGGTTAATTTATTCTGAATGATATCATCTGTCGTCACGGTGCTTCGAAGCGTAAGTTATCAGACAGAGGATCAGTATTTATGAGCGAAGTTACTTAAGCTAATGGACACATTCCCAAATTCACTACAACCTACAGGCCACAGATAAACGGTCTGTTGAAAAAATAAATATTACGATTGCTCAAGTAAACAGTAATTACGTAAATTCACAACACACAGATTAGGATAGCAACCTGCGCGAAATTCGGTTTGCAATAAATACCAGTATGCAAGAATTCACACCATTTGAACTCATATATACGCGAAAATACGCACTTTCCTCTGATGTGCAACTACACGGTACGATATATAATTTATTCGTGCAACAAATAAAAGACTCGATTCTAAAAGCGAAAGACCTGTAACGAAGAATATAGGATAAAGCCAGAGAAAAAAAGGTCTATATGATCGGAAAGGCGTAGAATATAGAATTGAAGATCTAGTGAAGTTGTACACCCCAAGAGAAAAGTAGGCAAAACCACAAAACTCCTAATGAATTATACCGGCCGGTATAAAATAGTAAAAAAATTGAGCCGCTTCGACTATGTATTAAAGGTAAAAAGTTCCACAAAACAGCAAATTTCCACTAAGCCAGATTTCAGGATATTACACGTGACACGTGGAAATAAGAGAAAATTGTAAGATCACATAGCAGAGGCACAGAGAGGCAGAGAAAAGGCCATGCGATTCCCACACATACAGCAGAAATGAAGATTGCCAACGCTTCACTTTCCAGCACCACAAACTAGCGAAAGTGCTTCCATACACAAAGTCACACAATCCCTATTTTTCAATAACCATACAAGAATGAAGGGTGATAATAAAGAAAAGAATGAAACGGAGGGAATGAGGTAAGGAAAAGTAGAAGGATGTTAAGTTTTAAATTTTCATAATACTTCTCAAATGCTTGGTAATAGTTCCAGCGATTTGTTTTCATGCAATACAGTAAATGGTTTTGCATCTCCAGCTATAATTTAAGTTTTTTTGCAGTGCAGATGATAATACATGCGACCCAAAATATTGTTTCTCTTTAGATGTATTTAAAAGAAAAATATATCTAAAGTCAGGTACAGTACGTAATCCGAAATGCGATCCTGTTACTTCCACTCGGTTTAGTATATCAAGCGTTTAGATATAACATTCTTGAACGTTGTATATTGTCCTAGTTCGGGAACACAATGTTCATAACGAAATTCATAGTGGTATACAGTCTAATAGTACATACCGTAGTAGCTCGCCCATGGGCCTACTCCTGGGGTCCCGAGCCACACTCTCGACTGGTTTTTCTCTAAGAGGTGAGAGGGCTTATGCCAAACGCCCACGTTATGGTCCACAAACGTGTTTGACCAATTTATAGTTACCTCCATGAACACACTCTGACGGAAACCGCTGCGCGGGACGGAGGAGGGGGAGTTGCAAGGGGTGACTGGGTAATGCGTAACTCCCAGCCCCTAAGTATCATGAAGGACTGTGTTCGTAGAATTCAGTCCCGGGGATGGGACCTTACATGAGCTGTTACACTCCTGAAGGTGATTGGGTCCCTCTATCTATGCATTGGGAGGAGATCCTAAGGTGAGCAAGGACCAGGCCAAGGCTCTCACCTAAGTTGGGGTGGCGTCCAGGATGTGAGCATGTCATCGAAGACATTTCTAATGGTGGAGGAATTAACCGCTATGGATACAAAACATAAAAAGAAACACCAAAGTACTTGCGACAGAAGTAGTCGGGTGTTGTGGTCCTCGCTACTTAGTTATCAGCAGAACTGAGGAAGGAGGGAAGTAAGTTCAGTACGGTTAGTCCATTCGCTATCCAAAAGGGCCTGGATAAAATTGCTGGTGCAGCAAAATCCTGAATTAGAGCTCGCAATGGCACGCCCCTGGTTGAGGTAAATTCAGCGACTATCTTGAACACCAACTTATTAGGAAGTTATCCAGTTAGAGTGGAGATGCACAAGACCTTGAACTCCTCGCGCGGTGTAGTAAATACCCGTGCATTGGACGGTATTCCAAGGAGGAGATTCAAGAGGATCTTGAAGTTCAAGGTGTGACATCTGTATATCGGGTTCAGCGGAGACAAGGAGGTGAATCTATGCTATTCGTACCCTGTTTCTTGCGTTTGATCGCGTAGAACTACCTCAAAGGATTAAGGAGGGTATAAAGCCATTGAACGTACGCCATACATCCCCAACCCGCTCAGATGCTATAAGTGCCAGCGCTTTGGTCAAAGAAGTGATTTCTGTTTCGGTGAAGCTACGTGCGTTAACTGTGGAGAATTATCACACGAGGGAGCATGTACATCAACTCAAAAAATGCGTTAACTGTAGTGCTGAAAATCCATCTAGTTCCCGAGAATGACCCGGTTTTACAGAGGAAAGGGCGATCCAGGAGATCCGGGTTAAGGAGAAGGTTTCCTTCTCGGAAGCCCGGAAACTCCTGCGTGTCCGCCAATCCTCTGTCCCGAGGTCCTGTACCTATAGCTCAGTGCAGCTAAACCAGTACCGTGACGGGAAATCGCAACTCAAACGAGCGATATTAACGGGGCTTCAATTTCAGAAAATATTCTCGTAGGCAAATCACTTCCAAAGCCCACGAAATCCAATCTACATCTGATAAAATACCTGCGAAGATCTCCTCAGTAAATTCAGCATCAAGACCATCTACTTCTAGCAATAATACCGGCAATCTGTAACGTATAGTGCACCACAAATAAAGTTTAAGACCAGCTTTAACAGAACTGACTTTCTGAAAGAAAATGCAAAGTCTGTACTCGGAACATCCAAGGGAAGGAAAGGTCCACAAGCATCTCCTCTGTGATCCTCTTCTGAGGAATCTTGTGGGAAGGACTCGGATTGGCGATCATCATCTTCGCCGATCTCCACTTCCAATCGCTTCGAGGTTCTCGAATCGAGGTTTTCTATTGGAAAGGGGTCCTCCCCCGTGTAGGAGATGGAGCAGGAGTATTCTGCCCACACCGTCATAAAGACAGTGAAAACGAGGCAGGATAAATCCTACTTTACCGGTGTTAGCCCGACACCAAAAAAGGGGAGAATTAATTCGACCACCGCTTAACAAAATGTAGTAAGCTTGTACTATTAAGACGTTATCTCGTTATAATTCTAATGGTTATGCTACAATGGAACATCCGCGGAATTAGAGCACATCGACCAGAGCTTGAACTTTTGCTAACCAAAGATGAGCCTTTGGTCGTGTGTATACAAGAGACTAAACTCCGTTCGCAAGACAGCCTTAAACTTAAAACGATATACCCTAGAACAATGTGATCTCACACCGGAAGAGGGTATTCCTATGCACGGGGGGACTATCAGAGATGACATATTTGTGGAATCTGTATCCATACAGTCTGACATCCAGTCAGTGGCTGTAAGGATTAAACTGTCATCCATTAGATTTACCATCTGTAACATTTACCTGCCTACATCCGATGACCTCTGGCTCATTGATTTGGAAGATTTAGTCTCTCAGTTACCAGCGCCTAATCTGTTGGTGTGAGACGTTAATGCCCATCACCCTCTTTGGGGTTCACCTCGGCCTTGTACGAGAGGTAAATTCAGTTCTGAGTTTTTGGACAATACCCTAGCTCTTCTGATCACTGGAGAACTTTAATTCCTCTCAGACACCTACAACACTTCTACAGACCTTGATATTGCAGTTTGCTCATCACAGTTAGCAGTTTCCCTGCAATGGAATGTCATTTCTGATTTACACTCTAGTGACCACCTTCCTTGTCTTATTAGTCTCTTAACACAGGATATATGTTCCACACGCCTACCTAGATGGCGCATAGATTCAGCCAACTGGAATCTTTACTCCCAGTTGGCTGTGTTTAATTACAATGAGCACGACTGTGTGGATGGTTTGGTCCAAAATCCCACAGAGCAGATTCTTTCTGCTGCTGAGCAAGCTATTTCACGGTCAACTGCCAACCCTCGTCGATTTCCAGTCCCTTGGTGGACGGAAGAGTGCCGAAATGCTATTCGTGCTCGCAGGCGTGCTCTTAGGGATATCCAGCGTCGCCCCACACTGGATAACCTAATTGAATACAAGAAGATGTGTGCCAAGTATAGATGTATTATAAGGGATAGCAACAAGACATCATGGAGCAAGTTTGTAACTTCATTTAATCTATATACACCTTCCTCTGTCGTTTGGGATAAGTTAAGGCGTGTGGCTGGAAAATAGACCCACATGCCAATTGCCGGTCTTAAAACAGCTGCAAGAGCTATTTTTGATGCATTTGACGTGGCTAGCGCATTTGGCTGTGCTTTCGCTCAATGTCTAGCTCAGATAACTATTCGCCCGTGTTCTTTCCTGTTAAGACTTAGGGTGAATATCCAGGTTTCCTCTTTCGTTCAGGAAATCTTGAATATTACAATCGCCTCTTCACCATGGCGGTGTTAGAACACGCGACTATCAGCACCAGCACCTGATCGTATCCACTTACAAATGCTCTGATAGGTTTCTCATGAAGGTAAGGCTTTCCTACTCGAGGTCTGTAATCGTGTTAAGTTGATGCCACTTTTCCAGAAAAGTGACGGGAGGCCACTATTATGCCCATTTTGAAAGCTGGAAATGATCGTCATCTCCCGTCCAGCTACCGTGCTATTTCCCTTACCAGTTGCCTTTGCAAGGTGATGGAACGCATAATTAATGGACAGTTGGTATGGTGGCTGGAAACTCACAACCTGCTGACCAACACTCAGTGCGATTTTGGAAGGCACCGTTCAGCAATTGACCACCTTGTGTCATTGTCGGCACAGATCATGAACGGATTCATGAAAAATTGTCAAAACGTTGCGATATCTTTTGACCTCGTGAACGCTTATGATACGTGTTGGCGAACAGGGATGCTACGTTACCTACAAGCCTGGAATCTACGTGGACCCTTACCACTATTCACTTAGGAGATAATGAAGGACCGCTTTTTCCGAGTAAGGGCCGGCTCGGTTTATTTCGAAACTTTTTGTTCAGGAAAACAGAGTATCTCAGGGATAGGTACTAAGCGTTACACTGTTTGCTATGGCAATTAATTCTATCTGTAAATGTGTTCCTCTAGAGCTACCGTCATGCTTATTCGTAGAGGACTACTCCGTTTATTGTACTTCTCGGCGTACACGGTTTTTGGAACGCGGTATACAGCAGTGCTTAGATAATCTCCAAGATTGGAGTTCTAAAAACGGCTTTCCTTTCTCAACTGAGAAGTCAATCTGCGTGAACTTCTGGTGCCGTAGGAGAGAATACCACCTTCGCTCGGATTTGGTCCAGAATTATTACCATTCGCAGATTTGGCGAGATTCCTGGGATTGACGTTTGATAGGAAACTTAGCTGGTCATCACATATAGCACAGTTGAAAACGCGATGGCACCGTTATCTGAATATCTTGCGGATATTAAATGGCAAATCTTGGGGAGCGGATTGGACTATATTGCTGCGACTGTATCTACTAATCCAACACCATCCTACGGGTTTAGAACCTCGGAAAATAGAGGCAACCATGGTAGCCACTACGACACGGAAGGACTACATTCGCATTGCTGTTTTACTGGTAATAAGATTGTGGAGATACTAGAAAAGAGTTTTGAGGAACAAAAACTACAGAATTGATTTTCATTCGACAGGAAAATCCAGTTAGTAATGAGAAAAGGTAGTTGTGCCTCAAATACTAACTTAAATAATATGAGTAATTCAGCGTGTAAACATGATAAAACGAAAGTGGTAAGTGGGGTGAAATTCTCCGACTGTAAAATCTACTTTCATAATAGCTGTACAAAACTAACAAGTAATTTTAAAAAAATGATGATCTCTAGTAAAGCGTTGTGGTGAAGTTGAAGTTTCGCCATTCGACGACTGTGATTCCGATATTTATGAAGCTTTGAATGAAATTGGTGTTGCCGACAATGAAATGGACGTTCATTCGTATGAAAACAGAAGAATGGTGTGATTAAAGAATTGAACAAAAGACTAACGTTTTGATTGGATAATACCGATTTTCTAGGAAAAGTAAAGTTTTTAAGTAAAGATAACAGTGAAAAGTTAGATGAGAATGCCTTAAGGGTGCTAAAAGGACTAAAATCTACGTTAATGAAAAAGGAGATATTATGTATAAAATTAAGCAAGTGCAAAGTGAAAAGGTGCAAGTACAAGTACAAGCACAAAAAGTTATTCCTCGTAAGGTAACTACTAACGATCAAAATGAGAGCTTCCCTGACCTTTTAAACAGCCACAGGAGTACAACCCTTGACTCTGCAGCCAATGCGAAAAGCTATTGCCGGCTGTAGTAAAACGAAAGAAAATCTTGAGTTGTGTTTGGGAGGGACAGTAGTAATCCTGGTAAGGAAATAATTTAAATATGTAGGTCCTAAAGGTGCACCTAAAGTCATCCCTTTAAACA
The DNA here is from genome assembly GCA_030765065.1 of Deroplatys truncata. NCBI lineage: Eukaryota > Metazoa > Arthropoda > Insecta > Mantodea > Mantidae > Deroplatys > Deroplatys truncata. The sequence continues at coordinate 273,975,934 of CM060981.1, forward strand.
TACATATTGTAATAAACTCTAAAAAGTGGCCTTAAAACGATGCATTATCAATTATTTTTAATAACGAAACAAACTGCAGTTACGTAAGTAAGGAACAGATAAGTGTAACAAATCACATGGATTAAACGTTTTGCATTGCAATTTACAGAGTCTGCAAACAAACTTGATTATCCTTTAACTGTAATCAACAACACGATGTTGACATTTTACGCACTGTTTAACGATAGTTACTTTCATTTGAGTTGCATCTGTTAAATATTTCACGGTATTGTTTATCTGACAGTTATTGCTGATACATGAGTAAATTTCATGAAGGCTATGCAATATATGCTAAAAATTAAAACGAAATAACAAATGATGAAATTTATCTTTCAGAATTGAGTTCATTGTATATATTTGAAGCTTTTGCAATCTGTATTAATAATTACAACACAGTTTGTATTTTTATATATCGTCGTCTGAATAGTTCCTGTTTTGTTACTTTCTTAAATAAATTATATGAACGTCTTCATTTTTTCTTAAACATAACTTCAATAAACTGCTTGTGTTAACGGCTTTTTTAATGTTAATTTTAAATCAGATAATGACGAGCTCAACCTTTTTCAACATATTTGTTAGTTCAGACCTTTGTCTTCAACCTGTTAGACCTGGACGCGACGGCACAATTGGTACGTGCATTGATAATATTACCTATATATTGGGTGATATATGTAATGTTAATATTCTTTCAAATACTGTTTCTGACCACAGTGCGGTATTTATGATGATAAATATCTTAAGTAATGTTCACTTAATGAAATAAACTATAAAGTCAATTTTAAACGCTTTTTTCAGAGCTTCTAGTTTTTATTACTATATTTTTTTGTGAAAACCAATAAGTATGGATAACACTGTACTGTATGAACAACTTAAATGAGAATTCAGCTATTTTTATTGATTGCATATGACATTACTGATAAAACTTTCTAACTTGCCATTTGTAATGCTGGGCTTAAGAGGAAATGTGGTACACTGGCGAACCTAATATATATATATAAAGGCTAAATACTTGTTTTATTTTAATTTATATACTCAATATAGAAATATGCAACATAAGGGCACTTTTATCAGTTTCGGAAAAAATTACAAGTAACTGTTTAATATCATTGTTCTTCTAAACTTATTATAAAATTCAATATATAGTTTTAAAGAATGTTATGGTCAGCTATTTACATTGTAATAAACAATACTCAAAAGAATACGTGTGAAGTGTTGAGGAATAATGTTGAGGAAATAAGCTGTTATTTCCTTGATTTTATAGATGAAATTGTAAACAGTAGAGATGCTAAGATTAATCCTGTTGATTTAATGACAGAGATAAATAGGCCAATTAGATTTTGAAATTTAATCAAGTATGTAGAGGACGTTTACGCTGCTGCAATGGGACTTATCAGAGTTCTTGCCTAGGTGTATTTTAATTAAATTCAGAAATTTGAAGTATATTGCCTATGTTATATGTGAGCTTCTGACACATATCTTTAATATGTATATTGATACAAATGGTTTTCCAGATTGCACTAAACTTGTAAAGGTAATTCCTATCTATAAAAAAGGATGCACAACTGAGTATGCTAATTATAGGCCTATAAGTATCATCCCAATTGTGTCGAAGGTTTTGTGTTCTTATAAAATAAACAAATTACTCAATACTTTAAAAGTAACTTATTGTTTTCTCCCAGTCAATTTGGCTATAGTACATGACACAATACCGTGGATGCTGTGATAGGTATTTTTAAAGCGAACTTTAAATGTTTTGAAGGCTATTCATCCCATGATCGTTTATTTGATCTAAGACCTTTAATGAAATTTCACACGAAATTACCTTTAAACTAATTACACGGTTTTAATGATACCAGTAAACATATCACATGTTTTATCTAAGTGATAGATATCGGACTACTTACGACAATGGCAGAATATCTAGTTTCAAAAGATCAAGCATTGGGTGTCCCAAGGCTCAGTACTCCAAACTTTTGTATTATACAGTAATGGCGAAGCCATACAGAATGAATGTCTAAAGACGTTTCTATTTGTTTATGGTTTAGCGTTAATTGTATGTTGACATAATAATGACACTCTCACACGTTAATTTAAAGCTATAACTTCAAAATTACATATATGGTGTGACTTATAGATATAGATTATCGCTTAATCGAGTTAAGACTGTGGATCTTAGTTTTGGTAACTGTGATACTGGCTCTACTCCTTCAATAGTCAAATTCCTAGGCATTCATCCGGAAATTCCAACCTAAACACTATGTATAAATTACATCTCAGGTAAATTACGTAAAGCAGTGTTTATATTATGTGTACTGAGAAAAACATTTACAAAAAATCATAACTGCGAGCTTATTAGAGTAATATGTACCCTCTTCTAAATTATGGTGTCTTAATTTGGGGCGCCCATAGTTAAACAAACAAGCTTTGTACTTTACAACAGAAAGCAGTAAGAATATTATGATAGTTCTGCCAAAAGGATAATATAAAACAGATTTTATAGAACTCCGAATCATCTTTGTTCCTTTTATATCTTTTGAACTGCTTACTGTATATTAGTAGGAATTTCAAGATTATAGTTTGCGCGAATCCATCCACCCATCCGTCTGTCCTTCCGTCTTTCCACCCACCTACTTGCCTGGCTGCATTCCTTCCTTACTTCCTACCTACCTACCCACCTATCTTTCTTAATAGCATGCAAAGAAAATTCAAGCCTATGGTTACTCTTTAATGATAGATTTTGTTATTATTATAATTTCATTCTGAAATTCAGAATGAAGTAAACAACACTTAATGCCAGATTTTACTCCGTTTAAGCGTTTTCGCGTACTTTTTGTTGTTTCATAAAATATGTTATATACTTTGACTTTATATCGTTCATATGATTCTTTGCAAAACAAAATCATTGTGAATTCCTGAATTGAAATTTTTTACAAATGCGAGTTGTTTATTCAATCTTACCTAGCTTTTTCCTGTGGCTATTTCTCTTGAAAAGTGATCTAAAGTAAAAATAAATTATTAATCCTCCACTTGCAAGAGGAAAGTATCTTTATGATAGAGTAATTCAGGAGCAGAATATTTTACTTAAAGTTTTTAATATTTGCTAACAGTGTATATTGAGATTTTGAACAGATATCGAATGAACACTAAGATATGTTTTCTCATACTTAATACCGAGTCATTAACCTATCACTGGTTGTCATATATGACCATTGAGACTGTAATGTGGCCCCATAAAACATATAGGTTTATAAGTACCTATCAGAGAATATATATATTCTTAATGGGTGAAATCAGTTTATTATAATTTTAGTAAGACAGGTTTGTAATACACGTATTAAAATTAAATATAGTTATAGAATATTTTGTAGTAAAGTCAGAAAGCTCTCGTTAGAAGCCAAGTTTCGTGTCTAAATGTCAACACCCAACGAGTAAGCTTGCTGTTTTATGACACTTGCTAACCAAGAGAGGTGAGGTTTGGGAGGTTCCAGGTTCGATCCCTGGGGACCGAAACTATTTCTTTTTCCTGATCTCCCCGGGACGGCGGGTAAATGCTAGTGTGGTTCATCTTCTAACACGACTTTCCTGCCAATCATTTTCTGTACCCATTACCTTTCTTGCCATCTGTTTCAGGGTTGTAGGTCCAGGCTACGGTGTTTGGAGCATTGCGGCTGGACGATGGATGTGCCCTTTGTACAAGTTTCTTCCGAAGCAACCAGCACCGGGTGATCACGGAAGAGCGTCCCTTTGGGGATCCCCGGGGATTAGGGGCTTGTGAGTGTGTCAGGAAGACGTCAAGTGCCTTAGATCTCGAGAGCTGGGGAAGTTGTCCTTGCTTGCGCCTTTCGTCATCCAAATCTGGTCGCCCTTCGGGTCTCTCTCCGCATTCCTCCCTCCTAGGCGTCATGGAAGGAGCAAAAAGGAACCTTGTGGCCTATATGCGGTGCTCCTCACCGGTTTCGGGGCCCTTCGTTTGTCCGTACCTTTACCTTTTATGACACTTGCTACCTGCATTAATGTTTCGTTGTTTCTGAAAGGGTAAAGGCCATTTCTGCCTAACAGAGTTCAAGAGGTAAGTACCAAAGAAAATGCCCTACCTCCAGGCAGGAACCGAACCCTTGACTTCTGGACCAGACCACAGAGGCAGGCTTATTAAATTTATCACCGCAGAGAAAATAAATGATGTATATTTCGAAGCGAGATATAAATTGTCGTAAAGATTGTGTTTGCCAATGTTATCACAAGGGTAAATTGTAAAATATTTGATCACCTAATTTAGAATGCGAAAGAAGGGCTAATCAGGCACGCGAGGAAAGAAGCTGAAATGTGTTTTCAGGCAACATTATTAAAGGCGAAGGTTTGCTTTATTACGAATTGAAATTTTCGAGTTCCAAGATTATGAATAAATAGTGAATTAAGTGAAAATCACCTTCAAGTCTCAGTCCGTTATACCTGATGGTGATCAACGACATTCTTTAGCAAGGACACCTTGTGGCCATGCCTATCCTAGAACCCAGTTCCATAGAAACATTTTAGCTATCCGAGACACTGATGAAGCTGATCCAGAGAGTAGCTACAACCATGCACATTATCTCAAGTGGGTAAATGGAACTTCAAAATTGACTGCCATAACGAGGGACCTCGTCTCAAAATTGTCAACTCATGTGGGCGGATTACTTGCGCTTCACAATGTAGCAATGTAGCCCTTATATCCATGTCATTGAAACACTTAGTAAACCCGTTCACAAAGATTGGTAATGGATAATGGTAGCAGTATACTTTGATCTACCCTGTATCTTCAGTAAGTTTAAAATTTTGCTTAATTTTTCCTGGCAGATATCAAGAATAATATATTTAGCTTATCATCGTTTTCGTTGGCATCATCGTATTTTACATCGCTGTTAAATACTCCTTTCACGTCGAAAACTCAACGATAAGTTGAATTACTAAGGCCAGTGTTGTAAATGTTGCACAACTAATGAGTACGTTGAATTCAAAATTAGCTGTGGCAACTGTAATTAAGTTATCCTACAGTAAAACACTATTGTTTTCTGATAGTTGAAGTAAGAGGACGAATGTTAACGTTCGATCTTGCTCAATCGTGACTTTATTTTTTCTTTGATACCTGCCAATAAGTAAATAGACGATATATTCCACACAAAAATGCGAGATATATCACCTGAAAACGATGAGGTCCCATGAATAAAAGAACTGTGGTTTGTGTGAGCGTGTGTGTGTGTGTGTTTGTGCGCGTGCGCGCGTGCGTTTGTATAGAGAAAGAGAGTGGAAGTGAGTGAGAGAGAGAGAGAGAGAGAGAGAGAGAATAGCATAACCAAAAAACAAAATATATCTGATGAATACTGACAATGAGTAAGTAAGTTCACCATTTTCCAAGGATGAGACACGAAGACCTTTTCAATAAAATCCTTCAATCCCAATTAAAAATTTTTTCGTTATTTATATTTTTTTAGAAATGGTACTAACAAATTTTATAGAACACCATACATTTAGGATATGCACATGCCCCCCCCCCAAAATATTAGGTAGATCTTGAACTTTCTCGAATGACCCTAATGTGTTCATTACTATAAATGAGCTTTGTTTAGCTGGTAATCCTTAAGAGAAAGTAAAAAAAAAACTTGTATGCAAGTGATGTAGATCTTCATTAAGACAAGCAATGCTATTTAAAGAATTTTTGTGTGCAATTAACCGTTTCCGTAAATGGTTTGAATTTTCAAACGCATTATACATTTTTTAAGTAGTAAATCGCCATTCGGTTTTTTTTTTGTAATAATGCAAACAGTGAAATTTCAAAGTTAGCACAAAGGTATTCCATTTTTGAAGATTTGACTAACGCTTCAGTCTCGTGTATGCCTCTTGTACATAGAAGGAAGAATTAATCATCCCATTACTGAAAAAGATTGTTGATTAACATGGAGTAGATAGAACAATAAGCTCTTCTAAGAATATTTTGTAGAAGAGTGGGATACAGAAATTAATACGAATGTAACAGATCCTTCTAGTCGTACAACGTCGGAAGTAACCAGTGCAATAGGCTTTAACAAATGATACAAAAAGTCGTGAATACTCACAATCTACAAATAAATAAACATATCATTATTTAAAATTCTTGTAATTAAATGGCTATGCTGTATTCTAGTTGTCAAGCATTTGGAACACAGTTAAACCATCGTGGTGTAAATGTACGTGTTGGTAAAGTACTGTGTTTCTTACTGAGTTTTTCCCATTAAAACAGATTAGTTTTCGGTTTACGTATTTGACAGTTTGAGTGTACAACGTGATATTAACAGAACGTAACTTAATGAAGTATTTTACAGAATACATAAATAAATCGATATATACGAATATTCTATTCACTCTCTTATCATATCTGACACATAAAACAACGGAGTAACTGTTGTTGCTTAAACACTTAACATGCTATTGTGAATCACAACTTTGCGTTTCCTACTTATTTCGATTTTAATATGCAGTAGCATAGATCCCTGTTATAATAAATTATTTATTTCACTGTTCTATGTTTCAAATCACCCATATATAACAAGATTCCTGAAGAATGTATTGTGTGTTTACGGGATTTATATATATTTATGATTCCAACACTACCCCCTGATTAATCTGATTCATGATTACTCGCACTTATTATCATAAACAAGTGTATATACTCGTATTATCATGGGTGACATATACATAATCTGTTGTACACCCGAATATACTAAATTTACAACCCCTATTTATTGAACCCACTTATTCACATCACATTCTATCCAAGCACTGCAGACTTTTTCAGAAGTAAATACATTTATATAATATTGTGACGTTCGGGTTACGACGACGCCATCGGCGCCATTATCAGTCGTCACGTAAAGGATGAGGGAACATAGTGCAGGATGGCTTCACCAGGGTTACGGATCACGGTACCAATATAACATATGTAATTTCTGTTCCCAATTTTTTCTATTCTTTAATTTACCTACTTTAACCTAAACTACATTTTCAAAAGAAAGAAAGGAAAACAAAGGAGAAAGATTTAGACACATGGTGGACTCACCTGAGCGGCAGAGGAGGTCCGCAGTCCATCGTCGTTAGCGTAGCTCCTACGTCGCGATTGTAAATTAAAAATGAATTTCCGAACTACCCGGCAGAGATTCCTGCTAGGTACATGATTGTTCAAGAGAAAGCTGTCAAAAACCCGTGACTTTAAATACCTGACCAAAATGCTGATTTGTGTCAGCAGGGGTTGATCTACGAACAAGTCAGAAGAAATTACGTAATTTACCCACGTGTCGGACAGGAAGTAATGTTTTCCCCTAAACCGCGTGCCATCTAATCTCTGCTTTCTTCAGTGTCCGGGAAATGACTAACAAGAAATCCAAAGCCGATTTCCTTGTATCACTTAAACCAAGTGTTTCTTCGATATTTCAAACTGCATGAAAGCCTGTATAAAAAATCGGTTAAAATAAAATTATAACCGTCAAAATATGTGAAATAAGAGTTGAAGCTTTCCTGGCGACGAATATGCTCTAGACGTTCTCGGGCTTCAAGCCAGGTGAAGTGATGTGGAGACATCGACGTTTCGGGAGAGATGTACGCTCCCGAAACGTCGATGCCTCCACATCACTTCACCTGGCTTGAAGCCCAAGAACGTCTAGAGCAACGTCAAAATATGTGTTTTTAAATATAATTGTTTATAACAAATTTATAAACACACACTTTTTGCTAAGAAAATTAAGATCAATATTCTATAAAGAGGTTCATTGTGGAGCTAAACGCTTATGCGATTTGGGTAAAACTCCATTGTGGAAATTCCTGAGACAGTGAATATAAATGTAGAGATTTAACATTGTAGCCTTACCTTGTTTAACGTATCGTTGACATTATTTACACATTTTTTGTTGCATTTATTTCTTAAGGTTTTATCAACTCTTTTCAGTCATTGTTTCAGAAGGTGCTTCTAGTCATCCTAGATTGCCTTTTGAGAAAACAATTTTGCAGTTAACAGCAATTTCGGCACTTTTATTTTCAGAGGTGTTTAACCCTGTTATTTGTTGCATTAAAATAAAATCGTCGTTTATAGCAAAACATAATCGTACTCGGAAGTATTTAGAAATACTTTGCAAGTCTTTTTAAAAGCGAGAATGAGTCATGTGGTGAACGCTCTCTCGGTAACGGGAGCTTGTGGCTTATGGATTAATGTCGTTTCCGAACGCTAAAGGCTCAGTACGTATAAGTATTCCGTTGCTCCAAGGCCTTTGGAAACATTACTTTTATTTTTCTCACTGGTTGTTTTGTTCAAGGTCGAGTGTGATATTAGTGATAGTAGTCTTCATTTACACACTTTGTTTCGCTTATGTGAGTCTGCAAATGTTAAAATGCTTCAGCAACATCGTGTGTTGTAACACAATAATTACAATAATACGGTAACATGTTGTAGTTTTTCTTCATGGCCGCAATTACTTGAAAATGAAAACATGTAGCATCATGGCAATAAGTCGCACAGTATAACTAAATGTTGTGTAATCTGATTTTACAATCTGCAAAAGTCAACTAAACTATACGTATGCACCCCTATCACACTCATAAAAATGTGTATGATTCTGTTAGTCAAGACTAAGTATGGTCCATTTAATTATAGGCATTTTTGTTTAGCTTTTTCCGCAATTCTGCGACCATTACTTTCATATATACATTATATGAACCGTCACAGGACTCGAACCCTGAAGCACAGCTTCACAATTTCTAGACGGGTCCATTCTAATTTCCTTCATTAAAAAAATTGTATTTTTAATTTCTTTTCCGCAATTCTAGGACAATTAATTTCAAAGATGTATTTTTTTAACTTTCACGTGATTCGAAATCATACACAGCGTCACGTTCTCTAGGGGGTCCATTATAACTTCATCCATATAATTATATTATTTTTTATTTATTTCTTTTTACTTTCTCTACTACGATAGTAAGTAGGGGAAGTATTGTATTCCACCCAAAAATTCGATACCGAGATTTCACCGGAAATATATGTTTTCAGACCCCCTGAATCCAAAAAAGAGCATTTTTGGAAACATGTACGTGTGTGTGTCTGTGTGTGTGTGTCTGTGTGTGTGTGTCTGTCTGTGTGTCTGTCTGTGAACAGTATAACTCAGAAACGAACAGTCGGATAAACACCAAACTTGGTATTTAGGTTCAGTATCTACCAGAAATGCGACACGGAGGTTTTCAAGAAAATCCCCCCAACCCAGATTACCCTTTACATGGAAGATTTTTGGAAAATTTTAATTTTCTCAAAAATGGCTGTAAGGATTTTGATTAAAATGTCATATGTTTAAGATATTTTCATGGCAAATAAGATGTATATCTTGAATTTTCTGGGAATTTCTCCAAAAGTATTCTTCATTATGCATGACTTTTTATAACTGGTAAACCATAAGAGATAGACAAACTTTTACTACACAAAAAAATGTAAATCGCGTTAAAATACACAATTTATGTCATATACATTTTTTTATTGAGTGAACCATTTTGAGTTATTGCTTGTTATTCCCTTAAATTTTCCAATACTTATACTTATTCTCAAATTCGTTATTCATTTTTTTATGTCCTGGACATGCAAAGAGAATGGAATGCGCCACATAGCAACCAGTGCTTAAAAGATTTGGCTATCGTTTAAAACCTACCATATTCCCCTTGCATCTACAAGAAAATTAGCAATAAGATTGACATCTCGGTATCTCGATTAACATGAAGCATATGGAGAATAAGCGTTTGTAAAAATAGTTCGTACAAGAGTAGAGAAAGTCATGTGAGTGTAACACATCAGATTTTTTCGATTGCACTCTTACCTAGGCGACGTCTCAAACGACAACCATTAATGCCATTCCTTATCTAAAACTTAGCTCATTTTATCTAAATAACTCCTTTGTCTCCAAGCCATTAATCTAACTGATTACGTATTTAATACCCGTATCAGTTTTCAGGATCTCTTTATTCGTCTATACTCATAATAGTACCTACTGCAATAGTCTGTATTCTATGCATATCAGTTTCTATGTTTGCAACATATCGTTCTCAAAAGTCAATATGTGCTTTTCTTACCAATGGTTTAGCGTGATTTCATATATGCTTATACAGAGCGGACCATTTAAGATGAGGCTGTACAATATTTCCAAAAGTAATCGCTGTAGAAAGAATGGCTTTAATAGAATTTGCTTCATATTATGCGAGAAAGTTAATTACATTAGTTATGTTTAATTTGGAGCACGTTGTGATGGTCAGTATAGCGTCAATTTAATTTGGCCCTAATTGAAGTTCCCATTTTAAAAATTAAATTGACCCTGAAATGACTATCATAACGTCCTACAAACAAAACACGATAAAGGCACTCACCTTTCCCTAAAATATCAAGCAACCTTTATTAAAGATATTTGTTTCTACAACGCCTAGTTTTGCAGATATTATAAAGTATCAACTTAAATGCTCTACCCTGTATAGTTCTCTGAATTAATCTACTTTCCTTTGTAAAAATATGAGATATGCTTTTCTCTTCCCTGTAATTACATTTTTTATATCCTCACTCCGTATTTTTCAATATTTTCTTTCGGTTGCTTTATTTTTCTTTCCTACCGCTTCTAACGCCGCTCATTCTATGTATGCTTTAGATAATTCCATTGCTGTTCTATATTGTTTTTTTTAAATATTCTGGTAATCTAAAGTGATATAAATCTTTAACAGTTTCTTGCTCTAAGAGCTTAAATTTTTCTGGTACTTTTGTACATTTTGTATATTCTTCTGCTTCTTCCATTTAGGCATTTAAAGAGACAGTCGCAATGACTAAATAGTAGTTTTATTCACTAAGATCGCCTCTACGAACTGAAGAATCGCGGATTCGATTTGAATTTTCTCATTTGCTGTAATATAATCCATAAAAGATGGTTGCCCTCTTTCTGTCGAAGTAAATTTATGGATGCATCTTTTCCTGATAAAAATATGTTTGGTGTTTTAATGTTATTATATGTTGCAAACTGCCTTAACTCCTGACCATACCTATTAATATCTTCTATGCTTCCGGATATTCTCCGCCTTCAAATATTTTATTGAAGCTTTTTCTATAGAAATCTACCATTTTATTAACTTCTAGCGAGATCTTGAAAAACTCAGCTGACAAGCCCTCTATACCAGCTGCCTTCCCGTTTTTTAAACATTTTATTGCACGAACAACCTCTGCTGTGCTAATTTCATAATCAAGCATTTGCACAATTGGAGCCCCAGTCATCCCTTCAGCGGCCAAAGTATTTAATTGTATTCTAAACTCCCCTCCTTCATAGACTGTTTTAAAGTGCTTTATCCATTCTCCAGCCGGGATAGTTACCTGAATGGACCTTCGCCTTCGAATCTGTCTAATAACTTTCCACATGTCACCAATTTCCCCATTTTCGACTACTTGACGTACCTCTTCTGCCTTTGCGTCCTGCCAAGCTGTTTTGCTCTGCTTTAGGACTTCCCTATATGACTTTCTTAGATTTGCAAAAGAAATTCTACGTTCTTCACCCCCCTCTCTTCTGTATTTGATAAGTGCAGATTCCGCTGCTTTCTTCGCTGTTTTACACTGATCGTTATACCAACTATTTAATGTTAAGCTGTTTGATGCATTACCCCTTCCTGTTAGCATGTGCGCACTTGCTTTCTGTATAATATTAGTTATGTTCTGTATACTTTCAGTTCCTTTGTGTTGATCTACGTCAAAAGATATAATTTCGTTTTCTAAAGTGTTAATAAAAATCTCCTTTCCTGCCTCCCTCCATCTATATTTAAACAATGGCGTCAATGTTTCGCATGCGCTTTCATCCCTTGTATAAGATACTAGCCGAGATACTTTTAAAGTCATTATCAGTGGAAAATGATGAGAGTCAATGCTGTTTTCAACTTTAAAATTTTGAACTAACGGCAATACGTCCTGTGAACACAGAATGTAGTCAATGACACTACTCCCATTCGTATGCACAAATGTTACTTCCCCTGACAGGTCCGAACCGTATTTTCCGTTCATTATTTCTAACTCGTAGGCGTCACAAAAGAACAATAACTCTTTTCCTCTTGCATTCAGGGTTGAGTCCTTGCTGTTTCTGCCGGGTTTTCTGTTATCTAAGTCCCCTTTTTTAATTGTAATATTTTCTTGCCCTATCCTAGCATTCAGATCACCCATTATTATTAGCTTTACATCCTGATATTCGTCCCTGATTTCTACAATTGTTTCCCCTAAATCTGTAAAGAATTCTGGCTCAGCATACTGGGACGTAACCGGCTGGCGATATACAGTTATAACAACAATATTAATATCAGCTATATTACAATATATACAGGTTGCTCCCCTGAGATGACTCTGTATTTCCTTAATAGACTGCACATAATTACTCTTAAAGAAAGTAGCAACGCCCCCAGGATATCTCCCCCTTCTACCTCTCAATTCTGAACCACTAAAGACACCTTGGAATTCACTTATGTCCACAGTTTCATTGTTTTTTAGCCAAGTCTCTGCTAACCCAATTATGTCCAAGTTATTTACAAAGTTCAAGAATTGACCACTAGCCAGTTTTCCCCTCAAACCTTCCACATTCCAAAACCCCACTGACAGCTGGGCATCTTCATTCTATGTGTTTGTTGATATCTTACCTCCTACTCCTAGTGTGCTGGTTCTCCCTGTCCTTTGTGACCTGCGGGCTGGTTGCACTGACACCCTCCCCCCTGCTGACGTTGCCATTGTTTTTGTCATCTGGCCGTCTTGGACCCTGCTACCTGCTGTCCCTTCCGGTAGAGGTGTAACCATACTGCCTTCTGGGGCTCGCGAATTATCAAAAATTGGCTTAAATGATATCTGGCAAAGGGGTAATGAAAATACACACAGTGCTGTAAGAAAGGTCAAAAGACGACTATGCGATATAAACAGGCAGAAAATCGAATCTGAATGTAGACAAAGATCAACATTGGAGCTACAAAATGAAATAAAAACTAGGTGGGGTAAGGAAACATATATTTTGGAATTGAGTATAAAACAGAGGACTGGAATAGCATGGCTTAGGTTGGGAGGGTGGAAAGCTCGCAAGATTGTTGATAACGATGGCAGGAGGATTTGCCCATTATGCGGGGAACAAGAAGACTGGACGCATATTTTGGCAGCATGCGTGCAGACGGAGGGTATTAGGAAAAAACTATTACCGGAAGTATTTTTGGCTTCCAACAGACGGAGGACAGCATGCTGGGACATGATTCTAAACAGCCAAAACTGGCCAAGCTTGGGCACATACTTAATGGAAGTACGTGTACTAAGAGATAAGGTGTTTATGTAATTTTTCTTTAAACATATGTGGTGCTTGAGTACATGTGCGCGGCTGTATGTGTGTGTGTGTTTGTGTGTGTGTGTGTGTTGGAGTGTGTGATTCAGTGTGTTTGTTTTTCAATTTTATATGTATGTATGTATATAGTGCGGTGATTGTAAAAAAATAGTTGTTTTCTGGTTGATACTGCAAGTCACGTATACAGACCAGGTATTTATCTAGAGAGCATGTACGGTCTTATGACCCATGCGACTGTGTTATGCAATTAATGTAATACTAAATACCTAATAAATACCACCACTACTATTAATATCTTGCTGCCCAAAACATCCAACTAGGGATGCCGGCGCATATAAGTGCATGGTCTGTTTTGCTTACTTCATTCGGTTCTCTCTACAGTTCTTCGCAGAATACCTTAGTGACTTATTTCTTCCCTTCCGTGGAGGAGTAAACACTTATTTCCAAATGCTACATTTCTATTTTAAGTTTATATATAATTATTATTTCATTTAGGAAACTGTAATTTATATGTTACAATTTTATTGTAGTATTTAATAAAATCGTTGCTCCACAGCAGGCATGTACATTTTCAGGGACTCCAATCTATATATCATTACATAAGCATTGGTTCCCTTTTGATTCTTCTTAGTTTCAGTTCGGCTAACTCAACATGTTTCTTGTTTAATTCATAATCAGTTCCTCTTCTTGATATCCCTCTAACGTTCACTTACACTTTACGTACTCTTTTCATTGTATCCAATCGTTTATCATGTTTGCGCCTCAGTCGTCGTCCTACTGATTTATCCGCCTCTTCACTCTGAAGAATTGGAGTATATAGATACTTCAAGTAGGGCAACAAGCACCACGTTGAGTAGTGTACCTGCCTTCTTTGTTCGTGTACAATTCCCTAAGCATGGCTACCTCCTCCGCCCTTATGCCGTTGAGATCTTTAACCCTGTTATCCTCTGAATGGGTCCGTCTTTGGGACCTTTTAGTTTTCCAAGGTGACAGAGTACTTCCTTTGCATGCTTTTAATTCAGTTATGAAATTACTGCATAGGCAAGGTGGACCACTTACTCCAGCAGCTCTCGATTGACTGATTGCAATGTGTATAAGACACTGGGCAATGGGGTCGCCACATCCCTAAACCTGATTATTTAATACAAACTAATTGGTTCCAAAATAGCAAATTATTCTAGAATACACTTTTGAATCGGTACTTAAATATAAACGCGTTGTCCTTTGTGGTTATTGAATACTTTGATTACATTTGTATATTTAAAAAATAAATATATACTTTTTGAAACCATAGAGAGGAATGCATAATGCTAATACTTTTTAAGACAAAATATTTTATAAACTCGGACTAAGATTCTCACATATAGGGCATCCTTTTATAGCACTTATTTGTAATCTCCTTTTCTTAGAGAATCTAATTAATTTTAGCATCCAGTAGGATATTTTACTTGCTTTGAAAGGGACCCCTACTGCCATAGTTTGCACAAGTAATTTCATTACAGCCATGTGTGTGTGTGCTTTGCACGCATATGCATCTAAAATGAAGTGAATGTTAGTTGTGATAAATAGATTATCTTATAAATTAAATTGAGTATTATTTATGGACGCTCTTTAACTGCTATGGTGCTTAGCGTCTCGTTATATATTGAGCATGAAAGATCGCACATATTTGCTCAGATGCCTCTATCAAGCTTGAGGTTCTTTAAATGCTGTAAATGTACCTCACGGGATCAGGTTATCTGTGGTGACAATACCTTATAAATTTACTGCTCAGACTTTGAATCTCTGTTCTTCTAGTTCTAGTTTAAAAAGGGATGGGTTTTACGCCCAAGCACTGCGACGTTTTCGACGATCTAATGTGCATCTTCCTTTTATCAGTTAAGTAGTTTGCTGTTCGTTATTAACTTAACCAGGCTACTAACTGAGACTTTCGATAGTTAATCTATCTTTGGAAAATGATTACCAAAAATACTTGCTCTTTGATTCGCAAGAGCAGGGCAAACACATAACGGATGAGTAACAGCCTCATCTCCTTCTAGGCATCTACTACAGGTAGGGTTGTTGGACAATACCATTCTTTATAGATTAAGCTTTAGGGCACAGTGTCCTGTAATGAATCCTGTTGCCCATGCAAGCCTTCTGTTACTTAAACCGCGCAGGTACTTTGCCCTGCTGTTGTCCAGGAGTGTAATAAACAACTTGGAATGTCTGCAACCCTCAACGGAGTTCCAGTAGTTCTTGTGTTCTGCTTGAGCCCAACACTTGACAGCCTGTTTAACTGGTCTGTAGGACACCAACAGAACAGGCTCCGGACCCAAAAATGGGATTTCACTACCAATCTTGGCTGCTACATCTGCTTTCTCAGTGCCTGGTATACCTGTGTGTCCTGGCACCTACATAAGTTGAACCTTATTGTGTTCAGCCAGTGTCATTAGGGATTCCCGGCATTCTGAGACCAGCTTTGAGAGTATAAGAACACTTATTTTCTTATATCTCCTTTTAATGCGTTCTATGACACCGGCTAGGATTGCATAAACCTCAACCAGGAAAACGGTAGCTAAAGTGCCCAGACTATAAGAAATCTGGGTGCCATTACCGTAAAGCCCAGCCCCCGTTTCTGATTTGGTTCTGGAACCGTCAGTATACCAAATTGCGCCCTTGTTATTAAGAGGTTTTTCTTTTCTTATTAGTTCTTGATTTTTCTGAAATTATAAATTCTACCTGTGATTGTCTAACGCAAAGGAAGTATAACATTTTTCGCAACTTGTAGTGTGGCATTTCTCCATTATATGCACAAAGTGTATTGCTCAAACATTTTGTTACCAGACACTAAACCAAACGTAAATAGCATACAATAAGTCGGAATGTCGGCGTATTTTTAAAATCTATTTTTATGCAACTATTCTCAAAAACATATATTACTTAGTCTCTAAATAACAGCATCTTTTTGTGTTGTATTCTGAAGCGAATTTAGGTTAGAACTGCACATTTTTAAATGTATGTCCTAAAGTGTATGAAGCACATCACCTCCCATATCCACATCTCACCACTTATATTCACATATTACCCCCTGGTGATATGAAGCACAAAACGATCACCTAAAATATGTTCACGTTACTCCGCTGTATCTATAAATAAATGCGGCAGTTTTTTAATAGCTTGATAAAACAAAAAATGTCAGAGCTCTTTATGTCAATATACATATTAAACGGATATAAGATTTATATTACGCACTGAGCTGAAAAAGGCTTAGTTAAAACTGAATCCAGAGTTTAAAGTGAGCTTATAATAGCGGTCATAAGTGGATTATGCTGATTATTGAACTCCTGTGTGGCTTCGTTATTCGCAGCCCAAAAGGATTCCTTTATGGTGGTCTTAGCTGCTTCCGTACATTTGAAATTCTTTTGTTACTACTCAGTCCATCGACCTGAAACGTATATAAGAAACTTCGATACGGAAGTGGGATGGAAAATAAGGTGCAGAAATTAGTAATTTAGATTTGCTTGAATGGGCTACTCAGACGAAATGCCTCTTTCATTAATGAGCACAGTTTCTCTTCTCCCATGATTGTCCTAACTAGTCCCATACCATAGCGATTCTAGGAAGGAATTATATAAAAATAATTTTCTATTCGTTTATTATGATAAATACAGGCAAAGCCGAACTTAGCCATCGGCGCAATAAAGGGCTCCTTCTGTAGGAGAAGACTATTTAAAAGGAAAGGATTTTGTATGAAAGCACAATATGGATCGCTAAATAACCAAATGATACGAAATTAATTATCAGAAATTTATATAAACAACAATAATTGCAAGGATTTTATGTATTGAATCAAAATAGCGTATACCAAGATAAGGAACAAGCTAGCTAATTTCAGGTAGCTTTGCAGCTGTATCTGCAGAATACACGAAGTTTGCCATGTACAGTCGAGGCATGAAATCGTGCCAATTGTTTGCGCAGCGATTTATGTTACCAGACTTTTGATAACACCAATATGAGACGGACTGGTTCGAGTCTTGTTGCCAAGCATTCCTTCCGGCCACTCTAGTAACATTTTCCGTACTCCTTTTTCACCGCTGACATAGGCCTGGCGTTTTTTCATAGACTAATACATATAGGTCGTACTTGAATTTAAACCAACAAGAGATTAGCTCATTCAGAGATGATGGAGATAAGGAGTTTCTGCCACTATTAAATATAGACAAACACTAGAGGAAACCAAAGGTATGATGGTTCGGTATGGCTCAAGAGGGCTGGAAAATCTGGGTGTCATGATGTTGCTAAGCCCGTTATGCCTAGTAAGAAGAAATAAGTCGTTAATTTAAAACATTAGAGAGGATGCTTATACTGCTGTATGTCATCTATGTTGAACTTGAAGGTATTCTCACTCCATACCATAGGTTCCTCCCCAGTCCGAATGGACGTAATTCCAAATTCAGCAGAAAATATCTTCATCTCAAATTATGTTCACAATATTAAGCTCAGATTTGTTGTCACATATCGTTTCTGAGTGCAAGTTTAAATAAGCTAGCAAAGCTCTTAGCATCATTATCTGAAACCCTGAAGTACTTCGGAGAAAAGAAGTTGAGTTCGATGGCCCGTAAGGGATTGTTCCCAAACGATTATCACTTCATGGCGTATTTTTAATGAGAAACTATTACCTCCAAATGAAGCGATCTACAATATATTAAGTCAAGATACATTAATAATATAAACTATGAACATGTTATAAATGTTTGGTAGCAGTTTGATTTGAGAAATGTGGGTGAATATAGCTCTCTTTACCTAAATAAAGTAGTATATTAATAGCAAATAATTATCTATCTTTCTACCGAGTGCATGAAGCCTAATGACGTCTTGTCTTAAAAGAAGCAAATTCTTGAACTGTATTCTCGGAAGAATGTGCTCTTCATTATATGGCTTTGAAGCAAGCTCTTAGCCATGGCTAACGGCTAATAAGTTTTCATTGACAATTAATTTCGTGAGTCCTGCTGGTGACCTTACTTTTAACTTAATAACAATCTAAGAAATTGTATTAAAATATATATAGGATTGATTTATATAAGCTTTTAATAATTAAATGCTTACAATAACCATGGCAAGATAATGAATCGTAAAAACATATGTCTTATGATAGAAAAATGGCAGCAAATCTCATAGCGAAAGCGGGCTTTCATCGACAGAACCATATACTGACGTAACCTAGCAGATGTTCATATAGCTTCAGGTAGACCTATCTGCAATAAACCTCTACATATATTTGTATGAGTGTGCTATACATTTCAAGATACCTCATGTACAGCTATCATCATGCTGAATTATTACCATAATCTCAAGCACAGATATACGGATACGGATTCATTCAAGCTCTAAGTAACCACAAGAGGGGTTTACTAAAATAAACTACAGTTTGTTGAGCATTTAGATACAGCTGATAATCCTGCAGGTCACTTTTGCTGTTCCGTAAAAAACAGGTATGTATTGGGGAATTTTAGGGATGAGAAGTTAGAAAAAACGATTGAACGTCTTTTAGACCTTAGATCTAAGACATATGCACTGGTAATTGATAGAAGCATAAAGTCAAGGAAATTAAATTTAGTGCTATTAACCATATGCGACATTCGACAGCTATGAGATTTGTCTCAGGATTAATGAAATAATAAGAACGCGAATGAAATTCTTCCAGTAACATTAGCAAATTTTTTCGATAGTTGAGGCTAATAAAATTACTTTAACTTCTTATGACTTATTATGATGTGATGACTACATATCCGTATGAACATTACAGCATCGCAAATCCTACATAAGAGAAGGTTGTACATACCTTGATATACCGAGCCTCGTGTGAAATATGGAATTTTAAACCAATTTTCTCTTACATCCAAAGTACATCATGAAGAAAGAAGAAGCAAATAGTTAGGAAGGTAGTAACTCTGCCAGTACTGCTGTTCTCGTGCCCAGATAAACGAGGAGGGATACGTAAACGGTAACGTCTTAATATATTTATTGTATAGTGTTTTTCCTTTAAACTTAACAATAATGCACGGCATACATCATCAGAAACTTCCGAGATATTCTCGTTAGCCGAGCATGCAAACCTCGCTAATAAGACAATGATGACGGTTTATGAATAGTGTTTTAGTTCATTTACAAGAAATACTTATATCCCAATACTTGTGGAAACTACAACTATATCTATATGTAAGATCTATATATATATATAAGATGGCGCTAGAAATCTATTATGTTGCTAACGAAGATCTATACTTTCTAGCGATTCTGGTTGGCATAGCAGGACTTCTGCCCATCTCGGTTTAGGATAAAACACGTAAAGTATACGAAGTTTTATACATGAGAAAGTATGAATGCAGCAATTATATACAGGAAAGGAAGCACGTAAACGTAGGCTTTAAACACTGGCACGGAGATCTTATACAAGAAATGCAGGCATTATACGTGAAAACGCGGTCACCAGGATTTTAATTCTTTGGTCACGAAACATTTTAGCCCTGAACTCGTTTTCTCATTTTCTTTCTTTCCTTTCTTTTTGCTCTTCCCTGTCTGGAGCCCGCGGAGCTTCTTTGAACTTGTTTATGTAGACGCGAAACCAGGCACTGCTTTGTACTTGTTTGGCGAGCTCAGAAATTCTTTCAATCTATTTGCGACCTTCTGACTTCAATATTTGTTTTGACCAGTTTGGACATGTCTGAGTATGTTGCATCCGTCTGGTACCATTTTTTATCTGGGAGGTACAAATAAATCTACTTTGATTTATTTGTACCTGACTAAACTTGCAAAACGCATGAGGTTTTATACATGCAAACGTGAATATATTTTACACAACGAAACACGAAAATCGAAGTTTTGTACACGAAAAGGGAGGTTTTATACATGGAAACCGATTAAATACACAGAAAGGGAAGTTTACACAGAAAGTGAGATTTTGCTCTGGACATGTAAAAATACATGAGGTTTTATACTAGAAAAAGTAAAGTACATGAAATTTTGTTTACGAAGAAGTAAAGTACATCATGTTTCATTCACAGAAAGCTAAAAATGTATGCGGTTTTATACAAGAAAATGCAGTAAAGTAATTGAGGTTTTATGCACGAAAATGTAAAACCATAAGATCTTGCGCTCTTAATGTATACATAAAACAGGTTATTGACTTAATACATGTTAATTATGGCAGGTTAATGACAGGTTACACGGGGTTGTTGATCATTCTATCGCGCCTAGACATACTGACGCTTTGCACCATCTCTGGAAAATAGTACTACAGACTTAGCTGATGTATTTAGATAGGCTAAATCTGGTAAAGCTCCTGCCGATACTAGCAAGTATGCTAGTGACATCTACCCTAAGTCGTGTATTAGTATATTTCTAAGCCATTCCACAGTTTAACACCATGTTACTAAGTCGTAGATTTAGCTACTTCTATAGTATACCGATATCCACCTCTACTTCTTCTTCTTCTTGTATTAATCCATGATGGATTAGCCGGAATTGCTCTGCTTAAATATAAACGCCCTCTTACATAACCTCTGTAATATGACTCTACAAACCAATCTGTTATATTTATGACCCGATATACTCCTAACGTTCCTATATCGACGAATGGAAGATAACAGGTACGGAACCAAAACTAAAACCCACCACATCCTACCTATCTCAGCTTTCCCTCTTTAGATTACATAATCATATACTGCCCACCATCACCCGACATATACACAACCCTCCTGTGGTTCCGCCTGCGGTAAGAATGGGTAAGAAATGCTTCTATAAAAAATAAATCGCCTTTCATAGACATACCAATACTTTGACATGACCAATGGCAAACCCAAACGAGCGGCATCCATCTGGATCGTCTCACATCCATCTTCCTCCTCTTACGCACCCGTAGATTGCATATGGCGGCCATTTTGCCCAGAAAATGCTGCGCTCGATCCATCTTATTTGCATCCTACTGTTGAATAAGTAAATTTTACGGAAGTTACTAGGATGTCAATGAGATTGGGGTTTAAATTTTGGTCACTAGCAGTGAAAATGTTTTTGTTCACATTCACTGAATTTAATTAATTTTATCATATATTTCATTTTGCATCTAACTCCTTCATGTGCTTTCACTTAAAACGAAGCAGTAACCCATTATATATCTCAAGGGAATATTCTTATCCCATGATCGGAATATTCAGAAAAATTATTTGCAGCATTTGAATGAGCTTACCTTTTATCAGAATACATTACTAGCGTTTATGTATTATCTTAAATTTCTTTTTTATGCTGCCTCGTGAGTTGAAGTATCTGTGCTGATCATCTTGACCACAATTTCTTTTTTAGCTTAGGCGACTGCCATGCTCCGATTATTTCATATTATTTCTTCATACTCATAGCAGCAGCCTCACTTTTTTCTGCAAGGATGCTCAGAACGTAATCAAAAGTTTGGCACCCCTACACAAAACAGCAATAATAGCTGCCTTAGTCACCACCAATAAGACCAGTTTGAAGGTTTAGTTCCCTCTCATTCATTGCTCTTACATAATCTACAAGTACTCTTCATACCAGTCAATGGCTCCGATACCTGTCAATCAAGCGTTGATTGCTGAAGAGTAAGGGTGTAACGTCCTCGAAATGAAGGATTCTATCTCACCAATGCCTAAGACACTGTTTAATCCATGAAATATTTTTACGATAATAATTAACAAATAATATACAGGAGTATAAGTTCCGCTTCTGCTTGCCGGATAACAGTTACCAAAACACAGCGATGAATTTATTCGAGTCGCAGCTAACTTGCAACTTGCAGCAAATGTCTACATTAAGCAGGTATCAAGGATTGTGCTCTCATATCCGCATGCCTCCATACAGCCTTTCAACATTACAGCGGAAAATTTAGCTCCGCTGCTAAGTAGAAAGAGTTCTCATCATCATCTTTCATGGTTTAAGCCATGCTTGTTCCGGTCTCATCATTTAAACTGTTCTTTCTTTGGTAGTGTATATCTTAAAACCAATTTCGTATAGCGGTTGTCATCCATCTTTTCCACGTGTTGTTTCCAATTGTTTTGATTTTCTTTAATTTTGTCCAGTAATTTGAAGATTCTCAATTCTTTACGTATGTCTTCACTTCTCCTTCTGTGTTTTAATGTATATCCTGCTACATGTCTTAAAAGGTGCATCTCTGCTGCTTCTATCTTTCTTTCTATTTGTTTGGTCATTGCCCAACTTTCGGATCCATGCGTTAACATTGGTACAGCCATCACTTTGTAGAATTTTATTTTTGTCTCTTTCTTGGTATTTTTTAAATTTCATTTGATGGTGCTGCATATTTGGTTGAATTTAATAATTTTGTTTATTATATCATCATTTTTAAGTATGAGACGTTACAGCCTAGATAAGCAAAACAGTTTATTTGTTCTAGTATTGTCTCTTATATTACTATTCTTTCTCTTAATGTTTCCGGTCTTCTAAGAGCCAACGTTTTGCTTTTATGCGGTGATATTTTTATTTTTAATTTTGCCTTGTTTTGTTTAATTGATATAGAGCTTTTTGCATATATAATTCTGAGCCACTTATTAAGACCAGATCGTCTGCAAATAACATTACATCTAAAATGATATTATTTATCTTAAAATGTACATTTAAGCTATTCTGCCATTCTCTGACAATGTCATCTATATATAAATTAAATAACGTAGGTGACAATGCACACACTTGTCTGACGCCTTTATTTATTGTTGCTGTGTTCTTCGGACCTTTTTGGTCAGAATTGATCGTTATTAAGTTAACCATATATAAATTACTAATTATTGAAATCAAATATTTTTATATGCCTTTGTATTCCATTATTTGCCATAGTACTCGTATGTTCCTATTTACACTGTTGAATGCTTTTTCAAAATCTATGAAAACCATATATGCAGGGATATTGTACTCTCTATGTTTCTCAATTATTTTATTTAGAACAAATACACGTCCATATAGGATCTTCCTTTTCCAAATCCATTTTGGGCTTCCAGTACTATACTTTCCATTATGATATTTCATCTATTTTTATTATTGCTGCATATAGTTTATAGCAAGTGTTCAGTATGCTTATTCCTCTATAATTATTGCAGTTACTTCTATCTCCTTTTTATACATTTTGGAAGCACTAAACGAAAACAAGAAAGACGGAAAAAGAAATAGTTCTCCATTACAGAAGGCATGTATAAAAACAGATTAAAATGTCCATGTTATTCCGCACAATTTAGAAATCCAAAAGTATAATTTTAATTCCGTCAAAGACAGAAATACTTTCTCGGCGTATAAAGATCTCCTTGCCAACCAACATTGAACACTACTGATTGACTTCAATAACTGAAGTTGTTCAATACACCACCTCTCTAATGGACTGGTCCAGGTTTTAATATACTTTGCTGCTACATTTTTGTAGCATTTGTGGGATGGGGAGGGTTATGGGGAGTTTTGCTTTTGATAGAAGTGGAAAACCGTTGGCGAGGCAGTTCGTGAGCATTAAGCGTAATTGGAGTTTTCAGTCCTGAGCGCCAAATTAGCCGCCATATTAATCTCTAAAGGGTCAGGCTCTATATAACCTTGGTCGTTAACGGCAAACGTCTCTCTCTCAGTCGTAGGTTATAGCACGGTGAGTAAGCATGTCAGATATTTCATAGGTCTGATTTCGAGCCTCGGTGTTTTACAGAAACACGAAAATCCTTTAAAATTCCAATGTGTATGTATAGTGCTACAGAGCGAAACCTTTAAAACCGAAATTGGGGACACTCACACCGATATTAGTCATACTTCTTTATTTTTTCTTTTTAATTTGTGCACTTTCATGTCTTTACTCTGTAAATGAAATGAATAGCAATGAAGACATTCTGTAGTAATCTATATGAGGCTTTCTGTTATTTGATCCGTGTATTCCAAAATCAACAAGAATGAAGTTGTAACTCCGTTACAATAAATTCTTCGTATTCCGTTTTCAAAGCTTTTAAAATTGTTGATATTACTAGAGCTAATTTCTGTCTACTATTTACATATAGTGGACAGATAAAGTATGGCATTCCATTAAAAGTTTTGTTGTCACAATTTCACTGAGAATACCAGTTTTGAAATCACTGAAGACGAAAAAGGCTTTCATAAGAAGGTCTTTACGTGTATAAATGAGAGAGTAGGAGAGACATAGAAAGGGGGGGAAAGCGGCATAATTCAAAACCGAATAACCAGATAAACACAAAACTTCTTGAATAAGTAGAGTACGTTTTGCAGAATGCAAAACGAAAACTTTACGCATATCCAATTCTACTACTTAATTGTTTATTTCTTTTTCTCACAAAATACCCTAAAGATGTGAATTAAAATTTTAGTATGACACACAAAATGCAGGTAGGATATCTTGAATATTCTGTGAATAGGTTTTGAAGTCCTCTTCATTTTATTTAATTTTAGAGAGTTTAATATAGCTGGGTAGCTATAGGGATATGTGAAGATTTACTACAAATACGTACAACTCCTTAAAAGTTGCCGATTGTGTTAAATGTTTTTATTGTACGTTTCAGCTCAGAAATATTTCCTTCTGCTCCTATGAATTTACCAGTATGTTAAGCAATTCCTGCATGAAACAATATATTCGTTCTTTAGTCTCTCGTAAGAACATAAAGATTATGTAATATTAAAGGCAGTGAATACCTAGGTGGCCGAGTGGTTAGACCGCTCGCCTCCCACCGAGGCGGCCCGGGTTCAATCCCAGGGACCTACATGTGGGATTTGTGGTGGACAAAGCGGCGTCTGGGCCGGGTTCTCCGGTTTCCCACGCAATTCATTCCACCAACTGCTCCATCATCACCTTTCCTTTCATCCATTTCACCATCATTTCGTTTCATCTACTTCCTTCCTCCCATGGGCTGATCACCCATCCTGGATATTCTGTCTGATCCATGAGTGTCTGCTCCTCGACGGGCCTCTGACTCCAGGCACCCGCCTGTAAGTCCTGGGGGGTGTAAGTCCTACATAAGAGGAGGTTAAATAGATAAGGAAGAAAAAAGAATACGGACCAAAACTTAAAACACATGACTATTGTAGCACCCTTCTGCATTCTTCTAAGCATTTTATTACCTTTTCCATTGCTTTTACTTATAGAAATTAGAGGAATTACTGCGTTCCGCCCCAAAATTCTATATCACATTTCACCGGAAATAGACGTTTTGAGACTCCCTGAAACAAACAAACAAATAAGAATAACAACAAAAAAGAAAGAAAGGAAGAAAAACATTTTAAAAGAAGCCCATGTGTATATGTGTCTGTGAACAGCATAACTTAAACATTAGAAGTCGTCTAAATACCAAACATATCAGTTGAGTACCTTCCCAAGATGCGACATGAAAATTATCAAGAGAATATGCCACCACAAATTTCCCTTCATATGCAAGAATTTTCGATATTTTCGATTTTCCCACAGATGGCTCAACAATTTTGAGTAAATACTGTAAACTAAAGACATCTACATGACAAAGTAGCTCAGTACTTCTGCTTTACATTAATTTCGGCTATCACTGCTGTGTTACTTTTCTTTACACCTTTGTATATACTGGATTAATTAAATCTATGGAAAAACACGTTTATTTTTAGGTGAAATCTATTTCCTTTTGCTCTGATGGTTATGCTTAACAGTTTATTTCTAAAACACATTAACAGTCAACATGAGTTAAATGCAGACATAAAATAACATAAGAATAAATTTCACAAGTCTGCCTCCCCTAAAAACATTTTAGTTAATTAAATAATGCCTACCATGCCACACACCATCTATCCAGACGTTAGCTGGTAAACTATCCTGGCATAAATGGGGCCACTTATTTAGCTTTAATTTCACTGATCTATTCTCATTTAATTACTCTTAACAAATAACATTTAAACTTTAAAATACAATTTACGACATTCTCTGCCACCCTATTACGACCAAAATTCTTGAGTTGCGCATTTTGCCCTTTGTTTATGATTAAAACTTAGAATTTAGAACTTTACAACCTCAAATCTTGCCAACGGAAATTACTCGTAGAACTAGCAAATCAAACAATGCTTGAATTAAGAACAATTTCCCCCAAATAATACGGAAAGATATTAGCCTATCACGTTAAATTGTGTTCCATTTCACCAAGTTACCGCTCTGACGTTGCTTTCTTCTACATCTACGTCCCTCTTTACTGGTTTGAAAATAATACTGCCTACTGCAATTTACTGAGACCATACTTGCTCGGCTACAATAGTGCAGACAACGATCGTGCTTGACTGCACGTACTACTCTGGACGAATATTCTGAAAGACTGATTATAGAATGACGGCCGGTTTGTTAGTTTGCTTGATTGGCCACACCAAGAATGCTGGTATGCCTTTTACTGATTGTAGAATACCCAGAAGTACCTCACAAAATTCCTCTGGTATAATGCCACTGTATACGGACTTTTACTACTACTGCTAGCTTTTACTCCCAAACGCCACCTGCTATACATATCCAGCCTTTCACTATGCCGTGATGCGGCAGTCAAATTTCACCAAATTTCACTGCCGGATGTAAGTATATGCGATCGAGCTCTGATATTGCCAACATGACGCGAAACAAGTAATGTTGCTTTCAACAAATACAATGTATATCCTGAATTATCTAGGATTAGCCTATGACGTCCTCTTTATGCAGAAGGAATTTCGTGTAATCTTATGTAACTGGTAGATGTTGAGCGATAGATGTTGTGGTTTATAGAGGTCTACACAATAAAATGTAGACCTCTATAAACCACATAATTTATTCCCAATAAATTTATTTATGCCATTAGCCATTTCCGAGATATCCATTAATAATGGTTGCAAATGTTCAATAATTTATTGTTTAAACTCCCTTGATATTCAGTTGTTTCTCGTGATTGCATGGAAACGGTATGGATTTCTAAGGCTAGTATGTAGCGTTCAGTTCTTAAAACTTAATTAACTGGGCACCCTATATATAGGATGGGTTATTTAAGTTGAGACTGTGCAATATCTCCAATACTAACCGTTGTAGAAAGAAATGTAATGGGGGAAACTAAATTCCATTAGGCGTGTTTTATTTGGAGGACGTTGTGATGATCATTTTAGGCTCAATTTAAATTGACCCTAATTGTAGGTTCCCATTTAAAAAAAATCTGATGTGTTACACTCACATGACTTTCTCTACTCTTGTACAATCTATTTTTACAAACGCCTATTCTCCATATGCTTCATGTTAATCGAGATATCGAGATGTCAATCTTATTGGTAATTTTCTTGTAGATGCAAGGGGAATATAGTAGCTTTTAAGCGATAGTCAAATATTTTAACGCTGGTTGCTATGTGGCGCATTCCATTCTCTTTGCATGTCCAGGACATAAAAAAATGAATAACGAATTTGAGAAAAAGTATAATTATTGGAAAATTTAAGGAAATAACAAGCAATATCTCGAAAACGGTTCACTCAACAAAAGAAATGTATATGACATAAGTTGTGTATTTTAACGCGATCTACATTTTTTGTGTAGTAAAATTTTGTCTATCTCTTATGGTTTACCAGTTATGCAAAAGTCGTTCACAATGAAGAATACATTTGGAGACATTCCCAGAAAATTCGAGATATACATTTCATTTCTCATGACATTATCTTAAACATATGATATTTTCATCAAAATCGTTAGAGCCATTTTTGAGAAAATTAAAATTTTCGAAAAATGTTCCATGTAAAGGGTAGCCTGGGGTGGGGGATTTACTTGAAAACCTTCGTGTCGCATCTCTGGAAGATACTGAACCTAAATACCAAGTTTAGTGTTTATCCGACTGTTCGTTTTGGAGTTATGCTGTTCACAGACACACACACACACACACACACACTCACAGACACACACACGGACATGTTTCCAAAAATGATTTTTTTTGGATTCAGGAGGTCTCAAAAAATGTATTTCCGGTGAAATCTCGGTATCGAATTTTTGGGTGGAATACAATACTTCCCCTACTTACTATACGTAGCAGAGAAAGTAAAAATCAATTGATCCTAAAGTGACCATTATAACTTCCTCCAAACAAAACACACTAATAGCATTCACTTTCTCCCATACTATCAAGCAACGTTTACGAAATACGTTTCTTTATACAATGCTTAGTTTTGGAGATATTTTACAGTCTTAACTTAAATGGTCCACCCTGTATAGGAAAATGTGTAATGTAATTGTTTCTGCAAAGAAATTAAAATGAACTTAAAAAAAGGAAAACATTTTCTAAAACAGTTTGTGTAGCCAGTAATAAACGATAGATAGTAGAGGATATCATGTGACAGATAAGACTTTTTAAAATAATAAATTATGTTTACAAAACGATAACTTATGTCACAACAGTTTAAACTATCCACCATTGAAGGAATTATTCAAATCATCTCGAATATATTCAAGCAAAAATAGCTATTAAATTTTCTCTTCATAAGTTAGAGTGTACTTGTAAAGCCCTGTCCACACTGATTAACATTTAACAAAACTTGTCAAGTGCAACATGTTAACAGTTTGCATGTTGGCCAAATTTCGATCACAGAATTGACTTAACATGTTAATTGAAAGAGTTATGCTTGACACTTTTAACATGTTGGATGTTTTCCACTTTTAATGGAAAACTTGTTAAGTCAATTCGCTCTCTGTGTATGTGATTGGGTGAACTTCGGAAGTTTTCAGACTGTAAACATGGCAGCTATTGTGATTCCTTCATGCTATTGTGTTCGGTAGTTCCATGTTGACTCGTTCTGTGCTTATATCTTTGATTTGGCTTGCTTCATATGAATTTATGGAATGGACAAAAGAAAAGATACTTTCATTAATAAAATCTTTGCTAAGGCTATCATTATGGAACATTGTAATATATGTAATAAAAAGGATGGAGAAATATACCAAATTATGTGCAATTTATTGTTGTTCCAGAGGCAATGTCAGAAAAAAAATCTGATGTGTTACACTCACATGACTTTCTCTACTCTTGTACAATCTATTTTTACAAACGCCTATTCTCCATATGCTTCATATTAATCGAGATATCGAGATGTCAATCTTATTTGTAATTTTCTTGTAGATGCTAGGGGAATATGGTAGCTTTTAAGCGATAGTCAAATATTTTATCGCTGGTTGCTATGTGGCGCATTCCATTCTCTTTGCAAGTCCAGGACATAAAAAAATGAATAACGAATTTGAGAAAAAGTATAAGTATTGGAAAATTTAAGGAAATAACAAGCAATATCTCGAAAACGGTTCACTCAACAAAAAAAATGTATATGATATAAGTTGTGTATTTTAACGCGATCTACATTTTTTGTGTAGTAAAATTTTGTCTATCTCTTATGGTTTACCAGTTATGCAAAAGTCGTTCATAACGAAGAATACTTTTGGAGACATTCCCAGAAATTTCGAGATATACATTTCATTTCTCATGACATTGTCTTAAACATATGATATTTTCATCAAAATCGTTAGAGCCATTTTTGAGAAAATTAAAATTTTCGAAAAATGTTCCATGTAAAGGGTAGTCTGGGGTGGGGGGATTTTCTTGAAAATCTTCGTGTCGCATCCCTGGAAGATACTGAACGTAAATACCAAGTTTGGTGTTTATCCGACTGTTAGTTTTTGAGTTATGCTGTTCACAGACACACACACAGACACACACACAGACACACACACAGACACACACACACAGACACACACACACAGACACACACACGGACATGTTTCCAAAAATGCTTTTTTTGGATTCAGGAGGTCTCAAAACATGTATTTCCGGTGAAATCTCGGTATCGAATTTTTGGGTGGAATGCAATACTTCCCCTACTTACTATACGTAGTAGAGAAAGTAAAAATAATAACCTCACTTTGCTAGAGAATTGCAAAAAGGCTCAAGTCTGGTAGCTAGAATGGCTGCTCTCAAATGTGTGTCCTTTTTGTGAATTTAAGGTTAGAAACCTTGCTTAAAACAAAATTGAAATCACTTTGGCTTGTATTCAAGAAATTGAAGTCAAACTGCTCCGAATTTTAAACTCATTCAAAATATTTTCACTCCTGTGCCGATTAACAAGATAGAGCCTCATCACCTTCCCTTTTCTTTTTATTACATACCAGATACAAATAGGAATTGTCAAATCCTAATCACTGGAGTCCATTTTTCTTTTAGTTAAGAGATTTTGTTTTCCCAACAAGTCAACTGGTGTGGATAGAATGTTAAACGTTCATAGTTACAACATGTGAAGGCATTTAACATGTTGAATGTGACATTTTGTTAATTGTTGAATGTTAACTGTTGATATGTTGAACAGTGTGGACTCACCTTAAGATACGCAAAAAAATAAATTGAAGTGGATAGCGAAAATCTTCACTTCACAACACTTCAGATGTTGTTTCGTGAGATATCTGCTAAACATGGCATGGCTTATCTTAGCCAGAAGTTGTTTCAACGTGTTATTTTAGGCAATCAGACACATAGTGGAGGCTGGGGCGACAATGTACTTTTACAAAGTCAAACTTCCCCTTACCAGTTAGTGGTGGGTATTAGAGAACGGAAAACCTTCAAGTGGAATGCAATACTTTCCCCTACCTACTTATTGGTGGGTATTAGAGAAACGAAAACCTTCAGGTGGAAAACAATACGTTTCATTAATCTCCTTATTGGTGGGTGTCAGAGATAAAATATCTTGTGGTGGAATGCAATATTCTTCTTACCTAGTTATTGTGGGTGGTAAAGGAAGAAAAACCTTCAGGTGGAATGCAATACTGTCCCTGGTGGATATTAGAAAAAGGAAAGCTTTCGGATGCACTACAGTAATTCCCCCTACTTGTTATATGTAGGTGACGGAGAAATAATGTAAAGTATGCATGTTTTCTTATGGAGGTCGCGTGTATGATCTCATAGGTCAGACATTCAGTAGAACAGTGTTTATTTAACATAAAGGAATATGGTTTTCCTGAATAGTAGCCAAAATGGAAGTTTTTCGAGACATATGTAACTCATACAATACAATAATTATTTTAACTACATTTAAATGTTATTTTATGCATGTAATATATAAGGTCTGATGTGTAATAATGATTTACAATTTTCCCTAGTGTACGATCATTTTATAGGTTTACTACGAATAGTTCCTATAAACAATTTACTTTTACATATTGTTTACGTTGATAATATTAACCATAATGGGTCATTTATCACAGGAATTGCACTGCTTATAAAAAGCATGTGGACATATGAGTGCCAGCCATTATATTACAAACATTCATGAGGAAGTAAAACACCACTGACGATTTCAAAGTCTATTGATTCAAATTGGTGATGCTTTAAACGATCAAGATGGAGTATGTCGGAAACTTTTAATCCCAACAAAGGGTTTTTTATACTCAGAGAAATTCTCTGAATGTTTTCACACTGCACTTATAAAACCTGCCTGGCTTAAACACGAAACTTTGTAATATCGAATTTTCATTGCTGGGTATGGTCCTCAGTCCCTCTCTCTCCCGTAGACATATTTTTCTAAAAATGCCTTATCTCAGTTAAGCGGTCTCGAAAGGTGAATTTCCGTTGAAATTTGGTGTAGTATTTTTGGTTCTGAAGCTCTACTTCCTCAAAAATGTATAAAAGTTATGAACTGAACACAAAAAAAGAAAATAAGAAACTAATCCAGCCTTAATTGTGTTCCGTTAAAGTTGCTTAAGCCTACAACGAAAAGCTAGTAGACCACAAATGTTTAATACTCAGAGGATTAATTAGATCACACAGCTACACTGTACTAATCTGTTGATTTGTTGACTTTCCAGAAAGCAAACTATGGGGTATTAACAGTTTCTTAATTCTGCATGCCTGCGTAATTGCATGTCCGAAAGAATGCCATATAAGGATTCCTCCAAATTCCTAGCGAAATATGTTAACCACACAACATAGGACCGACGTAGCAGTTATTGGCTGTCGTAAGTGTAAATCGAATAATTATTATACTTAAACGTTCTGACAAAGTGAAGGATGAACCAATCCCTAGTAAAGGAATATAGCTCACATATGAGAAGAATGCTCCTCAGGACGAAAGGCAGAAGAGTTTATCTGCTAACCTTGACTGTTTATTCGCTATGCGTATCGTGTTGTCAACCAGTACAACATGGCACGGAATCGAAATCAGTTCATTTGGTCGGAGTGATATTTTGTATATTTTAATATTATTATTATGCACATTGTGGAGCCATGAATTAATTGGGTAACAACCCTAACTGTGCGTGTACGTGTTTGGATGAACAGGGCACGGAAGTGCTTATGTAGCACATTCCTATTGTTTAGCATTCTTGTCATTGCGTACTGTACGTAATTGTCTACTATTTAATGAGGCGTAAGTACATAGGTACAATTTTACCTTGTTCCGTTGGAGACTCTGCTATTTTCATTAAGATGATTAAAATAATGTTTCATGAGATTACATGGTACGCTTATATTTGTTTCCAAAACTGTTAAATGCTACATTAGAAATCTGAGCGTTTATGATAAAGGTTATTTCGCAAAATAAATATATTTTTAGAACTAAATTGCAACCAAAATTACACAAAAACAAAGTGTGTGCAAAACATACAAAATGTACCTTGCGATGTATTTATGGGTAGTGAACTACAAATGTGACTTCATTGGCATTACAGAACTATATAAACTATATAAATACACACGAAAACTGCATCAAATTTGAATAATTCAATATTATGGCCGCAAATTGAACCAAGCATTTCTGGAGATGTGGTACCGCTGTGCTATCACAGCAAGATATTCAAACATGCATTCAATTTCTCTCCTCTGATTCAGGTATTCCGGATCGTATACTATTAATTAAGCATGTGTACTAAGTGGAAATGTTTTAAATTCAGCACTAAATATACTGTGACCGTGCATATTCCCTTCAGTCACTCTTCACATTTTCCTTAGGCGCAGCGTTCAATTAACGACGTGCAAAGCAGCCTCTTCTCTGTGCCGGTCGCTCACTAGGATGTCAAAAACAGGACCCTCTTCTCGATCGATCGCTTAAGTGTCGAACACAAGACTCACTGCTCTCTCATACTGCTGCTTTAACATAGGCTCGTCAGTCACAGCTCGCTGGGTGAACAGCACGGCACTCAACTTCACTGCAACCTTGCTCGGTGCAAGCACAATTCCTTTTTATAACTGCACGAGTGAGCGCCTAGAAAGTTCTGTCCAAAATGGGAGAAAGGGTATAGAAAGAAACATTTCGTTTATAACGCCTCATTCCCCTGCACCCTCCCAAGCCTCAACCAATCACTCGCCGACTATCGCTGAAGAACACCACTGCTATTCATGGCGCCAAACGCCGTCACAATATGCGAAAATCTTAAGTTGCGTATGATTCGTTCGAACGATTATTTCTTAACACTATTTTAAATCGGTAATATTATAATTGCAAATGGATTTTAACTTTCCTATTATAGTAATATGATTACTTCTGTCCTATAGATTCATTTTTCTATATATCAATCATAAATACAACTAAATAATGCTAAACCCATTTTCTAAGTATTTTATGTTGTTTAATGCAATCGTAAATCATTATACTTAAAAATATGTGTATGTGTTCATGTCTAAAGCGGTCTTTAAAGTAAATGTTCTTTCTATTGATGACGAACTAATGTAATATTAAAATCATATTTTACTCCCTATGCTTATTTCTAGCCTAAATGTGCATGATATAGTTATTAAATGTGATACCTGTTTACTGCTTTTATGGATTTTTAAGTTCTGAAGTTATTTGGTGTATTGGATTGCTAATATTTCAAACTTAAAGAATGTAAAACAAACTCCATTAATTTCTTTTTCATTCAGGTTTGCATAGAAGACAGGAAGGAAGAGAGTGGAAAGGGCCGTCTTTGGCGCTAAAGGTAAGTCTATCCTTAAGGAGAATTTGAAGTGTACAATAAAAAACTTTGTGATAGATTCACCTGACTTTTCCACCTGTATCTTTAGTAGTGGGTATACAAACTATTCTTGTTAAAGCTTATATTTCTATCTACTACATTTAATTCAAATAAACCTTTGCAAAAACAGTTGCATTACACATTAAGTTATAAATGCAAAGAGAGAGTGATAGTCAAATGTTTAAGAACTGAACGCTATATGCTGTTTCCATGCAATCGCAAGAAACAGTTGAAAACTGATGGGGCTTTAAAGGAATAAGTATTGAACAGTTCGAATTTAATAACGGATGTCTCAAAAACGGCTTCTACTACAAAAAAGCTTTTTCTAGGCAAATTGTGTGTTTTAAAGGGTCGTATATTTTTGATGTGGTACGTTTTCGTGTATCGCTTAACTTTTACAAGTTATACAAGATTATACAGATTTCCTTCCGAATGAAGAGCGCTTCCTAGGCTAATCCTAGAAAATCCAAGATATACATTTTATTCGTCGATTGGAAGATCTTTCAAAAATGGTCTTTTAATCAAAATCGTTAGAGCAATTTTTCAGAGAATCAACATTTTCGAAAAATATTCTATTTAAATGGCATTAAGATGGGGGGATTTTCTTCAAAATCTTTACGTCACATTCTTGGAAAATACTAAACTGAAATATAAAGTTTGATACTTATCCAACTTTTTGTTTTTGGGCTATGCTGTTCAGAGACACACACACACAGACACACACACACGCACACACACATACACACACACACAGAAACTGCCGGACAGACAAGCGCGCGCGCGGATGTTTTTCTAAAAATGCTTTTTCTTATTCAGGGGGCCTCAAAGCATATATTTCCGGTGAAATCTCTACATCGAACTTTTGGGTGGAATACAATATTTTCCCTACCTACTATACGCATAAGAGAAGGTAATAACGGTTTTAACAGCTGCAGATTTTGCATAACAAAAACGTAGCGTTTAGGTTAGTGTTAGCTGACAAGCTTAAAACACAGGTCGAAGTTTAGAACTTAAGAACCACTACAAAAAGATTCGATTGTCAATCTCACATGTTCCTCTGAAGTTGCAGGAGTATTCACTTTTAAGACACAGAAATGTGCTATGGTCGTTCCAAATACATTCGAGATAAGCGTATTACAACATAAATTCCAGTCTAAGGTGTGGTTATGTACTTGCCGATGCAGAATAGTAAATTGGGCACTGTGATTTCTTAATTGATTATTTCCTCTTTTCATCAGACTTACTACTGGCTAATGCATTATGATGCATTCGCTAAAACGCGTTAGAAAGCAACATTACCCGTATGCACATTTATTATAATGGGTGTAATGGGTTAAAAGTGATAGAAATCTCAAAAACGGGTGCTCCAATTTAATAAACATGACTTTGAGATTAATATGTTCCGAAATATTACGACTTGCTTGGTCAGGAAATGGATGATCAACGTGTCTCCCATTCATTGTAGCAGAACATTTGAATAGAATGACTTTGCTAAGTCATTTATCTACTGCTTACCGACTACAAACAGTCTATATTTAGATAATCTGGTATTATGCCTTACTTAACGAATTTTAAAATAGATTTCGTAAAAAAAAGCAAAAGCCTGCGTTGTATTCCATTAACTTTTTCTACACCCTCTTCTAAAAAGACAACTCTCATATTTATACCCTGTTCATAAAGATTATCTTTCTTTATACATTACACATTTAGATATTCCTTGTAGGCATAAGAAGGATTGAGGAGGCTATAGCGTTAGAGGTTTTTTAGAAAACGGATCGCTATGTGATGGCTTTAAAACACCATTCTCCTTCTATACAACGAAAAAAAACGTATAACGACTTACCACTTGAAGGAACTTTTAAGCATTTTAAAAATAATACGAATAGCAAAGAATATATTTTAAATGGCTAACGCCACAAATGATTTATTTGAAAAAAATTGTGTGCTTTAACAAGATCAAAAATGTTTTTTGTAGTAATGTATTGTCTATTTCTTATGGCTTACAAATTTTACAAAAGTCATATAGAGAGAAGAGATTTTCCAGAAATAAATATTTTCAGGCTCCCGGAATCCCCCAAAAACATTTTTAGAAAAACATCTGTTTGAGTGTGTCTGTGAACAGCTTAACTATAACCGAAAGGTCTGTTAAATACGAAACTTGGTAATTAAGTTGAGCGTCTTCCAAGGATGTTACACAAACATTTTCAAGGTAATCTCCCACCGCAAATTACTCTTTACATCTACGATTGTGATTAAAGTGCTATATGTTTAAAATATTTTCATAACAAATAAAATGTATTATATTGAATTTTCTCTGGATAGTCTGTGAAGTGCTCATCGTTCGTAATGGCTTGTACAACTGGTAAATCGTAAAAGATGGCTAGAATTTTACTACAAAAAACGTACATCTCATTAGCGTACACAGTTATAAGAAATAAGAATTGTTTACATAATTTAATTTTCCGAAATACTCTTTTTTATTTGTTTGAATTTCAAAATACTGCCACTTTTCGCATGTGAAAAGTAAACGCTCTTTTTTTTCTTGTGGTCATGCATACTAATCACACAACGATCTGCTTTTTAAAATGTTTGACTATCACTTAAGCCTATTGTATCCTTCCTTTATCCATAACTAAACTTGAAAATGTGAAATAAAGTATATCTCGATTAACAAGCAGTACTTATAAGGATAAGGTTTTGGAAGAAACGTTTGTATAGGAGAGAGCAGAGAAAGCCATGCAATGTAATCCACCAGATTTTATTGAAACTTTTCCTTAGGACTTTCATTGGACACAGTGCTGTGTAGATGATAAAGAGAAACCATATGGGCTATTCTCGGGACATACAACATGTTAGTTAACCAGAGAGATATTTGAATATAGCGGGTGGTAGGCATAGTTTTCGAAACACCGTGAATATTTAGTCCCAAAACAAAAGGAGGGATGATGCAGAATAAAACAGCGGAATTAATAAACAAGCAGAAATCGATCTCGGAACCAATCAGTTATGGATACATGTGTCGCGCAGTCCAGTTGATTGCAGTTAATGTTCGTCAGCATGGGCATCTCGAGCGCGGACTGGTGGAGGGGTTACGCCCCCTTTATGGTTTTTTATGTGCTCTTTTTGATTTAGCAGCATCTTTTTGCGCTAGTCATCTTTCATGGTGTTATATTTTTAGCGCCAGAGTTGATGTTATGATTTTGTAATGACATTTGGATGAATCAGGTAAGCAAATACCAAAGCACTTATTATGAGTAATTATTCATTAATATCTTTAGTCTTTCTTATGAGATTTGACACACATTTTTAAAATTACCGATTAACTTTTACTTGATTTTTATAATGTTTCATAATAATTATCAGTTGACTGACAAAGTATCTAAAATTGAACTCATCAGTCTTCAATGTACTTAGTTGGTGTTGTATGATGCAATATTTACACGCTTTCTCCCGCTGTATTCATTAGCGACCCCTCCCAATTTTAGCGCGTCCGAGTCGTTAATAATTGAGAGTGCGATTGAACTACGACTTAACGTAGTCAAAGGTGTGAGCGCAGTCAGCAACCAACATTCGATAAACACTGACGGGGAAGTATGAGTATAAGAGTCCATTTAAGTGGAGAGAATTGGATCAAAGTACGTAATTCGTAAACTTTTTACCCAAACTGGAATAATTATAACAGCTCAAGGAAAAGGAATGATGCATACTGTTTTTTCTGATTTTATTTGCACCTTTGGTCACTGTATGGTTAATGTGTAAAATAATGAAGTAGTGCTATTCTCGTGTTATCAGCAGTATATTTGGATTAGATGCATTAGCATCTACGATCCAGAGTACGATGTCTATAAGTATAGCCTTGTTGCCTAATTATGAAAGTGCTTTATAAAACACCATCCCTTTGAGAGGAAGTATTTACCTTGTGCACAGCTTTGCCAAATTTAGATGGTTATGAGTAGTTGTGCGAGTTAGGCAAGAGGTCCAAGTTCATGTTTGGTCTGAGATACGAAATTAGCACAGAATGCTCATAAATTATACAACCTCCCCAAATTCTTATACAACAGCAACAATAGGGATGATAAATTTTGTATTGTTTGTCGAACAAAAGGTGACACTTGATATTTCCAGGTGTTACACTGTCCACCTTGCTTGCTACTGTCATGATCTTGAGTGTAATTATACTTCTTTGTTGTCCCCTGAATGGTCTATACATTCGTGGTCGGTATTTTCTATATTGAGGAGGAGGTACGCTTTGGTTCACAGCAGTCTTTTTAGGGTCTATATTCCATTAAAGATACTATCAGACGATTTCTGGCAAACTTACAGATGCTAAAGAATACCTCATTCTACTTTCATAGTGCAAACCCATAGACAAAAGCTCCACTCCAAAAATCCCTGTAGGGAGTGGAATTCTCACATGTTCTGCAAGGTATAAAAGTTGATCTTGCGGTGTGTTATATCCTCTACCCTGATTGCTATTGCCAAGATACGAGAGTAATTAATCTCTTTTGCTGTCCCCTGAATGGTCTACACGTTTGTGGGGGGTATGTTTTATTTTGAGGAGTTGGGCTATGTTCTAGCCCCCACGAGTTTTATGCGAGTCTATATACCATTTTAAATACTAGCAATGCCATTCTAGCCGCTTATGAATGCTAAGGAATGCCACATTCCGCTTTAAATAACGATTACAAAAAGAAAGTCTTTGTCATACACAACAAAATACTTCTAGGCTGCTTTAGAGGATGTGTAACTTTCAGGTGTTGTAAAAATCATATTCTGCCCGCCCTCTTCTGTCTAAGAAGAAACCACATGCGAACCTGTGTTGCGAGACGGTGTGGAATAATTCTGTCTTTATAAGGAAAAAACCTGTGCTCCACCGCTACCTATGGAAACATTGTCATTTTCCTTGTGATATCTGATACTTAGGGACCCGCGTTTTTCGCGTTTGCAATAACCCGAATATTTAAAAATATTTTCTAAAATACTTGGGAAACAGTTGCTTATACATAACTTGGTTAAGAATTCCGTTAGATTTATTTCGCGAAATAAAACAAAATGAGTCAATAACACGAATAAGTAACTTTTATACATTTTATATGCACAATAACGCGAGTTCACGGTGTTTTCCTGGCGACTTGTCGCTAGGGTTGAAAACACTGCATCACATTCTTACAAGACCAACTTGTTCTCCCACTTCAATAACTCGACTCATACGCGTACGTCATTCTGCTTAAGAAGCTGGTCTTGCTAAGCACTGAAGTTTTCTCTTTGTGTTCTGCGTTTAGCATTATGCCCAAGGTGAGCATTAGTGCAAAGGAAAGGACTCTTGAATTTAAAAATAACAGATTATGTGCATCCGATTAAAAAACCATAATGTACCAATACTGTAACTGTACGATATCTTGGGATAGAAAATGTACGTGTGCGAAGAGAGAAACAGCAACGACTAAAGAGGTCATCTACAGCCAATACACCTCTTGTCATAAGAGACAACAGGGTATTATACAGTGTAATTTTGCTGAAAACAAAAGAGTTATTGCAAGGGATAATTTTGTCAAGAGAACTACAGAGACATTTCTTAAAGCGAATATACCGCTAGAGAAATTGGAGCATCCTGGTATTAAAGAATGGAGGAATGAGTTCATTGAATGTGTGTTGAATAGATCACTGCCAAAATTATTTATTATTATTATTACTATTATTATTATTATTATTATTTATTTATTTGTCACTTCGGAAACGGAAGTTTATAACATTAATTCCTAACATTTTTTTAAAAGGTGCTGGAAATTTGCCGCAAGTTAGATTGTTAAGAGAGAAGTATGCTCCACTGCGGAGAGATGAAAGAGATCAACAAGTGAAAGAAGTAGTCTATAGACAAAAGGTTATGTTACTATGTGATGAAAGGACAGATCGGTTGGGTCGATATGTATTTGTCGTGTTATTTCGTCCTCTTGAACCAAAAATAGAGCAAGAGTTGTACTTTGCTGATGGACATATTCTGGAAACAGTTGATGCAAAATCACGCAATACTAAATTCTGTACAAAATTACGACAATAAATTGGAACGCTAAGCGACAGTACAAAATATGTGACAAAGTGCTTCAGTTCCGACTGCCTTCCTCGGAGAGGATGCACTTCACATTCAGTGTTGGGCACCCGGATAAATTTGGCGGGATACATATTCACGAAAGAACTGACGAAACTTAGTGCAGCGGTAGCTAAGGTTAAAGCTGCGTTTCTCAATCTAAGAAAGAGAAAACATCTGTATTTTCAATTTCTCAAAAAAGGTATCCGTCTGAGAAATCTATA
The DNA here is from genome assembly GCA_030765065.1 of Deroplatys truncata. NCBI lineage: Eukaryota > Metazoa > Arthropoda > Insecta > Mantodea > Mantidae > Deroplatys > Deroplatys truncata. Next base: position 274,016,624 of record CM060981.1, read on the forward strand.
CTGTTCCAGTACCGGTGTTGACAAGAGGGAATACTTGGTTAGAGGCCGTTTTCAACGTTGAGAAGCATCTTCGTGATATAACTGAGTACGTGCAGTTCAAAAATCTGGACTCTGTCAGCAATGCTGGTATCGATTTCGTGAAATCACTGATAAATTAAGAAGTAAGTATAATTTCAGGAGAGGTAACATTCGTCAAGGAACATGCCAATGATTTAGCGGAATACTCAATGAACTAGTAGGATCTTCATACCCGACAAGCTCTACACTTTATGGAAAACTCAGGAAAATATTGAAAAATTTCGAAGTAGCAAAAGAAGGGGACTTTTTAGTGAAACAGAAGTGAAGCTAAATTGCATCAGAAGCGCAGATGTTCAAGGAGATGTTTTATTGGCTGTGAAAATCACTGCAGCATTAGCATTCGTAAAATTGCAGTTACTGATGTCTGAGGACCCTGCTAATAAGTTGTATTCAGCACTTGAAATGTTTAGTCCAGTATTCATCATTAATAGTAATATCGGTTCAGCACTAGTGATAAAAGTGAAGTTTATTCCATTCTTTAAAAATGTGAATGATTCAGCGATCACAAAAGGGTACAGTGAACCTCAAGAGCAAACGAATAAAATTATGTTCCGATATGGAAAAATAAATATTGTGAAAGTTCTGTTCATCCTACGTTTAGTGGCAGAGCTCTCCAGTCAGCGTGGTATCCATGTGCTAATGTTGACTGAACGTCTCTTTACTTGCTACTCAGGAGTTTTGAGCGACTTGCATTGCATCATGAGAGAAGAAAATGCAAACATTATGGGAATGTTCTCCTTTGACAGTTAGAAAACACAACATAATACACTTTTCTTTACGGTATTAGGTCCATTTCAGTGAGAATTAACAGTCAACCATTGTGTCAGTGTCTAATATTAACTGTGGAATTTTCTTCTCAAGCTACCTAGGAGCTTTTAGCGACTTGGGTTGCAACAGGAAAGCGATAATGTTCCCTTTTGCCTGTTAGAAAAGGGAATATGTATTTTTCTTTCGTGTTACGCCTTCTTCAGTGATAATTGAAGGATAAAGCTGTATTTTTTTAAAATAAAACTCCACATTGTTCTTCAATAACCTATTTAGACGAAAAAGTACCTTTAAAATCCCAAATATGATAATAAAACCTGGTAAAAATAACGCAAAATTCGGAAAAAAAAAGCGAAATTATAGAAAAACAACGCTGATTTCCACCAAAAAATAAATGTAAACGAAGGTCCCAATCGATTCTCAATCGTAAACATTTTCTAAAAATCACTTCCCTCACAATGCCTAGTCCTTGCCCCAGTGTAGTAAGAAAAGCAGCCAGTCCTCTTAAAAACTAATGTGAATGAATGGAGACACAAAGGGACGGCTCGTTATTCATTGCCTAGCTATCTGTTGAGCGTAAAAAAAAGGTCTGTCGTTACAGTAATGAGATGCAATGCGCTCTTTGCACAGCAGAGATACGTGTTTAAGTGTTTTTGTGCTGTGTGAAGAATAATGTTATAAAACATATTGTCAGTGTACAAAGATATAGAATTCTTTTTATTATAGTGAAAAATACCTAGCGTTATTGAAAATTTTCTTGTAGAACATTTCATGACTTAAAACGTAAAAAGTACAATATACTTTGTTCTTTTATGACTACAGTTACCGCCTCGTTTCGTCTTGAAGCCGAAAGTAGATGGATGACTGTGCGCAGATTCAAAGAGTGTATTCATTTTATAGCTCGTGTAAATACATTACGATGATACTCACTGTGATGAGAGAGAGGGAGAGAGAGAGAGAATTGAAGCACGCTGGGGATATGCTGAGCGTCTCTGTGAATGCGTGACAGGAGATAATTTTTCCTCAAAACTGAAACAAAACTTCTTTCTATAATGTTTATTATTTATAGCCTTTCAAGCTTTTCAGTTATATTCCTTTCAAAAATTAATGCATTCATGACAAAAGGTGAAACCCAGTGTAATTTCACAAATAGGACGCTGTTGTAGACAAAAGCCATTTGAATTTCCAGAAAATACGGTACGAATAATTTACGAGTTCTTCTTAAGATTAAACGTACTTTCACAAATAAAATGGCTTTGCAGGTAAACATTTTTAACGGATTAGATTATTCAAGTATAACTCGTCGCCGTCTATATAGACCGTGGCGGTTCCTGAATTGATATAATCACATTGGGTAATATAATCACGTGAGATGAACACGCCCACCACCCCAAAAACGTGCTTGCGCCTTAAGGTGTTTTAGGATTATATAAGATGGTTTGATTTGGTCTGATGGAGCCACTCTTCGTGTATTAACTCGGCGACAATTAACAGGATAAAACTTGTTGTGTTCGGTGAAAGTCGACTAAAGGGCTGTTTTGATATCTAGCGGAGTTTCATCATTTAAAAGATAAGGTCAGTGAGTTTTTAAATATCCATAAAGAAACAGAGTGTCGGCATTAACAGTATCTAATTTCCTTTCAACGTTACAGTGCTTGCAATACGAATCTGGGCATAGGAATCATGTTTTCATTTGAACTTCATTTTTAAAAAGAATCAATTATCTAATGATGAAGTTTTTAAAAATAAAAAATGCAGAGCTTGTAATTGTCTGAAATATTTCTTTATGAGCTAATGTGATACATTCACGGAGGCAGATAGCTATAGTCGGTTTTGTGAACACATTCGCCATACCTTCGTGTATCACTCTCCTTGCATTCGCACTAACATGGCTTTCTCTACTCAATCTTCTTGTGTGCATACATTCACACAGCCCTCTCCATATGCTCTTTTTCACATTTACAGTGTTTCTTGTATAATTTTTCTTCCATTTACACTCAAATAGCTTTCTCTACTGACTCTTTTTGTGTATATACGTTCACACAGCCCTCTCTATACGCTCTTTTTTGCATTCACGCGGTTTACAAAAGGCATTCTCCTCATACTTAGTTGCATTTCTCCTTGATCTTAGCGAGATTAGGTTACCTATGGGTTACTTTTCTGCATGCCTTTAGCGAGAGTGGTTTACATTTCTAAAGGCCGTTAGCGATACTGGTTTACCTCTGGGTTACATTTCTACTTGCCTTTAGCTATAGCGGGTTAACTGTGGGTTACATTTCTACTAGCTTTGAGCGAGAGAGGGCTACTTCTGGGTTACATTTCTACTTGTTTATACCGTGGTGGGTTACCTCTGGGTTTCATTTCTGCTTGCTTTTAGCAGAATTGGGTTAGCTCTGAGTTACATTTCTACTAGCCTATAGCGATAGTGCCTTACCTCTGGGTAAAATTTCTACTTGCCTTTATCGATAGTGGGCTACATCCGGGTTACATTTTCACTTCCTTTAGCGAGAGTGGGTTACATCAAGGTTATATTTCTACTTGCCGTTAGCAATAGTGGGTTACATATGTGTTACATTTCTAATTGCTTTTACCCAGAGTGGGCTACCTCTAGGTTCCATTTTGGGGATCCCTGAAATGTTAGAGGCTTCAGCGTGTATCTAGTGTCTTCAACTCCCTTATTGCAGTATTCGTAGGCTCGACGGTGCTCTATTTTTTCAGTTAGCTTCATCATTTATCTTTCACTTGAGTACTTAGTAAAAATACTCAGACATCTGGTACTGTTTTGAGTCATTAGGTATATATATATATATATATATATATATATATATATATATATATATAACCGAATTCAATCGTAGTATATAGGGATGCATGAGTTTTTTAATATCATTTTAATGTAAGATAATCGAGACAGCTGTTTTATTAATATATCTTATCCTTATGAAATAGAAAAACATTGAATGCCTAAGTTTGACACTTCGACATACCTTCGCCATGGGCACAAAATCCAATTTACATGTATTAAATTTCCCCATCTTCATCACGGCATTGTATAACAAATGTAATTTTCCTGGTATTTCTACAAGCTCTTCGTCAGTTATCGACTGTCAACCCTCCAGCGAAGATAGGAACTGGGCACCACATGTCGTTTGCGCTTTCTTTAATTTTTATCTCGTACTTCCTGCCTATTTCGTGATTTTGAACTCTCCGAGACGGTATGAAGCTGTTCTCTTGAGACTTATTATTAAAACGACTTGCTAAACACCCTTTAACCGACATTGATCACGGATTATTTTTCAACATATTATTCAAATGGTGCGATGGCTCACGGTGGTTTCACCAGGCAATTGTGCATGGGAAAGGCATCGAAGCCACGAAGCCGCTTACGAAATTTGTCAGGCGCTGTCAACACCGGCAAGACAAAAAGGGGAGGCCTAATGAATCCCATAGGGGAAAATTCAAAGAATCCAACAAACATAATTGTGATCCCCTATTCAAAAACTGGACCCAGAAAATATTTTTCAACATAAGAACAGGACAAATCTGGCTATTAACTGGCTTTATTTTCATCAATCAACTATGCCATATTAACTTAGGTCCTCACAAATAAGTAATTCATAATATATTAACACCAAGCTCATGAAATAGTAAATAAAACATAATACACTAAACTACAGAAGTATAAAGAAAGCATAAACAAAATTTGAATGAATCATTAATAATATCTTTAAATAGGAAAGCCAATATTTAATTTTGAAAAGAGAGGAAAATGTGGGAAACAAAGTTGAAGTGAATTTATAATAAAGCTTACGATCTCAGAAAATGATTTAATAGCAAATAAAGCATAATACTTTAGCATCCAACATTAAAGTAAGCTAAAATTACAGAATTTTGAAATTAACCATAGAAATTAAAAACTAAAAAAACAAAGCAAAATAAACCAAATGATTCAAATAGTCGTTTCAGGGCCACATTTGAGCATCTTTATATACTGCAAAGTTATTAAATTCTAATCTGATAAACAACTATATTGCACACCAAGATGTTTTTAAAGTTTAGACCTGATAAATGCCCCCTTTATAAAGCCACTGCTATAATTAATTAAAGGAACCCGGAAAGTTGAACAAATACTAGTAATTAATGACAGATTTACATAAACTCAAACGCTTAAACAACTCCGTAAATAATTTATCTCAAAAGTAAAGATACGAAATTCACCTCAAACAGAAAATAAGACACTTAAAGCGAAACATAAATCATAACAAACACATTCACTAATGAATAGAAAGCATTAATAACTGGTCACGAGCGAAAGTCAGAGGAAAGCCCAATTTAACATCACCCACTGGACAGTCAAAAGGGTAATACTTCAGCAAACAAAGGAATGGCAGATGGTCAAACGCAAAAATACTTCACCCGGCCAGAAGAAATATTGAAACGCATCTTTGTAAATTATATCTCCCCTGTAGTGCAAGTGTTGGTCTCGCTTATTTAAAGTTAGAAAAAGTACAAATACTATTACTACAGCCGTTATTGAATCAGTCTTATAATGGTCCTATTGTTAATGCAAAGCCAAAGGAAATATAGCTTCAAAGTAGCAAAAGCGAATTATTTCCTCATGTGGTAAACCTTCATGTACCCACTTTCAAATGGGAAACAAATAAGTACTCGCCTTATGCAGGCTACGGATGTAGCTTGATCCAAAACTTAACAAATAACAAATATAACACTGACACAGCTTTTGGTTTAGTGGGCCCTAACATCCTTTGAATACGTGTTCAAAGCCACAAGCACCTCTTTAGAATATAGTAATACCTGATGCATTTAACTGTTAACTAGAATATTTGAGCAACTGAACACCAATAAAATAGCCACACAAAATTATACTACATGTCAAACCTCAGAACAAGTCACTTACGATAACCTTGAGACATAATCTCTGAACATTGCGGAACTCCCAATCACTTTGAAAGACAAAGAAAGAAAATGAGCTGCTCAATCAGACCTACCTTCATTTAAGCTGGAGTAGAGAATTATTTCCTGAATCCACTGAAAATTCACGTCACGGACAGAATTTTGAAACGTAACCAACACATTTACTGATGTACATTAACCATGAGTTCTGAGTTGTGTAAGTTCTGAAATATAGCAAGCTGTGGCAAAAAAAACCCTGAAAACTGCAGTCATCTCACTCCGGCAGAGGGACACACACAACCTCCGTCTCGCTCGCACTAATACCGTGCCAGGCCCGGCACGAGAGAGCGACCAGCACGCCACTCCATGCGACACAGTCAGCCACGCCCTAAATCAAAAAATGTCTTAAAGCGAGAGGCATGGGCGTGAGTTTAACAAAGAGAGCGTAAAAAAGGCATTACTCAAGTCACTGGCAGTGAAAATAACAGTTTCGCAGTTTTAAAAAATAACAACTAGCATAATGGAAAGACAAATTATACATGTTTTATATTAGAACCATTAATATGTGTATGTGTGTGACTGTATGCATTTAGCTAGTTACCAGCCATATTTGAATTTCTCCGGGAGTTAATTCTGCATTGTATATTCTCGCACATTAGCATTGCGTTTCTATTGATGAATATTTTATAGTACTTTTTATATTCATCAAAACGTTTCGTGTGGAAAGAAATAGTAATCCAAATGCACTATGCTAATTTATCTAACATTCTGGGAGCCTTTTTATGTCTACATGGAAAGTGATAGTGTACTGAGAATTATGTACGCCAGCTTCTACCAAAACGTAAAGCACTCTTAGCTGAAGAATGAGTAGAGAAATACATTAAATATAAAACACTGCAAAATCGTAAGCGATTGATTTTTCTATGTGCGAAGAGAGGGTAGAAGAAATCATGTGAATGTATGTACAAGACGACTGAGTAGAGAAATTCCCAAGAATGGACCGCACCATTGAGTAAAAGAGCGCGTAGGTAAACCATGTGAATGTGAAAAGAGCGTTAGAGAAGGCTGTGTGAATGTATACACACAAGAAGAATGAGTAGAGAAAACCGTATAAATATGAACACTATATCACAAGTGTCATTAAGCAGGTTTAAGTACAATGCCTTGTGTAAACCGTGCGAATGTGAAAAAGAGCGTATAGAGAATGCTGTGTGAATGTATAAACACAAGAAACGTGACTAGAGAAGGCCATGTATATATGAACGCTATATCACGACTCCTTAACCAGCTTAAGTAGAATGCTTTGTGTAAACCCTGTGAATGTGAAAAAGGAGCGTGTGAAAAGGGCTGTGCGAAATGATACACACAAGAAGAATGAGAACAGATAGCCATGAGAGTGTGAATATAAGAAGAATGATACACGAAATCACTGTGAATGTGAAAAAGAGCATGTAGAGATGGCTGTGTGAATGTACACACACAAGAAGAGGGAGTAGAGAAAGCCATGTAACATCTCGATTAACATGAACATTAACATTCACTGGTCTTCAAAACGTGTGTATAGTAGGTACAAAAAGCAATATATGTATGCAAATATTTATCGTGGTTAGTATGATATAACTGAACGCTAAATCACAAGTCCCGTTAAGCAAATTTAAGTAGAATGCCTTGTGTAAACCATGTGGATGTGAAAGAAATCGGGTAGAGAGGGCTGTGTGAATGTATACTCACCAGAAGAGTGAGTACAGAAAGCCATGTGAGTGTGATACACGAAAACACTGTGTTCACAAAACCGACTGTAGCTATCTGCCTGCGTGAATATAACGCATTAGCTCCTAAAGAAGTATTTCAGACCAGAAGCAAGCTCTGCATTTTTTTAAATGAATGTTCAGATGAAAATACGGTTCCCATGCATAAATTCGTTTTTCAAACCCTGTATCGCTAAAGGAAATTAAATACACTGTTAATGCCGACACTGTTTCTTCATAGATATGCAAAAACTCACTCACTTTGGATTTTTAAATGATGAATGTCCTGCAGAAATCAAAACAGCTCTGTGGCTCTATCAGGTCAAATCAAACCATTTTTATATAATCCTAAAGCACCTTAAAGCGCATGCGCGTCTTTGAGGTGGTAGCTGTTTTCATGCCATGTGATTATTTTATCCAATGGCATTACATCAGTTCAGGAGCTCTGATATGAGGAGGTAGTGGCGGTCCTTATAGACGATAACCAGTTATACTTGGATAATATAATCCGTAAACACTGCACTGGGACGACTACGCATTATGAGAGAAGCGATTTTTAGAAAAGCTTTACGATTGAGTATCGAATATCGCAAGAATAATGGTAACGTTTCCATAGATAGCGGTAGAGTACAAGTTTTTTCCTTAGAAAGATAGAATTATTCCACATCGTCTCGCAACACAGGCTCGCATGGGTTGTCTTCTTAGAAAGACGAGGGCGGGCAGAATATGCTTTGTACAACACCTGAAAGTTAGACACCCTCTAATGCAGCCTAGAGGAATTTTTGGTGGTTTGACACAGATTTTCTTTGTGTAATCGTTATTAAAAGCGGAATGAGGTATACCTTAGCATTCATAAGCGGTCTAGAACGGCATTGATAGTATTTTAAATGGTATATAGACCCGCATAAGACTCGTGAGATCCACAACGTAGCCCAACTCCTTAATATAAAAAATACGCACCACAAATGAATACATCATTCAGGGGACAACAAAGAATGATTAATTACACCCGTGTCTTGGCAATAGTACATAAGCAGGGTAGAGTATATAACACACCGTAATGTGAGCTTTCATGCTTTGCGGAACATAAGAAAATTCCATCCCTTCCCTCTAAAGCCGCCTCAGGAATGTTTGCAGTGGAGTCTTTTTTCTTTGGATAAGGGGTATGAAAAGTGAAATGAGGTGCTCATTAGCATCTGTAAGTGTATGAGAAACCGCCTGATTGTATTATAAATGGAATATAGACTATCACCAGCCTCGTGTGAAACAAAATATACCCCCACCTGCTCACTATAAAAAATAACAATCACAAATGAGTGTACCATTCAGCGGACTACAAATCAAGATTAATTACACTCATTCATGACAATAGCAAGCAGGACGAGTGATATAACGCCCGAAATATTAACTGGCATCCTCTTGTGTAACAAAGAATACAAAATGAATGATCCACAGGTTTTCTCTGGAATGCAGGTGTGAGAGGGGAAAAACCCTGCAATGCCAGCAGCCATCCTTTTGTTCAACAAACAATACAAAATTTATGATGAACATGTGTTCTATGGAATGCAGGTGTGGGGCTTTTTCTTTGGCTAAACGCTATGAAATGTGGAATGAGGAAAATACCAAGCACAAATGAATAGATCGTTCAGGGGGCAACAAAACAGATTAATTTCACCCAGATCATGACAGCAGCAAGCAGAGTGAACAGTATAATACCTGGCAATATCAAATGTTATCTTTTTTCGACAAACAATACCAAATTTATGATCCCTATTGTTGCCTTTGTGCAGGAATGTGGAGAGGGTGATTAATTTATGGGCATTCTATGCTAATTTTGTGCCTCGGACCAGAAATGAACCTAGACCTCTAGGTCTAGCTCGCACAAATATCTACTACTGTTATGTTTAGAATGAGCACCTTCTGGTTGTATCGTCCGAGCTTAAATACGAGCGCCATAAACGAAACCACTGCACTAGCCAGGTGTCCACATGTCCTAGCTTTATAAGCAGCATCCGATTGTATTTATTTTGCTGTGTCTTGTAATTTCTGACCAACTACGTATATTGCTTGGAATGAAATATTGTAGCGGACCAGGTTGCACATATTTCGTATACCAGGAAGTGTGAAGTTCAGGTTAGCAGAATTCGTCCACGCCGCACTACGCCGAGTCAGCGCTTATGTATGTATTTATACTACAGGGCTTTGACTCGGTCGTGGGAGTTGCTGTGGGAGTTGCTATCAGGAAGTTGCTACGCGAGAGTTGCCACGAGAAAGTAATCAGAGATCAGTTATCACATTCGCCAACAGTTAACCAGGTAAGCATGCGACTCATCTAAGTTCTATTGACTTGTCGGGGCTTCACCCCTAACTTCTATTGACTTGTCGGGGCTTCACTCCGATCTAATTGTTCGCACATTTAAAGCAACAATATAATTTATTGGGACAATGCATCCCCTGTGCTTTATTTAAATACCCCTATCCTAGAACGCTACCCTGGCCTGCCTACCATTCCAATACCAACGCATCCCCTACCTCTGAGCTACCAACCCCCCTGTGTAATCACCTACTGCGGGGGTAACCACCCCCGTGGGGTGCTACAATATCAACTTTGATCTTATTTTACAGGCATTTCCTATGGAGCAATAATGACTATTATACTCTACTCCATGGCATTCTTAAAAACATCATCTCTCATGGCTTCAATCTGTTTGTATTCTACCAGGTGGTCAGCGTATTTCACGTGTGCAGATAACCCTTCGTGTTTAAAAGAGTTGCACAAGTCAACGGGTGCCGGACCTCATAGCCGTGGTTGCAGGAGTGTATACCTCCGGCGCTCCGCCAAGCTGAGGTTCGCGGGTTGGAGTCCCGCAATGGGCATGGGTGTTTGTATGTGTTCTGTAACTGCGATAATAAGCGGTAACGAAAACAGTAAAATCACAGTATTATAAACTGGGTAAAACAAGGGAACTTTAAAGAAAAGGTGAATTCCAAGTAAACACAGGTCAGTGGGAAACTGGGCATTAGAGCTCTGAAATCCCATTACTACTACTACTACTACTACTACTACTACTACTACTACTACTACTACTACTACTACTACTACTACTACTACTACTACTACTGCTACTACTACTACTACTCCTACTACTTCACCTACTACTAATGCTACAACTACTATTACAACAACTACTGCCATTCCACCTACTACTACTCGTACTACTTCACTTATTACTAATACTACTACTACTACTGCTGCTGCTGCTGCTACTATTGCTACACCTGCGGTTCTCCGAAACTTCCATATCGATACACAAAGACGGTTGGATCGTCGTATCAATCAACAGGAACGAAATTTCGAACACCTATTCAACGAGACTTGGGCGTACAATTTCGGCGCTTCACTAAGCTGAGAGTCACGGGTTCAGTCACGCCATGGACATGGACGTTTTAATTTGTGTGTTTTGTAACATAAATTGCAGTAATAAGTGGTAAACAGCAACGTAGAAGAAACACGTTCTTAATAAACCGTGTAAAGCAGGGGAACATTAAAAAGAAATAAAGAAATTAGGGAAGTCAGCATAAAATTACCGTTAGATAATGCCGATCATAATAAGAGTTTGAATCACTTTTATAAGTGAAAAAAACAGCAGTAAAACACTGGGTGCCCTAATGTTGGTTACCTATATTCCATCATGTTAGACAAGAAGAGCGTAAACGTAAGAAAAACAAGTAGATAGTGTCCGGTATGATAGGTCAAATAAAGTCATTTTAATTATTTGTCAATCTTAAAAGTGAGATTATTTCCTCAAAAGTAAAGGCTGTGTAACTCAAGTGGAAAATATTCTAGGACCTTTTGACACCATTTTTTCCTATCATCACGGATAATACACTCAATTGCAAGCCTGGGAAGTCCCTCCCAATGAGCGCGATCCGCTCATCGTCTTTGCTGATAACAAGAATAATAAAACGAAGCTCTGCTGTCCCAGTAGCTCAGTTGGTAGCTCACCTGTTTAGTGTGTGAGGGGCCTCGAGTTTGATTCCCGGCTGGGTGTAAGAATTTTTCTCCATCCAATATTATTCCCTATTCTTGCCGAGTCTGGAAGCATGAATGAGTGTGTGAATGTGTGTGTGTGATATGATGTTTAGAGCCCAAAGTTTACTAGAAATCGAAAGATAAGCGAATGCAAGTAAACGCCATCGCCTATAGGCAATAATATCTTCCAAAGGCCGTCGATAAGACCATTTTGGTTAAAGTTGGGGTGGAAATGGAACTTAAAAAACAGAAAAGACGAAGCTCGCTCACACTAATTCGCCAATTCCCCACTGACCCGTGTTTACTTGGAATTGCCCCGTTGTGCCTGTAATTCTTTTAACATACGAAGGGATACTTGCACACTTGATTGCAGCGCGTTTGGTCCACCTGGTATATCCAGGCTTTATAAATCCGTGTCTTTTAATCACTGAGAGTTGAAAAAAACTGTCCGTCTGAAGGAACACTCCTTTTCGATGGCGAAAGAATTATTCAATCCAGATGAGTGGTTTCTGAGGTTACCCCATCTACACACACATACACATAGACACACAACCTTTCTGTCTTAATATTACTAGTGTAGAAGAATTGCTACCTAAAATGCTGTTGTTATTGGTAGTGTTAACCTCTCATTCCCACAACTCTCATGTAAGAACTCAGTGACGCGACTCCTCTCATATTAAACCCTTTTTATCTACATTTAATATATATTCTGCTCTCATATACATTTTAAAGCTATTTCAAATAAGCGCTATCATTTTAGGGTGTATTTATTGGACATTCTTCTTGATGTTTCTGATCAGTACTGTCACTTAGTAAAATATTATTTACGGATTTTTAACGCAGTATATTAAGCGACAACATACCCAAAAGGAATTCGTACGTTGAAGAGAATAAGAATTTAATTGTATAGCTCAAGATTTCTAGATGCAAGGAATGGCGATTTCCGTTTAGTGGGCTAATGTGTGTTAATATGAAATTGATAGTCGAACTCTATTAAAAATTAACACAGGTAATTTAGATTGTTCAAGGTGACAAACGTGAGTGGCATCATACTTGACTGACGTAATGAATTAGGCAAGTTTATTTTCTCAAACTATCTTTCTAATGAAATAAATAGGCATTGTTTTACATGTTTAATTTTGGGTAGAATGTGTTAGTTACATTTAGTTTTAAAGCAAATAATCTTTCTTTGCTTATATTTACCTATTTATTTACCTTCAGTCAATACTCTGGTTGATATCCAATTCGTCCAAAGGAGAGTAACTAGGATCTGTGTTTTGCTTTACAGAAAAAGTAGCCTTATTGAAGCAGATGTTATAGATCTACGTGTTATACGTCGATGTGGACCTATTTTCTTTTGGCTCAAATATAATTATGACAATGAAAGGAATACGTTGTTGTGATCACTTTTGTAACTTCGATTCTCTGCGTATTTCAGACAGGTTTCGTTAGTTTTTTTAAGATATCACTTCCTAAATTGTAATTTTATATCCCTTTCGCTACCTTGAAGTGCCTCAACGCCCACTCAAGAAATTTCAGAACACGACCTCTAGCGGACGTGCAAATAAGGAACGTTTGTAACCCATAATGTTACCAATGATGAACTAATTTCCTCCAAAACCCCTTTCCAATTGCTTTTTTGGGAGCAACATAAACTAGATATTACCCAAATGTATGATTCAAACTATTGTTAAGAGCGATTCCTCAGCGATGATGAAAACGTTATTATTTTAACTATCACGTCATGTTTACCTTTTTTTAAATTTACAATATATGCCTTCATAATATACATATAATGTTTACATGATTTTAAAATAGAGACGTTTACTGTTTTTATATGCATAGTTGAATAAGTGATAATTTATTTTACCTGTTAACACTATAAAATAGCGCAACCGTGGAACGGGATCCTTAGGCTCCTTAAGGTGCAGAAGTAGTTCCAATGGGGTTTAATTATGAGGAAAGTATGCATATGGTAATCATATAAGGAAGCAATGAACTTTGTACTTAGTATGCATAAAAATACTTTAAATACATAGCGTATGTAGATATTCCACTTTCAGCTCTAGCCGTGTGGTGCAAATGTAGTGTGTACGATGTATATGTTTGAGAATATATACTCCAGTATGGGCCTTCATGGTGGACGTGGTTTAGAGTTCTAGTTGCTTTTAAAAGCATGATCAATTCCTCCAATACAGTCCATGTTTCTGGTTTCCAAATGTACCTACTTGTCTTCAATTATGCCCTTCGATCTATGGTGACAGCTTTATTTTCTCCTGAGTTGGCAAGCAATCCTTGCGGAGATAGATACGCGGTTCTCATGTAAAGCGCAACATTTGTTTTTTGGCTAGCCTGTGTTGCGCCTCTCAAGGGGGTTATGTATCTACTGTGTTTTTCAAATGGGATGATGTTTGTCCTTGAGCGCGGCCAGAGCGGCAACCAATCGGAGTTCCGCTGTGTTGTCATATTGCATTCGCCGTAAGCTAAGCATGACGCGTGCTAAGCGAATGTGTTTCTAATACATATAATTTGCGCTAAGACAAAAATTCAAATTTTGCAAAAAGTAACCCACTAGAAGGTAGGGAGTAATTTTCGTAACACAACCGTAAAAACCACATATTTTTAGCTCAAATAGTTTTCATAATACAAACAAATAAACATTCCCATATGTTATAATATAACCACGTAAGCGCTGTAATGGTCACATTATTTGTATGTATGCATTATTGTATACATTATGTATATATATATTTGTAATTATACAGAACTACTGACTTGATGGTGATAAAGAATTATGTTGTAAAACCAAGGCGTTTGTTAAAGCTGAAAGAGAGCAAACAGCCCACCAAGCTCACTTGTGTTACTTGTAGAATCTGCAGAACGTGAGCCGTCACATGTTTATGATTGTGTGTTATTTTTAAATCTGGGTTGGAGTTTATTTACCCTACACAGTTAATATCAGTATTCAGTTGTTGTTCAGAGAGCAAGCAGCAAGAGTAAAATAGTGCAATGGCTTATTGTGGTGAATTTAGTGGCGAGTCAAAGAGGCAGGTATTGCGAAGTCAGGCTCGAAGTATTATATTTAGGGTCTACTCGTTTTTTAAAAAATGTAACAATGAGGAACACAGAAATCAACTTGATTTCAAAAATCCTCAACAGCTTACCGCTAAAGCGTGTTGTGTCGGTAAAGCAAGTGTGTCTCGCATTTGCGGAGAGGCAAGAAAATCTGTTCCCAGTGATACTCCAGTGTTTGTATCGCCCAGAAAGCACATTGGACCTCCGAAGAGGATTACAAATTTAACTGACTTTGACAAGGACGTTGTACGCAGAACTGTTTTCGAGTTTTATGACCAAGGTGAATTCCCAACAATACAGAAAATAACTTGTGCCCTTAGAACTAAAATAGCATACACTGGTTCAAATTCATCTACTTATAGAATTTTGAGAGGATTAGGGTTCAGGTACAGAAAGACAAATGATGGGCGACAATTTTTAATGGAGAGGAGTGACATTGTTGCGGCAAGAATAAAATTCTTACGCAAAATGCACGAAATTCGCAATTCTTGCGATACGAGACCTATATTTTACTTAGATGAGACATGGGTAAATAAAAACCACACTCAAAATTCAATCTGGCAAGATTCCTCAAAAAAGGGTGGCCTGAAGGTACCTGTTGGAAAAGGCAGTCGACTTATCATTTGTCATGTAGGGTCCGCTAAGACAGGATTTGTACCTGAAAGCAAATGGATTTTTCTGTCCAAAACCACCTCAGATTATCACGAAGAGATGACAGCTGATACGTTTAAAGAATGGTTTTTGAACAGATTCCTAAATTATTTAGAAGAGGGAAGCATAATTATAATGGATAATGCACCATATCATTCGGTTATTGAAAACAAAGTACCGAATACTGCCAGTAGAAAGAACCAAATTGTTGAATGGTTGCAAAAAAAGGGGGTTGAATTTTCGGCAACAGAAACTAAAAATGAGTTACTGCAACGAGTAGTTCCATTTAAAAACCAGGGAAAAGTGTATCAGCTGGATCAACTTGCAATGGAAATGGGACACGAGGTAATCCGCCTCCCCCCTTATCACTGCCAGTATAATCCAATTGAGTTAGTATGGGCTCAAATAAAACGAGGGGTTGCAAACAGAAATAACACTTTTAAACTGACTGACGTTGAACGTCTTATTCACGAAGAAATTGACAAGGTAACTCAACAAGACTGGGAAGCCTGCGTGAGACATGCAGAAAAACTACAAGAAGACGACTTTTGGAAAGAAATAGGCCGTGACGATATTTTGGAACCTATCATCATAAATTTGCAAGACTCAGACGATGAAGACAGTGTCAGTGACGAATTGCCTCTTCACGTAACTGATGACAGTGATACGGATGAGCCACTGGCAGTTCCATTGGATTAAAAGCACAGGTAATTCATATCCTATAATTATATAACACTTAAAAAATACGTACGTAGCATGCGAGTATATTCCCAATTATGAATTTAAACACCAGGAGAATTATAAAAGTTTAGATAATTCAGTTTGGGTTGCTTTACGTCGACCATTCTAGCGACAGGCAGATGTGAGAGTGAGAGGGAAATATGAAAAGAGTGGGGGTAACGAGGTGGCAACGCTGTGCACGCAAATGCATCTTATTCGCTGTAGCTCAGAACTCTTCCCATTTGAAACTAATAGTAAATCGGTCTAGACATTCTTTTTGGAACATTCATTGCATAAAGTGTCCCTTTGGGTAACCACAAATGTTTGAAGGTGCTGCGGTTTAGATCAAGTTGAAACCAATGCGTAGGGATTCCATGATGTGTGCAACGAGAAACTGGTTTTGAAATTCCTCTTGGTTATGGAGATATTTCACTTGTGGCTCAAAATTTAATGTCAGAACCGTGAATAACTGTGTTATTGATAAACTTATAAATGCCCTGTAGTTAATTACGACAGATATCAGCTTTCTGGACATTATTTTATACTTTGTATACATCAAAACTATTTAGTAAGTGTCTTTGTGCCCAAATCCTTTAATTCTTTTCCGTTTCCCAAATTTCACTGATTCGAATAAAATGTATAGGTATATGTAGCCTACATAGAAACAGACTAAAGCTGTGTGTAAACAAATGAATGTAATCTGTTCAGCTTTGGTTAGTTGTGATCCAACTGAACCAAATCCTAACATAAACAACTAGATTTTGGCTACCTTTATTAACATTTCACAAATGTACATCTCCGTGAAATTTAAAGGCAAAGATGTTGAAAGCAACGCTATTATTAAACGTTAGCCTCTGCTTAAGGCTACAGAAATATACTTGTCTATCATATTTGGACTTTGATATTACATACAGACCACACATTATTCCTACATTTCTTCATATGCACTTCATATGTACACGAATTAAAGTGTGCATGAGAATTAATCTCAACATGAATGAGGAAGTTTAGAAAGTGAAAAATAAGCAGAGGAAGTGAAATCCGTATTTAAAACAGCAGGAAATTATAAGGCAGGAAATTATAAGGCGAAATAAAAATTGTGTAATGTTTACATGACTTTCTCTACTCATTTTCGTTTATTTGTGCGAGGCTGTACAAACTATTCATAAAAAAAGCTTATTTTTCTACCCCTTGTTCATCCATTTCGTTCTAGGTACGTACAAAAGGGATGGTGGAAACCGAATCAATAGTGAGGTGTTTAAAAGCAATTGTGCGCTGTCCTTGAAATTCTGAACTGGTTCCATGATATCGCAATAAATAGCTCAACAGCATCAGCATTTTAAAGCTACTGAAATACCGAAAAACTCAAAGCAGTAATAACGGATATCTCGTAAATCTCGTAAAATCTCACTAAAAATTTATCTCAAATAAAACATATGTTCTTAACACCCTGCAGATTTGTACAAAATTGCTTCCGAATAAAGAAAACTTCATAGGGTATTGCCAGAAGATTCAAAACACCCATTTTTTCATCCAAATATCTTAAATATGTGGAATTGTAATCAAAATAGTTCGAGCCATTTTTGGGAAAAAAATATATAACATTTTTCCATATGAAAGGTAGTCTGGGTGCATTTTCTTGAAAATCTTCGTGCTGCAACTTTGGAAAATGCTAAACGTAATTGCCAAGTTGCATATATATCACACTTTTTGTTTTGAGTACCCTGGGCACACAATAATTATATGGTTATATCTGACGAAGCACCTGGTGTTAATGCTTAACATAAGCACGATAAATAAAAATATAGTTTAACTTTTTATCCATGTCACCGCAAGAAGCAACTAAATAGGCGCACTTAAAAATTCATTTATTTAATTCTGTATTTTATGCTACAACAGAGCAATTCTCCAGTTACATATGATTATGTATGCAAGCTTAAATATACCGTAGGAATATAACTAAAAACAGAAGAAAAAATTTCACCCTAAGGGAATGAATTAATCTATTACTAAATACAAGACAATATTATTTGGATGGTCATAAATAGTACAATAATTCTAAATAATATAACTGAAAATCTTATGTAATGAATTCATATATTTAACTATTTATTAAACTGTTTACAAGCCAAGTTATACCCAGCTCTATTTTTCGTTTTTGTTCCTCTTCTGTTTCTTTCATTCTTCTTTTGAGAGCTGATCTATGTATTTAAAACAACCTTAGAATAGGAAATCTTTATGTGATTACGTATAATTGAAAATTCAAATCAATTATAACGGAAATCTCAGAAATAGCAGATTCCAAGAAAAACTATTTGAAAATAATTGTGTGTTTTAAAGACATATACACTTTTTCTCTTTCTCTTATGGCTTACCCGTTATTCAAAATTGCAGAAAACTTCTTCCGAATGATGAGGACTTCACAGTATATTCCCAGAAAATTCAACATATACATTTTAATTGGCATACAAGTGTCACAAGTATAATCGTAAGTCATTTGTCAGAAATCAAAATTAACGAGGATTGTTCCACGAAAGAGGGTAGTTTAGGGTGTCAGATTTTCCTGAAAACTTATAGCGTCGCATTTTGGAAGACACTGAACTTGATACTAAATTTAATACGTTATAATCACACTGAAAAATGGAATTCTACAACCAGGATTTGAGTCACGGAACTTCGGTTTTTCGTGCCGTTGCTTTAAGCATCTAGGCTATCATAACAACATGCGGATACAACATCAAATTCTGCAAATAGCTGGAACTTTTTCCGGCAAACCAAAAAGCTTCCGAAAATGTATTTATGTATATCCCCAATGGTAACTTACAGTCTCATAAGTACTTTTAAGTCCAGGTCTTCATAGTAAACCAATTAAGTGGCCAATTATATTTAATATATGCTTCAGATCCCGGTTGTGACATTGAATTTTTCAGTCTAGCTCTAGCTTAGCAGTTTTAGCCTATGTAAAAGAACAATTAAAAATAACCAAGTTTGGTAATGAATGGAAACTTCATTTTTGAGTTATGCTACTCACGCTCATCAGGGGGCCTCATAACATGTATTTCCGGCCGTATTGAGACGACTAGATATTTGGCTGGACAAAAATTATTTGTGGCATAGTCTAACCCACCCACCCCAGTAGCTCCCTTCGGTCGTCTCCCTTTCTCAGAAAATCGATGATATAGCACAAAATCTGATTTACTAGCTCAGCAAATGCGCCGTCACAACAAGAAGTTGCCGTACGTCACAATGACTTCACAGCTACTTACAGGCAAGTCAGACCTAATAGAATATTCGGGTGTGGCCGAGGTGATCGTAGAAATACTTCATAATTGGGAACTTTCAAGGTAGATGCCCAATTTGCTTTAACTGCAATAAACCGGAGCATGTAGCACTAAACTGTAGACGCCCATGGAACCTCCCAAATGCCAAAAGCGAACCAGGAACGGAGGTTTCGTAGATGGAAATGCAGAACCACGCGTCGATAAGCATGGTACTAGTGTTCAACCTTCAAACGTTTTGCCCGCAATTGGCTGCATAGCTGATAAGGCTATTGATGTTTTAATGCACACGGGTAGCACTGTAAACATAATGTATCAAAGGTATATACAGACCCCTGTAATACAATTATCTCAACGTATTCTCATACGCACTGCTGATAATAAGCTGATTGATGTTGCTTTTTCCACTAAATATGACATTAAACTAGGGAATACTGGAGGTTTTGGGACAAATTTTAGTGATACTCGACTTTACTCATGATATGTTATTGGATATGGATTTTATTGATTGATTTAGTCGACTATAAAATTGTGTTACAAACTTCACAGTCTGAAACAGCTAACATAATTTACAATGAAAAGATCGGCTATACCTTAATTCAGATTGGACTAGAAAAGGAGGATGCCGTATGTCTAATAGGAAAAGCCGCATGTGCACACGATGTGGAACTTCCGCCATTTAGCTCAATGCAAGTACATGTAAAGCTTGCATTGTCCTACCCAGGTTCGTTTTTCCTCGAGCCATCAGAAATTATTGTGCAAAAGAAAGAAATTTGTATACCATCAATGTTATGCATTAATGAATGTGATACCATTATTACTATCTGAAATAAAACCGATTTTCCCTTGGTGCATTTTGCTAAGACTACCCTAGCTCACTTATATGAAAAGCGCTAGTTCAGGCCACAAATTCGAACAAACAAGACACATGTGTACCAATATTAAAGATGCAAATTTTCATCTTAATTCACAAATGACAGCTGTCAAGCGCTGCCAGCTAGAATCTCTTTTAGGCAATTACAGACATGTTTTCACACCACAATAAAGGAATTGGGTACCACAAACTGAGGTAAATTTGAAATTTACCTTAACAACCCCCGATCCATTAAACATCAACCTTATCGTATTTCAGAGAAACAACGGGACAATTAACACGGAAGTAAAACAAATGAAAGAGGCCTACATTATCGAGCTTCTACTATCCCTTTTGCTTCCCCTGTACACCTAGTTCGTAAGAGAGATAGTCTATTCATCATTTCCACTATACCTTGTTGATCTTTTAAACCACTAATTATGAAATTTCAAATGGTACTGCACCTTGAATTTTCTTTCATGTACCTCTAGCAGAAGATAGTAAGACATTTATGCCGTTTGTCTCATGTCATGGTGCTTATGATTTTCAAAAATTAAGCTTCACTTTAAAGAATGCTCTAAGATTTATCAATTATACAGGAGACAAATTTAAAAAACATCTGAAGTATAAAAAAGCACTTGTGTACCTAGACGATATAGTTGTGCTTACCAGTGACTTCAGTCAGTTATTGCACAACCTATAAGAAGTATTTCAGAAACTGCAAGAGCACAAGTCTGAGGAGCATTTCTTTGAAATGTCTAACATTAAATTGTTAGGTGTTAAAGTGTCTGAACAAAGTATAGACCCAGACCAAGACAAGATTAAAATAATTGCTAGTTCCTATGGAATTTGCATGAACTGCGACGAGTGTTAGTACTTTGTGGCTTTTACCGCAGGTTTACCTCTAACTTTACATCCACTTCTGGGCTAATATACTCACTAAGAGAAATATGAATTTTTCCGGACTAATGAACATCAAGAAACTTTTGAAACACTCAAAACTGCTCCAGTTTCCTCACCAGTTTTAACACATTGCACATCTGGAGTTCCCACTAGAATACATTTGGACGCTTGTGGTGGAGGTATCAGTTGTTGTCTGTCACAACAACATAATGTTCAATTTCACCCTGTGACTTATTGCAATCGCACTCTCTCGAAATTTGAGAAAAAATACGGTGCACAGACCTGGAACGTTTGACTATTGTTTACACCCTAACTCTCTTTAGACCCCATATCTATGTTTAGACTGTGCAAGTAGTTAGTGCTCACTATACACTTCGCTATTCAGTTATTAAACAATCCTATGGTGGCTAAGCTAGATGGCTTTAAAACATTAGGAATACACTACATTATTATCTACAAGCCAGGAAATAAACATTCAGATACTGATGCTTTGTCGAGACTTCCTATTGCTGATCGGACCCTGGAAGAAACTGTAAAAATAGAGCAACTTAATACTTGTTTATTATCCCGGTAGAAGTAGCCCAACACCAGCAAACTGATTCCATTCTACTTCTTCCTATTAATGTGTTACATCGACCAGATCTCGCTTATCCGAGGGTTTGCTGACAATCGTCCTCTTATTTTCTTAACTCAGGAGCACTCTATCGCAAAAATGTAGGAGCGAAATGACAGTTTCAGCTATTAGTTAACCCAGAGTCACTGAACCACGAGATACTGCCTTCTTCTAACACTGATTCTTTATTCGCACAAGTGGGTGTCACTCGTTGGTTAGTGGTTATTGGGTGGTGAGCTAAGCTTTTACGTACTAGATGGCAGGCGAGAACTTTTGACATGCATGAGCGAGTTGATGGCGTAGCAGGATTTTAGCGGTGTGTAGCCGTATTCTTCATCTGGATTGCATTTTTTGGCGTTGGAGTGGCAGAGTGTTCCGTGGAAGCTGTGGAGTGTTTTTGCTAAGGAGCAGGTGCTTTGGGCTGCCTGTGGTCTCTGAAACAAGTAGATAAGTAAGGGTGGTGTTGGTGGTATTGGTATTGTTTGGGTGTCGAGCAGTTGACATCATGCTTTACTGGGATACAAGGTGATTCAGGAAATCCTAAATTTCGTCCGCGTTTTTGGCGTTTGTAAGGTTTCCGTCGAACAGTAACAGGAGGCGTTTGTGTTTGTGTAGTGTCGTATCTGCCGAAGTTCTGTATGATCGGTTTTTGTTTTTCGTGCAGCTGTTGTAGAGATCAGCGGATAGCTTTTGATGAATTCTTCTATTGAATGGACCCAGTTCATTTTGCAGGAGTTTGGGGGGGTGATCTTGGGGAATTTCGCTAAAATTCGTAAGCCTTATTATAGAAGGAATGTATCTTTTGTATATGGCTGCATAACTGTATCCCCAGACTGAAGCTG
This sequence comes from Deroplatys truncata, assembly GCA_030765065.1. NCBI lineage: Eukaryota > Metazoa > Arthropoda > Insecta > Mantodea > Mantidae > Deroplatys > Deroplatys truncata. Next base: position 274,039,097 of record CM060981.1, read on the forward strand.
CGCATGTCAGAGTGGGTCGACTGTTATTTCCATGCGTAAGTGAAGCTTGTTGTAATTGATGAGGGATAGAGTTTGCATAGTTGCGCATTTGTTTTTTTGCTTGACATTCCAGGTTAACCCCTGGTCCATAATAATGCCAAGCTAGATGATGGATACGTTCCATGGCACAGAATTGTCGAAGAGATGGATTTGGGGTAACTCTCGCGCTGCCTGTGTGTGTTTGACGCGTTTGGTAAAGAGTACGGTTTGGGATTTTTGGCGTTGACTTTAATGCGCAACTTGGTGAGCCATACCTCGAGGGAGGTGATGGCATTTTGCAGGCGTTAGGTTAGGAGTTTGATATATGCTGACTGGCTGGCAATCAAGGCGGTGTCATTTGCGTAGACAGAGAGAGCGTGATATTTGGTGGTACAGATATATCTGTGATGGGTTGGTTGAAGATGGCCGGTCCTAATATACTTCCTTGGCATATGCCTGACAGTATAGTTCGGGAGCTGAAGGTGGAGGAGTAGACGCATGCTTGGGAAAAAGACGGGCATATTGATAGCGATTAGTTTCATCGCGTATCTTAGTAGTTGTACTGTGTAAGTCTGCGCAAGAGGTAAGAAGCAGAGGTGCCATGCGAGTCAAAGGTGGGTTCACTGTCAAGTAAGACGATGTCTGTGGTCTTTGAGGTCTTGAACCCGTGTGCAATGAGTTCCGTGGTTTGTAGTAGCTGGAGTGTGGTGGGATGCTTAACTCGGAAGCCAAACAGTTCCGGGATTAGGATGGTGAGATTTATGAGGTGGGCATTAATCCGTTTTAGGCTGACATTTCAAGGAGTTTGCTTGGTGTGTTCAGTAAACTGATTGGTCTGTGGGTGCCTGGGTTAATATTGTTCTTGTGCATTTTTGGGAAGCGTAAAGCTTTGGTGTGCTTCTAGTGAGAGGTGCGAAGATACCATGCTGTAGGGTAAAGTTGAAATTTTGAGTTAGTGCTTTCAGTGCGCTGAGGAGGAAGTGTTTCGGAGCAGTGTTTGGGATAGGATCTAGAATAGGGGCTTTTTGTTTGTGTAGGTGTTTCTTTAGCCAGGTAATTTTCGAGTGGCGGTTTTGCTATGCGATTGTGAGTTGGGTATGTGCGTAGAGAGGCAATTAGGGCCTTTGTTTCCGTGATGAAGGTCGGAGAGAAGGGTTGGCTGTTAGGAAACACAGTGTGTTGTGGGCATTCGTAAGAAATTCTGTTTTTTCTGGTCAGTGTAGCAATGGCTTGGTTACGGTCGAGGGGAGGATTTTGGACTTGTTCCCGAGTCAAGCGTTTGAATATCGGCCATACATTTTGATTGTTGGTGTCCAGAGTTTGGAGGGTTCCATTGTTCGGAGATGTGTTAAGCAGTAAGTTCGCGATGTTCGGTGGTCAGTCGCTGGAGCTCCTGTAGTGCGTCTGGATACAGGGTGTACTGCCATCTGCGTCTGGCGGTGAGTTGCTTGAGGTCAGGTGGATAGAAGTGGGGTGAAATTTGAGCGTGTGAGAGGGGACTGAACAGGAAATTGCGAGCTTTATCGTATTTTCCAAGAGAAATATACAGCTATCTGTGTCTGCTTTCGGGGTGATAGTGCTTTGAAATTTTCATCCAAGGTGGTAGCAAAGAGATTCCAGTTTGTTTTGTTAAACATGTGGCTTGCGAGAGTGGTGAGGGTGTGCAGAGTCCCTGTGGCTCTGGCGATGGCCGATAGATATTCCGAGGAAAGGTCATTAAAAGTTTGATTTCTAGTTGGAAGGTGGTGTTCCGTAGGGTGCAGATGTCAAGGACATCAAATTACTGTCTGCGTTGCATGGGGATGTATGTTGGTTCCTGGGCAGCATACATGACATAATCGTATATAATTTCGTGTCGGAGAAGCTTATTATCAGCAAGTTTTGAAGTGTGGCAGTTCCAAAGAGAGTGTTAGCAGTTGAGGTCTCCTGCGATGAGTGCCCGACGGCTAGGGTTTATAAATGCAATCATATCTGAGGTGTCGATGTCTCCTAGTGGGGTATAAACTGACACAGTCAGTATCTGGGTGTTGTCAATTGTTATATAGGCAGCGGTATTTTCAATTCTGGCCAGTGGTGGAAGTGGAACTTGGGAGAGGGCGGTGCCTCATTTAACTGCAATGGCAGTACCGTCTTCACTGCGGTCGCGGTCTTTTCGGTATACAATGTAGCCGGAGACATTGCGTTTGTTACTGTTGTTTAAGATTTTATGCAAGGAGGGGGATGTTTATGTTGTGTTTGATGTGGAAACTGGTCAATTCTGCCTTTCGTCGGCGTGTCCTATGTGCATTCTAAATCATAAGCTTAAATTCGTGCTGAGTCGTCATGAGGAAAGAGCCATATGTGATGGTGGTTATCATTGTTTAGGTTAGTGCCATTGAGCTTTACTAGGCGAAATGGCGAAGAATTTAGCATGCTTCAGCATGCTGTTATGGAAGCAATCTTGTCTGTTAAACTCTCTATCAGTATCTGGACCAGGGTTGACTAAAACGTGTTCCAAGGTTCTTGCAAGGTTTTAGGTCAATGTGTCAGTGGCCTGCATGTTTGGCTATGTATAAGATAAATAACTAAATGGCAGGCTGCTTCGGCATAATTTTTGGGCTCGTTTGTGTCATTTGTCATGTTTGTGCGTGATTCCTCGGGTTAATTTGGGGTTAGTATTTAATTCTTTGTAGCCTTTTGATGAACCTTCATGGAATATCCTGAATGTGTTTTGTCCTGCGAGTTAGTATTGTGGATTTCACGAGTAATGCTCGATGAATTGAAATAAATTAATAGATAGTGTTTAATGTAGACAGGTACATATTAAAAAGAGGAAGAAGATGAAACTGCATGAAAATAGATAATTCATTTTATCCTTTGCATCTTTAAAAGAAAAAATTAATTACTGAAATTCGCCAGACGTATTATCACCATTATGTTATTTGCCATTTTAAATAAAAAATAGTAAGTATGTAAAGAATTTAATATTTACCGGTTTGCAATAATTTTCTTTCTGAAACGAATTGTCTACATTCTTAATCAGCTGCGAAGAAGTTTCTGTTTAACAGATTTCTTATATATCTCATTATTAACTTTGAGAGCGAAAAGGGAATTTAATCTTTATATAACTTTTATATGGTAATAGTAAAAATATGCATCTTTAGCGTATAAGTAATATAGAACTTTGTTTTTAAAACAGCCCCATAAAGACATTGACTTTGTTATTGAAAAAAAGAACTGCCTGTCAGATATCAGAAATATATCAGAATAAATGCATTTTGGGAATAAGGTTGTAAATTATAAAATATAGCTGTTTATAATTTTTATTTTCACTGGGAACTGCCAACATAAATGTTGGTGTTCTGAACATGAAACTCTGAAATAACTACACATATTCTTTAAAAGCAATAATCGAGAAACTGAAAAGAAGGAAACAGTAATCTTTGCACCCTGAGTTATTTGACAACTTACTGTAATTGATTTTTGCCTACAACAGCTACATTGGAAAATATTGTTAGAGTTTAAGGCAATAAGTACATGTCTTTCAAGAATTTTATATCCCTGAAGTTGATTTTGTGAAATCTATGGGTAAAAGTAAACTTTTGAAATATCGTAGTATGAATAATATAATTAATCAAGCGTAAATGATGTTGATGTACATTATTGCTTTATAATAATTTTGTTTTCAAGTACACAACACTATTGCACTTATTTAACACCTATTTTCTTATAACTTTGTGTATGTAGTGGATTGATATCTATAATTTTTCCTTGATATTTAACGATATACTCATGTAACATGTTGAGATTGTAATCATTCACAAACAAGCTGTTTCTCGTAATTACTTATTTTTGCGAACCCTTTTTCTGAATTGGTACAGATCACCTTAATTTACTCATTATAATAATTGGTAAAATATATGGTATAATTACTCAGTGATAAGGTCCACGGGTGCTATTTTGTTTTGCATGTGGTGATACTTCCCGACACGTGCGTGTGTGTGTGTGTGTGTGTGTGTGTGTGTGTGTGTGTGTGTGTATGTGTCTGAAATCTCGTCTTCATGTGCTTCAGAAATATGCAGCTACAGTATTATGGAATTCAACGTACCTGTGTACGTACTTAAGCATATATTATAATTGTTTTCTTTTTGGTTTCTTTATGACTCACTGCTGTTATTACTGTAATGTCCATTTGTTTGTTTAAATTGGTGTAATAATTTCTTTGGCCGTGTACCATTCCTTTGTTCGCACCCTGATCAACAAGCAAAGTTCTTTTTGTAGCCTAGACTGATATAACGTATGAGTGAAGTTAAAGTATTTTCTAAATTCATTACATCATATGGTGCAATACGCGATACGCTTTCATTCTACACCAGTCATTTTCTTTGGTTTAATATGGGAAGTACGATGCAAACTTAGAAAGCAAGATCTATCTCTTCATATCTGGTCATTTCCTGTGTGGAGGCGAGTACCTATAGTATAAAGAGCCCTGCATAAATCAATGGCCAGAGCAGTCTATTTAGAAGCATTCCCGAGGGTATACCGGAGGCGCAACTCGAGGGTATGCCGGAGGCGTACTCAAAGAATGGGGTACCTGGAGCACCACCTACAATTAGGCATGGCATTAGACTTTACATCTGCTCAAGGTAATTCGTAACCAAATATGGAAGGTTGTTCACGATCTATGACAACCATATCAGACGAGCACAACAACTCCGCGCTGAAACATGTGGGATCGAATGAAAGTTTAGCAGTATAAATGTATCACTGTGTTTGCTCAGGTTGGTGCTCTTGTTCTTGATGTATCAAATGGCTTCAAATATAATACCATTCTGATAAGGGTACATTATTGCCCTTTATGATGCAAAATGCTTGTATTCTAAGATTATTCATGCAAGAGGCGTGGTTTTACCATATTCAAGAAAACGATTTCATGTGCACTCAGAAAAACGGTAAAGCCACATCGAAACTTATTTCAAAGAGCAAGAAACAGAGAAATCCACGACCGGCCACCAGTCGCAACCTGGAGATAATTTTGAAGGTGACTCTGGACCAAATCCCGCAATTCAGAGGGACATTTCACTGTAATTAGGGATATCTTACTACAGTGAACACCATAATCAACCAGATTTGTGTCTAGAAAGGTGCCATAAATGCCGGGGATCTAAGCTGTTGCCTAAATATATTGCACGACGTGCCACTAACAGCACAAAACTGTACAAATTATACCTAGCTAACGAAAAGTGGATATTTGTTATGTTTTTAGATGAGGCATATATCTGCCTAAGTGACTGGACAAACCCTGGACTATATATTACCAATCAATGGGAGGAAAGAACTTGGAAGTTGATATAATTTACCCAATGGCAAGCTACAGTTACAATGACCAATTAACCATTTGTCTTGTACTTAAAAATGTGAAGATGAATAAGAAATATTGTCAGACTAGCGTCCTGATACCAATTTTCCATACAGAAATCCCTGCTCTCAATGGTGCAGATGTAAATATAGTCTGGCTGCATCAGCATAATGCATCGAACCATACGTCAGCTTTAACCTACAATTTTTTGAGAACATAGAATGAGAAATGGGAATACATTCCATACATTTCAGCAACATCCATGTTAAGCCATCTGTTGCATCACTGATGGAGTTTGTGCATTTGCATTACTGAAAAAGCCCTTGGAAGCAGACGGAAGCGAAATTTGGATGGTCTCTAAAAAGCTGCCAGGAGGAGTGGGATAAACTGGACTTCCTTGCATACATATATGTTCTCTACTCTATTGAATTATATCAACCATATATCATTTTGTAAACAGTCTTTTGATACTCACCCAAGCTTTTAATCTATTTACGTTTCCAAAGTAATCTAACACTGACCGAAGTAGGGCGTTACAATCAGAAATGGCTGATGCTATACATATCATTTGAAATAAAGTGTTTGCCTTAAAGTCATCTATATTCTTTGTATGGTAAGCTTGTTTGTCTCTTAATGTTTACCATATATACAAAATTATATAAAACTTCTTCCCAATAAATAGAACTTCACAGCCTATTACCAGTAAGTCTAGGGTATAAATTTTATTCGTCATGTAAACATACAAATATATGACATTTTAATGAAAATTTTTAGATGCATTTTGAGATAATGAAATAAACTCCGAAATATTTTGAATTTAACGTGTAGTTTGAATTAGGGAACTTTCATGAAGATCTTCATGTGTAGTATTGAAGATAGTGAAGTTAGATATCAAGTAGAACTGAATATTAGGCATTATATTCAATATTAATTAAGTAGCTATTATATTCAGTAGATATCAAGTATAACTCGAGCAAAACTTAAATATCGAAATTTTATTTTTTGATTTATGCTGTAAAGTAGACATACAGACCAAGCACACACGAACCTTTTTCTTAAACTGCTTTGTTTTGATGGAATTCAAATAGTTTCAAAATGTGTATATGCGGTGAGATCTCCGTATAGAAATTTTGGGTGGAGTACAATAACTCCCCTGTTTCGTATGTCCAGTTGTAGGGAGTGAGAGAGAGGTTGAGGGGAGAGAAAATCATAAAAGCGGACAGGTACGGATGGCTTAGAAATTCTACAGTTTTCAGGATTATGCGAGACAATAAGACTAAGTGGAAGATGAAAGGAATAGCGACATAACACTTTAAAACATACAAAGCGATTGAAATTCCAAGTGAATACCATAGAATATTTCGGAAATGGGATCTGCCACAAAACACATATTTGACACGAATTGTATTTTAACGATATACAAGATTAATTAGAACAACACCGAATGCTTTTAAGGCGTGATTCAGGGGTTATATTTCAGTATATTCCTAGAAGGAATATATGTCTTAGTCGTTCTGTTATCGAGCTAGAGGGCATTAAAATTTTTCAAATGCTGCGTCGGGTTGGTTGAAGTTCTGTCACAGATATCTTTTCTTCAACAGCATTGGATTATCGCTTAGGTTTTGTTTCCTTTGCATTTTGGAATAAAGCTTGTATTGTTTTTAACATGGTTTATGTCACAATTAAAATAACACCAGCGTTTTGTCTCTCAAGGGGCCTGTTACGGTAGGTACGGATTTGGCGTTCCGGATCCAGAGCCACATCGTCGAATGGGTTCCTCTAAGAATTGAGAGGGCTTATGCTGAACGCCCAATCAACTTTCGTCCGTAAGTGTTTGACCAATTATAAGTCACCTACCTGAACACAATTTGATGGATCCCACTGCATGAGGCGGAGGAGAGGAGTCGAAGAGGTGAGTGGTTAACGCGTAATTCCCAGCCCCTGAGTATCATGTAGGACTGCATTCGTATTCGCTGATAAAGGTCACTACCGAGGAGGGATCATTATATGAGTTGTTACACTCCTTAAGGCGATTGGATCCCTGTGTCTATAAACTGAGAGGTTGTAACTTAAGGTGAGCAAGGTCCAGGTCAGGACTCTCACCTAAGTCGAGATGGCGCCCAGATTGTTAGGATGCCATCGGGGACATTTGTATTGGTGGAGGATTTAAGCACTACGGATCCGAAAAAGCACGGACGTCATTGGAAAAGATGCAGTCGAGTCTTCTGGTCGGAAGGAAATAAATTGACATCGGTGAACACATTTATAGTCGAAAAGGGTCTCGATAAAATTGCTGGTTCGGTCAGGTCGTGCATTAGAATTCGCAATGGCACGCTTCTGGTTGAGGCAAGTTCAACATCCCGGGCAGCGATTGTCTTGAAAGCAAACTTCTTAGAAAACTATCGGATTAGAGTCGAGATGCACAAAACCGTGAACTTTTCGCGCGATGATGTACACACCTATGCATTGGACGGTATGTCGAATTTAGAGATTCAAGAAAATCATGAAGATGAAGGCGTGACATCTGTATAACGGGTTCAGCCGAGAGAAAGAACCGAATTTATGCCTACTTGTACTCTGTTTCTTACCTTTCGTCGAATAGAGCTCCATCAAAGGGTTTAGGCAGGTTATGAAGTCATTGAAGTTAAGCCACATATCCCCAATCCCCTGGGATATAGGTGTCAGCGCTTTGGACATACGAGTGATGCATGAATCGGTAAAGCTACCTGTGCTAATGTGGAGAATTCTCACACGAGGGAGGATGTACATCAGCTCCAACATGCGTTAACAGCAGTACTGAACATCCGCCTATTTCCACAGAGTACCCTCGTTTTACAGAGGTAAGGACTACCCAAGAGATCCGGGTCAGGGAGGCTTCTTTCTCGGAAGTTCTAAAACTCCGGCACATCCGCCAAACCTCTGTCCCGAAGTCAGGTACCTATATATCAGTTGCAGTTAAATCGGTACCGAGTCGGGAAATCGTAACTCAAACCAGCGATATTAAGGCACCACAATTTCAGAAAAGATTCTCGTATTCAGATCATTTCCAAGGACCACGAAATCAACATCTACATCTGCATCAACATTTGCCAAGTCTATCACTGACAAGGTCGTTTCAGTTAAGTTATCATCAAAACCATAGACCTCAAATAATATGTCTGGCAAGCTCGTAACTTATAATGCGCCGCAGATAACGTTCAAAACTAGCTAAAACGGAAATTACTTCCTGGAAGAACACGAAAAAACTGTACCCAGTGCATCCAACGGAAACAAAGTCCACGATCATCTTCTCGGAGATCCTCTTCTGAGGAATCTTCTGGGAAGGACTCAGATCGACGATCCACATCTTCGATGATATCCACTTCCAATCGTTTCGAGATTCTCGAAGTGAAATTTTTAATGGAAAAAGGTCCTCCCCGTGGAGGAGATGGCGCCCAAACTGCCAGAACGACAGTGAAAAAGAGGCAGGATAAACCTTCCGTCACAGGTGTTAACCGGACACGAAAGAAAAAGGGTAAATTGATTAGGCGACCGCTATCATAAACGTAGTAGACTCTTACTATTTAGAGTTCATCCCACTATAATTATAATGTCTATCTCATAGTGGAACATACGTGGAATTGGAACACATCAACCAGCGGTTGAATCTTTGCTCAAAATGTATGAGCCTTTGGTTGTATGTTTGCAAGAGACTAAACTCCGTCCGCAAGATTGCTCTCAAATTAGACGGTATACCCCAGAACGATGTGGTATTACACGAAAAGGGGGTATTCCTGCGCTCGGGGCACTATGATGCTAATTAGGGACGTTACGTTCGTGGAATCTGTATCTATACAGTCTGACATACAGTCAGTCGCTGTAAGGATTAAACTGTCATTCATCCGAAATACCATTTCTAATATTTATCTGCCAGCAATTGTCGACTTCTCCTCAGTGATTTATATTATATAGTTTTTCAGTTAGCAACACCATTGCTGTTGGTGGGAGACGCCAATACTCATTACCCTCTTTGGGGCTTACCTAGGGCTTGTGCGAGAGAAAAATTACTCACGGTTTCTAGGTCATAACCTAGCTCTTCTGAACACTGGAGAGCCTACATTTCTTTCAGACTCCTTTAACACATTTTCACATATTGCAGTAGATTCATCACAGTTAGCAGTTTCCTTACAATGGAATGTAATTTCTCATTTATACTATAATGACAATTTTCGTGTTTTGTTAGTCCCTTAAGACAAGATGCATTATATTCCACGCGCTTGCCTAGATGACGATTGGATTAAGCAATTGGAACCTATACTCCCAGTTCGCTGTGTTAGTTACGTTGAGCACGGCTCTGTGAATGTTTTAATCGAACATCTTACAGAGACGATTTTTTCTGCTCCTGAGCCATCTATTCCTCTTTCGACTTCTCACTTCCGTCTATTTCCTACGCCTTGGTGCACGGATGAATGCCGAAGTGCCATTCGTGCTCGTAGACGTGCTCTTAGGACTTTCCAGCGTCGTCCTATACTGGACAACCTGATAAAATGCACAAAAGTAAGTGCCAAGTCTAGACAAGTTAATAAGGATAGCATAAAGATATCGTGGAGCAAGTTTCTGGACTCATTTAATCACTTACACCTTCCTCTGTCGAATGAGCTAAGTTAAGGCACGTGGCCGTAAAATCGACCCACATACTAATCGACGCTATTAAAACAGCTGTAGGAGCTGTCGTTAATGCACTTGATGTATCTAAAGCATTTGACCGTGATTTCCCTCAAATATCCAGGTCAGATAATTATTCGCCCGAGTGCATTCCTCTTAAGACTCAGGTGGAATCTCAAAGTTTTTGTTTTACTTCCGGAAACCTTGAAGACCACAATCGCCTTTTCACCATGACGGAGCTAGAACAAACTCTTTAATCTTAGCAATTATCAGCACCAGGGCTAGGTGGTATCCACGTACAAATTTTCAGCAACTCTTCCCTGAAGGTAAGGTTTCCCTGCTGGAGATCTATGATCGTGTTTGGGTTGATGTCACTTTCCCATAAAAGCGGTGAGAGGTCACCGTCATCAATTTTGAAAGTTCAGTCATCTTCCATCCAGATACCGTCCTATTTCCCTTATCAGTTGCGTATGAAAGGTGATGGGGCGCATGATCAATGAAAGGTTGGTATGGTAGTAGAATCTCCAAAACTTACTGACCAACGCCTAGTGCGTTTTTCGACGACGCCGTTCAACAACGGGTCACCTTGTGTCATTATAGACTGCACGGCTTTATGAAGAATGGTGAAACCGTTGCGATATTTTTTGGCCTTGCGAAGACGTATGACTTCCTTACACACCTGGAACATACGTGGACGCTTACCACTATTTATTTAGAAGTTTATGAATGACCGTGTTTTCCGAGTAGGATCGGCAAAATTTTTAGAGCATTTTTGTTCAGAAGAACGGAGTGCCTTAGGGATCGATACTAAATGTTATGCTCTTTGCTATAGCAATTAATTCTATCTCGATAGGTTTCTCCAGGGTTAACTTCAAGCTTATTCGTACACAACTTCGCCGTCTATTGCACCTCTCAACGTAGTCGTTTTTTGGAACATTTTGTGCAGCAATGTTTAGACCATATCCAAGAATGTGGTTCCAAAAACGGCTTTCGCTTTTCAATTGAGAAGTCAATCTGGTTAACTTCTGGCGCAGTAGGAGGCGATTGCCACCTTCGTTACGATTCGGTTCACATTTTCTGCAATTTGCAGATGTGACGAGATTTGTGGGGTTAACGTTTGATAGGAAACTTAGCCATCATCGCATATAGCACAGTTTAAAGCGCGAAGTGACTGCTCTCTGAATATCTTTTTAGGAATTAAATGACAAATATTGGGGAGCGGATCGGTCAATTTTGGTACGACTCAATCGCGCAATCTTACGATCAAAGAAAGGGTATGGGTGTATCGTATATTCCTCAGGACGATCATCTGTGCTGATATTAGTCAAGTCCATAATCAGGGCATCTGAGTGGCTGTCAGTACTTTTCCAGCTAGCCCAGTAGAACCTCCTCTACGATATCGGCGTGATGTTCTGATAGGAAATGGTTTTGGGCTTAAGTGTATGCCTATACTTTGAACGTTCGCTTCCTTTTTCAACACCGTGCCAAACGAGAGTTATAGGACAGCTTCATTAATTCAGGGCCTGCAGGCGTTTGTTTCTTAGAGCTTCTTAGAAAGCATGGCGTTGAAATGCCAAGCAAGTTTCTTAAGTGGGAGAGGTTATCCCCCACTTGATTACGTGCGACATCCTCTATATATAGATCTTAGGATGACGGTATACCGGAAGTCCACGATACCTACGTTTAGTATCCGCACTTGTTATTGTTTGGAATTTCTGTCAGAAAGCCGCATCCCATATATTCGGCTTTCATTATAGCACTTCCATTTACATCGCCCCAGCTGTATGCCACATATCGAGCCCTTTTGTATATGCGCCGTCGAAAATTGGAAGATATATCATTTTTAGTGATTCTCTTAGTGCACTTCAGAGCGTTCGTGAGCTGTTGTTCAGTGTTCAAACACATTGTTCAATGAATCCAGGATGCCCTTCTTTTTATACACTACTGGCGTTAATGAGAAATATGCTTGGATTCCTGGTCACGCTGGCTTGCCGTGGAATGAACTGGCGGATTTGACATCTAAGGCGGCGACCACAGTACCCAGTGTTATAGTATCTCGTGTAACGTTGGAAGAGTTTAGGCTTGTTGTGAGGAGAGCGGTGCTATCGTGCTGGCGTGATGAGTGTTTAGCTCTCCGCGGAAATAAGCTTACAGTAATTAAAAACTTTCCGATAAAGTGTGTAGCTTCCTCTCGTGCATCTCATCGCGAGGAACTGATTGTATGCGGGTTGCTTATTGGCTACTACAGCTTTATCTTTTTAAGGGTGACTCTGCTTTCATTTTTCTGCATTGTAGCGAAGGTCTGTTTGTCCGTGACGTTGTGCTAAAGTGTATAGCACATTTTCGGGACTCTCTGCAAATGCCGGCCAGTTTTGCAGAAGTTTTAACGGACGGTAAGCAAGCGGTTGATAGAATTTTTAAGTTTGTGTCATAGATTACTTTACAAATACGGATTTAATCATAGCGATATCAAGTGTGTCATACTTCTCGGTTTAGTTTTATATATTCATATTTATTGCTATCTTTTGCAATTATTTTGTATTGATCTTTATTTCTGTCCTTTGGTTTATATATTCGACATTATTTCTGGTCTTTGCAATGATATATTGTACTGATCTTTATCTCTCTTCCATGATGTGTTTTACAAGGCGTAAATGACCTAGTAGTTGAGCGCTCTTAAACACAAACATGAACTGCTTTTTCTTATTTAAGAGACAAGGGGCTCCGTCACATATTTCAAAGAACTTTGTAGTTCCTAAAAGCAGTGGTGTGGCCAGGAAAAACATCAATTTGCAGTTAACATTGGGCCGGCATTGTAAATGGTAGGCTCATTTGGCCCTATTTAGTACCTTTACGTTCGACGAGCTAAACTTACAAGTAGTTTTTACAACATACTTTGCTGGAATTTTTGGAAGATGTTTCTTTAAGAATATGCCAGTTATTTGGTTCCAAGGCAATGCAGTACCTGTACATTATTCCGATGATGTAGGGATTACCTATGTGTAACAGATTCTGATCGTGGATCAGTAGAGGAGCACCGAAAGCATGGCCATCACCAGGTATAACTCCTTTGAATTTTTCCCCAGGGGCCATTTAGAGTTATCTTGATATGCCAGGTATTTTTATAGAACTCGACAGCTATTAAAACAAGGCTATAAACTATGCTCCAAAGTCAAAGGTCGGCATTTTGAACATCTTTTATGAACACTTGTTCACTTTTTCAATTCTTGCTTTGTTCTTAGTTTACCCATGTTTGAAAGGTTTTAAAAACACATGTTTGCATCATTTAACATTATTTTAACGTTTCTGAAGTAATTTGTATAATAGTGGAGAAAGGTTGGCCAATAATAGTGTTGTTTGTATGTTACTGACAGTAAGCGGCATTCACAGATGCAGATCGGTTAAAAAATATTGACCTACATGGATTAGTCCGTAGAATTGAATAAAGAATCAGAAATTACTAAATCAATTTAAGAGAGTTTCGCATTATTTAAAATTAAAGGCACCGATAGTCTTATTCCAAAACTCTCCCAATGCTTTGTACCAAGTAATGCATAACGACCTGTTCGGCGCCATTTCATCTTACCCAACGCGTTTTAAAAGCGTTAATGCCTTTAGCTCGATTACAAGACGTTAACGGGTATACATTTCCTAAAAGAAAACACTGAAATAAAATACCCGATTCACACCTTAAATTATTCCGTGATACTCGGACGTACCCTGTATACAATTTTATGAATACTTAAGGTTTCAACTGCCTCTTACGATTTAAAAGATTAAGCCATATCAGAGCCTCACACATTATAAATAAATGTAAGGAGACAGAAATAGCTAATTTTCTTCTGTTGAATATGAGTGTGATAAACCATACATTCTGTTAACTTGCAAATGTCGGTTTTAAGGAAATAATATTAGAGGTGTTATGAGGATTTTTGCGAGAAACTAAGACATGATTAGAGTTTCACTGTTTGAGATTAAAAACTTACTTTACGATCCATGTTGCGGTTGCACGCTTTTGTTAACACCAGATGAGGAAAATTCCTTCTTCCTTTGTTCTTCTCGAGTCACAAGAGCAGAGTAGTATGGAGGAGTCAATAACACATGTTAGACAAGCAAAGAAATCGCCAGAAAAGTCATGAAAATATTTAATAGGATGTGAAGAGTAGCCAAATATGCCACCAGGAAAAATAACGTAAAATGAGGGTGTTTTTAATGCCACGAGAACTCTCTCAGTCACGTAAAGGAAGAGTCATTACGACAAAAATTGAGAATTTTGTATAAATAGGCTGTCTCAGGACTGAAAAGTCCAATCTCTGAGTTTTACCTTAGCCACTTACATGATCGCAATATCAGTCAGCGCCAGAATTTCATTCGCAATGTTTGAAAGAGAAACATACGATTGTTCAGTGAAATTAATTTGGAGTTTTACACTTTACATTAAAGCATCGATAAGATTAATGTGTTAGCTATTGTTATTATTTAGTGCGTCGATTTGCAAAACTACTTACATTACATTGCACACTAATTCAAAGTATATAGCGAAATTTTTTGGATTGCGCTCAGATGTCACGTGAACTATTCCCAGGGCTCAACGTGGTTTGAAGTCCACGGTAAAAACTGTATGTACTCTCATTTCATTATCATGCTCATCATCACCTTACCATCGCAGGCTACGGATTCCACCCGCAGGTTGCCTCCATCTCTAAAATGGGGCCAGTTATCGTTTGGTAGAATGAGGTATCCCCGAAGGTCATAGGCCAATGGGGAACGAGAAAAACTATAACATTCTGTATGTGCGGATATACATTATAATTACCTTCCCTAAGAACAGTTTAACTTTCAGACAGTACACTTTACATCCCCTTAGAACGCAATTTTAACAGAGAGTACATAAAATGAGTAAAACACCTGTTCCCGGCATGTCATGTCTAGTTTAGAGCTTTCCTATTAATCCATGGAAGACTTTTAGAATGAACCCATGACATTTAAAAGTGTCATTTTAGTTAATGCACACCAACAGGAAAAATCCAATAACCCAAATCAAGTGCCACTCGACCAGCGGTTAGACTTAAATATGCCAAATTACTGCTGCATGCTTCCTTGCCAAATATGAAAACCAAAAATGCTATCGCACAGCACTTGCGTAAGGAATATTGCTACACGCAACTGAGGACCTGACACAACTCTACAATTAAGTTGACGCTCCTACTTAAGTTCACTGGCACCTAACTCATTCACGATTATTCATAACTTCTCTACGCTACAACGGACTTTAACGCTGTCACCAACAGTTAAATGGCACAGTGTCAAAGCCTAACGGCATGAACTAAGTTATAGGGATGCAGTAATTAAAATATATATCATTACTTGTGCCGAAAAACAACAAACGGCAGAATACACATATCTTACATAAGTAATGCTTTAACCAAAATCTTTAGAGACATATTTGAGAAGATAAAACTAAGACTAGGAGTGGAGGGGACTTAGGATCTCAACCTACAATACCTTTTGTGCCTAAGCCCCTGAAGGAATGCCCCCAGAGGGAGGGCTGGGGCGAGAGGAGGCAGAGGGAGGCCGCGGGTCAGGAGGTACGACAGGGTAGAGGGCCGGGTACTTGCCTTTTGCGGATTGAAACTCCCCGGATGGTAGATGGTGAAACCGGCTCCCCTATCTCATCTGTAGCCTTGCGCATCCCAATGGTGGCCCGGGACTCGGAGACCGCCCCATTCCATTGTTTTCTCCTCCATGAGGGACAAACACTCCCATGTGCACTGTGAATCCTGAAACAGATCAAAGAGATGAAAAGTGAAGTAAATTAAAACGGTTGTGAAATTCGGGGGATTTAATGAGCCCTCCCAACATTCATTTAGATACCCGTGGAAACTCCCGAAAAAGCAATGAGTAAGAGAGATCGGCAGCGGGAATGTAACGCACGACCTCCCGAATGCGGGTCACAGACATTGTCGCCTCAGCTATTCCGTTCGGTTTGGGAAAATAAAAAAGTTACGAAACATTTTCCATATAAGGGAGGTTTGCGCATAGGAAATATTTTATTTTAACCAAAAATTTGGTTTTGCTTTCATTGGAATTACACAGTTTCAAGTCCCTGAATACAAAAGAAATGGTGTTTAGAAAAATATCTCTGTTTTTATGTGTGTAAACGCATAGCTCAAAAACAAAGAGCCATATAAATATCAAACCTATTTGTACTCTTCTAAGTATGTGACGTGAATATTTTAGAGGAATTTCTTCATCCCTGACTACGCTTTGCAAGGTATTCTTTTGTAATTTTTTTTCTGCTCGAAAATAACTCTAACGAATTTTGTTTAAAGAAAATTGAAGATATTTATATGACTAATGAGATGTATGTATTAAATTTGGTGCTAATAGCAGGTGAAGTCTTCTTTATTAGGAATTAATTTTATGTAATTTTACAACATTGTTAACTAAACCGCAAGAGGGAAACATTTCCGACACAAAACAGTAGATCTGTTTTAAACACCCAGTTAATTTCAAGTACTTTTATGGCATCGGTCATTTCCGCGACATACGTTGTTTTTAGTTTAAATTGCACATTACTTTGTCATTTCTTTGATTTGGTGTTGGGATTCAGCTGTTTCTCACGCTATGATATAGGATTCACTTCCTGACAGGTCACGGGCAATCTAATAGTTATTTAAAGAAGATAGGAAGAAGGGAGATGATTGTGTGAAAACTGCAAAATAGTTGACACGTCGGGACATGTTACTGAATACAGCAAATACAATTAAGAGATAGGAGAATATAGATGATTATGTGCATCAATACAGGTATAGAATACATTTAGGGCAGGTTTCACCAACAGATGCTAAATTTTAACACATTTTAAAACTGATTTAACACTGAAGTTAACACAAATTCTGCTTCATCAAGCAATGTAAACGTTCACAAACTGTTAAAGTTGGTGTTAAGTTAACAAACTCATACCTCTGTGTTAGGGCTTTAACAAATGTTACAAATTGGAAAATGGCTGACGCAAACCTAGCTGTTGATGCGAGTTTCTGCAATTGTCATTTTTAATTGTCATTTCTAATAGATGAGTAGTCGTACATCATAATAAATTTTAAATCATACAAAAGGAGGAATATTTGAAGCAATATGGACTGTCCAAAGGGTCACGAACATCGTTTTATGATGAATAAGAGAGGTTAGAATAATAACGACAAAAGAATGTCTCTTTAAAGTGTTAATTAGGTACTTAGACTTTATGCTATTAACAGTTATCATTTACTTGTGATAAGGTTCGAATTTCCAAAGCTTCCGTTTGTGGGTTTATCCGGAAGCTTTCCAAAGCAATTCCTTTAAGAATCAAACAGTATTTTTTGGGGGTGTGCTGGATTAATTAGCGTTAACACACTTTCGTCCACTTTAATTTTAATGCAGTGTCCACCGCCAGTTTTAAACCGTCTTAAACATTCTTCGCACGTAACGTTTCTTGAGCTGCACTTTATGTTAGCATAAAGTTGCTATAGTTGCTCACTGGACTTAAGAGAAACGCGTTCATTCTAATTAAGTTACTAGTGAGTAGAATATATAGGAGAGAGCGGTCGCAGTTTTTGAGTTTACATGGGAAAAGATAGGGAAAGCGAGGATAGATCCGAGGTAGAGCAGATGATGAAGGAGGGATTCGCCCTTTATATGAGAGAGGTGGGGAATACAAGGAAAAGTGCTAGACAGAACTTGAGATGTGGGGTATGCGCTTATGTGGGAAATATATGGAAAACGTGAACAGATAATAGGCTAGACTGATGCTGAAGGAGGGAGCGATACGCTTCATACGGGTGAGAGAGGGAATACGAGGAGAGATGCTAGACTAGACAGGGCTTGAAGGGTAGAATATGACTTTATATGCGAGAGATAGCAAACCAAACGGAGGTATTAGGCTAGGAGAGTTTGAATGACAGAGTATGAATTTATGTGGGGAGACGAGGAAACCGATAGGAGTAGCTAGAAGAGCTTTTAAGAAGTAAAATATGTTTATATGAGAGAGATAGGAAAGACGAGGGCCGATACTAGGCTAGACAGGAATTGGAGGAGGGGAATGCGTTTTATGTGAGAGGTAGAGAATACGAGGAGAAGTGCTACGCTAGACAGAGTATGAGGTGTGCAGTATGCGTTTATATGGGAAATATAGGAAAAACGTGGACGGATGATAGGCTAGACAGAGGCTGAATGAGGGGGAATATGGACTTATATACAGGAGAGATAGGGAATACGAGAAGAGGTGATAGATTAGACAGGGCTTGAAGAGTAGAACATGTCTTTCATATGGGAGGGCTAGTAAACCGAGGAGAGGTATTAGGCTAGGAGGTTTGATAGTACAGTTTACGTTTATATGGAGAGACGAGGGCAGAATCAACGTTAAGAGAAACTTCAAGGAGGAAAATGCGTTATATGGGAGAGACAGGAAAAACGAGGAGATCTACGAGGTAGACCAGGGGCTGAAGAAGGGGAAATACGAGAAAAGGTAGCTTGTTAGACAGAGATTGTTGAGTAGGGTATACGTTTATGTGCGGAAGATATGTAAAACGAGGAGAGATCCTATGCTAGGGGAGAGTTGAAGGAGGGCAATGCGCTTTGTATGAGACAGGTAGGGAATATGAGGAGAGGTGCTAATCCATGCAGAGTTTGAGCAGTAGAGTATGCGTTTGGATGGGAAAATATAGGAAAACGAGAAGAGAGGCTAGGGATGTTAGTGCTGATGTATGTGTAATGCTCATCCATGCATAACATCACTTAGACTCATTGACTTCAAGATTTAAACGTTAACAAACGCTATATTGCGCTCTAACGTCCCGGTATCGCGCCTTTAAAGGGCTGGACGCAGACCGTCGATCGAAGTACTCCACATCTTGTGTTTTGATTGATTAATGTTATTAAACGCTGGTCGTCGATCGTTGAAAACAACTATTCCAATTAAGCATTTTTGATTGTTACAGTACAAAGATTAATTTGGATATTATCGTATATATGTGGTGTAAAGCGGTTATTTCACAAGTGTTCATGGTAATTCAGAGAAGCGATTCGTACCAGAGTTATTTAAGGTAATTTTCATATGATTCGTGTAGTCTGTGGGGTGTTTAGGTAATTTTTACAGGTAATTCAGATAGCGTCACATGTATTCAGGCTAATATACAGAGTAATTGGATTACAACATTTCTCATCCAAAGTTACAACACTTTTATATATTTTTTTCTAAATCTTACAAACTTTTGGTTAAACAGTTAGTGTCCGAGACGGAGAGTGATAAACTGCATATTGGTTTACAGCGAAGGCATATAGAATTATTCTAAACTAACCTCACACCAAGCACCCTAACCTTTCACTATCTTCACTTCTCATTGTCTATTCACTTCTATCATCATCGAAACTAACCAACGTAACAAGACGTAACACCACGTAACATAACCACGTAACAAGACGTGACGTAACACATCACATGGACAGATTTCCATTTTTTAATTGTAGACTCACAGAGAAAATCTTAATCCTCGACTTGCATTCTCTTATACGCTGTTTGTAATGCTTTAATGCTCATATGCATATGTCGTTATTCCATTCTCGACAATAACTCTTTTGTCATCAAAAGGAGTCAATGTGATTTTATTCACTTGCACTGTACTAATAGCATGCTCCCGGGTCAGGATCAGATTTACGGACGTTCTGATTATTAATAGGGTTTTAAAACAGTCTACATATCGTTCAAATGTAATGTACCGTTTAATAGCACTACGTTCTATGCATTTATTCTTTCTATCATCGAACATCTAATATCTAAAGCGTACATCTTAGGTCGTAGTCCCAGAAAGCGTAGAATGATTTTGCTATTAGCCTCATTTTTATATTTTCCCAGCACGTTATTGTTCTGAGTAGAGTGACATATATGGTTGACAGGGTAATCAGCTGTAACCGGATGCTCAAGAAAACGCAGCATGCTTCCGGGTCAGGATCAGATTCACGGACGTTCTGATTATTAATAGGGTTTTAAAACAGTCTACATATCGTTCAAATGTAATGTACCGTTTAATAGCACTACGTTCTATGCATTTATTCTTTCTATCATCGAACATTGAATATCTAAAGCGTACATCTTAGGTCGTAGTCCCAGAAAGCGTAGAATGATTTTGCTATTAGCCTCATTTTTATATTTTCCCAGCACGTTATTGTTCTGAGTAGAGTGACATATATGGTTGACAGGGTAATCAGCTGTAACCGGATGCTCAAGAAAACGCAGCATGCTCCCGGGTCAGGATCAGATTCACGGACGTTCTGATTATTAATAGGGTTTTAAAACAGTCTACATATCGTACAAATGTAATGTACCGTTTAATAGCACTACGTTCTATGCATTTATTCTTTCTATCATCGAACATTGAATATCTAAAGCGTACATCTTAGGTCGTAGTCCCAGAAAGCGTAGAATGATTTTGCTATTAGCCTCATTTTTATATTTTCCCAGCACGTTATTGTTCTGAGTAGAGTGACATATATGGTTGACAGGGTAATCAGCTGTAACCGGATACTCAAGAAAACGCAGCATGCTTCCGGGTCAGGATCAGATTCACGGACGTTCTGATTATTAATAGGGTTTTAAAACAGTCTACATATCGTTCAAATGTAATGTACCGTTTAATAGCACTACGTTCTATGCATTTATTCTTTCTATCATCGAACATTGAATATCTAAAGCGTACATCTTAGGTCGTAGTCCCAGAAAGCGTAGAATGATTTTGCTATTAGCCTCATTTTTAATTTTCCCGGCACGTTATTGTTCTGAGTAGAGTAACATATATGGTTGACAGGGTATTCAGCTGTAACCGGATTCTCAAGAAAACGCAGCATGCTCCCGGGTCAGGATCAGATTCACGGACGTTCTGATTATTAATAGGGTTTTAAAACAGTCTACATATCGTTCAAATGTAATGTACCGTTTAATAGGACTACGTTCTATGCATTTATTCTTTCTATCATCGAACATTGAATATCTAAAGCGTACATCTTAGGTCGTAGTCCCAGAAAGCGTAGAATGATTTTGCTATTAGCCTCATTTTTATATTTTCCCAGCACGTTATTGTTCTGAGTAGAGTGACATATATGGTTGACAGGGTAATCAGCTGTAACCGGATGCTCAAGAAAACGCAGCTTGTCTTGGTATACATCTTCAGTTGTCACACGATGAATGAATGAATCGTGTCCATATACATAAGCTTCAGGTTTTCATCCCCATAATATGGCAGCAAAAATTCATAATGATAGTGATACATGAATGTTCTGGAGATGACCAACACACTCATGCCGATTCATATAAGCTTGTTGAACACCATTCGTCGTGAGGCCATATGTACAGCAGCTATATCAGAAGCGTATATTGTCCTATCGATAAACGTGGGCATAGCAATCAACTTTTCGAGGTTCTTCTCATTTGTAACCAGTCGTATATCTATACGATAACGCAGGTTATCCATAGTTTTTCCAAACATGGCGTTGTTAACGAGTTTGTAGAGGCCCTTCTCAAGGTCAATTGCGGCCTGTTGTCGGAGCCGATTATTAAATTCCACATAAGGTTATAACCACTGCTACTGTCGGAATTGTAACACATGATGGATTTTCGGTAGCCGTAGTCCATGATTAAGAGCCTGTTTCAATGTCATATAGTGTGCTACATACTTCTTTCGAGGTCCAAGATGGGATATCTGTTTCTTTGTAGTCGAGTTCTTAGGCTTTATACACTCTGGTAGGAAATATAGATCGTTGTGTAGATCGTGAAAGTCCGCAGCATATTCGATGTCAACTTCTAATATGTATCCATGAGGATCATTTTCTTGTAGTCTTTCTAAGTAGATTTTTTCAGATGACACTCGCTCAAATCCACCACAAGGGAATGCATGGCACATGGCCCAACCATATTGGTTATTGGCGTCCTCATATGTAATAAGCTGGGTGGGTCTCGACGGATCATACTAATCCATGTAGGCGTTGTTTGCTTCGGCATACCGTTGGGAAACTTGACATAAACCTCCTCTTATATCCGATATTATCATGAGTAATTTTCCATAATCCTGTAACAATTATAGCTGAAGTCCCGTATCCAGCAACACGGCGTCCCATGTAAGCCCTGAAGAGGTAAAATAATGAGCAGGGTCGACTTTGTCTGTTTTGAGGGATTGATCTCTAAATGTATCAAAAACATCAGCTAGAAGAAGTACATCAGAGATTAAGCAGAGCTCGCTGTACTCTCACAGGTTTCTCACATTAAACAGCTCCCATACATTTCAGCATGATGGTAGTCGGCATTACTAATTTCTTCTTAATTTAATCTATTGCAGAAGGAGTCCTTAGGAGGAAAGCAGGATTCGTTCAAAGGATCCCATGAAGTGACACAAACATAGGGAAATACGCCCTTACGTGTCGTCAACTTCAAATTGTCTTCTCCGAAGTTTTACAGCGTTTCAGGGTACGATGTTAAATATTTCACCAGCTTTTCCATGCTGGTACTCCGAAAGCTATCCACAAACCGAGGCTTTTATATCCTACATCTTGTAGAATGATATATAGTTTTCTTCAGAACTAGGAATTACTACCACCCTCTCTCTCAAGCATCTCAGTTCCTTACAATGAAGTGTGAGTCATAGCCACTGAGGTTGTGCATGAAGCCTGGAATATATTTAGGTGTTTTGCAGACAAAATTACATTCATTATGTAGACCGGTTCACTCTATTCGTCGGCTTCCTGTCTTGGATGAACAAGGCGGACGACTCCATTTTACGTTTTTAACACACTTATTGGGCCATGATAGGGCTTAAACGCGCGCTTGGCTTGATTTTTAAAGACATTTGAAGGGATTTGTATGTTTGCTTATAATACCTGATGTAACCTACAGTTTACTACCTTTAAAGCGTGGACTGCAAGACTTTATCTTTGACAAAGGCGACCTTAAACATAAAGATGACAATCTTTAGACAAAATGAAAATAGCTGTGATCAGGGACCTTAAAATGTGTAGAACTTTGAGCTGAAAATACATTAAATTTGCTAAGTTATTTCCTTATACGTTTATAAAAGCTTAAAATCGGAGTAACTCCGGAAAAAGTTACTTTGCTAGTGATTGTGGACAGATGTACCGGTTTTCTGTGATAACTGCGTATTACGTTTTCTGTGATAAATGGGTATTAAAAGTATTAAAATGTCATATTGTGTACTGAATCTGTGGAAAATGAGTGGAAGAGGGAAAGAAATCATAGATATCGTAATGGAAGCAACAAATAATAGAGTATATACATGAATTTAATTAAATAAAGGGAGAACGCCTTCTACGATATTTCTAATGTATTATAGTAGCACTAATGATGTTAATTTTGGTTTAATGGGCTGCGGTGGTGGCTGTGATGTTGGTAGGCGTTGAATGCAAACATCTGTCTGAATGATCGTGTGAGAATACTTCTCTTTTGGTGTGGCAGGTAGAAATGAAGCGTGTTTAAACATGTCGGACTGTGACCAGACAGTCTGTCTCCAGGAGTGACGTCATATGGTGAAAGTTAATGCGCATAATTATTATGGGAGTGTTTCGGTAATAAAGTCTTTGGTTTGAATTCGGAGGCCCCGGATTCGATTTCCGTAATGCTAGTCACTCTGACCTTAGGTTACTCGCGGTTTTCGCTGGTCGACAGCCGACTGCTAGTAGTTTCTCATTTACCCGGATTTCCTTCCTCTTTCATTCTATTTCTTTTCATCTTTCACGTGTGCTTCTAGATTTCGGGGTTCGATTTCCGTTGGTCAGTCACTCTGGCTTCGGATTTTTCGTGGTTTTCCCTGTCTGAAGGTGAATGTTGGATGGTGTATGCTAGCGCGCTTTACTTTCCCTATTATTATATTTAATTTTCAACTTTCACGTGTTGTTATAGGGTTCGGGTTTTATTTCTGTCGGTCGCTCAATCTGGCATCGGATTTTCATTGCTCTGCCGGCGAATCTAAGTAGTTTCGTATCTACCATGATTTCCTTTCCCTTTCATTCTATTTCATTTCGCATCTTTCACGTACGCTTCTGGTCTTCGGGGTTCGATTTTCGTCGGTCACTCACTCTGGCCTCGTATTTTTTCGTGGTCTTCGTTGGTCTGTAAGCGAATGCCGGGATGGTGTATACTACCACGATTTCCTTTTCCTTTCATTCTATTTCATTCGCAACTTTGTGCTTCTAGGTTTCGCGGCGTATTATGAGGCTTGCTCAAGGATACTTGTCCCTTGCTCGGCTGTCGGATCGTTCATCACCCTCACGAGCCAAGCACCCGAATCTGCACGAAGACCTACAAACAGTACATGCACCTTCGCAGTTACTCTAAGCATCCGAACCTGTACGGAGACGCCCGAACGCATTCATACATGCTCACACATTCTAAAACTTCGTTCAAGCATACGAAGCTGTACGAAGACCTACGAATACGTAGAGTTACACAACATCTCTGAGAGCCTCTCTAAATACTCGAATAGGCACAAAGAGCTACGGAGATATAGATCCGCGCGTTCACTTCCCCCAAGCACTTGAATCTATATGAAGACCTACAAATATGTACAATCACACATAAACATCTCTGAGGACCACTAAATACTTGAACATGCGCGAAAACCTACGGATACACCCGAACACCTATGCAACACGTATTGAAATATAAGCGCTTAGACGCTTAGTCACCGTTTTAGCATTAAAATTCAGTATATAATTGATCTAAAAAGGTCCGTGCCTCCGCTATAAATGGGGCGATTTCCGGTTTTTGTACTTCATTCTGCTAATTATCTCCGAGTTGTCAGCATCGTTGTGCTTTCAGGAAATAATCGGCTTTCTAAGGTGTCATCAAGGTGAAGAGGCGTAGATTTCCTTGAAGAAGGATTAATACGTTATATAATTCATCTAAAAATATGTTCGTGTCTCCTCTATAAATAGTGCGCTCTCGAACATTGGACTTCATTCTGCTAATTATCTCTGAGTTGTTAACATCCTTTTTCTTTCAGAAAATAGTCGGTTTCTAAAGTGTTATCAAGGTGAACAGGTGTAATATTTCCCTGAAGGCGTAATACGTTTTTACATAAAAGTAAAGATGAATAAGTCCTCATATAAGGATATCACCCCTAGTGCATCGGGATATTCTTGTGGTAAATGTGGAATGAAATTTCAATTCGGGTATGATAAAAGACTGCATGAGCTAGGCTGTAACAAGTTTTGTAAGTGTAACTATTGTATTCTAACCTTCAAAGACATCATAAGGGCCAGCGACACGAAGATGCATCCGAAATAATTATACCTGAGAAGAAACGTAGATTTGAATCTACTAAACAATAGTTATTATACTTAATGAATGACTGTGACATAAAAGAATACGAAATTTTATTCTTTGGAGGCGTGAAATCATATTTTATACGCTGTGAATCAACTAAGGACCTGAATATGTACCTACATGAGGAATAACAGTGGATAATCCAGGCTGTAGATAAATATATTTGTAGTCACAAGAATGTGAACATTAATCTCCTAGCTGAGTGTCGATTTGTTAACAGTATCGGGGAAACCGGCGACAAAATATCTAAAATCAGGATCAAGCTGTTTTTCTAGAAACGGATCTGGACTCTAATCTGGAAATGATTATGAAGAAGTTGATTACTGAAATGGAGGAATCACAACTTAAGGATAGCAGCTGAGCTCTACTTGCTGTGGAAAGGGTTCACCTTCTTATTAACAGGTACAATCCGTTACGAGGATGTAGCTACATACCCGTGCTGCCATTTGTCGGAGCTAAGGAAGCGTGCATTAGCATCCAGAATTACACAGATGAGCAATGCTTTATGTATTCTGCATTAGCCACTTCTTTGAGAAGGATTTATAACGCGGGAGCAAATAATAGCCACCTCAAAATAAAGACGATTTCAGTTGCGTTTTTATCCAACTCCGCTTTCTCAAATATCTAAATTTGAGAGGCTTAACAGGATGTCTATCAAAGTATTCGGCCTGGATGAGTTGCATGAAGTTTATCCCATAAAGGTCGCTGAGGCTGAACCACCTGAACGCCATGACCTCCTGCTATTGAGTGACAGTAATGTAAAACATCACTACATTTATATAAAGAATTTTGAAAAACTTATTCGACGTCAGGAAACTATGGATAATGGACGCGTTTATAACTATAAGCGTTGTTTTACAGATTTTGATGGTCGATATGGACGAAGTTGACTTGAAAAACTACAGCCTGGAGCAATCGATAATCAACATGATGATACAAGAGTAGTTATGCTTATCAAGTAGAAATCAAAAGTTCAATTTAACAATTTTGAAAGAATGTTGAAGCTACCTTACGTCATAAACCACACTTTGAAAGAATTCTTGCACCATATCATACATGCATCCCCAATCCTGAAACTTCATATAAAACCCCTTATCAGCAGCATGCACCCATTAGTCATCAGACTTCAACAAATTGATACTGGTCTTCCTAAGCATCCATATATACACACACACATATATATATATCGTAGTACTGAAGCTGCTCAGAAGTTTATGGAATCATTCCTTGCAAGGGAAATTAGTAATATATAAAATCTGCTATGCATTTGAAATTTACATATCAACACCAGATGGATTTCAGCTCTCCTACAGCATGCTACTTGTGTGGAAAACCCGTTACTAAATAGAACTACAAGGTGCGTGACCATCAGTGGTGAATATCGTGGATATCTACATAATGAATGTAATTTACTCTGCCAAACACCTAAATGTATTCCAATCTTCATGCAAAACTTCAGTAGGTATGACCAACTCTTCACTGTTAAGGAACTGGGATGCACAAGTGAGCGGGTGGTAGTAATTGCTTGCTCTGAAGAAACCTATATATCATTTTGCAAAATTTAGGAGATATAAAGCTTCCGTTTGTGGATAGCTTTCGGTTTCCCAGTAGAAGCTTGGATAAGCTGGTAAAAAATCTATCACCGTACCCTGAAACACTTCGGAGATGACAAGTTGAAGTCGATGACACGTAAGGGCATATTTCCATATGTTTGGGTCATTTCATGGGATGTTTTGAAGGAATCCTGCTTGCCTCCCAAGGACTCATTCTGCAATAGATTAAATTAAGAAGAAATTAGTGATGCCGATTACCATCATGTTGAAATGTATGGGAGCTGTTTAATGTGAGAAACCTGAGAGAGTTCAGCGAGCTCTGCTTAATCTCTGATGTACTTCTTCTAGCTGATGTTTTTGATACATTAAGAGATCAATCCCTCAAAACAGACAAAGTCGACCCTGCTCATCATTTTATCTCTTCAGGGCTTACATGGGACGCCATGTTGCTGTATACGGGATTTCAGCTATAATTGTTACAGGATTATGGTAAATTACTCATGATAATATCGGATATAAGAGGAGGTTTATGTCAAGTTTCCCAACGGTATGCCGAAGCAAAAACGCCTACATGGATTAGTATGATCCGTCGAGACCCACCCAGCTTATTACATATGAGGACGTCAATAACCAATATGGTTGGGCCATGTGCCATGCATTCCCTTGTGGTGGATTTGAGGGAGTGTCATCTGAAAAAATCTACTTAGAAAGACTACAAGAAGATGATCCTCATGGATACATATTAGAAGTTGACATCGAATATGCTGCGGACTTTCACGATCTACACAACGATCTATATTTCCTACCAGAGTGTATAAAGCCTAAGAACTCGACTACAAAGAAACAGATACCCCATCTTGGACCTCGAAAGAAGTATGTAGCACATTACATGACATTGAAACAGGCTCTTAATCATGGACTACGGCTACCGAAAGTCCATCATGTGTTACAATTCCGACAGTCGCAGTGGTTATAACCTTATGTGGCATTTAATAATAGGCTCCGACAACAGCCGCAATTGAGCTTGAGAAGGGCCTCTACAAACTCGTTAACAACGCCATGTTTGGAAAAACTATGGATAACCTGCGTTATCGTATAATATACGACTGGTTACAAATGAGAAGAACCACGAAAAGTTGATTGCTATGCCGACGTTTATCGATAGGACAATATATGCTTCTAATATAGGTGCTGTACATATGGACTGGCGACGAATGGTGTTCAACAAGCTTATATACATCGGCATGAATGTGTTGGACATATCCAAGACATTAGTGTATCACTATCGTTATGATGTGTGGTTGTCATATTATGGGGCTGAAATCTGAAGCTTATGTATATGGACACTGATTCATGAATTCATCGTGTGAGAACTGAAGATGTGTAGCAGGAAAAGATACGTTTACCCGAACAACTATATACATTTGATTACCCTGTCAACCATGTATGTCACTCCACTCAGAATAAAAAGAGCTGGGAAAATTTAAAGATAAGGTTATTAGCAAAATCATTCTACGATTTGTTGTACTACGATCTAAGATGTACACCTTAAATACTCAAGGCTCGATGATAAAACGTTTAATGGCATAAAACGTAGTGCTATTAAGTACATTACTTTTGAACATATATATACACTATTTTAAAACCATATTAATCATCAGAACGTCCGTGAATCTGATCCCGTCTCAATAACATGCTGTTAGCTCAGTGCATTTGAATAAAGACACATTGACTCCGTTTGTTGACAAAAGAGTTATTACCGAGGATGGAATAACGACATATGCATATGGGCATTACAGCCCTACAAACAGCGTATAAGAGAATGTAAGTTGTGGATGAACATTTCCTCCGTGAGTCTACAATTTAAAAAATGAAGGTTTGTCCATGTGATGTGTATACACCCAGCAGGCACCTGATGAGTAAATAAAAATAAGAAGATGGAAGGGGAGGCGTTAAACCTGCCATTAGGAGCAATCCTGGTGCTAGTCTCAAGCCTAGATGAAGGGGAGAGGCGCCTACAACGAACTAAAATAAGGGTATGTTAATTTAAAACTGTGCAATTAAGATTCTGAAATACTAAAACCTGAACAAAATGGCGCAATTTCATTTACCGAAACTCGAGGTTATCCCTGGTTACGGAGTTTAGGTGGTGTTACGTCTTGTTACGTTTCTGGTTGCGTCATATCTCTCAGTGTTACGCAATGTTACGTGATTACGTGGTTAAGACACGTGGTTACACCTTTGCTACGTGTTGTTACGTTTTGTTATGTGGTTACGTGCTTATATTACGTGGTGCTACGGGCTTATGTTACGCTGGTTGCGTCTTGTCACGTGTTTATGGTACGTGGTGTTACGTCTTGTTACGTGATGATACGTCATATCACATGGTTACGTGGCTATGTTACGTAGTGTGACGTCTTGTTACGTGGTTATGTTGCGCGGTGTTACGTCTTGTCACGTGGTTACGTACCTATGTTACGTAGTGTTACGTGGTTATGTCACGTGGTGTTTCGTCTTGTTACGTGCTTACGTTTGTTGGTTAAGTTTCGTCTTGCTACGTGATACGTGGTGTTACGTCTTGTTACGTTGGTTAGGTTAGATGATAGTAGGATTGATTAGACAATGAGAAGTCAAGGAAGGGATAGGTTTGGGCGCCCAGTGTGATGTTAGTTTAGAATACTTGTATATACGTTCACCGTAAACCAATATGCAGTTTATCCCTCTCCGTCTCGCACACTAACTATTCAACATATAAAGAGTTTGTAGGATTTAGAAACAATTGTATAAAATGTTGTAACGTTGGATGAGAAGTGTTTATAATCCAATTACTCTCTATTCTACCACGAATAACGGTGACACTATCTGAATTACCTGTTAAAATTACCTAAATACCCGAATCATATGAAAGTTACCTTAAATAGCTCTGGTACAAAAGTTGCGCTGAATTATCATGAACAATTGTAATACTACCAGGTTTACCCTACATATATATGATACTATCCGAATTGCTCTTTATACTGAAACAATAGAAAATGATTAATTGTAATAATGGTATTCATCGATCCACGACCAGCGTTTAATTACATTAATCAATCAAAATACAAGATATGGGGTGCTTCGATCGACGGTCTGCGTCCAGTCCTTTAGAGGCGCGATACCGGGATGCTAGAACGCAATAGAGCCTTTGTAAGCGTTTAAATCTTGAAGTTAATGAGTCTAAATGATGTTATGCATGGATTTACATTACGCATACATCAACACTAACATCCCTAGCCTCTCTTCTCGTTTTCCTATATTTTCCCATCCAAACGCATACTCTACTGCTCAAACTCTGCATGGATTAGCACCTCTCCTCATATTCCCTACCTGTCTCATACAAAGCGCATTGCCCTCCTTCAACTCTCTCCTGGCATAAGATCTCTCTCCGTTTTCCATATCTTCCCCACATAAACGTATACCCTACTCCACAATTTCTGTCTAACAAGCTGCCTCTTCTCGTGTTCCCTACCTCTAATACATAAAAGGCGTTCCCCTTCTTCAGCCCCTGTTTAACCTCGGAAATCTCCTCGTTTTTCCCATCTCTCCCATATAACGCATTTTTCTCTTTGAAGGTTGTCTTAACGTTGATTCTGCCCTCGTCTCTCCATATAAACGTATACTGTACTATCAAACCTCCTAGCCTAATACCTCTCCTCGGTTTACTACCTCTCCTATATAAAAGACATATTCTACCCTTCATGCCCTGTCTAATCTGTCACCTCTTCTCGCATTCCCTATCTCTTCTGTATATAAGTCCATATTCCCCCTCATTCAGCATCTGTCTAGCCTATCAGCTGTCCACGTTTTTCCTGTCTTTCCCATATAAACGCATACTGCACACCTCATACTCTGTCTAGCGTAGTACTTCTCCTCGTATTCTCTACCTCTCACATAAAATGCATTCCCCTCCTCCAATTCCTATCTAGCCTAGCATCGGCCCTTGTTTCCCTATCTCCCTCATATAAACATATTTTCCTTCTTGAACGCTCCTGCAACCTAGCTACTACCATCGTTTTCCTCGTCACCCCATATAAATGCATACTCTGTCATTCAAGCCCTCTTAGCCTAATACCTCTCCTCAGTTTGCTATATCCCCCCTAAAAAGTCATATTCTACCCTTCAAGCCCTGTCTAGTCTAGCATCTCTCCTCGTATTCCCTATCGCACCCGTATAAAGCGTATCGCTTCCTCTTTCAGCATATGTTTAGCCTATTATCTGTTCACGTTTTCCCTATTTTTCCCATATAAACGCATACTCTACACCTCAATCTCCGTATAGGACTTATCCTCGTATTCCCCATCTCTCTCATGTAAAGGGTTTTTCCCTCCTTCAGCACTTGCTGTACCTCGGATCTGTCCTCATTTTCGCTCTCTTCCTCATATAAACGCATTTTCCTACTTGAACCGCCACATCTGCCCTCGTTTTTCCTATTTTTTCCCTGTAAATGCTAAAACTGCCTACTCTCGTGGATTTTGTCCCAGGCTGCAATGTTATGCTTTAATGTAAGAACGTCAGCGTTTTCGCACTTGACAATACGTCTATACTTATTAACCATTTCAAACGGTGAAACATTGATTTAAGTTGACATCTCGATTCTAACCTCAACCGGGAACACCACATGTCCTTGCCATGAATGTAAATATTTGTCGGCTACTGACACAGAGAGCACGGTGATACGTAGACAAAGGTCTATCAGAGTAAGTTGCGAAGCAATGTAGTTCCGCCACCGCCTTCTCAAAAGCTAGCGTTTGCAGTTGTTTTTGACGCTAACAAAGTATTAGCTAACAGTTTGCTGTAAAACCTTGATGAAACGCAAAGGTTTTAACTTTGTTAAACTTCGAACACCTTGTTAACAAACAAGATGTTAGAATATGCTTTATCGTTTGGTGAAACCGGACCTTGGAGTACAAGCAGATTATTATAGACTAGAAAAACGAATTCGAAGGTTAACATTACAAGCAATAGAAAATTTAATGGAGAAGAAAAGAATAAATGGGAGTTGCTTACATATGAAACTAAGATAAATAATACCAAGAAGTTAATATGTTCGTTCACGGTGGCAGAATAAAGATGACACCCCTCAATTAGCAAAAAATGAAAAAGACCAGGAACAGGGCAGCAAGAACAGAGAGAGAGAGGGAGAGAGAAGGTATGATAAGCTTTAATAGAAGATATTATTGGACTTCAACTGTAAGGACAGAAGCTGGTGAAAGAAGTATTTATAAACCTAGGAGTGGGGAAGATGAGATACATAATTCATACTGGAAAGAACGATATTGAAGGAAGGAACAATTTAAGGAGAGAAAAAATTCAATCTATTAAAGTCTTCAAATAGGAGAAAAGAGATCAACCTAGGACTCTTATTCCGATGACGGCAACTGTTGTTTTAGAAATTCCGAAAAAAGGAGGAGGATGGAAAGAAGCAGAAGAAGACGAAGAGGAAGGCAAAGGGAATTGTGAACAATAATGAACATGTGAGAATAATGGTATGTTACTTGAAAATGATATGGATGTTGTTGAAGAACGCTTTATGTGATAATTATTTATAATAATTGATTGTATAGTTTCTTGTGATGATTTAAATTACATTCTTCTTCGTTTCAATATTAGGCTTTCAGCTTATTCTGGCTTCACAGAGATTCATTCCGGCGCTTCTTCGGTCTCCCCTGGTCTCGTATTCCTTTTGGTCTACATATTAATATTTTCTTAGGGATACGGTTACAATCCATCCTTCGGAGATATGTTATCGACTATTGCGCTACCGGAGCACGTTAGCAAAGAGCAGCACCGTAGACCTAATAGCTGCGGGTGAATACGGTGTCACCACCTGCATTTTGCATCGTCTGTTCAATGCAGGGCTGCCCAGTTACGAATCCGCGGGATGAGAAGACTCAAGCGATATATAAATAAATATATGTATTTATTTATTTATTGTGACTACCGCCGCCCAGGAGGAAGGGATGAAAGGGGGGCAACAGGATGAATGCAGGTAGGTCACTGAGACGCACGGAAATCCCTAGCAGTTACAGGCTCGAAGACCCCTCTTACTGCTGGAAGTGCCTAGAGCCGATGAAAGACCCATCGACCATGCAATCTGCTTATGTCAGGGGAATTCCCTTTACTTTGAGCAAGCAACCGCGCCATCTGTGCGGCGCTACAATACGTGACGAAACCTGAACTCACCTGAAACATGGGAAGAAAGCGGAATGAAACGAAAATGATTGAATATAAGTCGTGGTAGACAAGAAACCATCTCAGAATTCGCCTACCGACCAGAAGAAACCAAGGTCGGAAAGTGGGCGAGAATCGAATTCGACGGGAATCTAAACCCAGAATCTCCCGAATTCAAGCCGCGCACGTTAATGTGGAGCCATTTCGCTCGGTAAATGAGTACCAAGTTTCACAGTGTGTTTTCTTTTATACCAATCCTCCCAACAATATGCTGTCATGCACGGTAAGCATCCGGGATTGCAGGACCTTCAATTACCGGTTAGCGGCAACTTCCGGAATGCTTGCCAAAACTGACCTAGGGCTACCATCGCTGCCGCGGCTGCCAGCATGACCATCACCACCATGACGACAGCCACCATCAAAAAACTGAAATCATTTGACCTTTTGAAGCTTTAGGAATTTCTTTTTTTTCTTTTAGCTGTCACAAGTATAGTAATAGTAATAACAATAATGATGATAATAATAATTATACTACTACTACTACTACTACTAATAATAATAATAATAATAATAAAGTTCAAAATAAAACATTGGCTTTTGAATACAGTAAAAGTTAAAAACGATGCTATTTCACTGGTATAGCACAATATTTTGTTTGGAATAAGCACACTGCGCCGCACGTCCAACCACTTCCGTAGTCACATTAATCCACGGCTGTAGTATATAGACGAAATACGTCGAATTGCTTCTCCGTGCTCCCTTCGACGTAAGTGCATACAGCAGTCGTCGTAACAAATGTTGGTAATCGTTGTATTGAAATAAGCTTACCTTCTAACGACTTTTTAATTTTTACAGGGGACAAAAGCAGATCAGTTGGACGTACAGAAAACATGTCGGAACTTGTCATCTTTGGGATACGTGATTTCAACGAAAAAGTATTAATCATTGGCTTTTAAAAGAAGGTAATTGATTTTTAACATTAGTATTGCTAATAAGATAAGCTAGTTATTTAGACCACATGAGTTGTACTCTAACTCGATTATGGCTCTAACTTCAACTTCACTGAATGTTGTAACATAATTGTTTTAGAATGTAAGTTATGTAACTTTTCTATTAGTAATACTAATAATCATTTAAATTAAATATCTTTAAAAAAAAGTATATCAGTTACTTTCTCAGAGAAAGGTGCGTAAGATAGTCTTGATTACATGATTTTGGGTACCCATGATTCCGTAATAAAGTAAGGGAATAAATTTTGAAGGCCAATTGCTATCATGACTAAAAATGAAAAGCAAATCCTATGGAACCATTTTTGGAGTTTATGTGCATATCGCAAATATTTTGCAACTCCGAAACATGGATTGAGACACCCTATCAAGGATCCCACGATTGGATAGCAGTACAGGCATTGTAAAGCCAAAGCCCCAAATCTTGCTTTAAGAAACTATTTATCATATAGGATGCTGTTCAGGTGTTCGCAAAAGCAACAGTCGAGACAACTTCATGTTCAATGCATGCATTATTCAGGGAGCCTGCTGTTAACAGTGTATACATAGCGGTTTTTAAGCTACTTTCTTAAACTATTACCTCCGATTCGATTGTTATTCTTTCTGATAATCTAAACCATATGGCAATAAGCACTGGTTTTCATTTCTCTTTCATATTCATTGTTTTATATGCAGCGAAGTTACCATTTATTGCAGAAATGAAGCATTTGCGGATTTTTGTGAATTAATTCATTTCATGGTTTCCTTAGCTTCCGTTCGTACAGTCTTAGTACCCGACATAATGATTACATCACCCAAAATATAAACAAAGAAGAAAAAGGAACAGACAAAATCTATAATTTTTTTATTTTTTATGATGTGAAATGGAGTATCTTAGTTTTACACGTTATTCCGAAACACACCCATTGAATTGTAGTCTTAGAACACAATTCCTTATTTAAATAAACTAATTAGTGAATAAAAATGGTTTTAAGTTTATCGCCAAGCTTTGCGGAAAGCAAAATCACTACTCAAAAGCTGAATAAGGAGCTCTTATAAGTCCGGAAAAGGGCACATCTTGCGGAAGCGACATTGTGGTTCATAAACAAGAAGGAGAGAGAAGTTAATGATGTGCTTATCTGAAAACCTATTTCACCTTCTTTGTTTACCTCAGTGTATGTGCGTGTGTCTTTTATGTGGAGAGCAACGTAAAAGGACTTTAAAGGGGGCAAGTGGACACTCTAGCACGCGTTTTAAAGAGGAACATGCATTGTTTTATTGTTCACCTCTCTGAAGTTCTCTGCATTTCTCAAGTGAGCTATAACTACAGTTAAGATACGGAAAGTACCCGTCCAGGTACTTTAAGTGTAAATACATATTTCTAGAATAACTTTGAGGCACATTTAGTTAAAACAATTCTACACAGAGTGATTTATAACTGCTTTTGAAATTCTCTATATGCCGGAGAGTGATTACGTTATGTGCCTGCAAAAATCGCAATGAACTTTATCACATGATAGTCCCATGATTTTCGCATGGACCACAATTTTGAAATATTTGTAGGCTGAAACTTCTTTATGTTTACCCTATTTTAAATTTTATGTGAATAGTATATACAAGCAACGCTTTCTTTCAAATAAACCTGAGTAATAAGTACTTAGAGTTTTTGAGGATTTGTCTTTAAGCATCTAAAATGCTAGAAAACAATTATGATTTATAAGAGATGAATATTTGGTTCATACATGTGTCAGTTATTTCACTCGCTCTGCTGGTAGGCTGAGGTTCAGCCTGAGTGCATTTTACTGTGTGCCCACTCTGAATAGGTTTTTACCACAGAAAGTTTTATAAAAGGATAGCAAAACTACGAATGGCGTTTTATTTTTAGGTTAATGGTGTGACAAAAAGGGAGAAAGTATGTTGCTCCTCGACAGCTGTCTGTTAGGATGCAGCGGCCCTTCTGCACTCTGGTGGGAGTGGTTTAGCAATCCTCAGCTTTCATTGCCTGTGGGTGTGTAATTTTCTGAAAAATTGGCTGTTAGCTGAATTGGAATGCAGGTCAGCTGTAGCTGCTGTCAGTTACAGTTATTTATTTTCTGCGACATACACTTATAGTGCGGCCCAAATCTCTTGACGTTTCGTGACAACCAATACGGAGTGACCGCGCGGTTGCCGAACTTCGCTTCGGTTCGCGTTTGTAATAAATGCCTTTCTAAAGTTCACTTAAAAACTACAAGAAAACAAGAAGAGATCCAATAATCTAAATATAATACACAAATAAAGAAATAAAAACCATACCTTTCTATGCATCCTTTGTTATTCAAGTGGCACAGTTAACGGATTATCCTTGTTCGCTTCCTTACACACACGTGAAATAGCTAGTGTACTAATGAGCACGCCGCAGCCGCAAGTTCTTGACATTTAGTGTAGTAAAGGTTTTTGCGGTTTTCTTCGTTGGTTTACTTTTTAAAGAAATTATACACATTGAAGACAACGACCCTAACCCTACTGCTATATCTGCCGGTATTATGGCTTACGAAGCGATATTTTCATGATCGAGTTAACTTTTATAAACGCTAGGACAAAGCCCTTCATTGTAAGAACTGAGTACACCGCAGCTGAATTCACGACTGGGTCGTTTAACCTTCCATTAAGCGCGCTGTAAAACGTACACCAGTAGTAATTTTGCTTCGTCAATGTTTCAACAATGTTCTAAGCTTGAGCTATTGCGTCAGTGGTGCAATGGATTTCATTCTCAATATATCCTCTTGGAAAAATGGATTCCATTCTTGATAAAAGTTGGTGCTGTTTGCTTAAGTTCTCAGTTGGCTTATACTTTATATGACTTTTGTTGTTGTTGTGCATTACAAGTAACGAAGTGTCGAATGTTGTAAAAAGCACAACACGCTCTTCTCATGTAACGGATACGTGCTTGGATTTAGGACTCGGTATTATAACACATTCGTTTTCCAATGGATTATTCTGTGAAACAAAACATACATAACGTTGTTTATTAAAAAACAACATCGTGTATGGTTTTGTAGATCTGCGCCAGAGAGCTTTGTAAGTATTTTCATGACGATTTTGTAGCTATATTAGAAAACCTCTTGGGATAAGTATTTCTAAATGTATTTAGGACATAGAGAATTGCACATTATTGAATGAAATTATGTCTAGGGCATAACAATATACAAAATAACTACGACAGCAATGGATTTATTACTATTACAAGTACAACTATAACTAAAAATCTCCGTTTAAACATCACGAAAATAAACTATAAATTGATGGCGAAGAATTGGGTGTAAAACTATGATTTTTTCTGTATTTGTTCAGAAAAACGTCGCCTTTTGTCCTAGCTACTAGCTGCTTTTCTGAAATTTGAAATACGCATGCGCGCACATGATGTTCCAATTAGAGGCTTATCAACAGCAAGGTGTACTATCCGTAGGAGGCAACACCGCACTGCTGCTGTTTGCTAGTGCCGTATTAGTGGACACGCCCCAAACGTCAGGAGATATGGACCGCATAATAGTATCGGAAAAAGCACTTAATTCTTTGAGATGGAATTTTTATAACTTATCACTAGGTTACAAATGAAACCTTTTTTCTGCGGTACGATTAAAAATAGGCTATTTTACTAACTTCGGGGGACAGTATTAAAAAATGCATATCGTTTTTCGTAGCACATATCTTTTGGCAATACCACAATGTTCAATGAAAATATAATTGTAAAATTCGAACAAAATATTACACACTCATATACAACTTTGAAAGAAAATAAAGCATAACAACATGAAAGCACACCTGAATTTGAGAATGTGTGTTAGTTTACTTATATACCCCTGTTTCTTTTACAATGGAACTTCAGTGTATGTGATGTTCTCGAGTGTTGTCTGGTAG
This sequence comes from Deroplatys truncata, assembly GCA_030765065.1. Lineage (NCBI taxonomy): Eukaryota > Metazoa > Arthropoda > Insecta > Mantodea > Mantidae > Deroplatys > Deroplatys truncata. The sequence continues at coordinate 274,077,110 of CM060981.1, forward strand.
GTTCGTCGCGTGCAATACACCAGCAGTAATCATCCATAATATGTACGTTCCAACGTTCCTGATAACTCCTTTTAAGGCTTTCAGGTTCTGGTGAAACCTTTCAGCTTGTTCTTCACTGACAGCTCTTAAATTTGACGGGAAGAAATCAAGTTGTGAGTTGATGAAATGAAGCTTCAAACTCACATTACAGCGAGCAGTCTGAAACTTTCCAACGCATTTCTTAATTTTTTTTAGTATTGAGGGTCATTCACATTACCCACAAATGTCTTAACAACCTCTCTAATTCATTCCACGCATCCTTTTCAAATTCATTCATAGAGCTGATAAAATTATAATATTTCATCAATTTCCCTATCTATGATCCATCAAATATTACCCATATCTGATTTTAGCCTGCAGCAATGATGGAAACTTTGTACGTATATACTGAAAGCAAGGAAAACCTTTGTTAAGTGCTTTTACAAATTATTTCATCATGTCAAAAGATAGAGCTTCTCCTTTAATGGAACAACTTATGTATATATTTTCATGATCATTCTATACTTCAAGTTTTATGCGTAATGGAGGGAGTAGAATTTTTGGACAACCAACAAGAGACACGTTAGTAACATTTTTTTATCCAGGTTCCAGTTACTGCCTCTCAGGCCATTGGTCAGTTTCCCAAAGTTTGTCCCTCGTCCTGCTACCCCACATACAAAGAAAACAAGCGAACTTTGCCTATCCTCCCTGTTGTCCTAGTAAGAGACCAATGACCTTCGAGTCACATATTTGCCACTCATGGTCGCGGTACTTAATTTTCTCAAGAACACGCTTCACAGTTACATAACACTTTTAGGTTCATAGAATGTGCAAGCGGCATTGAAGCTAACTTGTTACCATTATGAAATTACACTGCCATAAGACTTTCATTGGAAGAATCAATAAAAAGAGGCATTACTTGGCTCATATGCTTCCCTGCCCAACTGTTGAATAAGATTACACATATCAAAACAAAACACAAGTTGATCTTCTTCTACGTAGTAGTTGTGGAACTGTATTTTGCGATTCCCATACCACGAATATGTAAGACCAGTTGATAAAAAATTCTTCTCTTGTAGCCTTGAGCCCATAAATTCACTTTTTTGTATTGTGAGGCCTAAATCCCTCATTAAATAATTTAACTCAAATTGATTAAACTGTTATGGTGAATTGTCAAACTCTTCTGGATCAGAAACAAACTCATTGTCGAAAGTCACGGAGCTGCTTTCAGATTCACTAAAATTGGGATCTGCTGCTGGTGCAGGTATAGTAGTTCGGGTTCATGAGGATTAGGCCGTGTAGCTGAGTTCAGATTAAATATTTAATTCCTGCCCTTTTTTGGGCAAATTTGAACATGCAAAAGTAACAATCGCCATGGTGTTTCTGTTGCTCTCCTCATATCATTAGTTTGGCAAACGACGTTGCCTTCCGTTTTCTTGCATACAAATAAGTAATCCATAAACACAACAGCTAAATGCAATATCGGCCGCAAAAGATTTATTCTGATCACTAACGTTCTGTTTGAAATAAGAGTAATATCGTTTCTTTGTTTTGTGAGTCTATTTTACGTACCTTCCCGTCAAACCCATAACATCCACAAATGTAAACAAACATCTGAGGACTTTGCAGACACTGTCTCCAGCGTAATCCTGATGTAGAAGTCATACTCTAACCTTTATTTTAGCTTTACACACATGGAAGATGAGCGTGCGTATAAACAAAGGTTTTCCGCTGAACTGTAGTTGAGATCTATGATAGCTGTAAATGTAAACTTAAATACCTCCCAAGAAGACAGACCTGGCCCATAGAACAAAACTGATAAGTACTGGGAATGTAAACATAAAAAAACATCTGGTGATAAGGGAGGAGGATGTGAGTCCATTAGGAAGAAAATCATCAACAGATTTAGAATAAAGTAATGAAACGTAGCTGTAAGATGTATAAGCTGAATGAATTTAGCAGCTTAGACAAATATACACATATCATAAAAACTGGATGTCATAGACAAAAACGGACTTCGTTTTAAAATTAAGGCAGCGATTTCCGTTAAAACATATTTTCCTTTATACCGCGGAATCAATGTTATTCAGACCAGCTTAAGCATATTTCCGAGCGTGTTCATTTTTTATATACCTTCATACAATATATAAAGAGTGTTTGCAAGCAGGTGACAGATCTGCCTCATTGCATTTGATTCAAAGTTAGTCGTTGAATACAATGCATTTGCTAAATAACGCGTCTTACTGGCCTTTGTCATTGTGGTCAAATTCTACATACTTTCATTCGTATCATGAAAGTGATAGAAATATCATCTGTCGCACGAATTTCTTAATGTTTAAATCTCGTTTATTACGCCTGATTTCCTTTCGAATTTGTGTATTTTAAGCTTCCGCTGGCCGTCTGGCGCGCTGCTTGGTCTCGATCTTTTCATGCGACGCAGCGTGATAGTCTTTCAGCGAATAGTGAATTTTTGAGAGAGTTGTTAGTCTTCCAGCCGATATTTGGTGCTTACTTTGGATAAGCTCGATTGTGTGCCTCATTCATATAATGTAGCTGCGGCGCAATTTATTCGGTTCTGATCACTGGCGTTTGTTGTGAGCGTTTCTTTAAAACCTTTACGATTACTGTTCAATCGAAGTGCGTTTTATGAAGAATCCTAGTTCATTTTAATTTTATGAAATTGGGCATTTAAGGGGGCTATTGCATTGTGCTAACTCTTGCACGCGAAAAAGGGTGTGAGTTAAAGGTTGGTTTACCTGTTGTTAAAGCTAAAGAGGCTCTTTACCCTTGTTTCTCCTATTCCTCACTTTCTTCAAATATATGTGATCAGTGAAAACTAAATGTGCAAATATAAAACCACAGTACACAGCAAACATCAGTCAGCTGATACATTTTGGGTAAGATTTCTGTTATTAATTTTGTTGTAATGATCTTGTTGATACACACACACACACACATATATATATATACGGTATTTTAAACGTTTGTGTTTTGTTGGGATTTCGGCTCATTTATTGCTTTACAATACGTAAAAACGGCCTGGGTTTTGTCACTTCTACGTAATTACTAGCTCAGCTAGTAGGTAATCATAGCACATTATGTTTATTTGTACACTTCAATACTGTCTCACTGTATTTTCTTAAGGCAATTGTAACCGTTCGACAGCATTAGGGAAAATAAGTAACAAATAGTTGTATGGTTTACAACGATAACCGAAATATATGTTAAAATCCTTCCACCCCTTCTAAATCTGGAAATATATACTTAGTGTTAAAATAAATACCAATATGCAACAGATAAATGGGGCTTCTAGATATAAAATAATTGCCACACCCTAATCATTTAGGTGCGGAGCCCACGATATAGAATCATTGACAACGCCCCAATAAAAAACTATCCAGAATCCATATGGGGTTTTTAGATATGAACGCGGTATCTTTTTCTAGCGAATTTGTGTGTAGTGTAAAAAAATGATGTTGAAGTTGCAGAGAAACTCCGTGCCCTCGGCAGGCATTGATTTGTGGCCCTAGATGTTAGAATTTTACTTTTAAACTATTGTTCGTAGAATTGTGCAAAAATTACAAAATACACCTAATTAAATGGAGGAAGTTAGAATAGATCCCCTCAAGACTGTGCTGCTGTGTGGATCGGTTCGAGCCCGAGATGAATAAAAAGCTGTAACTTTGAAAGTATTGATCATAGCATTGTGAAAAGTATTTTTTATAGCATTGTGAAAACAATCTAAAAAATTGCATCTATATAAAAGTAGGAAACTAGAATGCGCCTCTCGAGATTGTGATGCTGTGTATGTATAGCCCATACACTGTAAAGACAGAAACACACGCAGAGCCTTCAAACCAATACAATGACACCTCTGCCGCATTCAAGAGTGCTGCAGGCGTTGGCAGTTGTCCATCAACTCGGAGAAAAGCCACGTCATCCTTCTAACGAAGCGCTGCTTCCCCGGCAATTTACCCACATTCTCATATCCCAGACGTAGGATTGAGTGGACCATTACAATTTCATAATTAGTTTTTTTTAAGGTGGATAAGGTCTTAACTGTTGGAGGCACACCAGGGATTTATCTCATCGGGTCATGAGAGCCACAGCCTCCTTGTTCCTCATGCTAGGATGCGGTATGTTCTGTTCGTCTGAGCCTACGCTTTTCCGAGGGTTTGTAATCCCTGTACTACTTAACGTCAGCGAGATCTGAGGCATGGCCGCAGACTCCAGTCTGCTGCGACTGCAGCGAATGCAGAACATGGCCTTCAGTCTATCTATTCTGTATGCTGCGCCTTCCACATGAGACTACTTCCGAAGCCTCATCTCTTGCATGTGTGGAAGATGAAATTAGGCAAAATTGTGTGACTCCTTAATACACAATCGGAGCGCCCTCGTTCGGTCTCTTTCGAACTATAACAGCAGAAAACGCCGTTTGAGTTGTCACGGGTTTTGCGCATGGTATGCGAGCAATTTCTGTAACACAGGAGCATTTCAACTCGGCAGCTAGAGCTAAGCCCTTTGCAGTCCTACAAGAGATGTTTGGATCTGCCAAAATTAAGTGCCCCCTAAATAACAACTTTTTAGGAATCTACCATACACCAGCAGTGCAAAAGGTTCGTTGTACCCTGACATGTAGTCATCGAGGAGCAAATATTGCAACCTCATTTCACTCCAGCCACCTTATTTACACCCGTCATTCTGCAACATCCCATCCCGTCAATAAGTGGTGAAGCGCTAACAATGGTGGGTGCACTTTCATACACTCCTTCGGGCTGCCATCTGCCTGCCAATTGTCTGTGTGTGTGTGTGTTGTACGCTGTGCATAATGTAGTCAATCATTCAGCCAGGGTTAGTTACCATGTCAGGATATCGCATTTTCTTTACTGTCGACTACACCTGTCACATCGGTTATTGTAACAAATACAACATCGCAACACAACATTAAAATGCCAGTTCATTCTTGATTGAACTTTATCATTAGCCAACCGGCGAGACATTGCAGCAGGCTATGCGTAAAATAACAGGATACCTGGTCAATCAGTTTTGTGAACCAGTCGTATGGAGCACTACACATAAAAAGGGTTAATATCACTTCATGTAATTATGAGCAGTAAATTTTAGTGTTTGGCCACGAACTATGACTACTTAATGATGAATTTCAAAGATCGCAGTTACTTAGTAGAAGCTAAACTCAAGCATATCAACAAAGTGTTACAGCACATAAATGTCTGCAGTACTCTAATGTTTTAAATGTAACAAATGTAAAATGAAAATTAAATGCATTGATTCAACATGGAATGCTAGTGTAAGGCCAACCTAGCCTAAGACAGGTGGTGTAGAAACGCTGAGTACTATTATGTTGTGGGCAGTACTGAAGAGTTTCACATATTGTTGTTGAAAATGCGATTTATACACGCCCTCTATAATGGTTGATATATTTTCATACAATGATATTGTAAATGTTTATTTAAATAGATTTACAAAAACAAATTAAGCGCGACTCTCCTACAGTTTCACGTTCCTGGTTCAGCCACCTTCGGGCTTTAGGAATTTTTTAATTAAGGTCAAAACGTAGTTGAAATGACATGTGTGGGAAGTGGAAGCTAATACCACAGTGAAGGTAGAGCATAAGAAGGAGAAGAACGCTGTTGTGGCAACAAATTGTGTGAATAGACAAGTTGTAGCAGAAACAGTTACATTACACATATCATTATACTCGTAAATACAAAGAGAATACGAGTAGTGTTAGCCAAATGTTTAAGAACTGGGAGGCATAAGATGAACTTTAAACATCATTCTTTCTCCATGTAAACTGAATATCGATAGGACTTTAAAGGAATAGCGAAACTGTTGAACAATTTGAACCAATAATAATGGATGTCTCGTAAATGGTTTATACCACAAAAAGGTTATTTTAATAAACTTTGTTTTAAAGAGATTACATTTTTGTGTGGTATGTTTTAGCCTATGGTTTAACGCTTAATAATACATAAGATTATACAAACTATTTCTGGGTGAAGAGGACTTCAAGGCTATTTCAAAAGAAACCTGTGATATACAATTGATTTGTCAAGTAAGTATCCTAAATTAATTCACATCAATCAATCATACTTATTTTACTCAAAATTGTGTCACTTTTGAGAAATTAAAGGTTTAAAAATAAATTACATGTAAAGGGTAGTTTGGGATCGGCAAATTTCCTTCAAAATCTTCATATCGCATCTTTGGAATATATTAAAAAATCTAAGTTTAATATGTATGCGACTTTTCGTTTTTGATTTATGCTGTTCAAAGTCACACACATATTACATGTAATTTTTTACAAACATGTGCTTTTATCCTGGGCTCCTCAAAACATCTCTTTCCGAAGAAGAGACGACACCAATTTTTTTATGAAATACAATGCCACCTCTACATATCAAGTACGTAGTATACTAAACAATACTGTTGTACATGATTGCATGTAACACACATAGAGGACAGTATTAAAAAGCGCAACAATTTACGAAATTTAATCGCGAAAATAATACGTAGGATTAATCATAAACTGTAACAGTAGGGAGTAAACCTTCCTTCAGCACAAAGTACTTTTGGGCCAGGTAGGTAGTGCTTTTGGGGGAGGTAGATAGTACTTTGAGGGGTGAGGGTAGTACTTGCATCCGGTATGACTCATCCGCCCAGAACCTTGTGTTCACATGATATTTAATTGGATTTAATGGGAATTTAATAGGATTTAATGGGTATTTATGTGGTATTTCTGGACTTTAGAGCAAAGATGACCTAAATGACTCATTCCTTCTAAGTCAAGATTAAGGTTCCCGGGCGTTAGACCAAAGACGACCTAAATGACACCTTGCTTCTAGGCCACATTAAGTGGAATGGGAAGTTTAAGTGGCATCCCTGTCCACGTGGTGGCTTTTAGAGCAAACACGACCTAAACGACGCCTTCCTTCTAGGCTAGATTTAAGGTTCCCGGGCTTTAGAGCAAATACGACCTAAATGATACCTTCATTCTAGGCCACATTCAGTGGAAAGGGAAGTTTTAGTGGCATCCCGTCCACGTGATTACTTTAGAGGATGAAACACTTAAATGACACCTTCCTTATAGGCCCGGTCCTCAACCAAGTACTGTACATGGGTGGGGGTAAGTAATCAAAACAATGCCAGCATTCCCAGACAGTTATGATTCACCGCATGTGAGAATTCACGAACCGAGAGAACCAGTGCTACAAAGCTTTCCAATGTTGAATAATAAATCTTTCAAATCTGTTGGAGTTGCAAACTTAAAAATTAATAGATCGCATCCGTGAAAGCCAATAGGTCAAGCCTCAAGCTCCGCCCTCAAGCCCTATGAATGCGCATGCGCAACCCTGCACTTCTGCAATTATCCCCACCATTATACCACTGCTATATAAGGTTCCAGACCTAGCACCCTGAAAGCATTACTTGAAGATGATTGTAGAAAGGGTTTCTCGTTCTGGACATTTTTAGCATGTCAGGAATGGAACATCTTTGGAGTGAGTGTGGGGAAGTGTAATGGATTCATACATTCAATTGTCTGTATAATGCCCTCATATCATGACCAGACGTCTTCGAGAGAAATATGCACAGAGAACTACCCAGTCTTCAGAAGAAGGTACCTGTAAGTAGATCATTTTTATTCGTTTCTCGGGAATACTATGCTATATCTAATTTTAGAAGGAAATAATGAATCTGAAACATTCAATCTTTCAGAGGGGATGCAGATAAGGAACAGCAAAGAGACATGCATGACTTTGATGTCCTTGTACCTAACCATGTGGCCCAACACCATTCTGAATTTTGTAATGATCATACGCATGCAACCCTATGCGAGAAGCCAATTGTTCATAATCAATTGAAGTCTACTTCCTGTGTGATGAAAACTGCGCTATATTATTACTCAGACAGAGAAACCTAAAGTAAGTAGCATTTAAAAAACTAATGTTCTTACTCTGCACGTTATTGTAGAATATCTAATATTTAAAAAATCAATATAATTGATCCAGAAATCGTCAGGCAACGCCTATCCCTAGAGAGGACACAGTTGAACTAGACCTCCCGAATGCACAGCAGCTTTTGATCACTTCAGATGGCCAAGAGAGGCCAAACAATTTTCAAGTAGATGACGATCTATTCCAGGTGACTCCTGAACATTCACCCAGGAAACGAGCAGAATTACAGAAGGCAATACAGTGCGTATTAGTTTCAAATCTATGAAAGAGCACTCATGCTTAAATAAAGTGTAACCGCTACTTAGTTGTCTTTATGGTATCTAACATGTGCAGTTCCTTTCTGGAGACTTGCAATTCTATTTTAAAAAATTATTTTTCTAATAGATGCAATATGTAACGTTTCAGGTCAGCTACTAAGAAGCCCATCATGAGGAAGAACAATAAAACCTTTGAAGATCTCCATAGGATGTTGACGCTATTGGAAGAGCGAATTACCCGCGCTAACACCCCGAAGAAGGATACAACCACCCGCACTCGTGCTTCAAGGCGGCTACATCTCAAGAAGCAGTAGTGTATAATAGGACTGCATTATGAAACCCCAGTGCGTCGCATAAAAGAAACAGACAATAATAATTTCGTGTATATGTTAAAATATGACTGGCAGATAATTAAAAAAATCTCACAGAATTCGAAACTTAACTGAAACTGAAGAAGTATCCGAACAGAGAGTACAGTGTACATGTTGTATTCTCCTACAGTGTCATAGTGTTTATGGAAAGTGGAAAAATGGCACTTTTGAATACTCCTTTAAATTACAGTGAAATTCAGTTAAATTATGATGTACTATCACTATTAAAAAGACTCGTATCCTATATAGACAAGCATCTACGAAACCTGTGTATTGTAAATCAAGTGACTTATGTAGGGACAAGGAGCAGGATGAAAAAGGCCCTGGAAATGTATGATAAGAAAATCAAAAAGTGAACATCTCCTTTATAACCTGTTTTTATTCAGGAAAAAATTTCTTACACTTCCTTATATCAACCATGAAATAACTACATTTTAAATTAAAGACTGCATCACATGAGTCAGGGTCTTGTGTGTAAATACTTTGTCATTAATTATCAAGCAATACAAAGGTGTCTGTGCAGGAATATTTGCACTAGTTTGAATTTCCAGTCTAATATTGAAAGCTCCATTTACAATCTCCTCAGTCTGATGTGACTAGTCAATGGCAAATATCGGTGCAGGTTTAAGAAAATATTTTCTCTTCAATAAGGGGTATTTCTCTTTCGAATATTAGCAGCTTTGGAACTTTGAACACATTCCATATAATGAGGCAAATCTAGAGCTTCCTAAGTCCAAGTTCATGTCACTGTAGGTATAACATTCACTATTGAGGTAAAGTCTCAAATTGGTTATGTTGCAATGATCAAACTAGGAACATCCTTAGTTGCATTATTCACTCTCGAAGTCTGCGCTCTCAAAATAACAAATCTTGGTTTTTCATGTCTCAATGTTGTTGCAACGTTCCGTGTAAACGATCTAGTATGAAGTTCTGCAGGCTGAGTATGCCGATCCGTACTTTGAAAGGCTATATGTAATCGGCTGTCTGACTTCACAACTTAAGAAGCTCCACCTTTTCACCACCAGAAAGGTGTATTATAGGCATCCGCCACGCGATACGTGTAAGTTTAACAGTAGCATTTTCTTCTCCTTCGGGTGCCAGAATACAGTTCTTAGAGTCTTTGGATTGAATGAGGACCAGCTCAAACTTGCTGTTGCACATGAGGTCCTTGTGATCATCTGGAAATCCCAGAAGCATTGACAGCGGTACTATAGCGTTGAATACTCCGCTTACTGAATGCACAATATCCACATCTTCTCCAGGGTAGCACCACCCAGCATTGGGTGGATTCCATAGGGTTGAGTGCAGAATAGTTGCGCATAGTTGATGTGATCCCTGGAATTCTTGTTCAATATATAGTCGATCCATTCATGTCCAATCGAATCTCTTCAAACATAAATTCAATAGCATTATTGGTGACCCATGCTGTAGGAGTTGTTCCATTAGGTTTAGTATCAGATCCCTCAATGTAGAGATAACTCCGGTTAGGTAGAGTGTACAAATCTTCAGTTTGACAAGGGATTCTAATCTTCATCATTCGCGTCCAGAGGCGATGGATTATACGGCAGAAACGCATTCTCCTCTTCTTTAGCAATCTTGTCCTTGAATGTAGGTGTTTCCGTCACATTGAAGATGTCCATTACAGAATTCTGAAGCCCAAATCTTCAAGGGACCTCCTATTGCAACATGTTAACACTCTGAGTGTCGCAGGTAGAGTATGATGAATACGACGATGCGCGGGCTTATGATATACTTTTAGGCATTTTCTTCTGCTAAAATCTATTCCAATTTCAACGCATATGAAGTCTTATGCCTATATTCTCGTTTCTAAAGTTGATGAGGAGACCGTTCTAGTGGACTACTCGAAGAGCGATTTGCTCCATAAAGTTAGTGTCTATGATAGGCAGGTAAATGGGATTAGAAGGTTCTTGCGAATTGTGGTATCCAGGCGAAACAGAAGGGAAAAACTTATAGATCGAGTGTCCGCTTTTACCGTCGTTGAAAGAGCCTGCTGCAATACTGCACTCGATTCGTATTATGCTCACCTTAAATATGTTCAGTCACTTAATTACCAGGGATGACTTTGCTTTCACTGAAGCACAAAAGGGTTCCAGTAGAACACTTCCTGGAAAAATCCATAGGAAAAGGACATTTAATTTCAGGCTTTAATGTATTATTATTAGGTGAATAAAATCGACATCCTCATCCAATTGAAGTTTATCTTTGATGTATGCATTAATATCAGTAAACACATAAGCTCCATGAGGTATATATATGATCTTAAGGTCGTGATTGCAAATGTAATAAAACTGATTAGTGCTATGATCCAATTTGATAATAGAATAGAAGGTTTCAAAATTCAAAAGAGCTATATCATAATATCCTTTAGTATCGATCCTCAGAAGAGGATTCAGGTGCGTTGTAAGAACAGATTCGTTACCACTAACAGAAATAGTGTAACTCATTGTAATAGAATTTGCAAGCACAAGTGTCCACAGATGACTGAGCTAAAACTCTGAAACCTCTTGGTATTATACATTAACCAAACACCACTGAGATACATTTCTATCTCTTTAGGAGGCTTTAGGTCCCCAAAGCTATCGAAATAAAATGCAATGTTTCCCTCCTTCCATCTAATGGGTACCTTCGTTCTCTGAAGAATCAACATTGACGATAATCCTCTCATGGTGATGAGGCTTTTTAGGAAGCTCATCGATCATATATAAACCGCTAAAATGCGGAATGTTTAAACATCCAGCATACATGGCGAGATCAGTGTTACTCAAGGCTTTTTCTGGGACAAGTATAGCCCTCTTTCAAAGTTTTTTGAATTGCCGTTGTTGCTGTTGCATCTCTTATTTTTGGCATTCCTCGTCTTATTTTTCACTTGAAGACATTTTCCTTATTCTTCCATCTCTCTGTTATGCCTTGCCATTTCTGCAAGCTGTCTATTTGCAGCCATTCTCTTATTTACTGCTGTGGCAATTTGATCTGCGCCTCCAGCTGCAGTACCTACGGCTGCAATAATGGGTATGAGAGGTAGAAATCCACCATATTTATTCTTCCTGGAGCCACCACCTACGAACCCCTAGCCCTTCATAATGGCTGTAACTAGCCTGGTAGCCAACTTTTCTCCTAAAGTAGCGTCCGATTCCTGTGCTCTTTTCCACGCCTTCTGGCTAAGGTCTTATCGGCTATATTTCTCGAAGCAGAGTCCCTGTGCTTAGCGTAGGCAACGTCGTGGTGCCTCGTCTAAAGGGTTAATTACGGTGTCTCCTCTCTGTAGGGATTTTCCAACTTCGTACCCCGACTGCAATATCTGTAGCCAGGTAAATGTGCTTCAAACGGTAGCCAATTAAAGAGAGAGAGTTAATTATCTCAGAGCCTCCTGAGATCTTCATCCTCTTAGATCCCATCATAGACTATTCGATTTTAAGATAGAATTCGGCTTATATACTCTCAAGCTACAAATTGAAATCCATGCGCACGTGATAAATATACAATAAGCATGCTTTTTTACATTTAGTTATTAAGATAGAACTCGTGAAGCAAGATTGCCCTCTGCCCATTGAGGTACTGGCCTTTGATAGTGATTTTAGATGCAATCGCCATGGAAAGCTATTTCCCTCTTATGTCAGAGCTCTTATTCTAGGCAGCTCAAGTGCCGCAAAAACTAATGTATTACTGAATATGCTGCTTCATGTGAATGTTTTACGTATTGAAAAGTTCTACATGTATTCAAACTCCCTTTACCAGACAAAGTATCAAGCTACTCGAAAACATTGAAGAGATAGAAGTGAACACATATGAAGTTGGAGAAGGTGTGTTACATACCTCTGAAGTTAAAGAAAACTCCATATTCATATTTGATGACGTCATCACTGAAAAGCAGGAGAAGATCGCCTCATTTTACAGTATGGGCGCTATATATTTAGCACAGTCCTATGCAAAAGTACCGAAACATCTAATCAGAGATAACAAGAACATGATGGTTCTCTTCAAACAAGATAAATTAAATTTGAAACATATATATGAAGATCATGTAAACACTGACTTGTCATATAGTGAATTTAAAGCTCTGTGAAGGGGTGTTTGGGAAAGTGCTTCGGAAGGTTTAGCCTTTGTAGCGATAGTTCCTGAATTCGATATGAATGAGGGTTAATATAGTAATGGTTTCTATGTATATATTAGAGTAGAAAAGAAATAAAAGGATCATTCATAGATCCAAATGAGTGTTGACAGTTTCGGCTCGCAGAGATCTGCTCCAGTTAAAAGAGCACTTCATCAACTCATCATAAACCGAGATGGAAAAGGAAACTATCAATCCAGGAACAAGATACTATGCATTGTTCATGACTCCGAGGAAGACAATGACGCAAGCACTAAACCTTATGTTGATATGCTTACGACTTCTACCGAAAATTGAATATAGGTATTCACCGAATAAGTGCCATGTCAGCGCATGGGGAACTGGAAACTATGATTAGGAATCATATTGAGAAATCGCTAGATGGATAATATGAAGCTCTAATGAAATACCTGGACAAACATGCACTTAAACGAGATGCTGGAAACAACCTTATTCTAGATACAATAAGAATGAAGGGTTTAGGCCAGCAGTGGAAGGAGCATCAACCTGATAAGGGGCAAGACTACATCTATTGGAACGACCCTAATGACCTGCTGAATCGTCTGAGACTTCTCATTGCCTTCAGATACGCCGGAAATAATTATCATACACAAGAAATTGAAAAAATTGTTCGAATTGAAAAAAGCTAGGATTATAGCATGATGGTGAAGCAAGATATAGCAGGAAAGCTCTATGCTCCTGCCCGAAGAAACTTCATCCGTCCAAAGTTCGTTTGCAAAGGTCTGCATGATCTGGTGCAAATCAACTTGGTTGAGATGATCCCCCATTGAAATCTCAACAAGAATTTCAAATATATCCGGATTGCAGTGAACTTCTACTCTAAAATGGCCTATGCAAGGCTATTAAAAGACAAGTCAGGACTACATGTTGCAAAGGCCGAGGAGGATATACTAAAAGATATGGAAACGCCACCCATGAATATACAGAGTGATAATGGAAAAGAATTTTATACCAAGCACTTCAAAAACCTAATAGCAAAGTATAATACTACACTATATAATGTGAAGGCTGCAGCTGTTGTGCACCTAATAAGAATCTTAAAGTATATGGTGTATTGGGAGTTTCTAGCTCAAGGATCATACAAGTGGGTAGATATTCTACCTAGAATCTTTACAGAATACAACGGTACTTACCACTCAACCATGAAAATGAAGCCCAGTGAAGTGAGGAACAATGCGCTTCTTCTGACTGTTTACAAATATAACCAGCCCAAAAGAGAGAAGAGGAATGCAAGGAGGTTTAATGTCGTTGATTATTTGAGGATATCTAAGAATAAAGGACATTTCGAAAAGGTCTTTGAAATAAACTGGAGTGTTGGAATCTTCAAAGTTGCTCATGTTAAACCAGCCAATCCCATCACCTACATCATAAAGCATACGGATGGAGGGGAGATAAAAGGAGCATTTTATGGACATGAACGACATTCTACACTATTTCTTAACACTTATTTAATGGAGAAGATTTTGCGTAGGCAAGGAGAGAGGTTTCTTGTTAATGGTATGGATTCAATGGATGGATGGAAAGGATTTATGTTAAGTAATACTGAAATTAAACAGTCTTAAATGGCAGTACCATATGTTATATTTAGAGTAATTTGTTTCTTTTTTCCTTGAAACATTGAGATGTACTATGTCCTATTTACATTGAATTATATATAATAGGAAAATAATTAAATACAGTATATACAATTAATGAATTGGACAATAAATAGTATATATACAATATAATACATGAGATAGGGATGAGACATTCATGTAAATCGGAATGGATTACGAGGCCCTTAGCAAATAATGGCCCCACGCGAGAGTTGCATGATAGCCATCAATCATCTTGCGCTTCGTGTCTCCTCCATGCAAGTAATTTTGTTAATTTCTACAGTGCAGACTTTATGTTTTGTACTTTTGAAACAAATTTGTTTAACCAATTTTCTTTATTTAAATCTTTTGGATACTGAAACGTTTCTCAAAGGTGATTGTTCGCATTCCAACTTTGGTAACCCCCTTCGCCTTCATAATGGTGCTATTGTTATATTTATAGCTGTAGAGTTTTGCCGTAAGTCCAACGTACTCAGTCATCACCATGCCACCCAACTCATCTTTAAACAACCCAATCACTTTCTTGTTGGCCTGCTTTATACCATATACATTACTTTGGTTTAATTTGAAGTGTCGAAATGTTGGGGATTGGTTTTTATGAATATGCAAATGTCTGAAGAGGTTTAGAAATTGAAAGAATCTGTATCCATACAACTCAGGACCAGGTCACTCAGTTGGGGTTTCATTACTTTATAAAAGTCATACATAATATTTTTGATAGATCGAGAATTGCATGGCCAATATAGGTTAATGAGAATCTCCTCTCGAGCCAAGTCTATGACGACTAAGTTTTCATAAAAAATGTGACTGCATACATATGTTGGACAAACCGTCAATTTCTGTGCTTGTTCCCAGGTAGGCATAATACGGAAATCTGTTTATTTACGAACATTTTCAATGAACTTGCCGTACACAGCGCTGTTCATTTTCTTCCAGAGGTTTTGACTAAACTTAGAAGTTTCCCTGGCTCACTTCACGGCGTTAAGATCAATATAGACCTTAAGCCATTCAGCTTGATCATACTATGCTACCCGGTGAATATGTCTCAATAATAGTCCCAGATCTAGGCACAGCCGCAAGATTGTATAATGCAAGGCATATTTGCTTTTGTTCTCAAGACTTACAATCAGTTTCTTGTATTGGCTGCCGGTTTGTATCTCGTTCCGATGACAGAGAGGTAGATCATTATATGCATCATGTAGATGGTCAGGAGACTTCAAATCCACTTCTAGGACATATCCTGTCTTGGAGTCCTCAGAGATAGCAGCGAAGTCGATGGTGACTATTTCGTCCCTTTCAAGCCATCTGGGGCTCCCTTTCGGTATTGGGGACGTCTTGTTCTTGCCATACAAGTGGTTAATGTCCGTAGGATAGAAAGTGTCGAGATTCATCAGAATTGTAATCTGCAAGGTATTCGTGGTTGGCTTTGGAGTACCGCTTTGATGCCGTGCAAAGCCCGCCGCGAATACCTTCCTCGAAATATTCGATCATGGTAGGATCGCTTATTAGCTGAAACCTTGCTTTGTTTGTCTTACGCATGGCGTCGAAGGCTAGTGATGTTAGAGTGTAGTACCATGCTGGTCCAGGTTATACATCCCCAACGACAAGCCTCTGAATTTCTCGAATCGTCTGCTAAAAGCAGACTATCGGTCCATAGGTAAATGTCACTATATTCCCGAGATTCGTTATGTTAAATGTGCTCCATACTTTAAGTGCGTGAGCATACTCCTCTTATGTGAAACAGTAGAAAAGCTCTATCGGCGGTAGCACCTCTTCTTGGAGCTTCTCGATGGTATCCAGGTATGAATAGGGGAATATGCCCTTGCACTTCATTAGTTCCAGATGTTCTGGATTAAAATACTCGGTATTAGAAACCTTAAAGTCCTCAGCACTCAGCATGTCTGCCATCGAGAAACTTGTAGCTGTCGAGGAACCTGAAAATAATGCCGTTGAACCATTTGGTAAATGTCAGATAGCGTTCAGATGACTGTGGTATACATGACATAGCACCATTATCATAAGCCATGCATTTGGATGGTGTTGCTACAGCGGTGGAGGTTTGCGCTAAGTTAAAATCTGCTGTGAGCTCCCTCTAACTCATTGTGATGGAGGACTGGCTGCTGCACTTTCCTTCGATGGAGCGTTCTTCAGTACCGCGCTCCTCTTCCGCTTCCTGAGTTCTCTTAATCCCTTTTCTCAAAGCCTCATTTGGCTGAGGCTCTGACTCAGGGTGTAGAGGTTCAGGACCTGCAACAATAGAAGCATCACGTTATTAGCGTCTGTGACAAATCAAACATGCAATAAAGTGGTGTAGCAGAAGACTTGGGAATGACACGTATCAATATTAATGTTAAAACGGAGGAAGCGACTTACCTTGACATGACTGAAGCAACTCCATAAGCGTGGTCTTGTACTCGCATGGGTACATCCTCCCGGTCGTCAGTTTGGGCTTTGCTTGAATGCTCAATACCATCTATGAAACCTGGCGGAGGTGGAATGATGAAGTCCATCAAATTATCTACATCAAGCCATGCTGCTGCCTTTCATCTAGCAATGTCGATAGTTGTGGTGGTGACGGTAGTGTGCTGGGCCCGGGAACGCCCTGTGCCGGGACAGGTGAGCGGCGGACAGGTCTTGCCAGACTCAATTTGCTTGTGAGCGACTTCTTCATAGGCATTTTGTCTGAAAAATAATGATTTAAGCAGGGAAACTTGATGAATGAAGAAAAGGATAATGTTTCTATATACTACACTTAATTTTATAGCATATTACCGGTTTTCAACTTTTCAGTTTTTTGACATTATTAGTTAAGTTTTAAGTATGTTAAGCTTTTTGTATGGTGTAAGGGTATTTTTATATATTATGCGAGCTGTTTTCTAGCACATTACAGAGTTTCAACAAAAACTACGAGTTAAGTCAATTTTTGTTAATTAGCATGTTAATGAACTATTTTCAATCATTAATTGCTTTAATAATTATTACTTTAACTAATAGAAGACAAGGCTTAAGATTGCTGTGAGTTAAAACAAAAGTGCATTTGAGAGAAATCCATATACCACATTTCTACTATTGGTTGTGTTTATACTCTCATTTTCATACTGGTTTTGCATTTTTTGCTGAAACGTAACTTTCGGCTGTTTTATATTTGTACGATATTTAAAATGATTTAACCGCATATATTCATTTTAAATAGTGCTTTAAAGTTCTGAAAACTGAATATTTACGCCAGAGCTTGTTCAGAGAGAATGCATTATGTGTTAGCTTGCTTAAGCTCGGTTTTATGTTACAGTATTTTATATTTTCTGTCTTTAAAGCTTTTGTGTAATTTTAGGTGTTGATTGGTGTTATATACGTTTAAATAATACATCCAGACACTGACCCTGCTACATTATTGCAAGACAAACCTTACTAACTTAGGTGATTACACGATTTTTTTTAAAAATGCGATTTTGATCTTCACTATCTTCACTCGACTGTTTAAGAATAAATCGCACGAATTTCCTGTATTAAATCTATTGTATGCACTTACCTTACGAATTGAGTTCTAAATGAGTGAGATAGTTGAAGATCTTTTCACTATACACGCTACCACTATCACTGTAGTTGAGTTATTCCTTTAAGAATGAAGTTGAGCTATCATGCTTACTTCTTATATAGGCTTTGAAGTTCTTTCTCCCTCTCCCAGAAAGAATGCGCAGAAGAATCCACTCCGTAATCCAGCGTTTTGATTGGTTAAAAATATTATCTGTCTATATCCAGCCTTGTCTAATTATTTTTCTTCTTGTTTCCGGGATCTTTAATCGCATCTAGCGAAGTTATAAATCTATTTGTTACAGTGTCTTAAGTAATACATTTTTTCTACTGTTGTTGAAATGAAACAGTCCTCAATCACCTCATTATTGCATGAATCATAGATCTGTGTGAGAAATGTTAAACTAAATTGCGCTTAGACAGGAAATTATAAATCTTCTTTAACTTCAGTAATTTAAGGGAGGGTCCGTATTTGTGATTTCAGCTATCTATAATATACGTTGGTGTATTGTTAATGAAATAATAAATGAAGTGTTTAATTACCCCTTTATTGCATGAATCATACATCTGTGTGAGAAATATTAAGCTCAATTGGGCTTACACAGGAAATTCTTGAACTTAAGTACTTTAAGGGAGGGAATTTGTTTATGATTGCAACTGCCTGTAATATATTTTCGTGGATTCTTGTTGAAATAAAACAGAAAGTCCTGAATTACCTCTTTATTGCATGAAACATGCATCTCGCGGGAAAAAGATAAAAATAAATCTTCCCGCTGTTAAAACTAGGTATTTTAATATGTGATTCGTTCATATTTCATTGCACATACACATTATAAGTCTAATTAGTTATCTCTATGAAGAAACATTTTTTCATTATAATGTTATATGCGTTTGACTCTCACAAAATATTCAACGAAAATTGATAAATTTCCTTATCGTGGTGAACACTTTTGGCATCTATATTGGAGAATGCGAATTACGAAGTCTGAGGGATGCAGACAGGGGCTGGATTCTTCTGGGGTATACAGTGGAGAATGTGAATTACTAATAGGGGACAACTCTGCACAATATAAAGGGGAGCCGGCAGTGTCGCAGCCATTCTAACACAGGGGGAGTGGATTTTTTAATAGTTTCATTCACACGCCAATACGAGAGTCACTGCCTGTCCCAAAAATCGGTATATCTAATTTGTTCGTTATTTCGGAGCATTTTAGGATTGTTTGTGTGTGTGTTTTTGTATGTGTATGCTGGTGTGTTTGTGTGTATGAGAGAGAGAGGGAGGCGATATATTTCGCCAGCAGGTATTAATACATCCCCGTCTCGCTATCATTGTTCTCTTCGTTCTGTATTTAGAAGAGTGAATGTTCTTTCGGAATACATTCTACACTATTTGCATTTAAATACTCTCCCTTACCTTGCTCCTTATAGTAACTAAAGAAAATAGCATTCTCATCTCTTTGCTTAAAAGTGTTTCAGAATCTGTGAACGACTGTATGCGGATATTGCCGAAGGATTTCACAATACATTAGCTTTCTTAAGTGTTTACGGTACACGTTATGATATTGAATGTCCCCGACATAGGGGTGCGAGCATTTCTCTTCTTGGTTTGTCTCTCTATGTCAGAAGAGCAGACGGAATCGTCTTTTAAACTATACGGATAAGAAGACCGTAGTCGTATACACACCCGCCTTTAAGTACTGAGGGACGATTGTTAACATTTAAAGCTAAATAATATTTTTTCGTTGCTTGCCATTCTACTCTGCGTGAGTTTTCATTGTAATAAAACATCATGGTTTAGTTAGCGCACCGTATACAAGCCATCCTATGATGCCTTTCGGAACTCTCCTCTAGCGTGTTATTCAGCCCTATTTTAAACACATTTTCATTCGTTATGTGCGTTGGTTACAAATTGTAACTTTTACTTATGTACTTTAACATGCGAAGGTGAGTAGCATGATTATTATTAGCGTTGGATACCTTCTAGCACTGCTTCTCACGGTTGGTGAATTCTCAAGGACGGTGAATCATAGCTGTCTGGGAATGCTGACATTGTTTTGACTACCTCCCCCCACCCGAGGCCAGTACTTTGTTGGGGACCGGGTGTAGAAGGAAGGTGTAATTTAAGTGTTTCTTCCTCTTAAGCAATCACGTGGACGGGAATGCCACTTAAACTTCCCATTCCACTGAATGTGGCCTAGAAGCAAAGTGTCATTTAAGTCGTATTTGCTCTAAAGCCCGAGAACCTTAATTGTGGCTTAGAAGGAAGGAGTCATATAGGTCGTCTTTGCTCTAAAGTCCGGGAGTACCACTTAAGTACTCGTTAAACCCTATTAAATACCCATTATATTCAAATAAATATCATGTGAACACACGGTTCTGGGCGGATGAGCGATACCGTTTGCTAGTACTATCCCTCACCCTTCAAAGTACTACCTACCTCCCCCAAAAGTACTTGGCGCTGAAGGAAGGTTTACTCCCTACTTTCAACTATCTCTAATGCTGCTCGTAATATCCGAAAATGACTCCGAAGTTCATCTAAACTATACTGAGGTACATTTTCTCAAAATAATTCAATTTCCTTTCATTGTAAGAACTTCCCTAACTCCTTTCCCGTTTTCTTCATAAGCGATGGCCATAAGGTTGATATTCTCAAATAGAAAAACTATTCAACGATTTATTTACATGCGCCTTCACCGCAAGGATTCAAAGCATAGGTGGTCAGGAAAACAAATCGCTAATTTCCAGCTTCTGCTTTCAGCGGTTGAGACAGTAGTTCTGCGTAGCTAGAAATAACCATAATAATGTGAAAGTACATATTAGTAAACAGTAGGAATAGTATTATTAAATAAGACTGAAAAACTAATATTACGTGTAAAGATGAATATGGGTTGAGCAGACAGTACAAGCAGCAGGTAGGAAACGAAGTTGCTTTTTCTCATTGCAGCCGAGTGGGGTCAGAATACGCTTTTGTTCGTGTACTATTAGCATTGCACCTGAAAAGCAGGTGCGTAGAAAGTAACGTCAGTGCTCTGATGGCTACATACATACACTTAAAGCAGGCAACCAATAAGAAAGAAGGTAGAAATCACCAGATAGCGAAATCGGGAGATAGAAAAATTCGGAATAAAGGAACAGGAAGGCGTTGAATCACTTGGCAGTGTATTTCCTTGTAGGTCGTTCTAAAAGCAAATGTGAGTGCTCTTCAAGGCAAATTGATAGAAAGGTGTCGGCGGTTAGGCGCGATAGTATTAACTACAGCAGTGAACGCGGCGCCTAAAGAAATGCGTGTGTGTGGCGAGGTTCTACCAGAAGTCAGATTTTAAAAAAGGTGTCGGGAAAAAAACGGGCAGGAAAACAAACCAGTCGTGTTAACCACCAACCCTGGATTCCAAGATAAATGCGAGAACCTGAGCTGGCATCAAACCTGGGACCATTCCTACAAATCCCATGCCGCCAAATTGGCGCACATCATCGCCTACGCCGTATACTCTCGCACGGTGCATGAAATAAATCCTGCAGCGCTGTAATGCAGCTTAGGTGTTATTTGCTGGCCCTCGTAGCTGTGGTCGCTGGAGTGGTCGCTCCGGCGCACTGCCAAGCTGAGGGTAGCGGGTTCGAGTACCGCCACGGGCATGGATGTTTGTGTGTATATGTTTGTTGCGGAAATAAGCGGTATGAAAACAGTAAAACACACTAGCATAAACTGGGTACAACAAGGGAACTTGAAAAAAAAGACTGCTACAGCGCTTGACCCGCTGATTGCATCCATTGCTTGCGAAACATAAGATCTGTCTAAACCGGTATTAAAAATTGGAGAATGCTGCTGAAGTGCAACAGTAGAAGTGCGAGTTTGCAATGGAACTTCTAACACGTCTGATGGTTTTCAATATTCCTAAAAGAATTATGGTATTATAACCAAAAGAAATAACTCCGCAGTGTGAGGCTCGCATTAGGGAGATATCGGGTTCGATTGCGTCGAGCCAGCAACTTTGACAGTGGGCTTTTTCCGTTATTTCCCCTGGCAGTAGGCGAATACTGGGGTGGTTCCCCTTCTGCGAATTTCTTATCCATCATTTTAGTGCCCTCATAATTACATTTCACATGTTTCCCCTAATTTGTTTCAGGGTTTTGGGATCAGGTTACGGCGGTTTGTGTGTTGCGGCAGGATGGTGAAATTCGCGCTATGGAATGATTTCTCCTTGGCACCCTTCCTTCCTGTGAATATTACATCTATTCTCGGGATCCCGAGATTGCGGGTGCTCAGACAGGGCTAGCCGGGTCAGGATTTGTCATGTTGGAATCGCTAGGGCACCTTCCTTGCTACGGCACACCATCGTAGACATTTAGTGGCTCTTCGGTTCTCCTCTTCAAACCTTCCTTCGTTGAAGTGCAAAGGGCCTCACTATGATCTAGATGCGGTGCTCTACTCCAGTTCAGGTTTATACGGTATAACTAGCAGCATTAGGTGTAAGCAGAACACGCGCCTCCGTCTAAGAACGAAAGCACAAATATTAAAAACACTATTTATGGAGGCGTTGCGATAATACAGTCTACAGTTCACTTTTCATTGCTAATCTTTAAATACGGAAGACTTAGCGCAACATCTGAAAAGTATTGTTTTACCGAAAACCGCAATCTTGCCTATCAAGTATGCATGCGAATGCTGGTTCCATTATCAACTCATTCCACTTTCAACTCTTGAAGTTACTGCGCAACTAAATGCTTTGCTCATGCCAGTTAACGTAAATCCTGTTTGATCGACTAATGTTGTAGTTATAGACGTACTCGTCGCAGAATTATGTCACCTAATGTACACATAGGTACGAATTAGCAATATAAGCGTAAGATGTATTCCTAAAGCAGCTAACAGCCCAAGATTACAAAAATAGCGAAAAGTATTACACAGCAAATACAAACCAATGTACACAGTTAAGTATACAGCATAATAGAATTGATACAAGTAATCTAATGAAAGTAGTTGCACAAAATAGTATAGACATAGTATTTTTACAAGAGCCGTACACATTCAGTAACAAATTACTGAGGATTTCTAAAAGATACAGGGCATTTAGTTAAAGAAATGAACGAAAAATGGTAGCTATAATGATAACAAACAGAAAAATAGATGTTCCTTCAATCGAAAAAATTTTAATTAAACATGTAGTACTTCTATAAATTATTAATAGAACTGATAGATTGTTTGAATCTAGCATGTATATTGATATTGTTACGAGCTTTAATCTGAGAGCAGTAGAAGAAATTATAGAATTTACAAAAGGAGTAAGGAATGCTGATTACTTCAGATATTGTTGCAAGATCCACAAGTTGGCGTGATATCCGAACGAACCCAAGAGGCAGAGCATTTGGGGAATACGGTTCAAGCAAGCAGTTATTTATTCTGAATGAAGAAAGCGAAGGCATCAACTTTGCTAATGGGAGAGGAAAAGGCAACACTGATGTAAGAATTACTAACAGCAGCCTCGTTGCCAATACTGCTGACTGGACCATTAGCTGTGAAGAAGGTTTTTCAGACGATAGAATTAATTACTTATAGGAAAATATAGCAATTACGGGGCATTTGGAACCAGTAACATACGTAATAGAATACAAGAAGGAAAGACTGCAAAATTTAATAAGCAATTTCTTCAAGAAATAAATAAGAAATTGCATAAAACAATGAATGATTCAGAAATAACGAAACTTGATTACGAACTAGCAGGAAGGATGAAATAAAAATCTGACATCGAAAGAACAGTAGGCATATTACAAAAACCACTGATGAATGCAAGTAGCACATTCTTCAAAGTACTATACAATATGTCAACTACATCACTAGAAAAAGAGCCAATCTCATGGTGGACAGCTGAACTTACAATAATTATAAAAAGAGTTATTTCTTTAAAGAATAACTAGCGTTATTCCTTAAAAATAATTTTTGTTCCAAAAAATAAAAACAACAAAACACTTACTGAACAACATAAAGATCAAGATCTGGAAGGAAAACGAGAATAGCAATCTAAACTGAAAGCTCCAGAACAACCTCCTGGAAACAGAATTGTAGTGTTGCAGCATCCATTAATCCATGGAGAGAACTGTATAACCTTACATCCAGGAAATATAAAAGTAACCCAATGATGACAACACTAAGGAAACTTGATGGCTCGCTAACTAGCAATATCAAGAAACTATGCATTGCATACTAGATTATCTAATACCAATTGATGATCAAAATGAAAAGACGGAAGAGAATAAACACATAAGAAATTTGGCTGAGGAAGTGACGATCGGGAGTTTACACCAGATGAAGTTAAAGCTGTGTTGGAATGTTTTAATCATAAGAAGATGAGATTACTAGTGAAGATGGGATTACTAGTAAAATTATCCTTCGAGCCTTCAAATTGCTCCCAAATTTCATAACAGAAATATACAGTACTTGTCTACGACAAGTTTCCAAGTTGTTGGAAGTTGTTTATAATTCCAATTGTAAAGCTAGGAAACAGCTTACGTGTCTCAAAATTCCGAACTATCCTTCTACTAAATATAGGCGGAAAAAGCTCTGGAAAAGCTTCTTATAAATAGGAAAATGCACTACATATGTAAGAATGACTTACTAAACAAAAACCACTATGGATCCACTTCTCAGAAAAGTACGGTAGGTGTTGCAATGGCAATTAAGGAGTTTTTTAGAAGGAGCTCTAGAAAATCAACAGGTTGCCGCACTTGCTAGTCTACACATAAAAGTAACCTTCGACGCCGCCTGGTGGCCCAGCTCTAAAAGATTTTAACAAACCCCCACGGTTGGAGAGCCGCTTGGATGGCGCTATCCCTGGGTCATAGGAGGGGGCTTAGGCTTAGGTTCTTGCCCAGGTAGACCTTCGAAGGAACCTGTCCTGATAACCTATATAATCTTATAGAAAGCTAACTGCTATTTCGTCAATTAATAGTAAAAGACAAGAAAAGGAAGCTACAACAGGACGCCCTCAAGGATCATGCTGTGGAGCAGGATTATGGAATATTATGTACAATTGTATGTTAAACATAAACTTTGAACACGGACAAGAACAGTAACTTTTGCTGATGATTTATTGGTCGCAGTGAAAGGAAGATATGCAAAGGAGGTAGAAAACCTTATAAATATGGAAACATATAAATTGACAAAATGGGCAGAAAATAACAAAATGACATTTAATGAATCAAAATCACATCTTTTATGAGTATTTGTATCAAGGTGAAAAAGGAGGAATTCCAAAAAAGTAAGCACCTATTTGAAAAATAAAAAATTGGAACAACTAAACAAAATTAAATATATAGCTCTAATTATGGACAATAAATGTAATTTTTGTGGGCACATAAACTACGCAAGTCAGAATTGTAGTAAATCAATCCATGCACTTTCGAAAGCTGCAAAAATTAGTTAGGGATTAAGTCACGAGGCTCTTAAGCATATTTATAAAGGAGCCATTTTACTGCTTATGCTATATGGAGCACCAGTTTGAGTAGAAGGCTTAACAAAAAAATACAATAGAGCAAACTGCATTAGAGTTCAGAGACTTATAAACCTCAGAATAGCTAAAGCCCTCCAAACTACATAAACTGAAGCACTTTGTGTTCTTGTGGGTATAATGCCTATAACAATAAAAGCAGAAGAGACAGCTCAGTTCTATAGAATTAAAAATAGAAAAGTAGAATTGGAATACGATTTGAAAATAGAAGAAAAGCCGAAGAACTGGCCGCATTCTGCTGAGATATTGAAAACTGATGATCGCAAAGAAGAAAAAGAAGAATCTAGGATGAAGAAGACGTATATACTGGAGAAAAACTAAAAACGGAATGTGATCAGGGTAGCCATATTCACAGCCAAATAAAATTCGAGCTAAATAAAAAATGTTCAGTCAGGCAGAGCAATTAGCAATAATGAAAGCTTTAGAAAATATACATGCACTGAAGACGCTGTTAATGGGATCCGCTGGCAACTATATATACTTATAGCCAAATATGTTTAGACTCTATCAATAAATCTAAGAACTACAAACCATTAATACACAGTGTTTGTAAGAATAAAAGAACATTAGTAAAAATAATTGAAAAATATGTTTCAAATGGATAAAGGCACGTGTGGGGCATTTCGTTAATGAAGTGGCGGACCAATTAGCAAGAGGCAACAAATGACAAATTGGCTATAAGTATGCTAAAAATGCCAAAATGTGAAATATACTATCAACTACAGAACTTAACTTACAAGAAATGGCAAATAGCATGGCAATTAAAATCAAATGGTAAACTAAAGGAGTCCTTCCCCGCCGTATGTAGCAGAATAGAAACAAAAATAACATTAATGTCCAACATAATAACATTTTTAACTCGTCATGGAAACATAAATGCATACCTTCATAAATTTAAAATAGTCGATGACCCTATCTGTAAGTGCAAACAAACCGAGCAGACTATAGAACACAGACAAATGTATTTTATTAGATAATGAAGGAATACACTTAAAGAGAAAGGTAACGAAAGTAAATGAAATGTGGCCACTTCAATTAAAAGATTTAATTCAGATATATAAAAAGTAGTTCATCATGTTTGTTAGCAAACTAGTTTTGAAATGTAAAATTATATTTGTTATTTGCAGTAACGTTGGAAGTAAAGTGTATTTTTTGTAATAACATATTCATGTAAAGAAGCTAACCTTAGCATTGTTACCTAACTAGTGTTACCAAAATGTAATGAAACATTCTGTAATAAATAAATAATTTAATGTAATCCCAATATCACTTCTAGGAGGGTCCTGTTCAAGGTTTAGGTATAAGTGTATAATAGATAAATATGAATTTTTTTCTATTCTTATAACAATAACTAAAATATAATGTAACAGCTAACCAGAATATGTCTTTTACGAGTCACAAGGACACAAGGACACTGAGTATGTGCAAAGGAAAGCAACTGAGATGCCCGTACGTTCCACTGATGTAAAACATCTACACTTTTAAGAATACAGTGTATCATAGAAAATGCTGGCCTTTTCGGAAGAACTTTAAACAAAACTTGCAGCAACTACATTGTGTAGTAATATGAGCCAGCGTTGCGCAGCATTATTCACCATATTAGGTTATTGGGCGCAAATGGCAAGTACTTCGAGCATATCTTATAATTACAGAGGTCAAATGTATTAAATATTCATCTCATAATATCTGAATACATTTTATATTAGAATATGTTATCATTCTTAGCTGAAGTTATATTTTATTGAGAAATCATATATTTTGTGGTAGTGAAACACCAGCTTCTTTAGTCTGTAGTTGTTCCCTGTTTATAACCCTTGAAGCTTTTTCAACATGAAGGTCCGAATTAGTGATTGATAGTTTCACATGGTATTAAATGTGTGATCAAGGTTACACATGTAGTAACATCACATATTCCTAAAAACTTCAAAGTCATTTAATTCAATTATGTAATTTAGGGGTTATTTTTCGTCAATGAACATAACCTGCAGAGTAAGAGGGCACAAAGTGATGAGTTTGAAACTGTGTATGACCAAACTCCTCCAGAAAAAATTAAGGTATAGAAAGCTGTCAATATCATGGAGTATGGACGGAGTTTCTCTCGGAAGCAAGAAAGTTTTATCAGAGAAACAATGCAGACTATTACGAAAATTTGGAAAGTATTCGGATGTGAGTACTTAATTCATATCGCTTTGTAAGAATTTTGTAACATTTTTATTTTTGTATATGCAGTGCTTTAACCAGGTACAGTACCTGGTCCAGTATTTCAGTCGGTGGAACAGTTACCTGCTGTTCGAGGGCTTCTGGGGTCAATTCTCGACTAAATTCTAGAACCTTTTTCTTTAAATTAAATTAGGTTTCTGTCCAGATTTCTGTCCAAAGGTATGTATGTATGTATGTATGTATGCATGCATGCATGTATGCATGTATGTATGTATGTATGTATGTATGTATGTATGTGTGTATGTGTGTATGTATGTATGTGTGTATGTGTGTATGTGTGTATGTATGTATGTATGTATGTATGTATGTATGTATGTATGTATGTATGTATGTATGTATGTATGTATGTGCGTGTTCGTGTTTGTTATACAAGTTATTTAAGAACCATTTCACCCATAAATAAGTTTTCAGGATTGCTGCTGGTCAAAAATCTAAACACTCGCACCAAATTCATACAAATGAACAAATTAATCGAGTCACCAACGCTATCAATGGCACCAATAAGGTAACTCAAAGTTTAAAACAGATATAAAGGAAACAGAGGAAAGGAATTTCTATATACGTAGGTTAAATACATTATATGTTTTTAAAAGTTCTCTTTATATACATCTAACATGATTCTGGCTTGCACGTAATAGCTATTATTTGTTAATTGACGATAAAGAACTAAGAAATACACATGCAACGCTATTGGTTACCTTACAAACTAGTCTGTTTAACAGATAAAATAGTAAGGAGGAAAAGAGGAACCTAAGCTAGAGTTTAATATCCGGGTGCAGCCTATTCTTAGAGGAATCATTTTAACTTGGTCGTTGTCTGTAATGGAACGCACACGGCGCCGGATGCTGTGATGAAGGAAACGTAGCCTGACGGCAGGATGGAGCTTCAGCTCCTTTCCGAGTTGAATCGATGCTGAGAATCGATAACGACGTGTTGGAACACAAGTCTTATTCTGACGACTTTGGTACCCGAAGTCGTACCATGAGCAACTCTCACATTATTCTTATTGCTACTTATACAAAGTTATTTAAATGATATCGTGAGACATTAGAGAAAACAAAATCGTCTAAATAGTAGTATTAAATGAAATGTAGGAAGAAAGAAAAAATGTAAGTTATAGAATTATTTTATTTCGTTGGATCTTGAGTGTAATTATAGCTAAAGGTTATAGTTCTCTACATTGAACGCTTGTTATGTGGAAATAACTTCTATAGCGCTAATAATGAGATGGTTAACGTAAACTTTTAAAATACTTCAGAAGCTAAATTTAAACTGTACCACAAAATTAATTATACATTGATATTGGTAAATAAGCTTTTCTTCTGCACCATTTCTGTTGTGTAGAACAGTGTGTTACACTATGAAGGCGGGAAAATCTACCGAATTCAAGAAGATTTTCTAAAATTCGGAGTGTTAAGTTTACTTAGAAGATTCTGTCAAGCATTTCACAAATATTTCATTGTGTGATATGTTTACGCAGTTAAATATTTCGACAACATTACATAATACCAGTTATTCCAGTAGAAGCGAATATTCCAACAGAAGTAGTTTAAAAAAGTTATTTTAATGCTTTTGCGAAGGAGCATTTATTCTGAAAGCAATAATCTGAAACTGAAGACAGCTTGAGACATTGTAACAGAATTTAGTGAGGTGCTTGTTGTATTTTGCTCATATGCAATTCATATTGTCTACTGCTCTCATATAATATAGTAAGCACGATATTGACGATGGGCGTTTATGAGAAACTGGTGTATTAAGCAACCGCCATTTAATTAGAAGATAATTGTGCGCTAAAATGTAATAATCAACCGATAATTTTGCTTCTTCCACGATTAAGGGAGCTTAACGCTGACATTCTCAACTGCTTCGTTTTGTGTCTAAGGCACCGGGGTATCTTAATCATTTCGTTCGCAGTCTCTAACTGGTGGTACGTGCTTCCATTCCCGATAATGCAGTGACTATTTTAAATTGCCCTTATCTTCTAACTTAAGTATTCCCAGGAACCAATGTGACTCGGAGTCCACGGTAAAAGATGTGGATCACTTCGTTCCATCATTATCCTCGTTGTCATCTTAACATTGGAGTTAATGGACACCGCACCTTAAATGCTTCCGATAATAAATAGGTCTACTCATTTCTGGGTGAGATATGGTTCACCCGAATATAGTAGTAGGCTATATGGGTAGCGTTGGAAATAGCATTTAGTAACCAAATACTTTCACAGTTCTATCATACAATTATTTCAGGGAAATGCGCTTGCAATTCATTTGAACATCCTAACTCAGCCGTTAGAGAGGTTATGCATTTTTATAACTTGTTACAAAGCACCGCTAGCGCAAGCCTTTTTATTTTTATGATTTATGTTTTGTAATTAGGTAACCCAGACGCACATAGTTATAAAATGCTTGGACGAGTGTATCTGAATCTAAAATTTTGTTACCATTGAAATTGTCAATATATATTCTTACTTTTTATATTCCCAGTTAAAAAATCTGTTAAGTGAATTACTCTTAATAAACTCGCAATTCCTTCAGCTAAGGCACGTGCGCAAGCACACGCAACCCCCCCCCCTACACACCCACAAATAGACACGCACACTAAACGTTTGTAAAAATTATTTTATTACACTTTTTGTAGTAGAATTAATGAGGATACAGTACGCTGAAGCGGTATTGTAATGTTAAAAAAACAGATCAAAATTCACCCTTTGCATGACCACGAGGGATGAAAGAAAGGGGAAAAAAATGTAGCGGAATGGCAGCTGAAAAGTTGAAAAAGTGTATAGTATTTGAAAAGTTTAGCCAGCAATAAAGCATATCTCGGAGAGGCTAACACCACAAAAATGTACTTCACATAAATTTTATGTTTAGCGAAATCTACAATTTGGATCTAGTAGGTTTATGTCTGATATCTTATGGTTTAACAATTATACAATATTTTAGTTAATTTAGAATGAAGAGGATAGTACAGGCTATCCCCTGAATATTCTACATACGCATTTTATTTGCAATGCGAATATTTTAATCATATTTTAATAAACATCGTTGAGCCATTTTCTGAAAATTAAGAATAAGGAAACGATTTCTAGTAAAGAGAGTTTAGGAGGTGTATTTTCTTCAAACTCTTCATGTTGCATCATATTGGAAGACTCTGAACTTAAATACCAAATTTGGTATTTATTTGATATTTCGCTTTAGAGTTATGCTGTTCACAGAAATATACACAGATTGACAGAAAGAAGCGCATACCGATCTTTATCTTATTGTTTTACTGACTAGTCCTCCAAACGTATATTTCTAGTGAATTCTCGATACCCACTTTTTGGGTTTAATATAATACCTCCTCTACTTACTGTAGGTAAGTCGTAGAGGAAGTAAACAGGAAAAGCGAAAAAAACGGCATTTCAAATTTGAATGTTGTTTACTGACCTCCCCATAAACCTGCGTCCTATTTTACCCCTTCAGAATAATTTCCTGCTTCCCTTTACAGCTATCTTCAGTAACCTACTGGTTCTTCTGGTCTGCTTTGGTTATTCGTAAACACCAAGTGTAATTTATTGAAGATATGAGGTGCACTGAAGCTGTATTTTCCTTATGAAAAATGTTTACTGAGTGTTACATATGGATAAATGATGACAATAACTGCAAGAGAAACCTTGGGAGTAAATTTAGACTTAAAGTGAAATATTTAAAATGCTGAAGAAAACAAAGAAATTATTTGTGACCACCTAATGCACCTCTAGCCACTAAATATCATCCGTCGTTTATTTCCTATTGTGATAAATTGAAGGTTTAAGGTTTTGTCAAGCGTTGGTGCACCTGATTAGCTTGTGTTGGAAGTAAATGTTGAACATTCTCAGGGTTTGTATTGATTTCTATTAATATAACGGTTTACTATTGCTTTTTAAGTTAAGCTCAGTTTCATAATTCGTCTAATATTCAGGTACTAATTATACAAATTTCCGCAATGGAGTGATATGTTTGTAAACAGAATTTAAATAGAATATACCTTTGCTGTGTGTGTTTTATAATACTAATGACATTTCAGTATATAAAACCTTTTATTCATGAAATGCATGGTTGCAATGAATATGCAGTGTTCAATGTCAAAATTTCTTGTGATATTACCCATTATAATTACAGGCACTCCATCTTAGTAACGTGTAATAACTTATTTTAAAATACATGCTTATTACAGAATTAAGGGTTCGAAAACATGTATTTCTGGTAAATTATGAAATGGAATCTTTCGATTAAGCACTACTCTATTTACCTTAGGTAAGCACACCGTATGTAGATCTAAAATTTCCGTTTCTCTAGATGCAAGGTTATCTCATTGAATTCGTCTCAAAGCTCAGATCAGTAGATTATAGAAATCCCTTGTGCCAGGTTGCAGGAATAGAAATAGCGAGTTCATGCAAATGTAACACAAGCGTTATTGCGATGGGAGATTCCTGTGTTCAATGTTATGCCTGCCCTCTGCGAGGCATAAAAAGCTTTCTTCCAAACAGCTATTTGAGTACGCGCATATCAATAGAGCTGCAACATTGGAACTGAATCCTTCTTTCTCTCAATCTCTCTCTCTTTTTACCAATCAGTCAAGATGCAATAGGATGATATGCAATACACTGGCAATGCCCAGCATCTATCCTGATCGCTTATTTCATAGCTGCAATAAAAGCAGTGTTATTTTTCCCCCAGCCTGACTATGATTGATTGACGTAGTGATTTCATGGCAAATTGACTGGGTGCAAAACGAATGCTCTCGGATGAGCTTCTACATTAATAACCTTCTGGTTTTGACCAAAACGTTTTCTTATACAAGAACGCAGTTGCTATTTGTAGTTGATTTTGAAACAATTATAACCCAAATGTGCACCACTGCTTTTAATTATTACTCTCTCCACCAATTACATAGGGAGGAAGAAGTGTTGCACTGAATCCAAAAACTGAACACCACCATTTCTCTTGGTACATATTCTTTATGTTTTTATGAACAGCATAAGCTTAAAAATCACAAATCATATAACTATCAAAACTCCTCTTTAAGATACACATTAGTTAGTGAATTTTCGAAAAAAAATCGAGAAAACCAGGCTTTTAATATTCATACGAATAAACTACTGAAACTTTGTAATATGAGATCCAACTGCTATTTTTAGTAATCTTGTTCATTTAAATGCCCAAACGTGTATTTAAATGGACACGTATCAATAGCTCCTGAAAATTTGAAGCCACGCATCTAGTAATTCTGTCTGCTTACATTTAAAACGTTCCACATTATGCAATTTTTGTGTAGTCTGTTGCAGCTTTTTGGTAACGTTCTTAGAAGATGAATGAAGAGATCTAAAGAGGTATTCGTGACATGAAGTATTGTTTTGGATTCAGGGCATACCTTAATTCTTGAAACATTTTTACAAAATTTAAAATGTTAGATATTGATAACTAATTACAGGAAAGCGTTTAGTGTTATACAAGGTTTAATGTTTGATTGTAAGAAGCCATATTCGAGGAAGTTTAGAAGTATAAAATTTCCAGATTTCGTTCATTTGGAGTTACTATTATGTGACTCCATTTTTGTGTTCATAGAATTATTTTTTGGCAAATTACGTATATAATGCATTGAAAATTAATCTCCAGATATAATTGTTATGTTGAACGAATCCGTAATAAAAATTTCATATACATTGTTTAGAAGTTGTGAAAATCAGCAATTACAGTACCAGTACCCTTGTGCACACATGGTGAATATTTATTTCAGTTTTGCCAAATCAAAAACCTCCTTACGTGTTAACTGAATAGTTATGTTCCCAAAAATGTTAAAAACAATCTAGATTAAAATGGGTTAGTTTTTACAGTAATTTTAAATAACGGCATGCAGATAAAGTGATTATATTAAAATGTATGTAAATAGCTGATGAAGTCCTTTGCATTGCCATTGGAAACTTGCAAACAGGAAAATAAAACAAAAAAAGGTGCACATATTGGGGCGGAAGAGGGGTAAGCGTGGATTTCCTTCCATAGAATGTGATATATTTATATTCCATAAAGAGGCGACTAACGCATAATTAAACGTTTGATAAATGACACGCCATTCACCACGGAGTTTTAAGAGATTGAAAATGGTACTTTTGATTTGTGTGTGAAATTTTCACTCAGCTGACTGTAGTCTCTTCTGCCTGCCAGAAAAGAAACATTATACACACATAATAAAATTATTTTGAAAACTGATTTTTACGAAATCGAGAAAAACGTTTAATTTCGAAATTCTATAAAGCATTTCACAACCGAGTATTGTAAAGTATTGTTTGTAGTCGTATATTTTAAAGGTATAAACTATTTTAAAATAACCGAAACCTTGATTAATGGGAAAAGAGCGAATTAAGTAAGCAAGCAATGCAATTCCAACATGGATGAATACTATGATGGATTCAAGTAAATGTAGAAGTGTGAATAGCCATGACAGCTTACAGGGAATACAGTGTAAAAATTCAGTTTTACATTCACATGGCTTCCTCTATCCTCTATCGTTTATAAGTTTGGGTATACAAACTATTCCTACGAAAGCTTATTTTTCTGTCTACTTACTTTAATGGAGATAAGCATTTGCATAAATAGCTACCTTACACATTTCGTTATAGATACAGAGGTAATAACACTAGTCAAATGCTTAAGAACTGACCTTAAATGCTGATATTAAAATTTTATACTGTGTCTATGCAATCGCGGGAAAGAACTAAATGTTGACATACTTTAAAAGAATGACAAAAGTATTGATAAATTCAAATCATTAATCACGGATATCTTGGAAATGGTTGATGCGATAAAAAAAAGTTATTTCAAATAAATGGCGCTTTTTAAAGAAATCGACTTGTTTTATGTAGTAACATAACGTCTATTGCTTAACGTTTACCAGTTATACAAGATTATATAGGATCCCTTGAGAGAACTTCAGAAGCTATTCCAGAAAATTAAATATATACATTTTATTTGTAATGTAAAAACCTATAATACATGATATTCGATCAAAATAATTATCGCCATTTTTCAGTAAATAAACAATTTGGAAAAATTTTCCATGTAATTGGGATTGCATGGTGTTGCATGTTTAGAGGATACTGAATTTAAATATCAAGTTTGATATTTACCGAGTTTTCGTGTAAGAGTTATGCTGCTCACACACACACACACACACACACACACACACACACACACACACACACACACACACACACACGCGCGCGTGCACGCGCGCGTGCACGCGCGCGTGCGGACCTTTTCCTTTCTTTCTTTTTTCCCCTTTCTTTTTGGGGGAGCGGGATTCAGTGGCCCTCAAACATGTATTTCTGGTGAAATCTCGATATTGAATTTTTGTGTTGAATGCAATAGGCAACCATGTACGTTGTAGAGAAAGTATGAGGTAGTGATATAGTATGTAGTGTGTAGAATCTGCTTCCAATGTCTATCCATAAACTAAGATTAAGTAAGCATACCCGCATGTAAATGTAAAACGTTGTTTTCTTCACTCTTCTATTTCTTATGAACTTATGACTTGTGACTTCTTGTAAAAGCAGAGGACCTATCATATGCCTCTGCATTCTACCAAATCTATTACCGTATGGAAACAATTGCTACAGAAGTATGCATCATCAATAAATTGATGCAGAGAAACATTTTGTTTTGCATAAAGCATTTTTGAAATTAATAATAATACAGAAACGGCTATGAGTGTTTTTTCATATGGGAAACTTCTGATAATAGAAAACCTATTTTAAGTTAATTTTATGTATGAATATTCAGTGGAGCTTAGCCAAAATCTTCAAAACAAGGTTTACGGATAAAAGATAATTGGCTATCGGAGTTTTATGCTTTATTTAGTTTTTAAATATTCCTATTTTATGTACTTAAACCAGTGATGCAGGTGGAGTTTCTAAGGTGCCGGCCATGGTTGTATAATTGAATATTAACATACGTCTCATCTAGTGCTCCTTTAAAGCAAAACCAATATTTCACAGGGCTTGAGAATATGTATACTATTTAACGTTTTAAAAATGTTAATATTTATTTAAAACAAGGCCTTGAACTAAGCAGAAACAGCCTATAGATTACATTTTAAAATCTCAGTACATTCGCTTTATATTGCTGAATAATGAAAACAATAAAAATAAAGAGGATCTTTTGGCTTTTCCGACAACGAATATTTCCTCTAAGAGGAAATCGGGAACCTTTTAGGAACGTATCTGAATTGTTTATCCAGGGAGTCAAAGTAATGAATAAAGGTACTTCAGATAGAATAATATTATTATTGTTATTATTATTAGTAGTAGTAATTTAATTTCTTAACAGAACGTTTACAAACAACAGCAATGATTTACTTCCCACCCGAATATTTCAAAAGTTATAAAGGTTTAGTTTTAAATCCGTTTTTCAAGGATCCTCCATAATTGCAACACTTACAAAGATAGCACTCATCACCGAAGTTATCATCTTATGTTCCACTATTTGTTTTTTAAATTATGCTTAAACTCTATTCTATCGATTCCGTTATTACATATATATTACTGCAAATACAACAAAAATTGTTTATTTGTTAATTTTGAAGTGAGCCTATTGGCTATACTCCCTAAAATTATCTAAACGTCAAGAAAATCGGTATGCCGTTTACGTCTCAGTCGTCTAGGGTTGCATGTTGGAATCTGATTGAGTAATTAAGTTTGATGAAGTATTTTGTAACATGTGAGACATGGAGTGTACACGGATGACATGCGAACTATCTGGATGCTTTCAAGGTTAATCATGAAATCTAATTCCGGATAGTTCTGCAAATCTTAGGTGAAGCTCCATATAACCACCCAGATGTTATATTGGAGAAGATAAATCTGTGATGGCAATGTTTTTGTCGATTTCTCAGCCTTTTTATCAAACATTATATGTTTGTAATACTTCTGAGTTAATTTCGTAGACCAAGATGAGTCCTAAATATCTTATGTTTGTATATTTTGGAACTCGTTATCGTTCTGGAATAATACAGGGTTATTACAAAAGAAGTAGACAACTTTGAACTCCTATGAAACATAAACTAAGTGTGATATCAAAATAAATTTTGCGGTGTTAGTTTGGGGAACTCTGGAAGTTTGCATTGGTAGTTTTGTAGTTGATGACATTTACAGGACATGAAGTACTGTATCAGAAGAACCGTGGCAAGTGTCGATTCAGATATGTTACATCGCGTTTCGGATGAACGTGATTATCGTCTTGATGTATGTCTTGTGACGCAGAATTCACACATTGAGCATTTGTGAGTTCACAAACTAAACTTCAAGACTTCTTCTATATGACAGTGCAAACAAATTCATTATATCATTAATAGTTATGAATTTATAACACATTGAAATTGTCTATTTTTTTGTAATAACCCTGTAGAATATTCACTACTATTGACTATAAGTGGATTTATTTATCTTAAATATTCTAACATTTATTGTAACCATTTTGTAAATTAGTTGTTAGCTTTGGGCAAGGCGGTGTATTGTTTTTCTTTCTTTCTTTTCTTTTCTTTCCTTTTTTTGTAGCTTCTTAGCATGAAGCTGTACTTAATGCGACAAACTGAGCTAATTTTCCGTATCACTTTTCAAAAAGTCAGAGACATAAACAACGGTTCTATGACCCTACCTAGTAGTAGACCAGTA
This sequence comes from Deroplatys truncata, assembly GCA_030765065.1. Lineage (NCBI taxonomy): Eukaryota > Metazoa > Arthropoda > Insecta > Mantodea > Mantidae > Deroplatys > Deroplatys truncata. Next base: position 274,114,418 of record CM060981.1, read on the forward strand.
TGTATAGCTCTAGTTTGCGATTATGAGAGTCATATTTTACAGAGATTGGTTTTGAGTTCTCCTATAGTCATTATTATTCTTTAAGAGCTCTTGAAGGTCCCTTTCTGTATTAATCACTCATGCTAAACCGTATCAAAATCTTCATTTGTATCACTGAAAAAATTAAGAAAAACGAACTCATTTTCATAGATATCTAGGAATTTCCTATTCCTGGAAGTCAAGGGCGACCAGCTTGGGATCAAATTTGTGCACCTAGTGCCATAGTGTAGGTATAGTTTCTAGTAAAATTGAAATTGAGTTTTATTTATGGACGCCCTTTCTGTGATCCTTGGCGTTCCATTCCATATTGGGCGTGAAAGACCGGTAGTTTTGCTCAGAGGCCTCTTTGTCAGGCTTGAGGTTTTTTACGTGCCGTAAATCTACGACAGGGGACCACCGACTTTACTTCCCTTCGGAAACCATGCTAAGGATTTTTACGGCCGAAAAAATCCATCGCCCTCCGCCGGGTTTGAACCCGCGACCTCGGGAACTAGTAGATTCTAGTAACTGTGATAGAATCAGCCGTTTTAACCTTTTAGGAAACAGTAGTAGTAAACTAATGGGGCGATAGCTCTTACATTTCTACGACTGTTCAGCTCTAGGGTTCATTACAATAATAGTATGTCCAAATTCACCAGAACAATACGTCGAGGATAACATAGCGTTAGATATTTGTGCTAGAAGCACTTGATTTTTCGCTTTAACAAAATAATACTCTAGTGGTTTATTTTTTGGCAACATTCAGAGGATGTTCCAGATTTGAGTTGGTGCAAAGACTTTCGAATAAGCTTAAATTGTTGTTCTGTATTTACTTTATGTATGACATACTCTTGCATCATGGGATTGAAAATAGAATTCAGTTTAAACTGATGTTCTAATCTCTCAGAGAAAAGTTTTACTTTTTGTTCTGGCATGCATAATTCCGCCTTTCCAACCTTTGGAGGAGAAATAAGCTGAACAATTTTTAGTTTTGTTCTTTTTATAAAGAATCAGTTTGATTGTTTGATCTCGAATATTATATGTCTTAAAAGGAGGTTACACCTGCCTTCCCTAAACCTCATACATCTTTTTTCTAGTAATAGTTGCCTGGTGTGTGATGATAGATAAGTAGTTATTTCTGAGAGTAATATTTCTACTGCTTTCAACTATTTAACAGCGTACTGAGTGTATGTAGCGACTGCGTTTATGGCATTATCCATATCATATGGCAGTTTGAGTGGTATATTTGAATTGATCATTTCTTCTAATGTGGTAGTTACACTTAAAACATAATATTTGTCTGAAATTAAATCTCGTATTACCGATAGTGTGTCACAAATGTGTCATATCCTTTTACAGAGAAACAAAACCAGAATAAGATGTTTGACCTTAATCAGGGCAGTAATTGTGTTCAACAAGATATATAAAATCGAATTAATTCATTCATTTTTATATAAACTCAAATGATAGCGGAGTTTTAGCCTGTAAATTGATTCAATAATAATTATATAGAATATTGGACACCAAAACCATCTCATAATTAATAGTGCGAAAGCATTTATCAGGTAAACGCCAGAAGCTCCAAAAGCAATACTGTAACATAATTTTATGTTTCCTCTGATTTTAATATTATTAAAATTCTAGAGATGTGGAGTTTCTGCTCTAAAACCTGTAAAGTTTATTGTGAAGTTATGAACTGTAGCACTATGTTTCTAAATATAACAGCAGAACTTTTTTTTAGTATTTTCACTTGAAAGGCCAACGGGACTTTTTTATAGCCTGGTGTGTAGAACTTGATGTGGACCTAGTTTTGTATCATGTGAAATGTTTCCAGGTATGTAGCACCTATTTCAGAAACAGCTTTGATTCAAAATATTCGTTATTTAATCCATCAGTATAACAAGAGCACACTAATGGATGTTTAGTCATTGCGGTATACGTTTTTTGTTAATTACAGTAGGCAGAACACCCGTTAGGTTGTTGATGATTGCAACCAATAGTGACACAAATTATCGATGCTTTCAAATAGTTTAAACAACCGCAGTTACCTCGTCAGAGGACGTAGTACTGCATTTAATTGCATAAGCATGTATGTGCCTGATGTATAGTATACCGTCTGGTTTTGTTTTGGGAGGTTTTATAACATATCTAGATATACTACAATTTGCTGTGTATGTTAACCTTCCTAAATTTTTCCAGTGTAACGCTTTCGGAAATTCAACATGAAGAACAGCCTCTATAATTGACAGTACTTTTCCGCTTACAGTTAACGCATCTGTGTGTATTAGCTGATGTTTTGTGCAATTAGTCCTGGCAATTGTTACCTTAGTTCTTGCTGGTTATATTTTAACAGTTTCATAATACAAGTGGCTCATATTATTTTTAACTTTGTTTCAAAAATGTGGGACACGGAGTTTCGTAACAGTACGATGAATTAGTAACATTTGTGTACGCTGAAAGCCCATGTTTAAACTTCATTCATGCTTAAATTAACTATACAAGAAGAACGAAGACCTTGCAGTACTACTGTGAAGGTAATTGTACTTTTAAAGAGGAAATTTTTATTCAAATAGTCCATAAATAATTCTATACTCTGAGCCATTCATGACTTGTCCTTTTGTCAACATTTAAGCTGACCATTGATGGCTACAGTTTACTTTTATCATTACCAGTTCCATCACTTAAATGTTGCGCCTGCTAGGAGTTACGACGCAAGCAGCACGGAGGAGTCGTCGAAGCTGTTTAAAGATAGGTCGGTGGAGCACTAGAGTGCGTTCTGTCTCTCTCCCCACATCCAGGTGGCGTTCACAGCGACTCAAGTCACATGGTTCGCTCCTCCGCAGGTCGCCTGCCTAGCTATACTCGGCGCCAATCAAGAAGGTGATTGACAGTTACCAACCACGTGGCGGAAAGCTTTAAATGAATGGGAGGGGATGAATACGTCACAGCGGTCGTCATAGCAACCTTTAGAAGGACCAATTAGAACTAAGAAGTTTCTATAGCAACGATAGACGTAAATACCTTGTTGCCGATATTGTAACACGTGATTGGCATGACGTGCCGGGCGAGCTACCGTTGCAGTAAACATGAACTGCAGTCTTATCTTCTGCTGTCGCTGCAGTTATAAACAATTCCCTCCGTTTAGCCGCAGCTTGCTTAACAGGGTTGCCAAGTTGACGGAATTTCCGCTAAATTTGACGGATTTTACACATCATCAACGGGCGAAATGTTGCATTTAACGGTCAACGGATTTTTTAACGGATTTATGTACTGTTGTCTACAATCATATTTTTCTGTTTAATTCAATGTTTCAATTATATAATTAGAAACCAGATTTAGTGGAAAAAATCCTAGATGGAACTGCAAGGTAATCTCCCATCTTTCCACACACCCATTTCAGTCTAAGTGATGAAACGTGCCCATTGCATAATACCATATGAAAAATGACATTTTCTAATACCTTCTTGTCCTGCGAGGAATGTGTTAATAGCAATGAGATAAACATATACCCGTGATTATCGCGATATGAGTTGGCCGAACTTATGACGCTATTGAAAAATAACGTGTATCTGAGTAGATGTTATTGCTTAACGGTGTTATCGCTTGTGCCCAACTTTGCTGTGAATTTTCTAAGATACTATTAACACTACTTTCCTCTCTCCACTTCCTTAAACCACGGGAGTCCATAAGGCCAAAATACAACAAATCAATCAGTGCTACTTTGGTTTCTTCTCCGATTACCTCTTACGGGTAGGTCATGAGAATGCAATTCGGCATCTTCCCCTACTTCATGAGAATGCAGCTCAACATTCCCCCTACTTCCATGTGTTTATTGCACAAGGGTGATGCTTAATAATCAGATTTCGATATACAGTTTTCCTTGCATCAACAGAACAATATTTCTTAGTTCTTTGCTTTTAGTAATACATTTACAAGTTATCTTTGACCGAAGTTTAGTTGTCGCGTCGGTACAGTGGATCGTATTAAACTGTTTATCTCTATGGTGCATTTGACCGTACTGTAATCAGTGATTTTCTTTATTTTGTTATTAGTTGCATCAAAATTTCTAAACAAAGGCCAAAAAATGCACCCAAAGGTTTAGAAAAGATTGGCTTAGCAACAAACAATTGAAAGACTGGCTTATTGAGATTCCCGCCGAAACTGCTAGTGCGCGTTGTCAATTTTGCCAGTTCAATTTAAACACGCGTCTGTCGGGTTTATTGAATCATTCAAAGAACAAAAAGCATGCAAAAGCTGAAGCGCCATTTTCTTCACAGGGACAGTTAAAATTGGATTCACACGTAGTCTGGCATACCAATGAAGTTTCTATTGCCGAAGCGGCATTAAGTTTATTTGTGGCTAACCATTGCGCAATAAGATCTGTGGATCACCTCTGCAGTCTCTCAAAAAGGTGTTTTAAGGGTGCTGACCATGTCTCTAAGGTGCGTTTGCATAGAAGTAAGTGTAGTAGTGTGATTAAAAACATTATTTATCCACACTTCAAGGCCAGTCTGAAAAAGATATAGGGGACGAATATTTCAGTGTACTTTTAGACGAATCTACAGACATTAATGTCAGAAAATTGTTAGTTCTGTGTGTGCTATACTTTTCTGAAGGCCGAAGTTGCATTGTTTCTACATTCTTGGGAATGACAGAGTTAGAAGAAGGCAACGCAGTGGCAATAACCAATGGTTTGAAATCTTTGCTTAATGAGTATGGCTTGAACATTCTTTTAATGCGCAGTTTGGGCACTGACAATGCAGAAGTTATGGTAGGCATCAATAATGGTGTGTATCAGAATTTTAAAAGAGAAGTTCATCTTGTCTTAATTCCTTGTGTCTGTCATTCCGTGCAGCTGGCGGTATCTTCTGCGGCAGCTACCGAAATTTGGAATTCATGTTGTCGGAAACGCATTCTTGGTTTTCCAGGTCCTGGCCTCGTCAAATTGCTTATATAAAGTTATTCAATGCAATAAATGACGGAGCTAATCCACTTAAAATAGTTAAGAGGTGCAATACACGTTGGATGTCTATTTTAGAGGTTGTTTCTCGTGTTCTGTCTCAGTGGTTTGAACTAAAAACACACTTTGAAATAGCAGCACTTGATGAGAAGTGCTCTACTGCTCAACTTCTCTACAGAGATGACGTAAACTAAATTTACCTTACTTTTCTGAAACCTTATTTGGAAAATGTCAGCTGGTATATAAAGCATTTCAGTCAAATTCTGCAGACCAATCACGGCTTCTAAACGATGTTGTTTTACTAATGAGTGGGCTTGTTAGGAGAATTGTTGTACTGGTTCACAGAGGTGACCTTTTAACAGCTGATGTTCGTAAACGTAAGTCGCCGAGAATATACTTAGGTCATGAAGTCTAGGTCTTGCTGCAAGATATGAAGAACACCAACAAAATTTCATCCTAGGTTGAGAATGTCATAAGGAAAAGATGTGAACATTTTTTGCTTCCCTTGCTTCTGAGCTGCAAGGCGATTGCCCCAAAATATGAATGTGTTGCAAAACGTGTCCTTAATTGCTCCTAGAATATGCTTGCGAGTGATAAAAGAACTGATAGTATTGTTGGCCATGGAATTACAGTAACCAAAATTGTCTTTCAGTGGTCGAGGCTCACTACAGTGCAATGGAAATAAATGCGCACTACTGCGGTGTTTTGCAATGGCGGTAGGACATATAAGGATGCCAGAGGCTTAAATCCTTGCCAAGATCTTTCGGATCTGGCTATAATGCTTCTGGTTTTACGCTGGTGTAATGCAGACGTGAAAAGGGCATTTAGCCAGTTAAACGTGATAAAAACATCATAGCGCAACAGACTAACTACAGTTATGGTGAACGCCATAATTACAATAAGAACTGGTCTTAACGTCCGGGTAAGTGCTGGCATGATTACGAGCTACCAGAGGATGTTCTCCGAGAAATCGGCACCATGAGAGCATACGCCACAGGCATTTCTCCAGCCGACCCCAGTACTTCAGCAGTGGACATAGAAGACACCCTAATGCAGGATGAGGAGGAAAATGAAATGCTGTGAATTGAACTACATTAATACCGTGAGTGGAATATAAATGTTTAATACTAACAATAATAATACACCATGATGAAAACATTCTTTGTAAGCTACCGGTACATTGAAATTTTAATTTTTAGGGGCAAACAACAATAATAGGCATTTAGCGGATTTTACCGGAATTTTAACTTCAGTTTACAGATTAAATGTTTCCGAGCTGGTAACGCTGTGTTTATGTTTTTGTATCAGTTTAGAGATTGCCTGCGTACTGAAAAGTTATTTTGCATCATCCTATTCGTGTGGTATTTGCCTTGTGTTTACGTGTGTTTGAGTCCGTGTATTTGTACGTGCGTGTGTTGTGTGAGCTTTTATAATTGTGTTTAATGGATATTTAATAATGTCCAAACTTAGAGCAGCCAAACGAAAACTGAGCACACTCGGGAACCGAATAAAAGTGTATTTGGTAAAGGTATCCCAATTAAAGGACGGGGCGGGAAATAATATGTTCTGTGAGAGAATATTTCGAATAGGAGAAATTGAGCGGGGGGCCTCTTATTCCAATATCAAATGTACTTGATACGACCTCGCGTGCTGTAGGAATGAATAAGAATACTGCGGTTAAGATTGGGAAAGAAAAATACTATAAAGAAGAAAATCAGGCATCGGGGCTAAATTAGAAACTCCTGGAAAGTAAAGAAAAGGATCTAAATGTGTCACCAACTTAGATCCTTTCCAGTAGGATGCAATACGCAGACACATTTATTCCTATTATAGGAGCATCTACTATTTGCAAGCTCCATGTGTCTTTAAAGGAAGCCGAGCTATTTCAAGGTAGTAAATCTTCTTTGCGTAGAATAGTGAAGAAGTTAGGTTTTCGTTACAAAAAAGTAAATGGCAGAAAATTGCTAAAGGAAAAACCTGACATCTGCGCTTGGCGCTGTAGGTTCCTTCGGGAGATACTTACACGTGATTATGAGAACATTGTTTGGCTCGATGAGACGTGTGTAGATGCCAATCATTCTATCAGCAAAGACTGGACGGACGATACGTTGGAAAGAACAATGAATATGCCGTTAGGTAAAGGAGGCAGAATAATATTTCTCCATGCTGGAACTGCATCACGTTTTGTTCCCAATTGTTGTCTGCGTTTTAAATAAAAAACGACAATGGATTATCACGAGGAAACGTATCATAACACTTTTCTTAAATGGTTCAAAGAACAGCTTTTACCAAATTTATCAGACCATCTGTAATAGTAATGGACATTGCCAAATACCACTGAGTAACTTCTGATAGAGCACCAACAATGGGAACAAGAAAAAATGTGGCTTGTTCGCCGCAACATGCCAGTGAAGTAGGGACTGAAGAAAAGTGAGCTACTCGAACCTGTGAAAGCAAACAAACCGCGTTTTGCAAGTTATGTAGTCGGTGGCATTGCTGCAGAACATGGTCACAAAATAGTTAGGCTTCCCGCTTATCATTGTCACTTTAACCCGATTGAGTTTAATTTGGGCCGAAATAAAGGGTTATGTTGAGGGAAACAATAAAGGCATCACTGTGTCGTCAGTATTAAAGCTTACAGAAGAGGCAATAACAGCAGTAAAAGCAGAAAACTGGGAAAAAACCGGTGTCTCATACAAAGAGCGTAATGGGTGCAGTTTGGGAAAATGAAGGAGTTTTGGAAGAAACTATAGAAGAGTTGTCATTTCCGTGGGGAACTCTAGCAGCTTTTTAGATGATGATGACACGACGGTGGCGGTGGCAATATTGTCTATCCAGCGAGTAGCAGCAGCAACAACAGCGACGTAACCGATTCGGAAATCGGTGGAATTTTTCCATTAGAATAAGCATCCATATTTCACAGGTATGTATCTTCTGTTAACGCAGATCTTTACACTGATATATTCTTGCAACTTCTATTCTCAGCACGCAGATTTATTATTCATGTCTTCGTATACAAATATAAATAATACCCGCTCTACAATGCAGGCGCAAACCAGTCGCCTTCTAACACGCTCTCCACGTGGTCGCGATGAGCGGCAACGTCGCCTCTCTCTCTCCGCAAAATGTCAATCATCTTCTTGATTGGCGCCGAGTTTACCATTAAGAGGAACTAGTTTTGCTAGTGACGACGCATCGACATCTTTAGCTCTGCGCTGAGTGTAGCGACGACAACACACCGTTTTTTGGCCCAGTCAAAATTCTTGTTAACCTTTTGTAAGTAATGTTTAAAAGTCTGCGTTTAGAAGCAGTGAACCTTTAGGAACTGAGTGGGTTAATTTAGACTAATTCTAACGTTAACTAATTATTTGCATTCGTTTCAAGAGTACACAAACTTTCAAAATTGTTTCGTCTTTGGAATATATGGAATTTACAACGAATTATATATTTATATATCTAAGCAGTGCTTTTACAAGTTAATACATTTATATAACAACTGCAAGAATCACAACTATTCTTTGTGTTGTTAATCTGCTTTCTTTCCTTGTCACGTATGAGTCAACCACTATTTATTTAAAGTTAAGAATGCACATTTTCACATTAAGAGAGAGAGAGAGAGAGAGAGAGAGAGAGAGAGAGAGAGAGAAATAATATGCATGGGCCCAGCACGCAATAAATTGTGAACGCTGCACTTTATTGAAATAATACCATAGCTTTAGGTATTGTGAGGTAAGGGAATTTGTAATGAACTTAAACTATTTTCGAATTAGTAACACGATACAACCCAGGATATTTGAAGAAATGCGTAGGTAATAATAATTGTGCTACGTGACATAACCATTAATCGTAATAATAATCATAACTGATTAGCACAACGCTTAAACTATTTCTACCTTTAAAATTATATTATCATAGATAGCCATATATTAATAGACGAGAGCTTTAAAGTTATTTAATGCTAACAATAGCCTCTTCATATATGCTTCATTTCAAATGTAAATTGGTGGTGGTTTATCTGCTTTGTTAACACTAAGTTGTGAATTACCTACATCAATAATGTGTTCATTTTCACTGACTAGAACGTCGAATCTTTTAAAAATAGAAATAAAGAGTTGTGTCACAATCTGGATTCTTATTGGCGAACTGGAATTGACCTTTGTATATAAGGTAGTGTCTGTTTAAAAGCATCGCTTTTAACTATAAACAATTACTAATACTTTAAATTGTTACATTGTTTAACTTAAAGAAAATAGTATTATAATTACAATACAACTATTTATTATGAAGTTCATAATATATCACTATCTTCCTCCATAATGGCGTTGTAAATATAATTCTACATTATAATTGTAAACAGACGTAACATCCAGTACTCCCTCACGACAGTAATACAGCCGAAGTGGTATGTTGCATTTCATGAAATAGCTGCTGAATCTCTCTTACAGCGGAATAGGCAATTTGATTTGGTGCTGATTTTTCTGTTTGCACGTGTACTTAGGTAAGACGTTGGGGATATTTTCCTTTGTAACATACTCGTGTTCATTCGTACTTCACAGAATTTAGGAAGAGCAGGGATCTATCTTAAAAGAAAAAACGTCCAGGACGGAAATATACACGGAATGTTTGGTCTGAGAACCTTGCGCACTGACCACTTAACCGCAGATGCAGTCAAGTGAGATGAAGATAATGATGTTCTGTATATAAAGGATGTGTAGTTATAACTGCAGGTGGTTGTGAGGAATTAAATTATGTGAAGCTAAGTGACCTCAGAAAGTTCTCTAAGTATTCATAGATCATCAAGTTCTGCGTTGGTAATTTAATTTACTGATTTTGATTAGTGTAGAAATTGATTTAATATACATATATTCTAAAATAAATAGGAAAAACACTATGTGCTAGTTATCAATTACAATAGGCGTAATCTTAATACTTAAATGCTTAATGTTACTTATTATGTGTTGTAACATGTAAAGTACTAACCCTAACTAATTTAGTGAACTAATGAAGTGGATACCAAACACAAAAGCGTAAATGTTGACCTTTTTACAAATGTAATAGATTTATCTGTCTATTGCAAATGATAATAAATACATTATTATATCTCAACTGTTAAGCAGGAGCCCAGTTACCATAAAACTTTGCTTACATTTAATGGGTTCTTATGTGATGTCGCATAGTCTCCATTTTATTTTTCAGCTTGCCTAAATTTCCAAACTTCTATTCAGAGAAGATTTTTTAATTCACATCCCCAATTGTAAAAGGCAATTTTAAGAGAAAAGCAATTAATCTAGCATCCCTATAGTAAAATGCTGCAAACCATTATTTGCCTCCCTAAGATATACGCTAGTGCACTTTTAATTTCGTAACTATGTATATTAAGTAAGGGGAGTATTCTATTCCACCCAAAAATTCGATGTCGAGATTTCTCCGGAAATATATGTCTTTAGGCTCACTGGGCCACCTAAAAAGAAACATTTTTATAAAAGTTGCTTATGTATGTTTGTATGTATGTAATTGTATGTGTGTGTCCTTTTGTGCCTGTGAACAACATAACTCAAAATCGTCAATTTGGATAAAAACCAAACTTGGTATTTAAGTTTAGCACCTTCCAAGAATGCAACACGAAGATTTTAAGGGTAATCTCCAACCACGCACTACCTTTACATGGAAAATGTTTCGAAAATTATTATTTTCTCAAAAATTGCTCTAACTATTTTGATTGAAATAGCATATGTTTAGGATTTTTCATAACAAATTAAATGTGTATGTTAGATGTTCTGAAATTAGCCTCTGAACACCCCTTCATTCTGAATGACTTTTGTATAACGTGTAAACCGTAAATGATGGATAAAATCTTATACAAAAATGTAGATCAATACATACGTAAATGCAAGTTATGTAGACAGGTGTGTGTAAACAATTCAGGATTTCTCCGGTATTCCACTTCAAAACAGAGATATTTTCAGATGTATGGTTAATAAGTTTATGACAACGCAATGGCGTACACGCTAAATCTAAGAAGCGAAGAAAACATGTTCTGGAGGAAAAAGTTGGCGAAATTGGTGCATCATTCAAACGCTATCTAAGGAAGTCTCTAAGACATGTTGCACGGAAAGCGGGTGTTTCAAAAGCCTACATTGATACCACTGCTCAAGTTTTAACATTAAAGGTCTAGTTATTATTGTTCCTAACGACAAAAAACTAATCAATTTCTTTAACTAGATTTTACAAAATATCGTTGACTGTAATGTTGATCCACATGTTATAATAATCTTCTCAGATGTATCATAGTTTCATTTAAATAACCTTGTTGTCTCAAAGAACAATAGGTATTGGAGTACAGAGAATACTTATTTAATTCATGAATTTTCGTTACGTGATGTAAAAATTGGTGTATGTTATGCTCTAACAGCAAAAGGATAACAGGACCCACATTTTTCAGCGATACCCTAAATTTCGATGGGTACCGCAGAAATATTCTTGCACCATTTTATCAAATTTCGATGACGAACAAGAAAGTGGATATTTTCAACAGGATTCTGCCACAGCCAACACTGCTCAAGGTTCTTTGGAAAACATAAAGGCGGTAGTTGATTATAGAATGATTTCTAAAGTTTACTGTGTGACTACTGTTTTTGGACAACCCTAAGAATAACATTTGTAAGAACAATTCGTACACCACAAAATAATTTAGATGCAATATTAGAAGATAAATAATGAAAATTGTGCAACAAGAATGCGTGTGAATGGAAACTTCATCCTAAGATGCCAGGAATAACTCAGAGCAGATGGACACCACCTTCAATCCTCTTATATCAAGGTTGGTACTCATTACAATGAATGTTACTGTTAGTCATGAATAAATAATGCAGAGTTTTGAGGTGAAAAATGCTCCGATGCAGTAGAGAGCGCGCGGAGCACGCATACACCCATCGCGGCCGAACAATAAAACGACCGCTCTATATTACATATACTTTTCTCAGCATCGGCAAACACAGTGTGACGGTTTTCGTATCTGTACTTGTAAAATTTTGTTACACATACAGTTAACATGATCATAAATCTTGTGTTTAACAACATACGTTTTCTTTCCGTCTATTAATATTTAATAACAATGCAGATATCAATTTATATAAACTCCTAGCATCCTGACACTAATCGTAAACGAGTAGTTTCCTTTAACTAGTAACATATACATATTTTCCACATGGTAGCGTCGAGAGGACAATCAACTACCAACTAAAAGAAGACAGTTTAGGGAAATTTTGGTTCATGGGCAACTAAATGGGACACCTAGTGTTTCAAGTAACTATAGAAAAATATTGAAATATTTAAACATAAAATAAACAAATGGCTGTCACCAAAAGGTTTGTTTAGTTTAAGCTAGTAACTTCTGCATTTTTTTTTTGTGAAATGGTTATAGAAGTTTCAAACGTGATAATGTGGACTTAATTACTTCAAAGGAAGCCAATAATATATGCATGCATTTTGTCGCTGAAATACCTTAAAGTTTTTAACTGCTTAATCAAAACCTTTCGAGTCATTAATAAAAAAAATGATAAAGAAAGTAAAATAAACGTTTTAATGGGAGCAAATGCATTAAACTCATTTTCTTGCGTCATAAAATGCGGCTGAAATATGAAGTTAGACTTTGCTTTTGACTTAGTTTACCTTTTTCTAAATCCTAAGGTGCATTACAGGAGTAAAAATTTCGGTTAAATCATGCAAGAGTGATCTGTTTTTAATTTTGACCCGTTTATCATTCACATTGTAGACAAAGACATGAGTATTCCCTTTACTACCAGAGAAGGCGCTCTGTCTCACGTTTAGCTTTTAGCAGGTAGTAACAACATAAAGCTTTGGATCAAGTACTATTTATTCCTACAGTGTTTTCTCATTGTTGACTGATACGGCCAGTCTTAATTCCTTCTGCTTTAATAAGGATGTTTTCGATCATTTAAAGTGGAATTGCTGCTTGGGATAACTCTCCTGCTTGACTTTCACACTGAGTAGATAAGTGACATTAACATTTATGTTTTCACAAAGGAAATATATGCGTCAAAGGGCTCATATTTTCTGCTGGAAACTTCTAAGCATAATTATCTAATCTTTCGGCGCCTCCTCATTCAGGCTTAGTAGATAAATGACACAAATGACCTTTCATAAAGGAAATAATCTATTAAAAAGCTCAAATTTTCTCCTGGAACCCTCTATGCATAATTGTCTACTCTTCATGAAGGAAAATTCAAATACTTTGATGAATATGCTCAAAAGAAACTTGTTATATCAGAATGATGATGATACTGATGATGATGATGATGATAATAATAATAGTAATAATAATGACCAGGACGCATACTTAGAAGTAAAATATGCAAGTAATTCCCATAATACCCAAAAAATCTCTGAAATATACGAGTTCCTCAGGACACACCTTCATGTCATATAAGTAAAAATACCACTTACATTGGTGAAGGGCTTAAGTTCCCTTATTGTGAACACTGAGAATAAAATTCAGAAACGCTTATTGGCTAAACAAAATTTAATTCTAAACACTGCGACGGTAACGACGGCACTTAGTGGTATAAATTTAATGTTTCTTTTTCTGTTTCATAAGTCCTGCTAGAAGCAGAATGGCATTTTGGGATCTACTGGCTGACCAGAGGAACTGGCAAAACATCGGCTATCAGAAGCAATTTATATCTATTTTTCCTTTCTTTGTATTCATTTTTATTTTGTTTCTTTTTTGCCGCCATTAATTTTTATCTTAAATTTGCATATACGGTCTATGACCCATGTACTAAGTATTTGTATGATCACTTTAATAATTTAACACCAATAAAAATACCTTCGTCTGTTTATCTACTTTGCTTTATAAGTATTCAGTTTTCATAAAATGGGAAAAAGAGAGGGCGTCTATTGATCTGGATGCACAAAACTATAAAATAGCCACTGGGGTGCAAAGTAGGTACTCCAGGCTTTGTAACGTATACGGATTAGGTGCGATCAACCGTTAAACAAGATTTATGCAAGTTAATTACGATTGCTAACTCAGTTCTTGCACATTTGGCTAACGCAGCAAGGATCTTTAGGAAATGACTCTAGAAGTGTTAAACAATGCAGGATGATAGCCAATTCAACACCCAGGCTGAAACAAGAGTTGTATAATCGCGTTACCCAATGCATGTCAATGTCAGCTTAACTGCACCAAATATGAGTGTCACATCCTATTCATTGTGATAATCATATTAACTGCTTCTACGCTAAATGTGGTAATGAAATACGTCATGCAAATTATGAAAGTGATGATGTTCACACATATTTAATTCGTAAATACGATTTCACTCCTCATTGTTTTGCTTTGTAGTATAAATAAATTGCGTCAGCCTATCAGGCTAATTACACAACACTACCCGCATCGCGGAATATAATGTTTAATTTTTTCCTTTTTTTATTATGTTGACTTTTTTAATTATACAGCACCAAAGGCGAAGTATACTGGCGGTAAATGAAATGATAATCGATAAAGACCTAAGTTTTGGGGTACCTCCCTGGCATTTATCAGTTATAAATTTCCAAGAATAGAGAAAAACCTATAAAAAACCTCTAATCAGGAAGGATAGTCTTGCTGGCGGGATTTTAACTGCAGACCTCCTGTTCACGAATGCCGGTGGAAAACTGAAGACATTACTATTAGTAGGTTTATGCTTACCCTCTGAGCAACGGTTCTGATAACAACTGGAACCTGTGTTAAATGTCGACAGCACTAACAAAGTAAACCTCTTAGTGCCATTCCTCGTCAGAAACTGACATAAGCCTAATTGCTTGATATTTTCATCCCTACGTTTTGTAAAGCATCCTTCATTCTATCTTTGTGACGTGTAGTCTGGAATATACTGTCTATCCTTTAAATCGTCTAGTTTCTTTAGCCCATTTTGTGACGTTGATTTTGAATGTCATTATTTAGACAAAGTGGTGACGGTACTTATATACATTTTGTATTACTTGTCTCTATACGCTTGCGGACAAGCTAATCAGCTCTGTTGAATAATGCCATGGTATTATGTGAATGCACCCCTCTTTGTCCCTCTCTGCAACCACAGAAAGATAATAAGAGTCATATAAGGATTCCACGTGGGAAGCAGGCTAAACTATATACAGAGACTTTCACGGTCGGGTCAGTTGATAAAACATGGTGACGTAGTGACTATGGCCTAGGGCTGTCGGGAGGTCGGCGCCGGGCAATCGGAGATAAATAAAGATATTTATCTCTCTTGCCAGTGTAAATACCGGAAGCTCTGGTTTTATTCTTCTGGATGTTTCCCCTTTTCGAACGTTCTGGATCTCTGGGAATATTTCCAAAGGCTATATGGGCGAGCTTACTCGCGAGTCAATGAGTCAACGAGTTAGTGAGAGAGTTAGCGGGTGCGTTTCTGAGGCAACATCAAGTTATTTTCTTCGAGCGAGGTTATCATGACTTCTATGACGTGCAGCGAGTACTCTTTCCACGAAATGTAGGAGAAGTCTCGTGTATCGGACTTCCCAGAGAGTGAACCGTCCTGAAGAAGAGACTACGTTGCGCGTATTCGCGAAGAAAAGTGAAGTGATAGTGAAAAGGTGAAGTCACACTGAAAGTTGAAGTACATGAAAACAGTGACAGTGAGAACCGAGTGAGGTGACAGTGAAAACTGGACCAAGTCACGTTGGTGTCAGAAGTGGGATATAAAAAGCCATGATGGAGGAAACTCTTTAAAAGGTATTGGCCAAAATGCAGAGGATAAAATCCGGAATGCAGAAAATAGAGGGTGGAATGAAGGCCATGAAATCTGAGATGGAGATAGGAACTGAAGTGAAGATGGTGATGGAATGGTGGAGATCGGGACGAGAATGAAGAACGAAATGGATAGGATTGAGAAAAAATGGAATCCGGAATGGACAATGTGAAAACAGAAATGAAGACAGATAGATAAAATGTGTGCCAGTTGGTTTAGAAATTTACGAGGGAGGGTGGGTTAGGATTATATAGTTGATAGAGATTGTTCTCGCAGTGGCTATTGGATTTTGGTGATATACCAGCTTGCTCCAATTAATTTGTTCAGGAATAAATGAGAAGATATTTTAAACTGGTTGTCCCGTGTTTGGCCCTTATTAGTTTTAACGTGTTGTTGTTTCTGTGGTTTTAAGCTCAAGGTTTCTTCGAGTGACTTCTCCAGGAAGCTTTTCTATTGGGCTTATATGGAGGAAATTGTATTGTGCTAATGGCATGTAGTGATATACCAAGTCGTGTTCTAGCTTATTCGTAAACAGCCGTGTTTAAGTTTCATGAATCGTGGGCATGAATTGTGGCTTCTTTCCTGTAGAATCTGGATGTATGTATCGAAGGGTGACACCTCGCGCACTGCAACCATTTGAATCTATTGTGGCCAACCTCCGGGAGACAGGTTTGAGGCGAAGGAGCCGGAGGAAGCCCCAGGTCTGTGCAGGCAGCCCTATTCAGACGCGCAGAAGTACCTAATATTTCCGGTTTGAACACCCGCGCAACAGTGAGCGAGGAATCAAGAGGCGGACGCAGTAACCTTAACTGACGGAACAGCTCACTTGGCGTACACGTGGAGAAATATTTCGAATGCGCATGCATTCACGCCATCTGCCTGGCAACGCCTGAAATCACACTTGAATCGTGAAAGGGAGATAAAATGGGGATTACGAGAGATCGTAGTAGTATACAACACCCCGGCATTCGCCTTCGCAACCAGAGGAAAACCACAAAAAAAACCAACGGCCAAAGCGAGCGTTCTCCGAGAATCGAACCCAGGATCTCCCGAATTTGGGCCACATAAGTTGACGCCATCCCGCTCAGTTCTTCTTACTTGTAAGCTACAATTAAACTTGTACCAACAGTAAATTGTTTTCTTATCACTTCATTAATGGCATTTAGTTAACCTTCCAATGTACACTTAGTAATGCAAATCACAATTCCTTTTTATGCTACAATGCTACACACCTTGGCAGAAGTAAAGTATTTTACAGTGAATCTCACTTAACATGCTGAGGCAGGAGATTTTTATGTTAGTTCACATTTTGGAGATTAAAGTGTTTAGTGGCATTTGCTTAACCTTTCAATACATGTTTAATAGTCCAAGCCGCAGCTCTTAATGTTGCAGTGTTACCCAGTTTGGTTTGAGTTAATAATTTTACAGTATAATACTGCAAACGTGGACTCAATTGCACTTGCTTAACGGCTCTCCATAAGCTTAGTACCTACTGCAAGCCACAGTTGTTTGCGTTTCAGTGCTACCGAATTTAGCTGAAGTAAAGCTATTTACAGTAAATCTTGCTTAATATGTTGAGGCAGCAAGTTTATAAGTTAATTAATATTGTCGAGGTTAAAATATTTAGTGGCATTTGCTTACTTCTTCAATGTATGATTAATAGTTCAAGCCACACTTCTTTAAGCTGCAGTGTTACCCAGTTTGGTTTGGGTACAAAACTTTATAGTATAACAATGCAAATGTGAATTCAATCGCACTTACATAACGGCTTAACATATTCTTATTACTGCAAGCTAGAGTTCTTTATGTTGCAGTGTTACTCAGTTTAGCTGAAGTTTATATGTTATACTTGTTTAGTTTAACATGTTGAGTTTATATGTATACTTCACGCATATATGTTATATGTTAGTTCACTTTTTGGAGGTTAAAGTACTTAGTGGCATTTGTTAATCTTTAAATGCGTGCTTAATGCCGGGATTACGATGGACTTAACGTAACTTAACGCGACGAGACGTAACGCGAAAGTCTAAGAGAAATATATTAAATGGAGCTATTTCGAATTGACTTAACATGACTTAACGCGACGTAACTGATGATTTTGGTTGTTTCTTCACTTTACGTCAAGTTTGGAGCTCACGTGGCAGTTTGAACCAATCGGCAAAAAGTAGTGCCATAGAGTAATAAATTGTGCTTATCTATGTAACTATTTTCATCTACAATCTCTGCTCTTTTGTTTTGCGCGGGTAAAGCAGATTCAAATCATTGTAAAACAAGATTATTAGAGAATCTCTCTTGGCTACAACTTAGAAGCAGCTTCATAAAAAGGAAGATAGTACTTTAATCGAAGTTGTCAGAGCTATAACCGATATATACGATAAACTTCATGCGATGTTTCAAAATCCGGAGTTGAAGCAAATGATATGGGAATTAATTGCAGAAACAATGAATGGTTAGTATGTTTGGTAATACACTTGATAAAACTACACTTTCTCATTCTCATTAGAAGGATTTTAATGAAAACGGGGTTAAAATAAGAACGTTTATCAGACATCATATCCCGAATGCCAGAGGCAAGAAGGGGTAGGATATTAAAGACATTAGTAATGTGAATTTTACATGTTTTTATTTCTGTGTCGCCTTCTGACTGTTCGGCGCAATGGAATACGTCAAGAGAGAGGTAGGTATGTAAAAGAGAAAGGGTAGCTGGAAGAAGAAGAGATAAGTGGTTCCCATGCATCTGTACGATCAGTGTGGCTTCATATGGGGGCAAAGGGTATCCTGAATGGCGTATTAGGAAAGGAAAATCTCTAAGTAATTTACCAACTTTAAACTCCTCCACCCCTTAACCAGCAACGTCTATAGATACAGATTGTCTGCTCTAAGAAGCAGATTATCCTTTGGAGAATGTTCGTCTTGGCAGCTCGTACGGTCTCGCTTAAACTCTGTCACCCAATATTTTGCTGTTGTAAACGAAGGTGCAGACTCCCCCAGAGTAGAATCTAGCTCACATTTAACATTATTTGGACTAAATCCTTTCAAATGAAAGTATTGTATCACATAATGATGGTCAGTTTTATTCATGTTTACAACTTCGCTGAGAGAGTTCATTATTAATGGCTGCCAAACAATTAGTAAACAACCTAGCATCGTCAAACTTTAAACTTATGCTTTATAAGGATGGTACTTTCTACCATAGTCATTTGTTTAAAGCAACAACTGCTATATGTACGCCAGGTCGGGTACTTCTGGGACTGCCCTCGTTGTGGATTTTAGATGTTGAAAATCAACTATGTGGAAAAGATAAACTGCATTATTTAACGATAAACGTGTAGTGAAAAGTTCAGCACTTTATATTCTTTAGACCAAAATAATTGGATATTTGTATAGAAACTTGTAGTTGTTCAGAAATATCTGTGTAATGTAAAACTTAAAATTCACAATTATGCTGTACAGAAATCCAGCAGGCTCTTAGTCTTCTGTGTCATCTGCTTAGGTCTTTCAGTAATTGCAGAGAAAGTTCCCGATCAAGTAAATCAGAATCTCCACTCTTATACTAATGTTTACTAAGTTGTTGATGTGTTAACAATACAAGTGCGCTTAAAATTCTAAAAAAGTGGTATTCAGCGTTGTTTTCAATATACGTAACTCTACAACGTCAGATAAATGGGCAGTACCACAGCTATGAAACATCCGTTTTGTTGTTTTACTGACTGAACTAGGAAAGAAAATTAAGTGACGACTTAGCTTAACGATAAAATAACGAAAGATAAGGAAAGAAAATGGAGATAGCACTTTTTATCAGGAGTGTATTCTTGGAATCTTGTTTGAGAGCTCTACAGGAAATAAACTATACATTTAAATGTAAAGTATACATTTCTACAGCTGTTCTATAGGGACCAAGTGCACCACTCTGTATAAATAAACGTTTCGCTCATTTCGTTTTAGAGAGAGAATTCCCACACCTAAGAGATGGGATCAAAGTTGAATCCCAACTGTTTTAATAAGAAATACTGCCGTATTTGTCATTTTTGTAAGGATACTGGAAGCAAGTAAATAACATGATGTTGACGTTTCACTCCCTGGAGGGTTTTATAATGCGCGAACCTGAATCAAATTTATGATATAAGAAATACTTCATCTCATTTCCCGCAAGCTATTTAAACCTCTGCATATTGTTCATCGAGATTATACGCATTGTGTGTTTGTGGTGAAGGTTTTAATCCTCGTGTTATGGATGCTGATTATTTCTTTGTTTCTTTCTATCTTTTTTACATTCCTTACCTTAATAATTGTTTTTTCGCCTGCTTTATTTTAACAGTCCTATTTTTCCACTAAGTGCAGTTATTTCCTATACTTTATTTTGTACCTCTTCTTTCTTGTTTGCTTTAAATAAAGCTGTTCTTGCTTTACATGTTGACAAACTTAGTGCTCATAATTTTTTTCTACATTTGCATGTTGATTTTTTATTCTTTCACCATAGTTCAGAATTTCTTCACCACAGCAGCAATATTTATTCATAAGTAGCAGGTCCATCTGATCCACCGAAATTTAAAGCCATCGGGTCGTTATTTCTCTTGTCCAATATGTACACTTTATTTTTTATGTTTCCAGAATTAATAGGGAATCTTTATCAACTAAAATGCGGTTTCAGTTAAAACACAAAGTTTCAGAATTTCTAGTCTTTCAGGTTATTTTGGATTAAAATAGAATCTTTGGTGTTTCGCTGGAACTGATATGCGGTCATGCTCAGAAAAAGTTACCCATTCCCCTGAACGTAGGTTCTTTCGCTTTCTAGCGCTAGCAGAGGAAGTAGTTTCTGCAATTTACCAAAAACTCAATATCGATACTTCACCGAAAATAGAAGTATAGAGCTCAACTGAATCCAAAGAAAGGATTTTTAAAATAATATATTCATGTGTGTGTATGTATGTGTAGTTCAAAAACCAAAGATCAGCAAATACGAAGCTTGGTTTATAAGTTTAGGATCTTCGAAAAACACGAAACATAGCCTTTCAAGAAAATTCCCTACTCCAAACTAACATTCAAACTTAAAACTGTTCGTTGCCTTCTAGACTTTCTGGAAAATGACTCTAACACTTTTGATTAAAATAACATGTATTTAAGATATTTTCATGACAAATTAAAGCGTACTGTATCTTTAATCTTCTGCGAATAATCTGTGAAGTCCTTTCAATTTATAATAATCTTGGAATACTTTTGTGTAACCGGTAACAGCAACAAAGTGACAAAAGCTTAAGTATACAAAATCTTCATGTGTTACATTCACATGAATTTCGTTTCTTATTTGCAAAGCATTCTTAAAAACACTTCCTTTTCTATCTAATTGTATCTGCTTCAAGTTAATCGAAGACATTTGCAGAAATGGTTTCATTGCAAATGGTATTGTAGCTGCCATGTTAAACAGGAGGATAAAGCGGTATCATAAAGCCACGTATAAACTATGAAAAAAGCGGATCAATGTAATAAGGCTGCGTTTTAAATCCCGAATCGTTTGCATGACAACTCGATGTGCAAGTGTTGGAAAGGAAAAAAGGAACCAATCTCTCGGAAATGGTGTGTTTTAAGAGATTTGCACTTTTGAATGCACTAAGTTTTATTTTCTCTACCACTTGCCTATAATAGATAAGATTAAGTACCTACTATATTCCAATCAGTACTTTGATATCGAGATTTTACTACAAATAATGGTTTTAAGGCCCATTAATCCCAAGGAAAGTATAGAAAATAGTCCGTGTATGTAGGATATATACATGGTAAATAAAACATATATCTTTGCTTTTCGGGGAATAGCTTGTGAGATAATTTCCTTCTTTCGGAGAGAGTGCTGTATAATTTTGTATAACGAGTAAACCTTAAGAGATAGGTAAAGATGTAGGTCTGCACAAAAATGTAGATGTCTTTAAAACAACACACTTATTTCAAATAACCTGTTATTATTCCCAAAAATCCGGTACTATTGGTGTGATTTTGTCTGTATTTTTACTTTCTTCCGTACTTACCTGTAGTAATTATATAATGTGTTGATTCAACCCAAAATACGATATGGAGAACTCACAGTAAATACATGTTATGAGTCTCCTGTATAAAAGCAAGCCATGTTTACATACTCTATCCTAAGTATTTAGCTATAGTATGTAGAGAAAATATTGCATTCCAACAAAATTTGGATATCGAGATTTCACTGGAAGCAGAATTGAGGCCATTGGAAACAAAATAAAAAAAATGAGAAAGAGAGATTTCGGGATGTGTGTGTTTGTGTGCGCGCGCGCTTGTGCGTGAGTTCGTGAACAGCATAACTCAAAAACGAAAGTTGGTTAAATAGAAAATCTGGTATTTAAGTTCAGCATCTTCCAAGGATGTAACGCGAATATTTTCAAGAGAATACTTCCACTCCAAACTTCAATTAACATGGAAAATTATCATTATTTCTTATTTTCGAGATATTTGCATGCCAAATAAAATGTATATCTTAAATTCCCTTCGAACAGCTTGTGAGATCATTTTTATTCTGAATGAACTTTGTATATTGGTAAACATTAAGTCTTACTACAGGGAAAAATATAAATGTTATTACAAAACAGAGTTTATGTCAAATAATATTTTTGTGGCCCTAACCAAGATATTCTTTGTTAGCGGATTAAATTTTGAAATATCTATACCTTTTTCAAAAGTATAGTGGACATTCGTTTTTCTCGTGGTAGTACAAAGAGAATGGAGTTTTAAATCCTTCATATATAATCCGCTTATTAAAGATCTTCCTATCACATCCTACTTATACCTCCAACGAAATGTGAGCATGTAATGAAGGTCTCTCTCGAATAACAAGCAATAGATAGGGTCTTCTATGTTGTATTCACTTGCCCTTCCCTAACCACTCTCCTACAAACTACCATAGAAAAGCTTCTTTTCTCTACTTCTTGCTAATAAAGGTAAACATATAATTCACATTTACACATATCAAGTTAGGCCAACGGGCCGTTTCAAGCACAGTGGTAGCAGATTAGGGGTGACAAAGTATTATTCCTGTGAGCTAGGCGAAGACAGCAGTAGCGCCACACTGCTGAAAGTAGAGGTCTGTTGGCAGGCTCTCTTGGTAAAATCTTCAGAACAGCATTACAGTGTCATCCATACAATAAAACTAGAACATTTTAATATATTCTGCTCAGTAATAGTATTATTTAAATTCAATAAGAACAATAACAGTGGTCGAGCAAATGTAATGTAATGTTTGAAACGCTTTAGTGAGGGGAGAAAAACAGAATTATCAAGTTATAAGTATTTTCAGAAATTAAATATGACAATGAACAACAGTTTTCAGTGAATTCAAATTAATAATTGAATTATTTTGCCAAAAAGGTCAATACATTTTATTTCTTTAGATTATTGTTTTAATAATTACACTGTTGATTACTATTTATTATTATGTTGAGCATATAGCAACTTCGTAAGTATGAGTCATAAATATTAAGCAGATAATATTTCTGTGATATCATTTTAATAACTTCAAACTTAATTATTCATACCTATCCTAACTTCTACACTAATTCTACTTTTAAGATACAAAATTCCGACTAAACAATACTATAAGCAATACTAAGCGCAATATACTACGCACAATATGCTACTATGTTACGTCATAATCATTGTCTCAAAAAAATCTACTTTGTTCCATTTCTTCCTCATGTTGATAAAAGAAGTACATTCCAATCACACCAAAAATACATTGTTTTGGTCGACCACATACATACACAAACATAGCCCATTCGATACATTCATACAACCAATACATACATACTTACGAGGGCAGACTGATAAGTCTATGATTTTTTCGAGAGATTGCGTTGTAATCACAGGTTTTTTGCTTGCACCCAAATCTTACATCTATTCTGGGTATAATCGCAGAAATTCGTCGACATTTGTTCCTTAGGACATTGTTGAGAACGTCTAAAATAAGCAATTGTGTGTTCCTTCGTACAAAATGGAGAAAAATTAATTTAGTATTGTGAAAAAACACTACCGTACAAGTATTATGGGGACGCTGCTCCAGCACATGGGATGGTTCACAAGTGGTTCAAATAATTTCGATGTGGCCGTTCGAGCACAAGAGGTGCCGTGCGCACAAGACGGCTGATTGAGGCCACAACGGAAGAAATGGTGAACAAAGTTCACGATATTGTGTTAGAAGACCGCCGAATGAAAATCCGTGAGATAACCAAGACCGTAAAAATCTCGAGTGAACGGGTGTATAACATTCCGCATGATTTTTTTTGTATGAGAAAGCCGTTAGCAAGATGGGTGCTACGATTGCTTACAGTTGTGAACAAGCGGAATTTTGTGATCATTTCACAAGAATGTTTAAACATGTTCTAGCGCAACCCAAATGAGTTTTTGCGGCGTTAAATCATGGTTGATGAAACTGGATCCATTACTATCAATCTGAAACCAAACAACAATCAAAGCAGTGGATTTCCTTCAGCAAGCCTGCTCCAAAGAAAATGAAAGCCCTTCCGTCGGCAGGAAAAATCATGGCAGCTGTCTTTTGGGATTCAAAAGGGGTGATAGACATCCACTACCTGGAAAAGGGTAAAACGATCAGGTTCATAGTATGCCGTAATACTGGATCAGTTTCACAAGTAATTGATTAAGAAACGGCCCCATTGGCTGACGAAGAAGTTCTCTTTCACCAGAACATTGCGCCTGCACACAAGTCAGCTATTTCCATCGGAAAATTTGTGGAATTGGCCTACGAACTGCTACCTCACCCACCATATTTTCCAGATTTGGCACTGAGCGACTTTTTCCTCTTCGTAAACTTGAAAAATCGGCTCGCTGGGAAGAAATTCACGTCCAGTGAACACATAATTGCAGAAACAACCTCATATTTTGCACACTTCGAAAAATCGTATTTTTTGGAAGGGTTAGAGCTTTGGAGAAACGTTGGACAACGTGTATTGTACTGAAAGAGACTACGGTGAGAAATAAAATTTATTTTTTGAGAAAAAAATTATTTTCTTTAAAAAGTCGTTGACTTATCGATCCGCCCTCGTACATTTTTAATTGTAGAATGATTGATATGTCCGCATCAATTAAACTCCTTTTATACATAAAAATGAGAATCAAATAAATTCATAGGTTCCTTCGTACTCTATAATCTCCATATAGATCGAAGTAAGGAAAAATTCTGGATACACGAACCACGTAATCTTTATTACTTGCAGAATGGGTTCGTCCCACGTAGTAAGTAACTAGAGTTAATTTCTTTAATATCTCATGACACCCAAAGTATCGGAGTAATAATTTAGTGCAGTTTCCTTTCTCGCGTATCGGCGTGAAGACTTTAACTGTCTGTCTAAACTGCATTCACTGTTAGATTGATCAACGCCAAAACAAACGCACGTGACCAGTGCACCGTGGTACAACACTGTAGCAATGCGTGCAGGAAAGTAGTCCCATGCTAATAATCTAAATTTTAGAATGAATTTATCCTTAAATGGTGTAATATTCTATACAAATTCCTAAAAGTTCTAATTAATGCTAAGTTGTACCTTTAAACAGAGCTACACATCCCAACATGCAATTCATTTATAAGATCTGATATCCGGGTATGCGCAGAATATTGTTTGTAGCCAGAAACCAGCAGTTTCTGTTTATTATTATGGCGGACGGTGATTTTCTCTTTCGTTTTCGTTGACTTACGTAAAGCATAAGCGGGCAAACCATTGACTAGCGGTGAACAATGCGGTTGAAGGTTTAGTATTAGTTATGTGAGAAATATCTAACACTTCCCGTGAAAGAAGTGGTGAAATTAACTTCTGAGTTCATTGGTGTTTCGAGTACAAATATAAACTGCTGATTAAGAAAAATCTGAAACGTAAAAGTGTTTACACGCGGGAAAATAGAAAGCGTTTGAAATACGCGATGCAAGAATGTGGCAAGAATGCAATTCACGGAACAATATATAATTTGTTTTTTAAAATGAGCCGCCTCCAGAGAGCGAATAAATGTAAGATATCGCATATCTGTTACTTTCTTTTTCGCTAGTTTCTTTTAGAATTAACTATTATAATATGTGCAAACATTTATTTTGTTGCAACTCTCTATCTTTTCACCTTCAACCCTACAAAGTATGCTAGACATCGTTTAAGTTGTCGGACCCTGTTCTCTTTGCATTACGTGTCGCCTGTACTCGTCACATGGTCGTGAAAGTGTGACAGTATTTCTGGCGCGAATGGCGGAGGGATACATTATAACTGTGCACTGGCTACCTAGGTTTTGTTTTGGTGCGGATCAACCAAGAGTGAATACAGTTTAGGCTGATGCGTAGCGTTTCTGTGTTTATTGTAACATTTTAGTTTTGCTTGATTTGCTGTTGATTAATATTATTAATGGACCTTGCTCTAGCCTTTTGAATATCCAGTAGACCTTGTTGAATGAAAAGGTAATTTTATTTAGCTTTAAGTGAACCATATTTTACTGTGCTGTCTCTCTGCCATACATTAGAAGGAATGGAGAGAATTTAGTTATTTCTTGTTCACTAGAATTACACCAAGAATGACATGAGGCAGAACTGTATTCCAATTTTTTTGTTATTGTCCACAAAATGGCTCAGCATAGCTACCAGGGTATGGTTAAATATTTCTGATAAACCATTTCAAGCAGAATGATATCAACTACAAGAATAAGCATAAATTGGCAAAATTTCAGTAACTCATGAGTGACGTTACTTAAGAAGACTGAACCTCTGCCAGATGAAATAGTAGATGGAGCACCATGTCTGCAAGTGATACTGTGTAGTATAAATTTCTCAACTTGTGGAATTGTGGCGGATGACAAAGGATCTGCTTCCACCCAGCAAGACGCACATTCAAATGCAATAATAATGCATTTATGTATATTATTCGATCGTAGGAATGATCGAAGATTATCGACACCCCATTGTTCCCCAATTTTTGTTATGGGAGTGGGTTGTAGAAGCCAAACAGGTTTTTTTCTATTATTTGGTCCTTTACTTGACTGACAGCTAGCACATGTCTTCATAAAATGTTCTGTGTCTTTTTTCATATTTATCCAATAATATCTTGAATTGATCTTATGAAAGGTTTTTGCAAAATCCAAACGACCGAAGGAAAATCCTCATGGCATTTCACGCTTTAATGATTCAGGAGTTACTAGTATATGTAAGGGAGCAGTGAAACCTGCATGCTTGCGATACAGTACATTTGATTTTAGAATATAAGTTGCAGCTTGTATTGTGGATTCTAGATGGAACACCTTCAGGATTCTTAATAGCATCAATAATAGTAACTACAATTGGATTGGATCGTCCCTCTATTTGGTAGTATCTTTAACTGGCAAAGGTAAACAAATGATTAATTCATCCAACTGATCAATTTAAGCTTGGCTAATTTCTAGCACAGGAACCAAGACGGTCTATCAGCGTTATTATGTTTCTTGCTAGATTTATAGCAAATGGCGTAGTCAAATTCTTGTAGTTTAAGATTCCATCTGACCAAATATCTTATTAGACCTTTCAAATCATTAAGATAGTATAACTGATGATCAGAGGTTATGTGTACTATGAATCCAAATATGAAACATCTAAAATCTGGCAGGCCAAAAATAATAGCAAGTAATTTCAATTCAGGAACGCTATAGTTTCACATTTTAACAGTTCTTGAAGTATAAGCTCTAGGTCGAAGAGCACCAGCTACCTTATTGTATGAAAACACGCCAATACCAAGGCCACTGGCATCAGAATGTAATTCGGTATACGCTTCAGGAGTAAAATGTGCTAATACGAGGGCTGAAGAAACAGCTTTTTAAGAGGCTGAAATCCCGATTATTGAGATTAGACCCAGTGAAACTTTACATCCCATCTTGTTAAATGGAATAAAGGTTGTGCTACTTTAGGATATCCCTGAATAAATGTCCTGCAGAAATTGAAAAGACCTAGTATCTTGCGAACCTCTCTGACATTGCGTGGATTAGTTAGCTGCATAATCACTAACTTCTTCATTATTAGGAAATATGCGTTTATTGGATACTTAAAAAGCTAGCAATTTTATTTTCTGCAGTCCAAAGAAACATTTGATGTGTTTGACCTTGAAATTAAATATGCTTAAACGTTTAAACATCTGGTATAAGTTTATTAGTAGTTCTTCAAATGTTTTGGCAAACATTACAATGTCGTCTAGATAGGCAATGGCTTCTTTAAATTACAAATCTCCAAGAAGTCTGTTTGTCAAGTGGCTGAAAAATCTTGAGTTATTAGTAAGGCAAAAAGATAAGCGTTTGAATTCATATTGCCTTTCATTTGCTACAAAAGAGGTATATGTTTTAGAGTCTTTTTGAATTAGAACTTGAAAGTAAACTGAAAGGTGAAGGTGAAATAATGAATTTACATGACTTGGTTCAAACAACGGTTATCATAGCCGAAGCGCATGTAACCGTGCTGTTTCTTTTTTTTTGTTTAATCTACTTGACTTGTCCAAGGAGACTGATTCTCTGGTAACCCTAGAAGCCAACATTTCACTCACTTGATCTGAAATCACTTCTCTTTGTCTTTATTTCACCTGATTAAGTCTTTGTTTTATTGATGTGGTGTCTGATGCTTCGGTTTCGAATTCAGCAATGTTAAGTGAGCTAACACCTTGTAAAGAATTAGCAGGAAAATGTTTAATAAGTAACTCGTGTAATTGAGTTTTTCGTTCTTTATTTAATTGTGAATTACCGTTGAAATCAAATATATTTGAAGTTAGTGTGTGTGTAAATATTTGAAAGAAATAGAATTTCCCTGGAATACAGCAATGTCACCTGCTTTATACAATACTATATTAGCGAAGAGTGTTTGTGGAACAGCAGAATTGTAATGTACAGATATAACGTAATCAGCCATGGTAAACCACATGCGGAATTCAGATGTGTTTTTTATGGAAACTACTTTGTGATGGCTGGAAAATTGCTTCGTTATGGATAGTAGCTGAAGGTTGTATTTTCACTAAGTATGTGCATAACGGAGAGAATCTTGATATCACGAATTACAGAAACCTTAATTTAATTCTTCCTCACATCGTCAATAACAGTTTTAATCACCACATTATCCAAATATTTGCTAAACTCTGATCTAGCTATCATAGTTACTTCATTTCCAGATGGGAATGAAATGACACCTTTTTCAAAATCAGTGACATTATGTGATTTCAAATAGTATTTTCCTAAAATACGATTACGAGTTAAATTTCTCAATACCAATACATTTTCTGGAAAAAAGATTAGTAATCTCAAAAAGTAATGTAGCATGAAACGAAGCAACCAACAATTTATTCCCCATTTGACTGGCTGCTAATTAAAAGCATCAAAATGAGCATCATTCACAATACTGCATCCACAGCTAATATCCAGCAAAAGGGGCATCACAACACCATTACATGTAAAATGGACCACGAAAAAAGGAGTAATGAGTACTGAAGCATCATGGTTAAGTGTTACCTTATTTAATGTGAGGTATGGCTTGCTCCGTTTCATGACGAAAAAGACCAACAATCCTTTGCCATACCAGTGTTGTTACATGCAAAATAGATAATTGCACTCCTGGGTTAGTAGGATGTTTGTATTGTTGGTTAACGAGGTCTCTCTGTTAGCTGATGCTGCCATCTAACGTTGTTGCTAGGAACATTTTGTCGACATTGATTGACAGACGGGTGTTACCATCCATGCTGTGACTGTGGTTTTGGTGTAAATTTGTTACGTGTGGCAGAAAGAACTTAACCTGTATTCAATTTTATATTTAATTGCTCAACTTACTCTGAAAGAATCGCTATGGGACCCAACAAGCTTGTATATGGAAGCGAGCGATTAACATGATTTGCAGAAGACATCATTAACAATCATAGATGTAGATATCTGTTTTTGTCGTTGCAAATAAAAATTGTCTTTATAACATGCAAGGATTTATCTGCTCATATAAATACCAGACCAACACCGATTCTTTCAAGTAGTATGGGAAAAATCTCAACTTATGCTGAATGGTCCAACGATTAGCACGAGACATAAGCTTAAAGTTCCGTATGATCTCATCAGTCGACCTTACTGTCGAATTCAAAAAATAAGTTGGTTCAATAATGAGTTTAGAAATGAATGGTCACAAATTAAAGTCAATAGATACCAGTACTAACATCATTCTTAGAAGTAGAGCATGAAGAAAAACCTTCTGGGATATTATTCGAACATTGACGTCTATTCTTATAAGTACGAGGCATGATAATAACGAACTAACCCAATTAGCAATCAAGAATAAAATTATGCAGTGCTGTATTACAGCATTAATCATATTACTAATTAGCACACGCCTAAATATTGTGCAGACACTACTTAGTGGATAAGAATAATCAAACGGAAACGCATAGTTAATAAATCACGATGCACAAGGTTAAATAAAATAACTACCTCACGCAGTATTTGAAGCAGAATTACTAATACGAGAAAATAAAGAAGGATGAAATGATTATTGAAATCTAAGAATTTATTCAATGAAGATATTTTAAAATAAATAAATCATCAAAGGTTATTGATAGTTAATGATGAATTTCTAATGCAAGGAACAAGTTTTTAGAAAATTATGTTAAATAAAATAAAAGAATCTATTGGGATAGAGCTTTACTAGAGTTAATTACTAAGTATTTTTACATATTACCTGTTTTAATTAAACTTGAATTTTGAAAAAAAAATGTGCTTGATATGGCGAGCTTCAAAAATATAATTCTAATCTCCTCCACAAAACGAAATTAACTAAATGTATATTTATACTTAATGTGGTATCAAGAAACCATCTTAATTACACCAACATACGTATAATTACGTCGGAGAATACCATTTGATTCCACATAGCAAACGTTTACAAATTCTCCTTGCTAACACAAACCAAAATTAAAATTGTTTATAATTAGTTATGAAAAATTATGAAATCACAACACTTCCACCACAATATTACGGGATAATGGCGCCTCCATGGTGCATATCATTTAAAAGGGGCTTCAGATGGTGAAATTTACATTCGCTGCGAGAGGCGAGAGGAAGCTAATTACTACAAACCAGAATGTGGAGAAGCTAGAAGCTCAACAACATTAAAAAGAAACTTAGTATACTCACCATGTTTTTGTCATAGTCTTCTTGCACATTTAGCGAGATGAGATCCTTTTATACGTCGCATAAATCTACGACACAGGACCATCGGCTTTATTTTCTTTCCGAAAGAAGCCATGTTATGGATTTTTACACCCGAAAACATCCATCGTCCTACACCGGGTTTGAACCCATGACTTCGGGAACCCGAAACCACGGAGAACCTCAGCGATGATAAAGAGGCCCTGAACAAAATTTTCGGTCTTTTGCACCCAACGTAGAATGGAACGCTAAGAACCATAGCAATTAAACGGCGTCCATAAGTAAAACTCAATGAATTAAACTGCGATGAGAGGCATGTCACTCGCAAATACTGCGTTGATTACCACCCACACTAAAAATCTGACGTGTTGCACTCATATGACTTTCTCTACTCTTGTACAAACTAGTTTTACAAACGCTTATTCTCCGTCTATTTCATGTTAATCGAGATAAACATTTTCAGAAAGTATCTTATTGCTAATTTTCTTCTGGGTACAAGGGTTATATTGTAGTCTTTAAGGAATAGTCAAATCTTTTAAGAGCTGGTTGCTATGTAGAGCATTCCATTCTCTTTGCATGGCCAGCACATAACAAAATCGGATGGTTTGCATTCCCATGTCTTTACCTACTCTTGTACAAACTATTTGTACAAACGCTTATTCTTCATCTACTTTATGTTCACCGAGATATCGAGATTTTAATTTATTGCTAATTTTCTTATAGATGCAAGGGAATATGAAAGTTTTAAGCGATAGTCAAATCTTTTAAGAGCTGGCTTTGCATGTCCCGGGCATAAAAAATCGAATAACAAACTCCCATTTTGAGAAAAAATATAAGTACTGGAAAATCCTAACATGTAACAAGGAACATCTCTGAAAGGTGTACTCCACCAAAAAGAAAAAGAAAAAAAAAACATATGACAAAATGTATTTTAACGAGATTTACGTTATTTGTGCGTAAAGTTTTGTCTATCTCTTACGAATTAGTAGTTATGCGCAACTCGTTTAGAATGAAGAGGGCTTTTCGGGACTTCCCAGAAAATTCAAAATATACATTTCATTTGCCATGAAAATATCTTTAGCATATGACATTTTAATTAAAATCGTTAAATCAACTTTTTTGATATTGAAAATTTTCGAAAAATGTTCCATGTAAACGTAGTCCGGGATTGGGGGGTTTTCTTGAAAATCTTGATGTCGCAAACTTAGATTATACTAAACTCAAATACCAAGTTTGGTGTTTATCCAACCTTTCCTTTTTTGAGGTATGCTGTTCACAGACTAACGGACACACAGATTACAGACAGAATGGCACACACACGTACATGTTTTAAAAATTCTTTATTTGGATTCAGGGCATCTGAAAACACGTATATTCGGTGAAATCTCGGCATCGAATTCTTGGGCGGAATGTAATACTTCTACTTATTATACGTAGTAGAGAAAGTATAAATGGTGAGCTATTCTTTGTCCTTTTCAAAATAAATGCTCCCTTCTTACAACCGCCGACTGATTCCGAGGACCGCGAAGTGAGCCGAGGTATTCCTTGCAACTTGAGGTACGCGTAGAACAACCTGGCGGTGCTCAATATATGAGCGTGAGACAATATGGGTGTTTAACTCAATAACTTGCCGGAGTAATGGCATGCGTTCTAGCTTATTCGTGTTTCCTAGGCAGGTATAGTCCTGCAAGAACCCCGTAAAACTCAGTTGAAGAGTTATGGCAACCATGGTGTTATTTGTAAATGAAGCTATATTCTATTATTTCCAGCTATTCCATTTCCGCACTTTTTACTTTGGCTACCACCTACCAAGGTAGAGTAAGCATTGTATTCTAAACAAGAAATCAATATAGATATTTCAGCGGAAACACGCGTTTTTAGGTCAACTGAAATTTAGAATAGTTTTATGAAAGACAAGAAGAGAAGGAACAGTATAGATATGAAACACTTGATAAATATAAAATTTGTCATTTAAGTTCAGCATGTTCTAAGAATGAATAAGATAATTTTCAAGAAAATCTCCCTATTCATAGCTTTTTTATAGGAAAATGCTTCTTTAAGTTTTATTTTTTCAAAAATAGCTTTAACAACTATGATTAAAGCATTATATTTGGCACACAGACATGTGGGATAACACGTGTGTCTTGAAATTTCTACAAATAGCCTATAGGTGAGTTGAATATAATTAAGGAACCATGGGACATGTACAAAATCCTACTTGTGAGAATATGTAGTTGACTTTTATATATACAGTTTATGTAAAATTACTATTTCCTTGATGCAGTAATTTGTATCACAAATTACTTAAATGTAAATAATGATTGTAATATGAATATGCATTTTTATGTGACATTGATTTCAGATGTTTATTGATTGTAAATATTGTTGGGAAGTAAATTTATAATGCCTTACTGAAACTGTCAATAATAGCGCAATAATGCAGAGAGGGGGGGTGAGCTGTTTATCATTATTGGAAACGAGGAAGTTACGTAATGTTGGCGCGTTTTCGGTAGAAACTTCTGGAATGTGTTCTCCCTAAAGCATATGCATTCATAATTTTAATTGGATATTAAAATAGACGCTAATGTTGGCGCGTTTTATTAGCCAATAGCAGTTCAGTTATAATCTTTAGGCGTATCTGGATGCGGGAGTATAAATAAGCTAGGTTAGAGGTAAAGTCAGTCAGTCGCTCAGTTCGCCGAAAGCAT
The DNA here is from genome assembly GCA_030765065.1 of Deroplatys truncata. Taxonomy (NCBI): domain Eukaryota; kingdom Metazoa; phylum Arthropoda; class Insecta; order Mantodea; family Mantidae; genus Deroplatys; species Deroplatys truncata. The sequence goes on from CM060981.1 coordinate 274,148,059, forward strand.
TCATACATTACACGTCGCCGTCAGTCGTGCAGTTCATCAAAAATCTGTGTACACTACACGTCGTCTTCAGTCAGTCAGTTCGTCGAAAGTATTAGTTCGTCATACATCGGATATAGATTCACAAGTTACGCGCAGCAGAATTATGAAAGATCTAAAATATGGCAAAGTTAATTATACAAAAGGTTGAAGTACGTTGATTAAAAGTAATCAGTAAGAAGTTATTATAACAGTTTCAGTTTGGCGAGTATCTAGATCAATATGTGAAAGTGATAGTGAACGTGTTCGACAATAAAAATTATAAAACAAATTTCTTCATCAGTGTTCTTTTTGGATAAAAGATTCCTTTCCGTTTACACAACCCTGATCAAGACACATGTTCGACCCAAGATAAGATAATAGCTAGCCGGAGGACAATAAACAAACTTAAAATTCTTTCGAACACTAACACTGATGCAAATTGCTAACACAAGATGGAGCTACAAACCGAACAAATGAATGACGTCACAAGATGGCTTCAACACTGATGTAAACAAACCTTATAAGTAATACCGTCGCAAATTGGCTACCATAACGTGGGGCTACAATAATGTTATTATAAATTGGCTCCTATACGTGGGGCAGTTAAAGTTATGAAACCAAACAAAACAAAAGCAGCACAATATAAGATCTTCAAGTTCTAATAATTTACGTAAAAACATATTACGTAAGCACTAATTCGCTACATCCTATGTTTAGTTTATTTATTGGAGCTTTAGTTATATTGTCGTATACCTCACATATTTGATTATTATTTAACTTCAGAGGAGGGCAACTCGCTTATGAGAGGTATCGTTGAACAGACAAAGAACTTTAAACTCGAGGTATCGACAAGGGACGCAGCTAAGTTATATCTCTAAATAATTAATACACCAACATAATTTCTGGCTGGAGGGAGAGGCAAGGAACTCTACACTGTCATAATTAAAACGGCAAGGAAATGGATAGCTGGTAGATTTATTATAAAATGTTTTCTTACCCCATGTGTCTGCCGGGCGAGGACGCCATGTCGCAGTATCCGTCTAACTCTCGCGAACACTAGTCACAGAATGCTAAGAAAACCCACGCTAAGCTTAGCGTCAGTAACGCCATATCCCTACCAATGACACAGTTTCCCCTCATTCGCCCCTACTCTCAGATAAACTGCCAACCTTCGACTCGGTAACCAGAGGGCGTATTACCATTAATATAATCTGTGCACATGCCACATCTCCCCCTGGCCACCGAAGTCGACGTCCTCGTCGACAGAAAGAAAATAAATACAATAAACATGAAAAAACAAAACAAAGACATACCAAAAATGACATACAAAGGTGTGATGAAGTAAAATATAACAATAGACATGTGTGTGGTAAGCACCCAGCCGACGAAACAATGGTGCTGGGTGATGTGGAGAGACGAGAGACGTAAGTGCTGTTGACTAGTATTGTTAATGCACTTATCTTTAGCATCCCGCACACGCACACACCACGCTGCCTTAGTTCACAGGCACACTACACTGCGCAAAATGGTGATGGTCTGCCGTAACTGTTGTGGGTGGTTTTAGACAGTGCCCACAACGACGATTTGTCCTGGTGTAAAATTAGCACCGCAGGTCTCTGGTGATGACAACAGGGTGGGCAGTCGCTGGCTTGGACTGCCCCACGACATGGTGGCTCCTTATGCCACGGCAGTGTAGTGGCTGCCCGACAGCTTCCCTGTGGTGTTTCTTGACTTCTGGTGTGCCCTGGGGATGCTGTTGAACTTTCTCGCTCTCTGTCACAGCGAAACACTAAAACAAAACCACCACACAATAAACAGGCTGCTCCCACAAACAATCACACATAAAAGAAGGGTATGTCATTTACAATTAAAGATTTTAAAGTTTGAAAAGTGTACACTAAAAAAAAATTCTTATGACATGGGGCAAAGAAAGAGAAAAAAAATTAGTACAAGTTGGCATAAGTACAAGTACAGAGTTGCCATCCAAAATTTAACTTACAATGCTTTACAATCCAAATAACAGTAAAACAGACTCAAAATACATGAACATGACAGAAATGAAACATAACCTTGTTTTGGGATCCCAATATTACATCTTAATAACCAGCTGGTATCACTAACAAAAGAAAGTAAGTGCACTTACAAGACAATCACACATGACGATGAAATGAACTCATTCACACTGACCATGGCCCAAATTACACACAACACTCACTTAACTATCTACTCAAACTAGTGTATGCATCACTACAAACTACATCCACAATACATTTCTAAACTACGCCACGTGACATGCTTTCAACTACTATTGTCATACTCTTGTCACCAATACAACTTCTCGTCCACATCACTATCTTTCTCATCGCAGTATGAGCATTAACTCAATCATAATCATCATCAACATCATCAGCAGTAATAGTGCAATCTCGATCATTATTTCAAGCATCATCATCTTTCAATTTTCTCTTCAAAACAAAACATCTGCACTTACGTGTCTCATTTAGCATGCTGCAAATTCAAAACATCTAACATAGGCATAACCTTCAAGAAATCACATTAAAATTGCAGGAATTACACAAATAACATGACATTATAATGTTGCATCTACATCCTCCAAATGAAAATTAAGCTGGAAAATAGGTGGTATTAAAATTTGCTATCTAAGATGGTAATAAACTTGTTGCATAAACAGAGAAAAAAAATGATTTTCATTACATTCACTTCCATCCATTTAATCTCTCGTGTGAATTCATCACACACGCTATACTGGGCACGTTACAGCAACACCAATAAGCAAAATCTCTGAAATCAGACAACTGTCGGGGTTACACTGTGGCACTTCCACCGAAGCTGACATCATCTCATCTCTTCTCATCTCTCCTCATCTCATTAACACCGTCGGGGTTACTCTTTGGCACTTCCACCGAGGCAAATCTCAACTCTTATTTCTCACATAACCTCACACTACGCCACCGGGGTTACTCTTTGGCACTCCCACCGAGGCAAATCTCACATATATCACATAACCTCAAATACACACATACATACAAACACTATTCATGCAACAATTTTCTGCAAATAAAGATCACAGCATCATTATGGAACCCAAAATCAAATCGAGTCAAAATCAAATCATATCATATCAAAGCAAATCGAATGCAACAAAACAACATCACATCATTACTCAAAACAATATTGTCACATAACATTCCTGAAAATGAAAGCTCAATTAAGCACATAGTACACCTGAAACACATTCCTGCAGCCTAATACAACAAACAAATGATTTGCAGTTCCCAAAACATAATTCAAAATTTAAATTACACCCACAATAATAATACACTCGTAATTTAGCAGAGACATTCATAGCACAGTATTCCTGAAAAACAAAGCTTAATTAAGCATCAGTCAGTGAAACAATAAATTTAGCATACCTGTGTGAGTCGTAAAACTGTTTCATTCATCCAAACTTTAGCACTCACAATAATTACATACTTACAGGTGATTTTTTTCTTTTCTCTTACTCGTTTACCACAAAATTCCCGTGCAAATTGTCCAAAATGTGGTAACACACGTACAGCTGGTTCATCAACATCCACATCGTACTGGTCCATATTAGAAGCACATCAAACCTAATTAGGTGCAGATACTGGCAAGGTTGGTAGCTCCTGAAACTTTTACTTGCATGAGTAACTGCGAAAGATTTTCCCCTAAAAATATGCATTGCGGAATTAAATAAACCAAACTTGGCAACGATAAAGCAAAATTATCATCATTATGATTTTCTCAGAGCGGCCATTAGCAGTAGTAGCGAACATTTCAAAATTCTAAAGTAACTTATACGCCGACAACTCGCTGGGATTCTTCACGTGAGAGGGGTCAATGACCGGGCGGCAGACAGCTGATTGCTTTGCAACAACAGGCGTACCAACACTGGACATAAATTCTACTTCACTGTGCTCGCTAACTGGAGCAATTACTATATCAGATTTCTGTGCAGTACATCGCTTAGGCATGATTGCAGCACAAAAGATAACGCAACCAATAAACAAACAGTAGGACCAAGCAATACAGATTACACCAAACTAAACACTTATAGCATCACATGAATGTAAGTAGCAAGATCAGAACATAGCCAAATAAAACAGTTGCAAAAAGAACACAATTAAGCGCCCGCGGCGAAATATCAGAAAAGTATACCAACACACATCTACACAAGCCACTTGGACACAATACCAAGATTTTTAATCAAAATGAACACATGGAAGAAAACAAAATGATAGCTTCAGTGAGAAACCTCGAACTGGAAATTAAAAAAAACCACGTCACACCTACTGTGACCACCGCGAAAATTCTCAAAAGGAGCAGAATACAGACTTGTAATTTATACTAGCACACCAAACTTCTCTTTTGTCTTTTTTTTCTTAAATCAAATATATATAAGCTGATATGCACACGCAAATAAACGCACCAAAACACGTGCTGAGGAAGACTGGTTTCACAAGCTAAAATTATTGCTGAAATGCACGACCCCGCGGGAATTACATAACACACGTGCGTACATAAAAGTTACACGAAAAATGTCCCAGAAAAGTGCAGTAAATAGCTAGAAATCACAATCACTGGAATATAAAGTTATACGTTTCCAAACCACCGCTAATAAGCACAGAACACAAGATTTGCAAACAGATAGCCAACACGTGACGAGCACATTTTAAAACTACAACTATATCGCTCGTATCACAACTCAACTTTCACAAAAACATTTTTTTTTTTAAAATAACCAGCACGAAGAACGGAACACAGTGATATAATTTAAAGGAAATGAAGCCAAAACAAGGGGAAAATGGAGTAGAAGTTTTAGCGTCACCCGGCAGACAATGGGAAAAATGCAAAAATGAACTCAAAATTGAAATTTCGAAATCAGACTTTCAGAAATGATGGAAACAAAATTTAGAAGAAGAGAATCACAAATTAAAGTATAAAAATCCTTACCCTTCAGCCAGAAAGAACTTTACATTTTTCACGACCACGTGGAGCACAAACCGTTAAATTTGGAGGGAAAAAAATTTTGCACTTAAAATCTCAAAACAAATCAAACCAATTACTCGGCGCCTCACACCAATTACCCGCGACTCCACCAATTTGTCGTATACCTCACATATTTGATTATTATTTAACTTCAGAGGAGGGCAACTCGCTTATGAGGGGGATCGTTGAACAGACAAAGAACTTTAAACTCGAGGTATCGACAAGGGACGCAGCTAAGTTATATCTCTAAATAATTAATACACCAACATAATTTCTGGCTGAAGGGAGAGGCAAGGAACTCTACACTATCATAATTAAAACGGCAAGGAAATGGATAGCTGGTAGATTTATTATAAAATGTTTTCTTACCCCATGTGTCTGCCGGGCGAGGACGCCATGTCGCAGTATCCGTCTAACTCTCGCGAACACTAGTCACAGAATGCTAAGAAAACCCACGCTAAGTTAGCGTCAGTAACGCCATATCCCTACCAATGACACAGTTTCCCCTCATTCGCCCCTACTCTCAGATAAACTGCCAACCTTCGACTCGGTAACCAGAGGGCGTATTACCATTAATATAATCTGTGCACATGCCACAATATATGCAGTATTTTCTTGTTTTTGGACGGAATTTCCAATATTTCAATCTACAAGCTTCTGAAATGTTATGGTCGTTCTTTGATTCACCAGTCCACGCAAAGAGAGTAATAATACGAGGATAGTGAAGTACTTTTATACATTTGACTACAGTACGTGAGTCCTGCGTGCTTCTATTTAGCTGCATCATAACATGTATTGAAATCATTTTGGAAAGCATTTATTACGAATAACAAGAAATAGAAAATCACGCTACTTTTATGAATAATCTGGAGAACAAAAGAAGCGTGGCTGTAACATACCAGATTTTTTTCACTCACGAAAGCATCTTCAGACATCATTTAAAGGAAATGGAAACGTTTACGAATAAATTTCAATAATACTGATAAAAGGTAATAATTATATCGATTTATGTAATTACAGTTATTTAGTTTAACGCATTTAAGAGAAAACTATCTTTTTAAAAATTTAAGTATGAGTAACATTTTATGTATTCCCAACAATTACCGATGTTTACAATCTTAAAGGTTGTATCTGGTCGTAAATATACGAGTAGTTTAGCTAGGTTAAGAAACCTATCGGAAGAATTAAACCGAAGCATTTGATGAAGTTAAAGCTTACACTCATATGACTTTCTCTAATCTTGTAAAAACTATTTTTACAAACGCTTATTCTCCATATGTTTCATGTTAATCGAGATATCGAAATTTTATTGCTAATTTTCTTGTAGATGCAAGGGGAATTTGTAGGCTTTAAGTGATAGTCAAATATTTTAAGAGCTGGTTGTTATGTGCAGTATTCCATTCTCTTTGAATTACCAGGACCAAAAAATGAATAATGAATTCCCATTTGAGAAGTATAAGTATTGGAAAATTTAAGGGAACAACAAGCAATATCTCGAAAATGTTTCACTCAACAAAAAAAAAATGTATATGACATAAATTGTGTATTTTAACGCGGTCTACATTTTCTTTATAGTAAAATGTTGTATATCTCTTATGGTTTACCGGATATGCAAAAGTTTTTCACAATGAAGAATACCTTAGGAGACATTCCCAGAAAATTCGAGATATACAATTCATTTGTCATGAAAATATCTTAAACATATAATGTTTTAATCAAACTCGTTAAAGCCATTTTTGAGAAAATTAAAGTTATCGAAAAATGTTCCATGTAAAGGGTAATATGAGGTAGGGGATTATCTTAAAAACCTTCGTGTTGCATCTCTGGAAGATACTGAGCCTAAATACCAAGTTTGATGTTTATCCGACTGTTCGTTTCTGAGTTATGCTGTTCACAGACAGACAGACACACAGACACACTCACGGACATGTTTCCAAAAATGCTTTTTTTTTTTTTTTGGATTCAGGGGCCTCCAAATATATATTTGCGGTGAAATCTCGGTATCGAATTTTTGGGTGGAATACAATACTTCCCCTACTTACTATACGTAGTAGACAAAGTAAAAATCATTAATATAATTAAACTTATTGCAGGAAGCTTGTGGAAGTTCTGATTTCTGCATGTGTAAGTTCCATAAATAAAATTAGCATATGGTCTTAATTAATTACTAGGAATTAGAACCACGTATTGTCCAGTTTGTTACAGACTACAGTTCTACCGAAACTGGGATTAACTTTACTTTATATGTTGGATCTTAAACATTCTCTAACGTTTGAAAATACTCTTAAAAGCTTACAAAAATGTGGATTTTGTTAACGGTCTTGTGTGATATATATTTAAAAATCTGTGGTCATTTAAAGTGTACAAATTTGACAATGTCCTTTCCTGGAAATATTTATGTACTTCTAAACACCATTTTTACTATAAACAAACATTCGAAGGAAGTTAATTTGAATGTAGGTAGCTGGCAAACTCGGTAAATCTTAAATCCTTCTCGAGATTTTACTTAATTGTAGCCAATATGGTATATTCTGTTTCCAGGATGCAAGTTTTTGTCAATACTCCTATGTACTACACTTTGAATATCGAAATTATCTCTCTACAGAAACAATCTTTTGAAATGTTTCGTTTCGAAGTGATTCATAAGAGATCCACTGTAATGTAAAAACACTACACTTCATTTAGAGTTTGAGCCCCTATTTCATTTATATACCAAGCAAATTTTGCCGTTTTGGGAATAAAATATTGAGTACCTGTTTACCTAACTGTGTATTTTAGATCAATATACTTTCAGGTCAAATCCCAGTCCGTATTCCTACCATTCATCACCATTGGCTCAGGTCTTTGAATAGGCGAGAAAAGAAAGAAACATTAACAGAGCATCATTCTATTTACACTGAGTTCAAGAGTTCTAAAATAGCACTTAAACCGATTAAAGTTACTTAGGTAATTACGGATGTAAAATATGCAGCCTATCCAGGGAATACTACTCCTGGAAAATTGCCCATTATGCCAAAAAACAATGATTTGCGTTTTAAAAATATAGGAGTGTTGATATGAAGAATGTTTAAAACGAATACCGAAGGTCTTTAAACAAATTACTCGTGAGATCTATATAATACATTCATGAGAAGTGAATAAGCATTCATGTGTGTCTATGTCGTGGAGTAAAACATCCCAAACACTGTATTCACCAATATTTTTATAGTAAACACTTTATAACGCTTAATGCATATTGAATGAAACTGGGAAGAATGTAACAGGAGACGAAAACTAAAGAAGCTAAAAGAATAATGAGTGACACTAGACGCGAATGAATGGACCTTGTTTGACAGCTCGTGTTATAAGGATTCAAACTGGTACACTATATTCGTTTTAAAATATATCCACTGGGCAATTTTCACTGGACTTTATCTGTTGATAGCATATTTTGTTGAAATTTTCTATCACCACAGAATTTAATCGTAGGCATGTGATGTAAACGGTAAATAAGATCCCTATGTTTATTGGTACAAAAATAATACGGCCATAATGGGAACATTTCTAGTTATTATTATTTCGCGAAATAATCCTAAAAGAGGATTCATACATTCACTAATCTTAATATACCGAATGTTTCAACTATATTTCTTCAAACTCTTACATATACGATTTCATCCCCGTACGGGTACCAAATACGTACATTTTAGTAGGCCCTCCATATGTTTTTATTTTTTATCAACTTCAAGGATGGTCGAAAGTTTCAGAAATTTTCTTTAGACTCTTAAGTATAAAATTCAACTCTGTCACGACATATGCTTTCATGATGCAGAAACAAATCGCTTCACTCCAAAGGCTTGTACATAATAGCGTAATAATTTAATTATTATCACTCAGTTTATTACACTTCTAAAACATAACAATAACACCTTATTCATTTGAGGTATGTTCTAACACACCGATTTAATTTCCTTAATGTCTGTGGAACCTCTTACGCACCACAGAAGAAGTAGGGTTAAATAAAACAGTTAAGAAGGCCATGTATTTGGCCCATCTCAGTCTATGCATTTAAGGTCTTAAATAGCAAATGCAAAGAGAATTTCTGCACAAATTATGCCAATAAATGTTCATCATCACACCTCACAAGGTCTCGTATAACAAAATCTGATTTTTATATATTTGAATTAAATGGAATTTTAACTCAAATATGGAAATGGTATGTTACCTTAAATGTTATCTATTAAGTAAGTTCTACAAAACCTATTTTAGCCCACCTCCATATTGAGGAGGTAGCGTGTTTACCTCATATTTAAGAAGCCCTGAGTTCGAAACTAGATTAGAGTGAGTTATGCGAATAAGGTATTTTCGGGGGTTTTCCCTTATCCTGGAAAGATTAACTTCGGGTAAGTTTAAGCTCTATGAACCGCGAACTCATTTGTGCGGCATTTATCTCATTTCACTCATTCATCATCCGATATGATCTAGCATGTTTCAGAGCGTTAAACTACTTAATATATATCTATATACATTTCCGTATGTGCTGTGTGTATCCTTGAGCTGAAACATTGCCAGTCAAGATTAAATTTCTGTTATTCACCTGAGTTTGTCCCCTTACTTGTGTTTATGTTTGTAATTTTATCAAGTTAATATCATGAAAAAATCATCATTATAAATATGCAATACGAATATTGGGAACAGGAAACTAAGCTTCTATTCCTCAAAGAATTTTCTCGCTGGAGCTGCACTTTCCTTATATATTACTTATCAATATACGAAGGCTAACAACACTTAACATAAATAAATTTGAACCACATAAGAGTTTCATAAATGCTGGTATTTATACATACTTCTCAGATGAAAATTAATTCTTGGTTATTGTTTCCTTTTTGGTAAATTTAAAACCTTTCAGAGAATGTGTAAATATTTCAGTTATCCTTAAATTTGCCTGCAACGATACTTATGCTTCTGTTACTTTACACACCTATTACGCCATACTATTTGACCAACAAGACGGTGTGAAGCGAATGTTTTAACAAATCATGTATTTGCATAATTTTTGTAAGCTCCCCAGTAATTGCTTTTTAACATTTGGATTTGTTTCTGTGTTTACCATACTTATAAAATACACTCTCGGATCGCTATTTGCTTTCCTTTATGTATATTGTGTGTGTGCGTGCGTGCGTGTGTGCATAGTCAATTCAGAACGGCCTTTTGTATTTGTGCAATTCAGTTAAGATTTTATTATATTTACTTCTTCTAAGCTCTATATATACTTTCTTCTAATCTGAATAGTCAACTAAATCCTACGTAAGCTTTGATTTTCTGTAGATAAAGTCAGTGTCTCTAGTCAGATTTCATTCCTACTACGTCATACTACTTTTGACCAGTAAAATGGTACAGAGCTACGTGTTTCAGCCATCATGGTTATATGTCGCTAAAATGTTTATCACCTCCTTAGTTTTTGGTTGGATATATTATTTCGGTTATATTATAGTTTCTGCTGTATGAGAAATTTAATAATCACGTTATGAATGCAGCCCTTTTAATAAAACTGAAAATTAATCCACAAAGCTTTCTTGACTAATAATCTTCCTATAGTTGGCACAACTAGTAATAAGAGAACAGCTGAATATTACATATTAGTGCCACTCAGCGGATTTATTTGTAATGATTGTATGGTAAAACAATACATTTCCGAGACAATTTAGTACAATGTAATAAGTGAACTAATATTTTATTGTATTTATATATTTCCTCTAATTATTACATACTGTCTTGTAGTCGTGAAATAGCCAATTAAAACAGACCCGAGTTTTGATTTTCGGGATAAATCGAAACCTCTCGTGAGATTACGCTTAATAATGTGCAGATCAAGAAGCGCGTGTGTCCTAATTCGGTAATCTAGTTTAGTAACACACAGTCACAAAGCTCGAGGTTTATGTATTGCAGCTGGTACAATTACAGCGGTCGTAGAGACTAGTTGCTGGCAGGGTTGATCTAATCAACCAAACATCTGTGTTAATTTGTTGAGAGAAAAAGAAAAACATGTTAGGTGAAACCTTCGTAAAGCATAATAATATGATACAAAGCAGAGACATTTGTAGTTAATAAGTAATTGTACTGACAGTAAGAAAACATGCCACATCTCCAAAATATTCAGTAAGGTGAGTTCAGAAGACATGCAAGAACATATGTATTAATGACCAGTTATGGTTGACACAATTCAAGTATGAAAACAACCGTTCACGGTGACATTAAACGTTGTTATGCCTACATAGCTGAAAATAAATGTTGGTATTAATTCTCGTGTCATCTAGTTCATGGTAGAATTTATTATACTTCATTAAAATATTAAGTTAAATATTATTCTATAATGTTTAAATAATGGGAGAACTGTGATTATTTTTAAAAACAAAACGATAAGGAAAGCACATTTTGTTATCAGTTGACATAATCCTATTTGCTAGCCACCAAGATCGTTGGTATCGACTCAAGTGTCAAACCGAAGCTTATTCTCTACATATTGAGCTTCATCTCTGTATTATTGTGGACTGTACTGACATTATAGAGCAAGTGAATGCGTGCGCGTCTGGGTATGTGTGTGTTGGTTTGTTTCTGTAGTTTTGTGTAATTTCTGAAACCACTCAATCTATGTTCATAATTTTTTTCGCTAATGTAAAGCCACATTCCTTCAGATGGACATAGGCTATAAAGCACCTAATTTCAATTCCTAAATTACTCAAGGACTAAACATGATTTACTAAGCTTCTGTACTAGAATAAGGATACATTGGAGCTATAAAAGAACATATTTAAAAACGGCTTACACTTTTCGTTGAGATTGCCATGGAGTAGAAAATAGTTGTTATTTCAGAGAAAATACATGTAAAATACGACAAATTCGGCCAATATTTCATTCCAAACTGTGTATCGATGGCCATAAATTGCGACGGTATACTTCTGTTATATTTATTTATTTATTGAGCCCCACGTTGGGTAAGCCAATTTGCGGTGGTATTACTTATAATGTTTGTGTATGTGTGTTTACTTCACGTGGCGATGCCATTTTGTGACGTAATTGTTTGTTAGGTTTGTAGCTCCATCTGGTGTTAGCAATTTGCGGTAGTATTAGTGTTTGTTTGAAAGAATGCTACTGTTATTTTATTTAATTTTTGTTTACTGTCCTCCGGCTAGCTATGATCTTTTTGGTCGAGCACATCTCTTTATACAGGTTGTGTAAACGGAAAGGAATCTTTTATCCAAAGATAACACTGATGAAAGAATTTCTTTTATACTTTTATTGTCGAACACTTTCACTATCACATTTACACATTGATCTAGACACTCGCCAAAGTGAAACTGTTATATCAACTTCTTACTGATCACTTTTAATTCACGTACTTCAACCTTTTGTATAATTAACTTTACCATACTTGAGATTTTTCATAACTCTTATACGCGTAACTTGCGAATCGATAGCCGACGTGTAATATTTCTGCTGGACTGAAGGCGACGTGTATCATACAAATATTTTCGACGAACTGACGGACTCTACCTCTAACCTAGCTCTTTTATACTCAGACACCCCGATATGCCTAAAGATTATAACTGAGCTGCAATTGGCTAATAAAACGCGCCAACATTAGCGTCTATTTTATATCCAATGAAAATTATGAATACATATGCTCTAGGGACAATGTTCCAGCAAATTCTACAGAAAAACGCGCCAACATTACGTAACTTCCTCGTCTCTAATAATGATAAACAGCTCACCCCCTCGCTGCATTATTGCACGCTATTATTGTCAGTTTCAGTAAGGCAGTATAGATCCACTTCTCAACAATAATTACAATCAACAAACATCTCAAATCAATGTCACATAAAAATGCATATTCATAATATAATCATTCTTTACATTTAAATAATTTATGATACAAATTACTGCATCAAAATTTAGAAACTATAAAATAGAATATAAAGCAAAACAAAATGGCGTCAGTTCTGTCTTATAACCCTACTGTGCGTATACAATAACAATACCAAAATAATTTAATAACCCTCATGTAAGAAAGTTTTGCTTTATTTCCTTTGTATTCCTGTTGTAATCTTTGGTTAACAGGGCATGCTAAATAATTGCGAAGAGTTAGAGAATAGCTGACATTAGAAACTAGTAAACGGATAGGTAGTAATTAAGGACTGATAAGATTATTTTTTTGTGTTTGTAGACTACGCGTGTTTTACAAAAGACTTGAACTTGGGGGCCTGGGACTGCGGAATCCTCATTGCCAATCTTTACAACTATTTCGTTCTATATGTTAAGGCTTTCTGCATTATGTAAAAACTATGCAGTTTTTAGTATATAAAGGAACTCTGGGACCAAAGACAAGATACACGGGTTTAAAATTTTACCTATGTAATTTACTAAAAAACTTACTCCAAATTTTTCCATCAATGATGCTTCAATCAACAAAGCTTACATACAACTTATGTAGCATTTCAGAACTTGGAAGACGGTCGCCAGGGGGGTATTTCACATCCTTTTGCGTAAATAACAGGGATCTTTCATCCGTTATTAAGAATAGCAGGGCTGCACGGAATCACAATCATCTGGGATAAAGGGAAGTATTCGCCATAAAAAACCTCTAGATCACTGTACAATAATGTCATAAAAGAAGGGTGGGTAAGTGAAATTAATGAATTCATTTCTCATTCGAGTTTAAAGAGCTAACTGTACAATGCATAGCGAGTAACCTATACTACTTTACTATAAAAGAAATGTCATTGGGGATCATCTTAACCTAACTCCCCATTATGACATAAATATTTTGCAAATGTGTTTTCGGGACAAAAGCGTTTTCATTGGAACAAATCTAGACATTATCTCATTAAACACACATTAAACGAACAAATCGAAATTTGCCATGCCAAGTATATACAAGAAAAAAACGTGCGAGCTATTGTTGTTCTATCTTTCATTTTAATATTTTAAGTTGTACTGTATGGTTGGTTGATTTAAAGCCTAACGCAATATTTAAGAAAGGAAGGACGGTACAAAGGAAGGAAGGAAAAAAGCCCAGTGAAATTATTATTCTTGCCTAAGAGCAATCTACGATTGAATTTCTGTCTTCAGAGCCTTTTAGCAACACTACACGCTCGCAAATGTACACCAGGTTCCTTTACTGACTCAGCCTACTCTACTCTGCACTTCTGCTTTCCTTCTTGCTTCAGTACCATTCATGTGCCTTAGAACTATCATCATCTTATTCACCAGTCCTTTCATTGCTTCACCTATCAAACAGTTTCTTCTCAACCAATGTCTCAGACGCTTTATTTACTTTTACCTACCAGTTTCCTTGCACTATATGAAACCACTTCATTGCTTATGTTATCTGTTTTATATGCTCAATTCTTCCTCAAGAAAAGGTGCTTCTTCATTCTTTATAGGGGATTATTTCTCAAAATTAATTTGGGATCACCTAATCTAACTCGGTCGTCCTCTTGCCATCCATTCCATCCTCTTATCGTCTAACCTATCCTACACTTCATCCAGCTTAAGCTAAGTTACACTAGCCTAGACCGTCTTTTCATCGTTCTTGTCATGGTCCAACATAGCCGAGACTCCACCCATTCTAATGTTACCTAACCTAAGCTTACATTAATTACAACAAACACATTAATTACAATAATCGCATTAAGTACATTTATTACGAGGCGTATTTTTAAAAGTAAGTACAGTTTCAATATTTTGCCACTGCAGCGCAGCAGTCGCGATTTTAGTATGCGCTATAGTATATGTTATTACTGCAAGCAAAACTACAAAAAGAAACTTACTTTTCTAATTGTATGATGTTGCGAAAAGCCATGTTGAAATGAACGCCAACTAACATATGTTTCATTCACCTCAATAATTTATTACAACAATACAACATCCAAGCAAAATATACTGATAATGTGCAGTTCAGAATACTGTGTATGCCGAATGTTATTTAATAACAGTACCAACAATAAAGTATGTTAACATGACTACTGTCCTTATTGAAGGCCAATAATTACAAATGGGTTAAAGATAAATCCCTGATCTTATCGAAATAGTACATTCTTAAGAAAGTTCAACCTCCTGGAATGTGTATAAAATTAAATATTTCATATCAAACCCATTCATAAAAATGCACTTTAACAGTATTGTTAAAATGAACACACTTGAGCGTAAGCCAAAGTTTATTTTTCGATTCTATATTTGTTTATAATTAAACCTGAAACTAAATCTTTATGCCATCCTCCAACCGGGACTTCTGAATTTAGAGGTAGACCTGGTAACTACCAAAACACAGAGACATCCGGAAGCAACTAAGTTACCCAGGATTTTTAACTTTCTTTTAAATTAATCTTACTCAATCTTCACCGTTCATAACTGGCAAACAAATTAAAACGGTAGTGGCGAGAATTTCTCTGTTTACAGAATCACCAAATTTGCAGCATGCATGACACCACCTGCAAATGAAAAACAAATTAACTACCAGAGAGAGAGAGAGAGAGAGAGAGAGAGAGAGAGAGAGAGAGAGAGGTGGTATTGGGAGCCCAGATGACTCGCGAGTAAGTTTTCGCCTTTGCTGAACTAACATTAATGAAAAGCCTTTCCAGTGTGATTTAAATGTGTAGGTTCAAAGGCGAGTGATACAGAGTAAAGGTGAATGTACTCGTAATTTATAGAACTCTGTTTTACAAACGTTATTAGTAAATATCATTTGCTAGTTCCCATGCGCAAGTGGTTACGAAATTCTCGCTAAATGGAAACAGCCCGTGATTTATTCTTAGCCATGTAAAATTGTTTTTATTTCTAACAGCATATCGGCTGAAATCATATAATAATATTCTGATAAATCAAAGTTGGAGGCGCATCCAGAAAGTAAGGTTCCCGATTTTGTTTTCTTTACAGTAAACGTATTTAGCCGGAAATATTGCATATGCGTAACAGATCTACGACGTATCAATCATATGCCGGCCGGACAGGTCCCGCCTGGTGCCAGTAGCGCGGCAGTAGTGGCTCGAAATGGCGGCTCTTATTCGTTCTCCCGCCGCTGTGAGGTTCGGTCAGTGATATAGTTCCTTACTGCACAAAACATAACGCTGATCGAAATTCAGGTTTGTCAGGTCTATGGGCCGAGCATCATGAGCAAACAGATGGTGCATCGCTGGTGCACCAGTTTTCCAGGTTTCCAGTTGGCAGTTTTCCGAAGGTCGTTAAAGTGTCCATGATAAAGAGTGCAGTGGGCGACCTTCCTTCAACAATGAAGGTTGTTCAGCTGGTGCGGTAGCGCATCGTGGAAATCTGTCGCTTCACGATTACGGAGCTCAGCAGCCATTTTCCACAGATATCACGATCCTTGTTGCATGAAAGTTTCATTAAGCACCTGCTGTTCAGAAAATTGTGTGCCAGGTGGGTGCCGATAAACCTGACACCCGAGAACAAAACGAAACGTTTAGGAGCAGCACTGGCATTTCTGCAGCGGCATCATAATGACGGCGACGACAGCATCGTCACGGGCGATGAGACGTGGATTTCGCACTTTATCCCGGAAACTATGCAGCAGTTAATGCATTGGCATCACACTGGATCTGCGGTCAAGACGAAATTCAAGCAGACTATATCGGTACAGAAAGTGGTGTGCATAGTGTTCTGGGACAGGAAGGGTATTCTGCTCATTGACTTCCTGTTCGAGAGGTGAAACAGTGAACGATGACCGTTACTGTGAAACATTGCGGAAATTGCGTGCTGCAATTCAAAACAAGACGTGCTTACTTCAAGTGTTTTGTGCTGCTCCATGACAGTGCTCGTCCACATACGGCTCGGCGCACTCTGTTTTGCAGGAGTTCGGCTGGGAACTGTTTTATCATACACTGCACAGTCCTGGTCTTGCTCCCAGCGATTATCATCCTTTCTTACACCACAAGAAATTCCTGTCCTCCGGTCAGCGTATTGACAAGGACGAAGAGGTGAAGACGACTGTCACACACTCTGGTTCCATTCACAGGCGGCAGACTTCTACAACGCAGAATAAAAAAGTCGATCCCACTATATGACAAGTGTCTCATTTCTTAGGGTGACGATGTTGAAAAATAGCTCAAACATTGGCTTACCTGTTGGCTGGATACACGTCGTACCTATCCTCTAACCTGAATAATATAGGTGTCACAATTTAGTTTAAAAAGCTAGTTTATTTTCCGTAGAATTTGCGTTGTTTCAGATAGGATTCTTAAGACTTCTAGTCAACCAGTGAGTATTCAAGTGAATGTTATTTGCTTCCCAAAGCACACAGGTTGCGTGATTATTATCAAGCATTTTATAGTGATTTCTATTATTTAATTTCTCATAACTCATGTCTCTCCCCATTTATTAATAATATTATGTGACTTTTGATGTACAAATAATACTAATGATCATAACAATAATAATAGTTGCTAGGATAGCTTAATACTTTATGAGAAAACTCGCAGCCGCATTATTGTTGATAAACTGCTAAGGAAGTAACTGAAAAATTTAAGACAAGTTTCTTATAGAAAATGAAATCTTAGTCCAGTTTCCTAAGAACGAACAAACAGATTTCATGTCGACGTGCCTCAGCAGAGCGTTTCAGGAATTAAGCAGCTGCATCGGGATTAAGTTGGCTCCTAGAGGTCGCGACTAAATGCCGTCGAATTGTTTCCAACTTTTATTCTTTTGAGAAAACACTAGCCTTACTAATGTTATAGAGAACTGAATGTTTTACAACGAGAAGAAAGTAATAATGTAACAGCTATATTTAAATACACACAGCCGACCATAGTAGTTTGCTATGTATCTTCGGTCCTGATATCTGGCAAATGCCTGGAAAGAATCCTTAGCTTAGGCCTGGAACGTCTCCTTCCGAGATTTTCTTTCACAATAATCATTCAATTCATGGATCATCAGCAGGGTTAGAATCCTTAGGCGCAGCTTTCATATTAGAAAAGGAAGGAAAGGGTGTTAAATAAGATAAAAAGTGACAAAAGGTACTGTTTTTCTCAAATAATTAAAAAAGTCCCCTTTCTTCCATTCTAGTTTATTGAGTTATATACAAATACATCAAATCATCACTTATCAGAAGAAGGAAAAAGCATGAAGTTAATGTACCTTGAAATATTAAGAAACTCTGTATTTTTATAAATGATTCTCTAATTAGTAAACATAACTTCTTTGTTGGTGCTTAATCCCGTTATTTTTTCTTTTCTAGACCTTGTTCCTCCAATCGTTAAATAGCTGCAGTCAGATATTTTTAACCAGGGACACAAAATAGTTCTGTCTGAAATTACATATTTTCTTCTGTAGTAGAATTTGCAGCGCCTTGGAAATTGCAACTACTTCGGCTGCATTTAAAAATGCATAAATTTCTTAACGTTGTCAAAATTCTCACTAAATATAGCAGGACACCCAGTGGGTAAGCAACGCTACTGGGAACCTTCAATAGAATTTTCTTCTAGGAAGAAGTGAGTTGATTTGCGATGTCATTTTCATTCCTTGTAGATATACAAACCCTGTGAACGGCATGGACTAAGCATTTCACATGCTTTAACTTAGGGAACAATGGTTTCAATTGGTTGATTGCTGAAACCATGTACGGAGCCTGGTCCGTAACCACCAGAAGAACCTTTTTTAAATTTAATATCACTAGGCCACAGCTCACTAGCCCAAGTCTATGTTTGATTGCATTATTATACTGGTATTTGCTCTCTGCAACTCATATATTTTTAACAATCTCCCTACTAGGGGAAAACTAAGATGGTCAAAGCATATCGTTTCCTTGAATCTGTGGTTTTATACACGCACAATTCCCACATAGCAATCAGACTCGTTCCTAATTGATTCTTTGTGTGGTTTCTTGGTAAACATTATTCATGTAGTGTTTTCTTAAATTTTCCTCATTGAGTGCCTATATCTTTAACTATTTTTCAAGCAATCCTTTGGAGATCGGGTGGTTTAACTTATTGAGTGGAATTCCCAATTGTGTAAGAACTACATACAAATCAATGTTCAATTCGTTCAAATATTGGATTTTTGAAGAAGACTGTTAAAATGCGTTTCGAAATAGAGATTGTCGCGATTTATTTGTTTGAAGAGTGTTATTCTTTTAATGCTTAGAACTGAAAACGTACTGTTTGATGTGGTCTCACTGGTGTTTTCCGTCTAACAAAATTCCCGAATCGCAATTAATTGTATAATAGTTCCATCGTCTCTATGGATTCTTGTTTGAATTCTTGAGCCAGAACAAAAAATCGGGCACTGGACACCTTAGGCATGGTACAGTCTAGTAATACACTAGTTTAGTAACGGATTTACATTCAGAAACAGCAGACTACGATTCCGGTGTAATTAAAAGCTCAGTATGAAATACACACATTTCAATTGCACACTAGTTTATCTAAAGTGAGAGAAAGAGGATTTGCCGTACACAGAAATACATTCCATTGTTGCAAGTATGCTTTCAGTCCCGCGTTTACTGAAAGTAAGCTTAATGAAAGTGGCTTACTATTCGGATGTTCAATGTAAGCTGAGGAGGCGTTTATTGGAAAGTTATTAAATATTTCATATCGATTTGAAGTCAAACTATTGGAATGAAATGCACAAGCCATATCTCTAATAAACGATAAAATATGCTCTGGAAGACTGTTGAAAAGTTTTAGTAAAAGACAAAATGGGAAAACGGTATTTATGGCCACGGCTGAGAGAAAAGGGGATAATGGCCCCAAAAGTGTAAAATGTGCTTAAAATTGCCTCTTTTCTCAACAAGAGACAAAATATCGCACTGTGATATCTTTCTGAAGAGCTTTAATTTATCCTAAGAAGAAAGGTGCACACCTAAAAATACTAACCCTGATCATCAGTGCCCACCGCCTCTCAGCAAAATTATCGGTCCTTCATACCCAAATATAGAACGGGACACTAAGGACCAGAGCAGTTAAAGATCGTCTATAAATAAAACTCAATATTAAGTGCCCACCGCCTGTGTTTCCGTATGCAGTAATAATGGATGTTAAACCCTACTAAAAATATCGGATGAATGAACGTTTGAAATAAATAATGAATTCGGGATCCATAGAGATTAAATGTTAAATCGGCAATGCCAGTGCTTAATTATTTGAAAACGATATGATGAAATAATATATTATAATCATCCGTGCACTGTAAATTGGACAATAGCAAATATGAAATTACAAAACATTTAGTGAAACAGTGTCAGCATGGCGTCGTTGACAAGTGAAATGTATTGCTATACAGCTGATTGGTGCCATCAGGTAAAGTGGCAATGCCGTTAGCGGCACTGGGTCTCAGTCGCGCGCCGCTTCCCTCCCCAGACTCCAGTTCGTTATTGCGACGTTTCCCTCGTATTCATACATCGAAGTCCACTACATAACCCTAAGGTTGGTGTTTTGTGTGCTAGAATTACTGGCCGTATTTTCTTTCACGAAGCAATTAATGCTGCACAGTATTAAGCCTTAACTTTGAGCAGTTTTTTCCCTCAATTGACAGTTGAGTAACTGTTTGGCGTATTTCAAGAAGCACATACAGCTGGATTTATTTGGATACAGTTGCTGACGTCTTTGCTGACGGAATGATCAGTGTAGGATTGTGGCCTGCTCGATCCTTAGACCTCACGCCCTGCCAGTGTTTACTTGTGGGGTAATTTAAAAGACGAAATGTATAAATAATATACGGGAAGGAATAACCAATATTTCCTAAGAAGAGCTGCCTTATGTTACTCCGTTAGGATGCTGCAATGCCTGTCGTTGTACACAAGGAGAACATTTCCAACATCATATTTGAAAACTGAATCAATGTAAGACAATCATTCAATATTGTAATTTGCTAAATAATAATGTTGCTAGTTGGCCCTGTCCGTTCATCCTATTTGTTTCTATGCATATGACGGTTCGCGTGGGGATAAGGTGTCGGATCCAGGAGCCGCTAGCAGCGTTGCCGCTTAATCTGATGACGGTGTGATAGATTGGCACTATCACGTCAATGTATTATACCTTCACTCTCTGCAATACACCCATCTTGCCAATCATCTGAAAGCAGCTTTACTCAGTTTTCCGCTTGAGCTCTGAAAACGTGCAGTAGTTAACCAAGGTGTTTCTTTATTTAGAAACTTCTTATTCAACTGTTACAGATTTCTTGAACACACCTTCCTTCCCGTTTTATTTTCTTTAGAAGTTCTGAAAGCAAATAAAGGATTTTCCTAAACCATATCGTAAAATCATTTCTGTCAAAAAAGCACTTTTTAGAGCCGCACTGTCGTTTTTACTACAGCTTAACACACTGTCATATTCACCAACTTCCTTGCAAACTAAACTGTTTACTGCCTATGTTAATTGCTTATTTAAAGTATTAATGCAGATATCGTAAACTGCGCATGACAATTGTTATAAATTATACCATTTGGGTTAGATTACCATTCTTGACAAATGTAAGCAAATGTTACTAAAGTCCACTTCAATATGTTTGCTTTCTCTGCCACTTAACTTTAGCAGACAGACTAATTAAAGTTCAGTATTCAAATTTTATCCCACATACATGCTTTGGGATCTCCAAACAAATAAAAGAGAAGCATTTTTAGAAAAAACGTCCAGGCGTGTGCGCATGCGTTTCTGTTTTTGTAACTGTGAGAAAAAGAAGAAAGAAACAGGGAAACATACAAAACTTGGTATTTATGTTCATTCAGATGTAACACGTAGATTTACAACAAATTCCGCCGTCCCAAACCACGGTTATTGTGGAAGATTTAATCTTATTTTTGATTTCCTGAAATATGGCACAGAATATTTAAATACCGATGTTTAAAATGATTGTATGACGAATAGAATTTATATGTTGATTTTCGCGCGCGAAGTCCTCTTCGTTCTGAAGGAACTTAATAATTTTGTAGTTCTGGTAAGCCATAAAATATTGACAATGATTTACCACAAAGAAAGTGTAGATTGGGTTAGCAAACGGAAGTTATGATGAATACAGTTTTGTAACAATAGCCAATTCTGCTCTAGAAATTCGATTAAGCTATTTAGTTTCCATATCTTCTAGGCTTGAAAATTCATACAAAGTACTCCTTTTATTTTTCCTTCCATACTGTAGCAGAAAGACACACAAGAATCAGCCATAGTTACTTGCAACTTGCATTGAAATCTGCAACAGTATCATGCTTCCTTCGGAAGGGAAGTAAAGCCGGTGGTCCCGTGTCTAGATTTACGGCACGTAAAAGAACCTCAAGCCTGATAAAGAGGCCTCTGAGCAAAATTACAGGTGTTTCACGCCCAATATAGAATGGGACGCTAAGAACCATAGTAGTTAAAGAGCGTCCATAAATAAAAAAAAAAAAAAAAAAACTTAACTTATAAATTCCTAATTTTTGTGAGCACTGAGAACTGAACGTATGAATTTGGGTTGTATACTTGCATACTCTCCATCACTGTTGACTCCTCCAGCAAGAGCAGATGCAATAGAAGATGCATCAGACGTCCTAAACGTTTACTTAGCAGTTCTGTTGTAAAAGTTACTTAACTTTTATAATAACAATTACAGTTTCTTTCTTTCTTTGTTTGCTACCAAGCTTTTACTCAGCATACAGTGACTTCACGGAGGCACGTGGCGGTTTCGGAGTATATTTGTCATTCTCAATAGCCTTTTTCTTTTGTATAAACATGATCATAGTGTTAAAATTTCGCGTCTTTAAAGGGAAAGCTCCAGGAAAATTAATGTATTATAAATATGGTAACAAGTGTTTGGTCTAAACGCTAAAGTTAAGAAAACGGGAAGAGGGAAACTGAGGGAGAAGTGGCAGAGCTATTCTCAGTGCACCCTAGACCATCAGCTTAATGCGGCAAAGGAACTCCCCTCTCCCTTGGAGATTCTTGGGTAATATATGAAAGCAGGTATTTTAAAAAAACGCTGAGAATTCAACATATTTGAGTTAGGATGCATAAAAACGCTTGTCATTTTATATTCATATAAAAATAACTATATACGTATAAAGGTTTTGCTTGAGCCGCTCCAAAAAAGGAAAACAACTTCCTACTCCTAAAAATATGCATATTATCAAAATTCTTGTTCCCAAAAATAACGGATTTCCAACCTAGTAGTACATTGAACTTAACAGTTAATCCATAAGCATACCATCTGCCTATATCACGCAGAAAATTACAATCGGTTGAAACGATTATATTGCGGAAGAGAATGCCAAATGGCCTTTGCTATGCCACAATAAATAAATAAAAATTAATCAATTTTATTTGAAATCACCTTCAATAGAAAAATGACCTGGAATTGGCACATAATAATAAAAGTGAATGCTGCAGAACAGTATAGTCCCTGAGAGAAATCTTCTTCAATACAATGCCATAGCCGGGATTTGAACCACGGATCTCCCGGTCTCCGTCCGGTTACTCTAACCCCTGAGCTACCATGGCAACATGCCGACACGACATTAAATTCTCCAGCTGATTCGCATTTTTCCCGGTAAACCACAAGGAGATCTCAAATTGTATTGAGATGTCATACCCCAATGGCGACTTACAAACATTGTAAGTACTTAAGTCCCGGGCTTTATAGTTGCAACCACTATTAGGTCAATTAATGGTAGCTCAGTGGTTAGAGCAACCGGACGGAGACCGGGAGATCCGTGGTTCAAATCCCGGCTATGGCATTGAATTTTTCAGTCATCTGATTCTACCATTCCAACCTTGTCCAACACACAGCTTGTGTGAAAGAACAATTAATTCTTCTTCAATAACTTGGGAGCAGATAAAATGTATAAATGAGAAAATCATAATTATCATCATCAAAATCATAATCTCGTCATGGATTAGTAGATATTCCCTGTTATGGCCTCATATCTCTTTCCATGTTCTCATCGGTCTTCGAATATCTCTTTTCCCGCATTTGTTTTATCACATTCTTTTCTCTTTATAGTCCATGTCACATAACTATACATTAGGGTTTGAATCGCCGCTGTTTTATAAATTTTTAAGGTAGGTTTTTTTTTTGTTCCTTTTATTGTTCTTACTAATATTCCACAATTATGTTGGAATTTATTTACTGTTGTATTTAGATCTTAGTTGTCTAAATACATTATAAAACATCCTAAATAATTAAACCTTTTATTTGTTCTAGTACTGTGTTATTTATTGCTATTTTAGATCCTAGAGGGTATTTTCACTTGTAACATTGCAAGTTACCTATAAGCTATGATACGTCTAGTATATGAGATCGTGTTGAAGGTTTACCGGATTGTATGTTTCAGATGAGAAGGTTTATTGCGCGTGCATTCTTACGCCGTGGTAGCTTAAGAGGAAAGAATTACGTTTACAGACGCAGATCATGTAACATCATAAAATATCTAATTATTCAAGTATTGAACTGATAACTCGTGACAAAACACAAATTATCTTAGATGTTATCTTCATACTGCACTGATGAACTTTGTTATACTTTAACGACCTATAATATTATTGACGTTATTGTTCTCTGAGTTCGTAAAGCAGCTTAGCAATTAAAGAGACGTCATATGAAAATTAGGTTCAGCTTTATTTCCTTTCGTTCTGGTTTTAATTCTTGGAAATTTCTATGCCTAGAGATAACTATGTTTACTTCATGGAATAATTATCTTACTTCGGATTTTGTCAGCCGCATTACCGTTCAACGATCAGCTCCGGGTACTATGACAGACCCTCGTATATGTATGCAAAGTTGTCACAAGGAATATAAAGATCCTGTTCCTCAAGAATCGGAATAATGAACCCGAAACTGACAAGTGAAATGCGTAATACACATGAATTAAATCTATAATATATTATGCGAGTTTAAACAGATTTCCTATGAGAACATAGACACAAGTTGAACACAAGCTAGTTTTTTACAAATACTTTTCATATTGCTCCAACTTTGAAAATGTTTATTTCAAATATAGTTTATATAAAAGCAAGTCTAGACACGTCTTTATAATACATCCTTATAAACAAGTAGAGTATTATTGAATTGAGGTAAACATACATACATATAACGTGCTGGACTTATGGTCCCAATGTCATGTGAGGAAATTCTGAGACAGCGGCGCTGATATGATCCTGGTAATTGACAGTATCGAGAAAATATTATTATTATACACATGACATCAAGCATTACAGCAATTGGATCACTCTAATTAATACATTTATTCCGCAACTAATATTTAGTGAGAATGAACACCATGCTTCATGTAGACATAAAACTAATAGAATATGCTGTTTTTCTTCGTCGCACTAAGGATAACTTCCAACCGAGATTTCATATAGCGAAGAGAAAATCGGCCGCAATTACATTTCGTTTTTCCCCAGTAATGGGTGCCCCAAAGAAAAAAGATTAAGAGACATATATACCACAGTTTTGTAAATTCTGCCGTTTAATTCTTTTTAAACATCCATTAGAATTAGATAGTATTATCAATCGATCTAATTTGTAAGTTGTTTTTCTTGTCAAACTTGCGCCTAATGGGAGAGATAGCGGAGAAACGGGTATTTTTATTATCGATCTATTTTCGCTGAAAAAATTCCCATCTACATCTCTAACATCAATGTGACAATGTCCCCATGGCGGTTAGGGCCTTAAATAGTAGGTGAAGGTTGCAGACTTTAGTAAACAATTGTAGACAAATTTAAACATAAGAATTTAGCTTAATATTATGCGAGGCTCACCTATTTTATTTCTTGTATATTAAGTCAATCCTCCGGTCTTTAAGGGCAGCAAACTTATCTGCGATGTTCTCATAAAACGGCTCATTCCTTACAAAGAGATGTTCGCTAAGGATGGGAGTCTGCTTTGTGATATAGTGTTTCTAGTGACAGATTTAGTTCTTTTCAAACACGAAAAGCTGCTTCCCATTGATACACTTGTGGATGGAATTGATAAAACTGAAGCAAACAACTCGCATGATTCCTCAAATACATCCTTATTTTCTTGGCACAACTTAAAACACTCCACTGTAGTAACAGACCTATACACCTCATCAGCATACAAAACATACAGTTCATTCTTTAAACGATGAATTCTTTGAAATAACCTTGAATAAGATCCTTGTAAATTTTCAAGAGCTCAAGAAGGGAACTTTTTAGGTAATTCTGAAATTTTGTGATATCCAGAAGGACAAAGTTCTAACCAGTCATAGTCCTGAAATCTTAGTTTTATTTCCACTGAAATGAAATTCAAAGTATCGAAAAATAAAATATTGGACTTCTTTGAAAATTTCATCCTCTCTCAAGTTTACATGCACTCTTCTTTGAGTCAGAATGGTCAGTTTTTGTTTTCTTTTACTTTATTTTTTTTTTTTGCTTTCTCAAATAATTCCAAAAATATTGTCCATTTCGCCTTCCATTATGGCTTATAAATCATATGCCGCCCTGATCTTTGAAATGCAATAAGCAATGTCTAATAATTTCTTTTATAATACTTCAAAAATATGTCTGTCAAAGAAAATATGTCATTGAACATTACAGCCGGAAGAGTCAATTCGAAGCTATTCATTTCGTTCAAAAAGCCCTTAATGAATTGTTCTTTTATCACATTGTTTGTCAGTCGTGGTATTCTCAAAAACCTGTTTGAATTTTTCCCTATTTTTACAATTACAATAGTCAGAACACCACAAAGATTCCTAAGGTTGGTGTATGTCTAGCTGGAAATGAATCTAGTACCTGTGTTCTGTTTGATAAATGTTGGAATCCCACTGATACTTGTAAACAATATGTGACATTTAGAAATGCAATCTAAACTTTGACGAGGCACCCATTTTAGTCCACAGGCTAAGCAATGCACAAAATCACATTGAGGTGCTATGTTTAAGTTTCTTCTGAAGACCATTTAAGTGACCTGGCATTACACTTGCCCCATCAAAACACTGAGCCAGTAATTCGTTCCCGTATGAAAACTCAGACAAAATCCCACTCAGAGAATTAAACAAGCCTCAGATGTTCTGTCAGCACTAACATCATAGAACCCTATAAATCTCTCAAAACATTTCCTTCAAAATTCACAAAAAATTATCCTGTTAGTACATTGTGATGCTTGAGTTATATCTGTGATATCAATAACTTCAATAACAAAAAGGTTACTGTTATGAACTTCAGTTTTTACATGATCTTGTATGCATTCAGATATCCAGTTTATCAATTCATTGTGATCTGTCTGGAGTCCCCACTGAATACACTATTAACTTTCAAACAGTGATTTTGAATTTCCAATGGACTCCTCGATATTAATAAAAACAAGCAGTTCTTTAAAATTTGCACGATTTATTGCACTTACACATTCATCGTTCCCCCTAAATCCAAGTTCTTGCGTACCAAAATATAGTTTAGCATTTATACCCTGATAGAAAATAAATCTATTCATACGAACATTTTCATTGAATTGAACCATAAGTAGGGCGTCAGAAATTGTATTTCTATTCTTTAAGCTAGTGTTCAATTGTAGTGTGCATTTCAGGTGTTCTAAGTGTTGTTATGTTTATTTAGAGCTTGCGTAATGTTCTTAAAATCCCAAAATCCTTCCTTATTACGGATATTATGATTAGTATTAAAAAGTAAACAGGACCAACGAAATAGTCTTTCTAAATTGGAGTTATTGCACAACCATGGAAATTCGGAAAATCAAGATTTTTTAAAATTAACATTAAAGAATTTACCGTTATATTCCTTTTTACACAAGGATTAATGGTGTGGTAGGTCTTCCAACTGTTAAAACTCTTTTCTAACTTCGTCTTTCCACTTGGAGAACGGTGTCTCAAGCATATTATATATTATATTATTAATTGGATTCATTTCGCAAATACAAACGATGAAATCCACAAGCCACTTGTAAACACCTCATTCAAAATAGGAGCATGACTGAGTGCGAGTTTGTATATCCCCGCTTTACCCTAGGACCGTAAGCAAGCATGATTCACAGTTAGTCGGGAAGAAGGTGAAAGGATTCTTATCTGTTGAAACCATCTTAGCACTTATATGTTTAAAATCGCCAGCAGAAGAAATGTTTGACGTCACATTGTCATAGTAACCTGTAAACTAAAGGATGAGATAGCATTCCGAAGTCGTGTCTCTTCACATTGTGGTTAGAGAGAGATAGGGCATACATTGCCTGCCTGTCGCCTGAAAATGCGTAAACAATCTTGGCACCTTCACTACCTTCACCCCAAAACCGCCACTACAATCCCCCTTGTTAGAATGTGAAAAAGTGCGTAAATAAAAGTGCGATGAGAGGTAGTGAATTGTGTCATTAGAAAGCATTGTGGTGTTCTAAAAATCGTGAGGGTCAGTAATTCCACGACGCGGAAGCAGCGGTATTAAGAGGTGGCTTGATCAACAGCTGTTGCTACCTAACTCCTTACGGGTTCTAATATTGTAATGGATAATTGGCAAATCAATAAAGCCTCTTATTCCAAACACCAGAGAAGCGACGATTCTTGCGACTGTGTGCGTTTGCACTTGTGTATGTGTGAAGAACAGGCAAAATGTACTTTGTGATAGCTATAATGAATGAAATAGCCAACATCATTTGTGATAAACTGGAGATAGTGGAATGTGGTTTTTTTCGAGTGGAGGAGAAAATGATTTAATCACTAACCTCAATGGGACTCACCAATTTATTGGCATACCCACTAAAAACTCCTCCACCGGAGTAAGAAAGGAGAAGGTTTGCAGCGGTACCGCCTAACGCACCCGCGCATTCCAAGGTGACGGTTGTACTGGGCCGCAGTGCGGTCACCAGGGGAGTAAGGAATTTTGCCGGGAGACAGTTTTGACCAGGGCACAGCCTGCCCTCGCAGCGAAGTAAAGGTGAGAATAGTAGGGATTCCAAGTGATATTGGAAGGATTAGTAGGGATTGGATTTTCGATAGGAGTTATGTGGTAAGTTAGAGGGTTGAGAGGAGTGTGGCACCAGGTGTGTTTCCAGGAAGTTACAGAAGAGGATGTAGCCTTCCTGAAGTTAGTTGAAGTGGTCATGAAGTCCCTTCAAATTTTGGCTGATGGCGTTGTTTGTAGTCGTTTGGAGCTCTCAAATCCCCGCGACTGAGGCCCCAAGGGCACCCAGGCGCGTTGGTCTGTCGGCTGCCGTCGGTGGAAGTTTCGACGAGATGGCATTCGATGCGTTCCAGCTTGCACTGGGCAGACGCGAGCACCCCGTAGTCGTCCTGAAGTTCGGTGAGTCTATTGGAGAGTGCGCTGATAACCCTGGCTGAAGTTCGCTGCTTGGCCTCCACAGCCGAGTGACGTGTGAAGGTTGCTCAACCAATTGTGTAGAGAGGTCCTTTATTCCTGCCTGTATGACTGACATGACGCCTTGAAGTCCGTGGTGCGATGTGTCTGTGATGCCACTTATCGATTGCTGAGCCCTTCCTGAGGGCTGTATCGGGTTACTGCCTGTAGTAGCTGGTGTCGTTGTAGGTTGTGTTCTTGTTGTCTGTTCCGGGGTTACAGGGGGTACTGCCCCTGTCCTGTAAAATGTGTGTTCCCGGAGCAGGTGCTGCAGAAGCGGCGGCGTCTGGTGAGGTCGTGTTGGATGCAGGCCACCGTGAGGGAGCTGACCCACAGTAGTGGCATCTGGGAGCTGCGCTGCAGGCCTCCGCTGAGTGTCCGAAGGCAGAGAAGCGGCGGCAGGGCACCAGGCGTTCTCTCCTGCTGGCCTCTACCCGTAGGATCTGCCCAAGAATAGGCAGGCCAGAAGTTATGGCCAGTGTGACGTCCGATGCGACGCCCAGGTGCAGGCGCACCAGCAACGTTGGGCCTCTTGGAGAGACTATGCGTGAAGCCAGTATTGCTGATCGCCAGTGTAGTCTTGCATCTTCCAGCACAAAGTGTGCTGGGAGATCTCGGGGCATGCCACAGATGACGAAGCTATGGCGACCATCCATCTGCACATGCGCCGGCGTCGGTTGAAGTGCCAACTCAATTGGAGGTGCTGGGCAGGCGACTGGCGGCGTCAATTGGTTCTGCTTTTGTGTAGAAAAAGAGACGGCGGTTGGTTGCTGGCCCGCTTTCGTTGGAGAGGCCGGGCAAGTAGCTGGTGGCGTCTGAGTGCTCGACTTTCTTTGAGGAGCCGAGACGGCGGCGTTCTGAGTCGCAGAAGAGGCCATCTTCGGCCTAGAAGGCCAAGAGGCCTTCTTCTTCGTAGAGTTGCGCAGCTCCGTCTGAGGAGTGGGGCTAGTAGCTGGCGGCGATGCTGCTTGGGCCGGCTCGGGAAGAAGGGCGCGGCCTGCTGCGGGATGCTGCTCCGTCGGCAGTGGCGGCGACGATTCGACTATTGCCAGTGTGTCTGCGGTGTTCAGAGTGGACCAAAGTCTCAGTCTGCTTTGGCGTGTGTCGCCGTCGTCGTAGCGGTGGCGAAATAGTGCTGTCTGAAACAGACGGTTCTGCACCGGCGGAACTGACATCCCGATCTAAATCTGGGATGGCGAAACCGCAGATTCTTCCTGAACTCCCTCAGTCTCTTTCTGCTCAGTGACCCGCCTTCGTTCCTCGCTATACTTAACATATAACTTAGACAAACAGCGACTTACATCGGAAGCAAGAGAAGAGCCAAGGAGAAAGCGCAGCTAAATGCTGGCAGTGCACTTACACTTAACTGGGCAGTGAGGGGCGTTGTTCAGCGACAGATTTTTAGCTTTCTCACCCGTCATCACAGTCCCTACCATGTGTAAAGATAAACGCAAAGGTACGTATTACGGAGAGACCCCGGATGCGGGGCAGATCACCGCACACGATCGGCCCATTGTGCTTCCAATGTAGCCCCTGCGAGGGAAATTTGAGGCGATATACACGAAGGGCGACCAGATCTGGATGTCGACGGGCGCAAACATGGACGAGGTCCCTAACGTTTCCAGATAGAACGCATTCGATGTCGCAAGGTCTCTGTCCACAAACCACTAACTTCCACGGAACCCCAGAGCGGGCCCCACGCTAAGGAGAGGCCTAACTGATCGGTACCGCAGCGACTCCAGTGAAGAAACCTTTACGGAGCGCAAGCCACTGCCCAGGCCGTAACCCGCCTACAACCCAGAAACAGATGACAAGAAAAATGATGGGTACAGGAAGTGAGAAGGAGAGTCGTGATAGAAGATGAACCACTCCAGCATTCGTCTGTGATTCGGGATAAAACCACAAAGAACCCATGGGTCAGAGTGGGCAGTCGCCGGGAATGGATCCCGGGACCTCCCGAATGAAGGCCACAGACGTAACCGCCTGAGCCTCGGTTCTCGGTTCCCTACCATGCGTGCTTTGATACAACGCTATTGCTATATATTCTGCCACTCTAAAGGTTGGTTAATGGCTGATTTCCATGAAAAAGTTAATATTTTGGAAACAACGGTTTACACCTTCAAATATGAACCGTGCGTGGTTTCAAACGAAAAAGTACACTGATTGTGTTCGGTATACATATATCCATTAGACCCAAAATCGCAATCATATTCATGATTAAGTTTAATGTATGGAGTAATAAGTGGTGACTAGTTTTTCAGTTTTCGACCACATCGTTACCTCTATTGCTGTCCAACATACGCGCCTGGTGAATTCAATCTTGGTAGAGAAAAGAATAAAGTTGCTAGTTTTGGATAGCTACAAAGCATTTTCTAATGAAATAAGGTTCAACATGTGAAGTGGAGTTTGATGAAAATGAAATTGTTCCTAATAGTAACTTAACGCTTTCCCAAAATTAGTCTCCAAATTCACAACGGCGACTATCCGTATTAAAAGAAGAGCAAATTATTTCTCAGAAGAATTCAGGAAAACAAGCAAATTTTCATTGAACTTAGGCTAAACTGCTAGTTGTTTTTAAGATTATGATTTACATCGATTTTTTTTATTTCATACCGTAACACTGTTATTTATGTTGCTCTATATTGTGCGTGTTTATTGCTTTCTATTCTTTACTTTCAATTATGAAGCCGGATTGTCATTAAAACCAGATGAGGTAAGCCTGAAGAGCTATTATGTTGCAGGAAAGCCTGTTTTTACACATCTTCGGAAAACCCAAAAGATGTATTCACAATTGATATCAAGGAATTAAGGTCACTGACTGGCATAGGTGAGAATATTTTGTAAAGTTGTTCTAAAGCTACCACCAAGATTACAACTTTGTTCGTATACTGCAAAGTTATTTATTTATTGACTCACTTTTGTTGTATACGAGCGAAAATGTGTTTATTCCGGAAAAAATGCGGAATTAATTATTCTTCACATATGCGAGAGTGACTATAACATTCCACTGTTTTTGTGGTTTTTACATACAAAAGCAAACTTACTGCAGAATATTGACATGTTTAGATGAACAATTTGATATTTAAGATTTAACTTATTGCAAACTGATGTAAAAATTGTAGAATGTACACTTCATCTTACTCAAAATTAATATCGGAAAATAACATTTAGCGTAAAGAAGAGTCTATTAAAATTGGACAGAACTGTGAAATATAGGTGTAATACTTTGCTGAGAAGGGTTGCATATCATCAGATGATATTCTGTCTAATTCTGATACTTCTTTCCATGTAGAAGGTGAAATGGGAACAGGTAAATTCTCTCCAAGTATTGTTTTCAATACCGATTATAAATAAGACCCTGAATTGTACAGTTATTTGTTGAGGAAAATCCAGTTATATTAGTTAAATAGAAATAACAGTTGTTTCCTTGTTCATGCTACATCATTAGCACACCGAAAGGTAGGTGATCTTTCTTGTCCTTTAACCACTAAATCAGTCTAGCATTACATGGTATACTAGTTACACGAGGCTTCCAGGCACAATCCTGATCCCTAAGACCGCAAATGAAATAAAATCTATAGGCAATACTGAGAAATTGAGAGTTTTGCAACTTCTGAGGTTAGGATAGAACTCGTCGCACACATAGTAAAACATGTTCCGAGAGTTTTTTTAACTACACTTTTGTTTCTGCATAATCTCTAACAGAAAAACTCAATACTTTCAACTGCACCCGAACAGAGCAAAATATAGACTGGGTACCATTACCAGCCACCTTTTTATTTTTCCCACACGTCTACAGATAACATAAATCTTATCAAGTGAAGATAATGGAAGGAAAGCAAAGAAGCGCTGCATGTATATATGGCTATTTATAACATTGAGAATATTTAATTACCTACCCCAAAATCTGACGTGATGGAAAGAAAAATTTGATTAAATATTCGCCTTAATCGTAACATACCTGGTAATAATCATTATTCGGTTTATTCGTACAAAAAGCCTTGCGGAGTAGTGAAATCGTTCTGAAAGTTCACAAGCTACGCAAAGAAATTGCCATATATTACAATTTCAATTAATTGAACGTAATTTCCAGTCATAGCCAGATAACTGATATAACGATCCGCGTATTTTTCGCTTATTCCCCTTCGACATTCCCTTTCTGTATTAGCAGACGAGGATTAGGCTTCCAAAAGCAAATCCGTGGCGTAACAGGGATAAAACTGGTATTCAAAATAATAAATCGCAATAATAACTTAGGTCTTAAATTCTGCATCGTTTGCGTCGTAGATACTATTATTTATGTACCTACAATGTGGGACAAAATACTTGAGCGTGAAATAAGTATTTCTAAATCACACTATATGTGTAAGAGAATGAATGACTTGCGAACGTTTGGACCGTGGTCTGCTGAAAAGTATATGCGCAAGAAGAATTTTCTGTAGTAGACAAGAGCCCAAAAGCCCGGAAATATTTAATTCTGATATTGACATTAGTCACGAAAATCTTTATCGTATAAAAACAATGTAATGCTGTACGTGCAATATAACCATAATGTTTGCGTATGTGTGCTCCAAAGCAGTCGAAAAAAAACCACTTGTACTTCTACAGTGAAGAATGTAAATGAGTCCCAAGATGTTATCCAAAAAGGAGGTTCACAGCTTCTTCGACTTTCTTATATTATAAAAGAACGCTAATTTTGTAGTCATTTACGGTCTTTCACTATTATGCCTTCTTTAGGGAAGACGAGCTGTAGCTAAAGATTAAATAACGAGCTCTTTCATGCGAATCTCTTGAGCCTTTAAGCCCTCTTAAAAACAGTCATGGGGCACATTCATACCAAGTGTCTAAATGCACTCGTTAGTCTTAAGTTTTCCTCAGTTAGCTCTTTGGATGGAAGAATGAACTAGTACACTTACTAGGGAGTGTATGGCCTCCTCTTTTTACCTCAAGAAAGAACTTCAGAAGGTTTTGTAATGCAAAGCAGTAGATTAAAAAAAGTAGGTCCTCCTGCCATATTTTTCAAAGTACTTTATCACCAATTATTGCTGTTGTAATTTAAAGCTCTAAACTTTTTATATATACGTACAATAAGTTACTGCAGATGTGCGATAGGAAAGAAGTCTATTATACAGGGTTGAAGTTGACCTATGATCATCCTTTTAAACTATGAAAGAGCACGATGTTTTGAGTGTTTTTCCATAATACATTTTTTTCATAAAGCTTAACCTTCTTTAGGTGATTACCATTTTATTTTGCACAGTATTGCAAAACAACAGATTCACTTTACAATTAACAGGTTAACTTCTAATCATTCAGCTTCTGCTGCTATGGCAACGAACAGATAAGCACTTCTGGTATACAAATTAACAGAAAACTACACATGATTGCAACGTAACCGAAATATACGGAATATGGAACTGAGAAAGCGTTTACAATATTACACTGATCGCGATGACTCAGGCTGTAACGTGTGTGAACCGCATTTGGAAGGTTCTGGTTTCGATTCCCATGGCTGCAGCATTATGATGTAAATTAGCAATTTTTCAAGATACTCGTATTACTAAATTGAGCCACATTGTAACTGATTATCCACTGTTTCGAAAACGAGCCATACCCTCACTAAACAACAGCTGAAGTGCGTTTCTTTCCATCTTATAGTGTTGGCATGTTGTGTGGTTTCGTGGCCAACGATGTAGATTCAACTGTGACACATTTCGAAGGTTTGTAATAACAGTAAGAGTGTGAAGTGTTTTAATTCAAAATATATTTAAGCTTGCAGAAAATAGTCACATTTAAATTTGCTTTAACAGTAACAAATATTTGAAAAATTATTTTAGTTTCGTAAAATTTTCCTTTAAAATAGACTTATATTAAGAAATTTTAACTTTTCTCAAAAACTACCTTAACAACGGCAAAATTGCACTAAAATCTTTTGCTCTTTGCATTCCAAAGAGTCATCCTGTTCCAGAATGACTATAGGTCTGCTACCACCTTACGTAAATACTTAATTTTACCACCTGTCACAATTTCAGTACCTTGCATATATCCGAAAACAACACAAAGGTGGAGCAGAGCTGCACGATTACATGGTGTTAAATGTCAGGTGTATGGGCTTTATTACACAAATAATACTGAACCATTCGTAAGCTTCTACAATAGATGTTTTCTTAAAAATTACTAAAAATCGTAAATTTCAAAGACGCTCTTTACACAAAAGTGATATTGAAGACAAATTTGGAATGTGTCGACAAGTAATGCTTGATCATAACATTGTATATTCTTACCGGCATTGATTGGACCAAAGTATTAAATTTTAGGATGCTCTTTAAGTTTATACATGCTGAAACACGCTTTAAAACGCATTAATGATGTTTCTTCAAACTTATTATTTTACCTTCACACTTGCAGCAATGCACTCAAATTCGTATATTTTTACTTTCTCTACTACGTACAGTAAGTAGGGGAAGTATTGTATTCCACCCAAAAATTCGATACCGAGATTTCACCGGAAATACATGTTTTGAGACACCCTGAATCCAAAAAAAGAATTTTTGGAAACATGTCCGTGTGTGTGTCTGTGTGTCTGTCTGTGAACAGCATAACTCAGAAACGAACAGTCGGATGAACACCAAACTTGGTATTTAGGTTCAGTATCTCCCAGAGATGCGACATGAAGGTTTTCAAGAAAATCCCCCCACCCCTCATTACCCTTTACATAGAAGATTTTTCGAAAATTTTAATTTTCTCAAAAATGGCTTTAACTATTTTTTATTATTAAAGTATCATAGGTTTAAGATATTTTCATGACAAAATGTATATCCTGAATTTTCTGGGAATGTCTCCAAAAGTATTCTCCATTGTGAACGACTTTTGCATAATTGGTAAACCATAAGAGATAGACAAAATTTTACTACACAAAAATGTAGATCGCGTTAAAATACACAATTGATGTCATATACATTTTTTTTGTTGAGTGAACCATTTTCGAGATATTGCTTCTTATTCCCTTAAATTTTTCAATACTAATTTTCTAAAATGGGAATTCGTTATTCATTTTTTTGTCTTGGATATGCAAAGAGGTCTAATCAGTGGCAAAGGGAATGGTGCTGCACCTAACAATCAGCTATTAAGAGATATGTATGTGCTTAAAGGCTACTGTTTTTCTATATTGCCCTTGTAAATATATTTTCCCCTTACATCTACAAGAAAATTAGCAATAAGATACAGTCTGCAAATGTTTATCTCGATTAACATGAAGTAGATGGAGAATAAGCGTTTGTTAAAATAGTTTGTACAAGAGTAGAGAAAGTCATGTGAGTGTAACTCATCAGATTTTTAGAATAGATTCCAGGTTATTTAATGTCTGCATACGTACAGACATCTGGCAAAGCTATGTTAATAGATAAGCTAAGAACGCACAACAAAGGAAACAGATTTAAATAAATATATACCATGCTTCTAAAAATGGGGGACATATGTTACATTCACATGACTTTCTCTGCCCACTATCCCTTATTTTTATCTCTCTTCTTACAGAAATTTAGGCGTTCTATCTACTTGTGTTAATGGAGATAAACGTATACACACAGAGTTTCATTTCAACAGCAAGCTGAAGCGATAGTCAAATGTTTAAAAGCGGATTATTGTATTCTGCCCTTCAGAATTCCATAATTGTTGCATGATATCATGAGAAACAACAGAATTGTTGTGAATTAACACTTAAAAAATGGAACATTCAAACAAAAAATAAATCTGCGTGGTTAATGGCCAAGATAGTCCTAAGTAGCATGTTTTGACGCAACTTATTTTTTGTGCAATAATAATAAAGAGAACTTCAGGGTATTCGTGGAAATTCAAGATACACATTTTATTAATGTTATAAATATTTTAAACATGTGGTATTTTTATCAAAATCTTTGCAGACATCTTTGAGAAAATTAAAAGTAGCGACAGATTTCCATGTAAAAATAGCTCCTAATGGGGGAATTGTATTTGAGTATGGTTATTTATCGTATGGTTTAATAATATTGCGTTTTTGAATTTGTGTTTTGAAGATTTTAGAAGGATACATAAAATCATCACGGATTATTAGACAACCATTATAATCAAGCTACACAAGAGTTGACTTTTATTAAGTCTCTTGTTCTTGAAGACGTTGAACTTAAATATGGTAGGTAGTTATCTGACTTTGGCTTTGAGTTATGCAGCTCGCGTGCGTCAACCGTGGAAATGCCGCATTCCTGATTATTATTCCGTTGGCTAAACTGCTGGTTGTGCTTAAACCAGGGATCGGAACCCTCCATGGGAATGAGATGATACTACATTTAAAGCCCTGGAAAAACAAATTCATGATATACAGTGTTGGGATCTGGAGCGAAGCGAAATTTACTTTACAGACCTCACGAAGGTGTTCTACGGGATGCAAAAAGGTCTTCTTTATTATTTAAACCATTATGCTCAGAGGTTTTATTCGAGGAAGCTTTTAAGTACCTCAGTTTCCAGAGCTCATTTGTACATTTCTTTGAAGAATTAATTTACCGATTAAAAGACATGAAAAGTAGGCAAAACCCAAGAGAAACACAAAGGAAAAAGTAATACGAGGGTTGATCAACAAAGGCTCAGGCTGATCTTTATTCTCTGGTATGTATAGTGAGCAGTGGAGATGTTGTGTTCCACCCAAAAAGTTTAAATAAGGATTTCACTGGATATAATATTTTGAACCCTCCTGAATCCAAGAAAATAATTTTTAGAAAAAAAGGCCCGTATGTGCCGTGTGTTTGTCTGTGTGTGCGCGTGCCTGTGAACAGCAGAACTCAATAACGAGAATTAGGATAAATACCAAACTTGACATTTAAATTCGGTATCTTCCAAGGATGTGACAGGAAGATTTTCAAGAAAACTTCCCACCCCAACTATCCTTTACGTGAAAGGTTTTTAGAAATTATCTATTTTGTCAAAAATGGCTCTAAGGTTTTGATTAAAATGTCATATACGAAAGATATTTACATGACAAATAAAATATATGTCTTACATTTTATGGGAATAGCCTGTGAAGTCCTCTTCATTCGGAAATAATTTTATAAACTCTTATATAACGGGCAAACGTTAAGCGATAGACGAACACACACTACACTATAAATGTACATCTGTTTGAATCACATAATTTATTTCAAATAACGTTGTTTGTGGCATAACGTTTCTTCCAAAATATGCGCCATTAATGATGAGAATTATAATATAATAATAACAATAATAATTTTATTGTCATTAAGCTTGTACAGCAATAGACAAGGTCAGTTCCAAGTTTAAAATTGATGATTACTTTGTCATTATTTACACAATTACAGTGTGTATGTATGTATATATATATATATACTTTTTTCTACTAGTTAGCCTAATATGCCAATATGATTTACAAAGAATTCACTTAAATCATAAATAGGATTTTCTATTAAGTAATCATATAGTTTGTGTTTAAAAATGTTAAGTGGTTTGTTAGATATTTCAAGGAGGAAGTTATTGAAAAGCCTGGTACCTAAAACATCATAACTGTTTGTTACTTTGGCTAATCTATGATATGGTATATTAAGGTGCCGTTTGTTTCTTGTATTACACGAGTGTAAATTATATCAATGCTCGTATCAGGACACTTATCTTTAATATATATCAAGACATAGTATATACATAGATTTACAATGGTAAGTATCTTAATTTTCTTAAACAGAGGTTTACAGTGAGCCGCTTTAGGGGAGTTTGTTATTATTTTTATACTTTCTTCTTTAGTAGTAGAAGATCCTTGACATAACTACTGTTTCCCCAAAGTAAAATACCATATGCAATTATGCTTTAGAAGTACGCAAAATATGCAGACCTTATATAGTTACCAGGTGCATGCTGTTTAAGGCACCTTATGAAATATATAACCCTGGACAGTTTCCCGGTCATTTACATTATGTGTGTTTCCCATTGTTCATCCTAAGTCATTCCTTTTAAGTCCTGTAAGTTTACAGCTGTTTCTCGCGATTATATCGAAACAGTCCAACGCTTTATCTCAATTAAACTGAAGTAGACAGAAATAACAGCTTTCTTAAGATTTTTTAAGGTAATCAACTCCTACTGAATGCAATTTTATATTGTTTCTGCCAGTCCTCTAACTCATGATGTAGGCCATTCTTTGTTAGGTCCTTGAGAATCGCCTCACTTTTCTTGAGCACTGCTTCAGAGTTCTCAAATGCTCGAAGCTTTGCCTTTAGTGATGGGAATAAAAAAGATCGAGATCCGTCTATAGGGCGGATGTGGTACATAAGTAGTGTTGAATTTAGCCAGTAACTCAATGACTTAGTACGTCATGCTGAAGTCGCCACCTAACTCGATGAAGTTTTGGTCGCTTCTTTTCGATCTGCTACCTCAGTTTAGGTAATACTAACGTGTAGTATGCTGTTGTAAGAAGAACATGTAAATCCTTTAGTATCAAATTATTTATTATATTGTGTGTGTCCAGTATTTTATTTATTTGGTAGTATAATGGGGAATTCCATGCTGGAAAATCATTCCATTATAGTAAAAACATGTGATCACCAACACCTGCCTTGTAGACGAACAGCTTTTGTCTTTTTTATATTAGAGAGCCCGATGATTTATAGACCAAGGTTTGTTTTCCTTCAGGATCATAATGAGGTAACCAAGACTCATCAATCACCATTGATAACTGATTCCAGGGACGTATTCCCTCCATCAGCAAAGAGGCGAGCACCTCACGGCGTGTCTCCAACAGGCTTCTGTTTAGGAGTCAACAGACTGGACACCCAACGCGTTCAAACACAGCTAATATACAGATGATTATACATCATTTTGAGGATGCTACCGTTAGTAATTTTTAACACTTCAATGAGGTTACGTAATGCTGTCCGCCGATCTTCACGGACAATTGCAGCAGTCGTATTGATATTGACTTCTGTCACAATAGAGCCCGAAACCCCAGGTTCACCTTCCTTAATACAAAGAAATCGGCCTTCATTGAAGTTCTTGAACCACCTGAAAATTATTGGATGGGATAGTGTATCTTCATCTCACGGTTGCTGCAGCTTCAGATGCTGCATGCTTTAAGTAAACAGGAATTTTATTGCACCATACTGCTCCTCTTGTGTTACCTACAATTTGTGTTATGCGAAATGGAAGCAGGGTCTATAACATATAACATTACCACCAATGTACCGATGGACTTTATAAATAGGTGTTGTAACTTATGGACTTTATAAATGAAATGCACTCTTTTCAA
Organism: Deroplatys truncata; assembly: GCA_030765065.1. NCBI lineage: Eukaryota > Metazoa > Arthropoda > Insecta > Mantodea > Mantidae > Deroplatys > Deroplatys truncata. The sequence continues at coordinate 274,188,652 of CM060981.1, forward strand.
ATGCTCAGGTAAGTCCAGGAAAAAATCAATCTCAGTATTTATTGATCAGCCCTCGTATAATCACTGAAATCAAATATAATGAATTTCAGATAGAACATTACTATGAAGAAACTAAATTAGTTACAGCATCAGAAGTAGTAATAAGCAAAAGAATTCTTGGCTAATTTTAGAACATAATCACTTCTTTATCTGAAATTAATAAAATGCGGGTGTAGTTATACATCCAAATGCACATTCCATAAATTATGTTTTAAAGGCTTCAAATTGCTCCAATATTGGCTATGTTACATTCTAATTTTTTTAACATATGAAAGAATACATCTACAGATGCGGAACCTTACTAACAAGAGAATATTCTCCCTTCGTGTACTTTTGCTCTAGTAGCTCTTAGATGTTTTGATTTGTTTGTTTTTCCCCTTGCACGTTGCGCTTCGATTAACGACGCAAAATATAGCACTTTCTCTTTTCCGGTCACTCATAAAGTGTCGCACACGGGACTTGTCTTCTCTCTTCCGGTAACTTACTAAAGTGTCGAAAACAGAATTCACCTTCTAGATTCATCTCTGTTTCTATTGCTCACTGACGTGTCGAACACAGGAATCATCATGAAGACAGTACTGAACGTCTATCTTACTTTCGCGGCGCTAAACTTCCTTTTATACACGTATGAACTCCGGAGAAATTTCGGCATAGATCGGGAGAAGGGGAGGTATGGTGAGATCCATTGACTTCCCGATATGAATTCGGCACAGTGCGTTAACTGGGAGCCCTCCCCTATCTATTCTCAACCAAACATACGCCGGCTAGCACTGGGGAATACGCCGGTTACCCAAAGAGCGGGAGGTCGGTAATAGCTTCGTCACATAGTAATTATCACTTTGGACTTGAGAGTTGTAAGAAACTAATGATGCAAGCAGACTTGCGTTTGTTGCCTAGTTGATGTGAAGAAATGAACTGCTAATGGTGTATAGGGCTTGAAAATGCTTAGTCCGTGTTACAATTGCAAACGTGGTAATCCGGCGCTTCAAACAATTGTATGGGACGTAATTACTATGGTTTAAGAAATTGTCACCTTTGAACATAAAATGTCCTAAACAAAGATTAGTTTGTCAACATGAGCGTTTACTGATAAATTATCTATAAATATCAGAAAGCAACTGAAATAACAAATACAATTCTTCGGGAGTATCAAACCAATCTGGAGGAATAACATCCTGAATTATAGAAGGAATATTCAATCACATCTTATAGTTTTGGGGATTTTAACTACTAGAAAGAATAAAACCTAACTCAATATGCACAGTATGTCGAAAATTTTCAGAAAGAGTTGGGTATTCATAAGAGTGAATATTATTAATCTGCTGGTTGAATGCCGATTTTTTAACAGTATTAGAGAAATCTCTGATAAAACATTTAAAACACAGAATCATCCCGTGTTTCTGGAAACGATCCTGTCACGAGAGTTTGCTGCACCTCAGATCATGTGAATTAAATCATGTTCAACTCCTTACGACTATAAAAGGGTTATTGCAGAGGGTAGAATAACAAAATATGGATATGGGCCTTACAGTATTTCAAACAGGGCTTATGAGAATGTAACCTGGATGTCAAGCTGATGATTTTCTCCGCGAGTGTACAATTTAAATAAATGAAATTTAATTTAAGTGCACACACTTGGTGAAGAAAGAAGAAGAAGAAGAATCAGAAGATAGAAGGTTAGACGTTAACTCTGCCATTACGAACAAACCCTAGTGCTGGTCTTAAGCACAAATAAAAGAAGAGAGTCGCCTGCCTTACAATCTTTGATTAATGAAGCAATGATTAACTGATAAAGCTACTGTACTCAGACAAAAATATAACCATATAAAACAACAAAGTCAAATAAACTGTTATAATATCTCCTCAAACGTGCTTGCAGATATTGTTTAGACTACTTCAATATACCTAAACTGTAAGCCTATACACAGTTTATCTCTCTCCATCTCACACGCTGTTTAACTTATAGAAGTTTATAAGATGTAGAAATAAGGTATATAAACATGATATAACATTGAATAAGCGATGTTTATAAAGTACTATATTACTGTCTAAATTGCCGTAAATATCTCTGATACTATTTTAATTACCCGTTAAGTTGTATTAATTACCTGCTAAATTGTTTTAAATACCTGTGATATGCCTGAATCATTCCGAAATTACCTAAAATACCAGCGATACTATTCGAAGGACCAGCTAAATTACCCCTAAGTACCAGTGATGCTAGTTGAATTACCTATGAAATTGCCTCTAAATACCTATTATAAACCACAAATACTCGTCAAATTCCACTGCCTGTTTTCCAAAATGCATTAAAACTGTGTGATGAGACCATATATATATATATATATATATATATATATATATATATATATATATATATATTTAAACCAACAGCCATGGCCCTATTTGCTTCCAATACTTAGAGCTGTTGTAGAAAATAAAAATTTGAAAACGCATGCTTTCAGAAACATTAGTTAGGAAATTTGAGGGTTCCGAAACCTGAGTTTAGGAATGCTCAATTTTAGGAGAATTATTGAAAATATTTTATATATTAACATTGAAAAATAATTCAGTCGTTTTAGTCTTCTCACAGCCACAAAACCACTGAACTATTCCTTAGCTCCTTCTTGAAGGGCTCACAATATAGTTTCCCTTCTTAAAAGGGCACAGCAGCCTTTCTGGTGGGGTCGTCCTCCGTGAAATAGTGGTATCGTGCTAGCCTCTGGTTCCCAAGGTCGCGGGTTCAAACTCGGCGGAGGTCGATGGATTTTTTCAGCGTAAAAATCCTTAGCATGGCTTCCTTTGGAAGGGAAATAAAGCCGGTGGTCCCGTGTCGTAGATTTACGGCACATAAAAGAACCTCAAGCCTGATAAAGAGGCCTCTGAGCAAAATTATCGGTCTTTCAGCCCAATATAGAATGAGACGCTAAAGACCATAGTAGTTAAAGAGCGTCCATAAATAAACAATTTAAGAAAAGAAAGGGAAAAAAAAGCCTTTTTGGTAAACATGGTACTTTGTTATTATCAAAAATACCAAGTGTGTAAAGCTGTACTTTCTTTTTCTTCCATTGACTTGTCTTTCTGCCTATGTTATCATAGAGTAGTCCTTATCGTGGTCCTTTTTCTCTTAAATATTTTCCTCTTTCTATAGTATGGCCTATCAGCTGTAGATCTTATGCATTTAATTCATTCTACAATTATGATTGTTTTTATTAATTTCTCCTCGTAAATAATGAAATTGATAGAGTATATAACTGTCATTCACCTCTATCTGTCTGACTCGCCTGTCTATCTGTCTACATTTGGCTTTATCAATTGAGTACTTTTCGAGTGAGACCAGGCTAGCCCTAATATCTTTAAGTGCTTGGCTTGATATTCTTCGGTATAGGTAGCTTCACCATTGCCAAGAAGTCCTTAAGTCATACCGCCTTCTTCGACAAATAATGAGTTTTCTTCTTACCCTCAGTCATTGAGGATTAATATTATAAGCTTGTATTACTTTTCTGTTTATTTGCCTATTTGCTTCTCCTATTTCTTTAATAAAAATTAGAAATCGCTTATTAATTTTGTACTTCTGTTTCATGTGCTATAACTAAGCTTCTTGGCGTCTCTCTACCTCATTGATTCCTTCACATATTTATTTCATCGTTGCAACATTCCTAGTTTGTTCATTATTTCATAACTATTTTGTTTAGTATTATCCTTTTGAATTCCAGTACTCCTTGGGAATTCCATACCCCTAGCTTCTTCTCTGGGTATGCTTTTCTATTTTCTTATTCGACTATGCGATATAAACAGGCAGAAAATAGAATCTGAATGTAGACAAAGATCAACATTGGAGCTACAAAATGAAATAAAAACTAAGTGGGGTAAGGAAATATATATTTTGGAATTGAGTATAAAACAGAGGACTGGAATAGCATGGTTTAGGTTGGGAGGGTGGAAAGCTCGCAAGATTGTTGATGATAATGGCAGAAGGATTTGCCCATTATGCGGGGAACAAGAAGACTCGACGCATATTTTGGCAGCATGCGTGCAGACGGAGGGTATTAGGAAAAGACTATTACCGAAAGTATTTTTGGCTTCCAACAGACGGAGAACAGCATGCTGGTACTTGATTCTAAACAGCCAAAACTGGCCAAGCTTGGGCACATACTTAATGGAAGTACGTGTACTAAGAGCTAAGGTGTTTATGTAAATTGTCTTTAAACTATGTGGTGCTTTAGTACTTGTGCGCGACTGTGTGTGTGTGTGTGTGTGTGTGTTTCAGTGTGTGATTCAGTGTTTTTTTTTTCAATTTTATATGTATGTATATAGTGTGGGGATTATAAAAAATAGTTGTTTTCTGCAGTCGATACTGCAAGTCACGTATACAGGTATTTTTCTAGAGAGCATGTACGGTCTTACGACCCATGTGACTGTGTTATGCAATTAATGTAATACTAAATACTTAATAAATACCACTACTACTACTACTACTACTACTACTACTACTGCTGCTGCTACTACTACTACTACTACTACTACTATTTTCTTATTTCTTCCATTTTCTACTTTGTTTATTCTGTGATCGAAGGCTAGTTATTGCGTTTACTTGCTCCTGCATATGGCTTTTCGGCTGATTCCGGTGTTCATTAATATGTTAGTGTAGCATAAACTATCAGCCTTCACTTAAAAGCTTTTGCTTTTCTCTTTATATTTTTTTCAGTTCTACTTCTATTTATTCTCGGGTTTATCTTTCTACTAACTTACTCCGCAGATCGAAGGGCTGTCGTGCAAATTAATATCTCTTCCTCACAAACTTTAGCTTCTTTTCAAGCTTTTACATAGTGCTTCCTTAACTAGTACATAGAACAGAATAGGACTAACTAACGGAGGGGATACCTAGCACCTCAAACCCAAACGGATCTTCTGTGAACAGACCCTCGGGAGGAACAGATGAAGTGAGGGAGCTACAGGAGACTTGTGGGTTACAGGGATGCCGGCACAAGTCAACAGCGATGCGCAAAGTTAACTAATAGTTCCAGACTTGACCACGCGGCCACGGGAGGAGGGTCGCTCGGACACGTCCCTCTAGTGGGACTGAGAAAAGACGACCCGGTAGTGGAGGATCTATAGGTTTCCCTTTAGCAGAGCCGAGAAGTTCCAAATCGCAGGTCCGTGCGCTATTTACCTGACACCGATCGAGCCACAGCCTCGGAACCAGTCTGAAACACCAAAGGGAAATAAAATGTCAGGAAATGGGAGAGGGAGGAAATCCGTGGTAGAATACACCACTCCAGCATTTGCCTAGTGCCAACCAGGGAAAACCACAAAAAACCTATGTTAGAGTTGGCGGCACCGGTAATCCAACCGACTTCCCGAATGCTAGCCTCAAACCTTACCGGAGCCATCCCGTTCGGTTAACTAGTACATAGTCTATCTGGGTCTGTTTATTTGTACTTCTCTTATGTTACTCACCAGCTTTTCTTAATGCCCAGACTTCACCGTGATGCTATAGAACAATAGGCTAAAATGTACCAACACGCAATATTAATTACTTTATTTCCTCAATGATTTATATGCATATTGATTTCCTCATTTATTGTCACTAATTTCAAATTATTTTCATATGTTTATTGGTGTTACGTAAAGTAATTTCACTTCATAGATACCTATATAAAAGAAATAATTCGCCTCCTCTATTATAGAACCGCTTAACTCTTTTTGGCTCTTGAAATGTATTTCTGTTCCATGTTGTTAACATATATTTCAGGGCGAAAGACGTTAATTTAATTTAAAAAATGTGTAATCAATATTGCGTAAAAAAATTTGGGAATCACTTGAAGTTTCTGAGAGAATATTTGGAATTATATTCCTCGTTTAACATTAGTGTCTAAATTTGATTTACAGTGGCATATGAGTACGTGATTCAAACCGTGTATGATTACTTTCTTAGTCTACAGTACAAAGTAGTTAACGTTTGTTTTTAAATTTTTCGACTTAGTTTGTAACATTTATCTAAATAATGGGTTAAAGTGTTGTTTAACTTCACGTAGAAAATGAAAGCACGAAATGGCTCCAAAGCGTTAAATTACTCTTTGGAATTTTTCCCTTGCTGATATTCGAATTTTTTATGTATCACGCATTATTGTACTTCGAATGGTCCTGTAGTTTCCTTGTGCGTGGGTGTAATGCTGTGGTCCTTTTTCGTTTAAATCTTGGCATTACATCAGTTAGAATTATTGACTCGGGTATATCAGGAAACTCGTGACTTAGCGATACCGTTAAACTGAATACACAAATTATCTTCGCCTTTTTTCTGATTTGAAATTATATGTCTTGCACTTATCTCCCAAATAGGAAGCAATATACGATAGTTAGCAGAAACTCGTCGACATTGGCCTCCCCCCCTCTCTCTCTCTCTCTCTCTCTCTCTCTTTCTCTGTTCAATTTCCTCTAATCATTATACTATATAAATATACTATCTTAAAAATACAATTCAACTTTTTTTTTAATTAGAAGCTATTTACAACTTGAAATCAGTGTTTTAAGTTTTTTCCTCACAACACAGTTCATTTTTGCTTCGGTCCTCAATACACATTTGGCACATGTACCTAAGGGTAAGGCGTCAATTATAGTTACCCTCTCAATATCAATTTTACCCTACAATGTAAGTAAGAATTTACAATAATTATAAACCTACATGAAAATATTTGACAACGATTTCGCTCCCATTTCTGGACAATAACTATGGTTAGATATAAAATGAGACAAACGTAAAATAATGATGCGATCAGATAAAGAGAACCCAAATTATTACATTTTGCAGGTGTGCTGCTAGCTGTTAATTTGACTCGCTGCTTGCTCTCGCAGAACTGGTAATTAAGACATTCGTGAGACGGTAGGTAGACCTTCGGAATAGAGACACGAGCGCCACCAACAGAAACAAATGGAACCGGCTCCATTCCAGAACTTTCACCAGCGGTGCGTGTAAAAGATAAACAACCCAAGATGAATAAATCGGCACACACTCTCTCGCTTTTTCACTGTTTCTCCCTTTTTCATGTACCTACATCTCCGGTTCCCTCCCTCTCTTTTCCCCAACTTTCCCTTCCTCTTTCCCCCTTTCTCTCTTTCCAGTTTCTGCCATAAAAATACTACTTCTCCACCTCGATTTTCAATATCCATCTCTCTCCTCTCTATATAACTTGCAAGTAATGTGATATTTTTGTAAACCGTTAATAACAATGTTTTTTCCGCGTGTTTATAAGAATTAAAATATAAAGAAAAGGTTTGAATATACAAACTCATTTCTATGTTTTGTCGTGGTAACTGGTTTTGATACATAGAAAAATGGGTAGGTATAACTTCTAAATATTCATCCTCGGATATTTTGTCAACAACAAAGGTCGTTAGAAATAAATACAGGTTTTAATAAAGGAGTTATTGTGTATTTCTTGATTTTGCTTCGTGTTAGAGTTCTCCTAAGGCAACTAAAGTTATCACATAGTCAATTTTCTAAGTGGCACCTATGGAGTACGTTATTTACCAAGATTTATCACAATAGGATTGCCCACTATTTTCCTAAAATATCACACACACATGCATAAAAGCGTTTAAAATGCGATGTCAATCTTCTTGCTGGTACACTAAAAGTATGTTAGCGTCGTACACATATTTTATTTAGAGATTCGCGGTACTTTTTTACTTTCTCTACTACGTATAGTAAGTAGGGGAAGTATTGCATTCCACCCAAAAATTCGATACCGAGATTTCACCGGAAATACATGTTTTGAGACCTCCTGAATCCAAAAAAAGCATTTTTGGAAACATGTCCGTGTGTGTGTCTGTGTGTGTGTGTGTGTGTGTCTGTGTGTCTGTGTGTCTGTGTGTGTGTGTCTGTGAACAGCATAACTCAAAAACTAACAGTCGGATAAACCCCAAACTTGGTATTTACGTTCAGTATCTTCCAGAGATGCGACACGAAGATTTTCAAGAAAATCCCCCCACCCCAGACTACCCTTTACATGGAACATTTTTCGAAAATTTTAATTTTCTCAAAAATGGCTCTAACGATTTTGATGAAAATATCATATGTTTAAGATAATGTCATGAGAAATGAAATGTATATCTCGAAATGTCTGGGAATGTCTCCAAAAGTATTCTTCATTGTGAACGACTTTTGCAAACTGGTAAACCATAAGAGATAGACAAAATTTTACTACACAAAAAATGTAGATCGCGTTAAATACACAACTTATATCATATACATTTTTTTTGTTGAGTGAACCGTTTTCGAGATATTGCTTGTTATTTCCTTAAATTTTCCAATACTTATACTTTTTCTCAAATTCGTTATTCATTTTTTTATGTCCTGGACATGCAAAGAGAATGGAATGCGCCACATAGCAACCAGCGATAAAATATTTGACTATCGCTTAAAAGCTACCATATTCCCCTTGCATCTACAAGAAAATTACAAATAAGATTGACATCTCGATATCTCATGAAGCATATGGAGAATAGGCGTTTGTAAAAATACATTGTACAAGAGTAGAGAAAGTCATGTGAGAGTAACACATCAGATTTTTCACTAAGCGTTACAAAAGCGAATTTCCGATGAAATAACAAAATAGACGCCTGTCTCTGTGTTCTGGTACTTAACATGTTAGCCTCCAAATCCAGAGGTCCCGAGTTGGATTTCCAGCTGTAGGATGGAAAGTTTCCTTTAGCCAGGATTATTCCTCATCCACACTAGAGTCTGTAAGTATGAATGAAGGTGTAGATGTGTGTGTGTGTGTGAGTGTAAAATTAATGTTTAAGTAGAAAACCCAAATTAAACGAACTAGAAGATTTACACGAAAGTAAAGAATACATTTTATTACCCAGAGTATTATTGTTCCAAAGACAAAGCTAATGAGTATTAGAAGCGGCATATATGTACATAAATGGAAGAAAAGAAGAAAATATAGACCTACCATTCTGTGTAACACAACAATAACTTCAGATTGTTTCCTGGAAGTAAACAAATAGAAAGAATAAGGATTCTTTAAATTCACATATAAATTAAAAATCCATTCATATATTAAACCGCCTTTCCTTTGTAGACTCCTTTTTACACATTTGGTTATTTGTCTATACCAAAGGGAGTAAAGTAGTTTTAGCTTAGTACAAGATCTCATATATACGACTCGGAGTATATTTACGATAATTAGTGTGGAATCTCCATTATTCATGATACATAATGTGCGTTATAGATTCATGTGCATGCAATTTAGAAAGCTTAAATATCAGTATTTTAATGAAAAATCTGATGCGCATTCATATGACCTGGTACTGTTTATTTTTATATAGATCCCAAAGTTATTCTTGCAAAAGCTTATTATTCTATCCAGTTATAGCAAAAGCTTGCATAAATAACTAATTACACATTTTTATATAAGTGGATACCAACGTTAGCAAAAAGTTAAGCAACTAGTCGTTATATACTGGCCTAGATATTGAGCCACCACAAATAATTTTCTCATATGTATGTTACTTTAAGGTACATTTATATATGATATATATATATAAATGATATACCGTGCAAGTCTTTTCCTCCTGCGGATCCGTAACTACTGAAACTTGCATTTTACAGACCATGAGAAATGCAGGTGCTGACACAGCAATCACCAGCCCATTGATTAGGGCTACAGCGGTACTCATCGTTAACGTGCTCTATCTAGTAGCGCGATGTATATCACATGCAGATGCAAGTATTTTCTATATACTAGTGATGTTCGCATCATAAAAAAATTGACTTTTTACTCTGATTACTACACTATTTATGGTACAATCTCTCTTATCGTGAATTGATATAATTTTGGTCTGCACCGGCTGATGAACGCTGTTGACCTAACTTGGGGACGCATCATCAATGTTACTATACTTAATTCTCAAACATATGTCTACATTTAAATCCTGTTGGTTACTTCACTTCTACTGGAAATATTTTAGATTCTCAACTAAAGCTACTATTTGCTTTAAGTTTCACATTTTGTAATTACAACGATTTTTGCTGCTGCTTGCATTTGCCATTGAAATTCCTTCTCTGCTGTGTCTTACAACATAATAACTTTCTAGTACAAGCCTTTAGAAAACCTTGGTATCCTCTTTCTATACACTTACTCTCAAGATGTATCTTTGTGTATTTTTCTGGCTCACAACAGCTTCTAGTAAACGAACCTTAACAGCTAACTTATATATTAAAATACAAGATAACACTTACCTTAGCATACTTCAATAGCATATTTATTACACATATCCTTATTATCACCATGGCTCTTGTTTATATTTTTATATTTATACAGGCACAAACATATTGCCACAAAGCTATTCTTACAAGTCTTATTCTTATGACTACTCCTTCGTAATTCAGATAAACGTTCATACACATTACACAACATTAATTTAAAGCAATAGTCGGATTTCTAAAAAGCGAATTGCTATTTTGTGGGTTTGAAATTCCAATCTCTTTGCATGTATATGAGTAAAATTATATGTTACATTCCCATGATGTTCTCCACTCAGTCCTCTACAAACTGTTGTTACAAAAGCTTATTATTTTAGCTACTTCTTGTTAATCCGGATATACGTTTAGCTTACGCCTTCAAATTTCTTTGTATGATGCAGTGGGTATGCTATACGTATGATGGCCTTAAAATTCAAGACTTCCTCCATGCAATCGCGAGAAACAACTGAAAATCGAAAGGAGTTTAAAAATGACAAAGTAACGATCAATTCGAACTATTAATAACGGATATAATTGGAAAATAGCTTATGCCACAAAAAGTGATTCGAAGGGATCTTTGAGCAATTTTTCCTCTATCGCTTAATAAATTATACAAGATTATACCTACAACATTCCTTTCGAATGAGGGGAACACAGGCTATTAGCATAAAATTGAATATATACATTTTAATTGTTATGTAAATATTCTTAATGTATAATAGATAATTCCTAGAGCCATTTTTGAGGAAATTAGAATTTCGAAAAATATTCCATGTAAACAGCAGTTTGCGGCGGGGAAATTTTCTTTAAAATCTTCGTGTGTCATCTTTGGAAGATACTGAACTTAAATACCAAGTTAGTCCGACTCTTCGTTTTTGAGTTACGCTGTTCACATACGTACACACACAAACACTTTTTTCTGATTTTTTTAGTTAGAGGTATCAAAACTTGTATTGTGGTGAAATGTTGGTATCCAACGTTTTTGGAACGCAATACCTTCTCTGCCTACTATTTAATTGGAAAGGAAAGTAAAAGACGAATAGCGACTAACCATTGAGAAAACATCAGTACTTTAAAATTCAAAACAAGAATAAGGTATACCTCGAAAACACACACACACGCATATGTATTTAGTATGTTTAGCTCATGAGGTTCAGTAATTACACCAACGTCATTAGGAATGAAGAGGACTTCACAGGCTGTTCCCAGAAAATTGAAGATATACATATTATTTGTCATGTTAATATCTTAAATATATAGTATTTTATTAGATTCTTAAAGCCAATTTTTAGAAAATGAAAAAAAACAACTTAGAAACATGTTACGTGTTTTGGGGTGGCAGGGTGTTGTTAAGAATCTTGTGTTGAAATTTTGTATAATATTATACTTAAATACCAAGTACGTATTTTCGGGACTCTTTGTTTTTGGGTTATACTGGTCAGATGGGCAGACAGGTACACACACGCTTGCACGACCTTTTTCTTAAGGTGTTTTTTTTGGGGAGTTCAGGATTCCCTAAAACATATATCTCCACATACAATTTCTGTTTGGAATGCAATACTTCCTCTACTTACTTAAGTACGTAGCAGAGATAGTAAACACGCCTAGCGACTTACCACTTGAAAAATTCTGATGTGTTACACTCACATGACTTTCTCTACTCTTGTACAAACTATTTATACAAACGCTTATTCTCCATCTACTTCATGTTAATCGAGATATACATTTGCAGAGTCTATCTTATTGATAATTTTCTTGTAGATGTAAGGGGAATATATATTTACAAGGGCAATTTGGAAATACAGTAGCCTTTAAGCACATACATATCTCTTAATAGCTGGTTGCTAGTTGCAGCACCATTCCCTTTCCCACAGATTAATACTCTTTGCATATCCAGGACAAAAAAGTCTGATGTGTTAAACTCACATGACTTTCTCTACTCTTGTACAAACTATTTATACAAACGCTTATTCTCCATTTACTTCATTTTAATCGAGATATACATTTGCAGAGTCTATCTTATTGCTAATTTTCTTGTAGATGTAAGGGGATAATATACTTACAAGGGCAATTTGAAAATACAGTAGCCTTTAAGCACATACATATCTCTTAATAGCTGGTGGCTAGGTGCAGCACCATTCCTTTTCCCACAGACTAATACTCTTTGCATATCCAAGACAAAAAAATGAATAACGAATTCCTATTTGAGAAAATAAGTATTGAAAAATTTAAGGGAATAACAAGCAATATCTCGAAAATGGTTCACTCAACAACAAAAATGTAAATGACATAAGTTGTGTATTTTAACGCGATCTACATTTTTGTGTAGTAAAATTTTGTCTATCTCTTATGGTTTACCAGTTATGAAAAAGTCGTTAACAATGAAGAACACTTTTGGAGACATTCCCAGGAAATTTAAGATATACATTTTATTTGTCATAAAAATATCCTAAACATATGATATTTTAATCAAAACCGTTAGAGCCATTTTTGAGAAAATTAAAATTTTCGAAAAATCTTCCATGTAAAGGGTAATCTGGGGTGGGGGATTTTCTCGAAAACCTTCGTGTCGCATCCTTGGAAGATACTGAACCTAAATACCAAGTTTGGTGTTTATCCGACTGTTCATTTCTGAGTTATGCTGTTCACAGACAGACACACAGAAAGACAGACACACACACGGACATGTTTCCAAAAATGCTATTTTTTGGATCTCAAAACATCTATTTCCGGTGAATTCTCGGTATCGAATTTTTGGGTGGAATACAATACTTCCCTTACTTACTGTACGGAGTAGAGAAAGTAAAAATGAATAACGAATTCCCATTTGAAAAAATAAGTATTGAAAAATTTAAGGGAATAACAAGTAATATCTCGAAAATGGTTCACTCAACAAAAAAATGTGTATGACGTAAATTGTGTATTTTAACGGGATCTACATTTTTTGTGTAGTACAATTTTGTCTATCTCTTATGGTTTACCAGTTATGCAAAAGTCGTTCACAATGAAGAATACTTTTGGAGACATTCCCAGGAAATTCAAGATATACATTTTATTTGTCATGAAAATATCTTAAACATATGATATTTTAATCAAAATCGTTAGAGCCATTTTTGAGAAAATTAAACTTTTCGAAAAATCCTCCATGTAAACGGTAATCTGGGGTGGGGTGATTTTCTTGAAAACCTTCGTGTCGCATCCTTGGAAGATACTGAACCTAAATACCAAGTTTGGTGTTTATCCGACTGTTCGTTTCTGAGTTATGCTGTTCATAGACAGACACACACAGACAGACACACACACACACACACACACACACACACACACACACACACAGACACACACACAGACAGACAGACAGACAGACACACAGCCACACACACGGATATGTTTCCAAAAATGCTTTTTTTGGATTCAGGGGGTCTGAAAACATGTATTTCCGGTGAAATCTCGGTATTGAATTTTTTGGTTGAATAAAATACTTCGCCTACTTACTATACGTAGTAGAGAAAATAAAAAATTGTTATCTGTTATATTTACATGACTTTCTCTAACCGCTGTCGTTTATTTCTATCTTTCAGCTTCTGTAAACTATTCTTACGACCGCTCTTGTTTCTATCTACTTCAGGTTAATCAAAATAAACCCTTGAAGAAATGGTTTCATTACACATTTCGTTTTAGGTACAAATTGGATGAAACAAACAAAATATACAGATGATTAAATACGAGTGGGTGTATAATGGGCTTGTAATTCCACACTGTTTTCACGATATTGCGAGAAACATCAGAATACTGACGGCATTTTTAAAAGTGGCAAATACATTTAAAATATTCAAATCAATAATACCCGGTGTCTCGGACATAGCTAATGCCATAAAAAAGGTTAAATAAAGCAAATTGAACATCTTTATGGGATGCATTTTGCTTACGTTTTTTTGTATCTCTTGAGGTTTACCAGTTATACAGAAGTATTCAAAATTGTTTCCAAATGAAGCGGACTTCACAGGTTATTCCCATAAAATTCAAGATATAGACTTTATTTGTCAATAAATATATTAAATATACGGTGGCTTAATCTAAATAGTTGGATCTGTTTTTAGAGAAAAACAAAACTGTAGAAATATTTCCACATAAAGGATGGTTTGGTCTTCTTTTTCTTGGAAACCTCCATGTCGTGGCTTCGGAGGATGCCTAACATAAATACTAAGTGTGCCATTTATATATACCAGGTTTTATTTTGAGTTACGCTGTTCACACACACATACACACACACGCACACACACATACACACACAGACGCTTGAACTCATGCACACACAGGAGACCTTCTTCTAAGAATGCTTTATATATTCGGGGGTTCAAAACATATATTTACACTGAAATCTCAATGTAGAAATTTTGGGTTGAATAAAATATTTCCTCTACTTACAGTACGAAAGCAGTAGATAGAGTATACCCCTAAATAAGAAAAAAAAATGAAAGCGAAGAAGAAGAGATAGTAAGTAAAAAAATTGTTTTGTGTATTTGCTGACAGTATCCTGTTCTAGGTTTCCTTTAACCTTGTCGAAATAAAGGCAGGTGCATGTGTAATAAAATCTGTATGAACACTTGCTTTCTTCTTATGAACGAACTGCAGATAAATCCACTAAATACTGTGAGGAGATTTAATTGTGAATCTGAGTCTACGCCTTCAAACGGAAAATTCCTTAAGTTTATTTAAAACAACTTAGAGGTTTCCTATTTACATTGTGACAGTACAGTTGCAACAAAACTAAGCCAATGAAACACAGTTTCTATAGCTATCAATAGGCGTATTCACACTTGCACTTTTACTTGGTGTTTCAATAAAACAATTGAAAGTTTAAACAGCAAATACTGAATGTTTTAGGATAGGGAGCCTATATTCTGATAATCATCATAAAGAGGTATTTATGGGCTTAGAAATGCGAAGAGGAGTTTGAAATATATGCTGCGCATTTTCGTTATCACTAGTCCTCAAGATGACCCTGCTTGTCACTCGAGAGAACTCATTATAGGTCAGAGCGTAATAAATCGAGAACACTTGTGAGTTTCTATACTCAAGCTCACCAGAGATAAAACAGATTTTCTGTGAAAATTCGTTAATTAAGCAGTCATATTTTTACTGCTGAATTCATTGATGCCAAGCGTATGAAATTCGGCTTCTGTTATGTAAAATTATATTAGTGTTAAGGTCTAATTAAATTTTATGGCATTCGTTCTCTATTTCAAGCAAAAGCCTATAAGAAAATAATTGCTTGTAATTAATTAAAACTTTTATAGCCTTTATTTAAGGATTGCTTGGCATATGTTCAAAATTTCATGCAAAAAGTATATACAAGTGAGCCTCTAAGCTTTGTTTCTCAGAAATATGCAGAAGTTTGAACATATTATGTGTATGTACAAAATCAATGTCGTCATCGTTTCTAACGCTCTCCATAAGGTCTATGATACCCCATTCCATCAAGCGATTACTGGACGTATTTCTGAGGTGAAGGCGCCCAGCGGGCGGAATTCATTGCCTCCGATGGCAGGGTGAATGATAAAAATGGGGTGGAATGAGCGGACCTACAACGTTTACCGTGGCCTCCGAAACACGTTGAGCCTTGGCAGTACTTCCCATGAGCGAGTCAGAGGTGAAGTGGGAAATGGGGTCGACTTAAAATGCCAGATCCAGGAATCGAATCCTGGAGCCTATACATAATTAATGTAATTATCATAAATCCATTAAGGAGAGATAAACATAAGTTAAGATTTGTTGTTCTAACCTAATAAAAATTTGGGATAGAGTTACTTAATTTATGGTGAACTCGTGCATAAAGATTCACTGGTCTTCTTTGATACAATATATTGAGGACCACTAATGCAGTTTGGGAGGGGCACATAGAGAAGTTGTGTCTGATTTAGAGGTGTGCATTTTAGTGAAAACAACCGACCGTGACTCAGCTTGTTACGGTCGACCGTCGAAATGAATGTGCAAATGATTGCTTACCTATCAGGCTCAAATTCCTCGCTCCCTTGTTCCTCTGTCCGAAGCACTTCTCTTAACCGAGATGCTAAACCGTGGCTAGTCCGAGCACGTCGTGCTCATGACTGTATAGATGAATGAAACAATGTTATGGTTACCTCTTTACTCGCTAAGTAGCAAATGCATAGCCTTGTTTAGGTAGTCCCCATTACGTTTGGCAGTTTTTGGGCCGGCCATTTTACATATTTCGTTATGACATTATCTACAGTATAGCTATGATAGGTAGAGTGAGTACTGTATTCTATCCAAAACTTTGATATCGAAATTTTACTGGAAATACATATTTTGAACCAAAGAACAATTTTAAGAAAGAGATCCGTATATGTGTGAGTGTGTGTATGTGTGCATGTGTACAGCATTATTAAAATATGAAAAGCATAATAAATATCAAAATTTCTATTGAAGACCAAGATCTTCCATAGATGTAGAACCACGTTTTTATGAAGTTCCCGGCTGCCAATACTATCGTACATTGAAGTATATTCCTTATTTCTTATTTTCTAAAAGCCGGTGATTTTGATTAAAATGCCGAATGTTTGAGATACTGACACGACAAATAAAACACAAATCTTGAATTTTCTGGGAATACTATATGTGCTCATCTCTACTCCTAGTATATAACACGAAAACCATAAGAAAAGGCAGAAAACTGATTACCATATAAATTTTATATGTATAATATGTATAATATTTCTTCGAAATAATTTCTGTTTTCACATCAAGAGTCTATTTTAAGTATTTCATACCGTTTGCAATGTGACAAAGATCTTTAAAGTTGTGGAATACCTTTTTCTTTTTCTCACAAAGGCTTCATGACAAAAACAACTTCAATCCGTTGAGTGCCTGTTTTACATTTTGCATCTAGGTGGTGGTAGTTGTAGTTGTTGGCTCAAGCATCAGTGGGTAGCGTGTTTCTTTGCTATTTAGCACAGCAAACACAGAAGAAAATGACCAGTTTCAACCGTCCTAAACTGGAGAGTACTTCTGCACATACAGGTGTCATGACCTTTATTCTAGGCGACCTTTATCACCAGTCTCTCGCGCTTGCTTTGGAGCAAATAACCAATTAAAAATCGACATTCAAGGTTAAAATTTTAAAAGAGAGTTTAAAAAAATCCGAATTCTTACAGTTATATAACCTTCTCTACTGTATATCGTTTATGAAAACCATTCTCACGAAAACTTATTTTGCTGTATACCTACTTCTTTATGATCGATATAAATCATAGCAAAAATAGCTATATTACACATATAATCATAGATACAGAGGGAACAACCATAGCCAAATGTTTAAGAACTGTACTTTATATGTTGGTCTTAAAATTCCATACTACTTCCATGACATCGCAAGAAACAACTGAAAATCGATGGGACTTAAAAGGATGACGAAGTATTGAATAATTCGACCCATTTATAAGGAAAACCTTGGAAATGGTTTATACCACAAAAAAGTTATTAGAAGTAAATTGTGTGTTTTAAAGGGATATACATTTTTCGTGCAGTACGTTTTCGTATGAGCAGGACTTCACAGGTTATTCCTGGAAAATTAAATATATACATTTTATTTGTCAAGCAATCATCTTTAATATATGGTATTTTATTAAAAAATAATCAGAACCATATTTAGAAAGTAAAAAGTTTCGAAAAATGTTCGATGTAATGAGTTGTTTCTGATGGAGATTTTCTTTTCGTGGCATATCCCCGGAAAGTACTGAACCTAAATACCAAGTTTTGTATTTATCCACTTTTTAGTTATGAGTTTTGACGTTCAAAGGCGCGCGCACGCACTCACACACAGATATACAAACACGCGGACCTATTCCTAAAAATTATCTTTTTGGATTCCGGATCCTCAAAACATACATTTCCGGTGAAATCTCGGTTATCGAATACTTGGTTGGAATGTAATACCTTCTCTACTTTCTATGGACGTAGTAGAGAAGGTAGTGATTATTTACAGAAAGAAATATAGTTTAACAACCTGTTTGTGCGTAATTTGAGGAATTTAAGCGACCTAAAAGGGAAGTATTTCTGATAGTAGAAAACAAAAGATATCATAGACTTCTAAATTAGAAATTATAAATAGTTGTGAAAACATTGTACAGAACTAATGAAAGAAGGTTAAATTTGTTGTTTTACAAAAGGATTTTTATTATTAGCAGAAAATGATTCTGCTTAAGGGGAAAAACGGTTGAAAATATGACCAAAACTGATTTTAAATTTTGTGCTTTTTGTACCAAAAAAATACTACGTGGTTTGAAGTGCATATGTTCAAAGTTTTAAAGCTCTATGCTCTAATTACATCATCTATAAAAGCCTGCGCTACTTAAATGTCGCTGAGAAGGCATGGCAGGTGATGAAATTCCTGCATGAAGCAAATCCGCGTTTTACTTTTACTGATTTTTGTGGAACTTATTCGTGGCGTTAGTTTCTGATTTTATTGTCAATATCAATTACGTCCAGGTTGAGGTGATTGGTATTGGATGGGCTGTAGATACCATAGATTTTAAATTTATGTTTTTGTTTACAAGCTGTTATCCTTATTATTTCAGAAGGGCCATCTTGGTTATTTCCTTTATAATTTCAAATTTTCCATTTATGCATTGTTTAATGCCAGAAAGTATGCCACTTGCTATCTGTCTGCCTTTTTCTAATATATTTGTTTTGTGTTTTGGAAACTGATAAAAGTTTTCCTTTTGTTGATCTATATTTGCTTCAGCTATGATAAATACATCTATGCCATTGTCTTTTAAAAGATTGTCTATCCTGGTTTTTTTACTTATATTCATTTCACCGGCATTCCAAAATAGCACTAAGGAGTGCTCTTCTTTTAACTTATTTCGCTTGGGAAGCATGCCTGTGTTAAGTCCATTTAGCGTTACCAAGGGAACAGCACATGGAGGCGGACTACGTTGTTCCCCATCTCCAAGATGGGACTATAGTGACAACAATAATGCTGGTGAAACTATTGAAGAATTTGTAGACTCCAACTTAATGAAAACATTACATAGGGATGAAGATCCAAAAACGTACATACACTACTCAGGACAGACATTGCTAACATATCAACTGATTTAGAAGATAAAACTACAAAAAAGTAATCGAAGATAGTGGTAGTGGACATAGAGCCATAATAACAAAAAACCGATCTAAATCATCGACCGCCTAAAACAAAAGGAAAAATAAAGCCCAAATGGAATTTCAAAAAGGCATACTGAGAAGAATATAAAACAAAAACGAACAAACTTTTCAAAGAACTTAAATTGGAACAAAACATAAACAAAGTAGTGAAAGAACTAAATGCCACAATTTTAAAATCTGCAAAACAATGTATCCCAAGAGGGAAAATTCAAAAATACAAACCCTTCTGGAATGAACAGTTAGCACAACTCAAATCAAAACGAGATAAAACTAGAGAAAAAGCAAAAAGGACACAAGACAAAGCAGATGTTATAGAATGACGAAAAGCAAACGCACAGTTAAACAGGCTATAAAACTGTCAAAAAACAGAGATTTGAAAACTTTATAAACAAAACAGACTATAGAACAAATAGTACTAAAGTACATAATTACATTAACTAAATAAATAGAGAAAACAAACCAAATAAGCCATTAAATGTCGATAATAAAGAAATATACGAGGATAACCTTAAAGCAGAAAAATTAGCAACATACTATAAAACTAGCACTACATTAAAAAATAAAAACAAAAACAGAATAAATACTTAAGAAATAGCAACCTCGAAGATACATCTAACTTTCAAAATATCTTCAATGAACCATTCACACTCCCTGAAATAAAGCAAGCAATAAGGACACTAACAATAGAAAGAGCACAGGTCTTGATAACAAACATCCAGAGCTGCTCAAGAATTTAGGACATGAAGCACTCCATAGTTTATTAAAATTTTCAATACAGTCTGGACAACCAGAAATAGCATACCAACACTATGCAAAAAAGCAAAAATTATACCCATTAAGAAGAAAGGAAAACCAACTCAAATGATAGATAGTTATAGACCGATATCCTTAACATCAAACATAGCAAAATTCTTAGAAAGAATGGCAGCTACAAGACTGACATACTATCTAGAAACACAAAATCTATTAGTCCCTGAACAAGCTGGATTTAGGAAGGACAGCTCAGCAATACACCAGGTTGTAAGGCTCACACAGGACATTAAATAACATTTCAATAATAATAAGACTACTCCAGCATTGTTTGTCGACTTCAAAGATGCGTTTAACACAGTATGGCGAGAAATGCTACTATAAAAATTGCAGACACATGGCATATCAGGCCACATGCTAAACTGGTTTCAAACCTTCCTATCCCAAAGATGGTTTGCAGTACAATAAAAACCAGCCACATCTAAATGGAAACAAACGAGAGTTGGACTACCTCAAGGGTCCGTTACAAGTGCTATTCTGTTCAATATATAAACGACCTAGGAGATGCACTTAAGAAAATAGGTAACATACGAGTAGGAATGTTTGCTGACGGCTTGGTAATATAGACTTCAGCAAATGACATAAGATCTGGGAAACATTACCAAAAAACTACAAACAACAATGGAGAATACAATCATAACCCTGGAACAGTGGACTAATCATAACAATATGGAAATAAATACAGCAAAAGCTCAATATCAACTATTCACAATGCAGCATAAAACAGAAAATATATGCCTGCAAATCAACAACTACAAAAAAATTACAATAAGCAACTACAACGTATCTAGGAATAGAATTAGATAAAAAACTATGAATAAAAGAACATGTAAACAGTCTAACGAATAAAATCAACAAAAATAACAACATGTTAACACGTTTAGCAGGAATAAAGTGAGGTGGAAACATGGACCTCCTTAATAATACATATAGAACATACATAATACCTTACCTATTGTATGGAGGAGAACTACTAGCAACAGTAAACAAGAGACTTAAAAGTAAACCAGAAATTTCACAAAATAATTCACTAAGAATTATACAGGAGTTGTAAAAACAACACCAATTACAGTACTACAAAGCTTCACAAAAAACATAGCCATAGAATTGGAGCATGAGTTAAAAGCACCTACTCTAGCACAAAAACTGCAAGTCAATAGAAACAGATACAAATGGTACCACACAGCAGATACTATAAGTATTTTAAAAACTCAAAGAGCTTCAGAACATATATTAATAACTTAAAATACAAGAATATAATTACAAAAAATATAACTGCAATACAGGTAACGGGTCCAATAGAATATATTGATATTAAATATCAGAATGACCTGATATATATACATATATATAATACACAAACAAAACAATATACCAGATGAAATGAGAGCCATAATAATAGCTACTGAAAATGAAAGATACCCAGAAAAAGAATGGCTCCGAATATATACAGATGGATCCCCCATCAATAAAAAAAATGCTGGTCAGGAGTATACTGTAAACATTTTGCACAGTGTCTAACATTAGGTGAAACGTCAAACCATTATGATGGAGAATTAACAGCATTAAAAGCAGCATTACAGAACATTTTATATAGACCATACATAAAACAAAAAATAGTCATCTTATCAGACTCAAAATCAGCCATAGATGGAATAGTAAATTACAGTAATAAAACAACAAGAAATATTAAATAAATAAGAAGCCTAATTAAAGCAGTTGAAACTAGAAGTCATGTCACTCTACAATGGATTCCAACTCATGTTGAACTTGTGGTCAATGAACATGCGGATCAAGTAGTAAAGAAAGGTGCAATACAACAAATGAAACCTGTAGAACAAATAGAAGTAAATAAACAATTAAACAACACTATACAGCATTTCAAAAGACAGCAGAGACTTGATGAAGAAGATAAATTAAAGAATAAATATTATAATAATATTAAAGATAGAGTTGATATACAAAAAATGCCAAGGGGGAGTGCAGTGGGCTTATTTAGATGGCAACTGGCCACGATTGCCTCGCAAAAAACCTCTACAAGATAGGATGCCTACCTACACCCAATTGCACTCTCTGTGAAGAAGATGTCATCCTGAACAAACAGCATCTCGCCAAATGCAAAGGCCTTAAAGGTGATAACTTACAGACTTTGTATTGGAAAGCCAGAGGAAAAATTATGCAGATCAATTAATTCCCATTGCCATTGGTGAACAAGTTTCTGATTTGTCATTGAGCCACCGTGATCGGTATAACATAGTAATTGCAGCTCTGCCGGTAGATGTCGTGTAACAACAAATTATATGTTGTTACATTTACATGAGCCAGAAACAAGTGTAAATAATGTAAATAATGTCATGATGAAGCGTTAGATGAACAAGAAAGTGTACAAAAGAAAAACCTACGGCAAAAAGAGCTACGGGATAATTGTGAACATATACCTCCTGTAAATAATAAACACTCTAAATATACACTCATTGGTGGACACCAGTTTTACTATCATCATTGGTGAAGGAACTGAAGTGTAATGACCATAATCAAAAACGTTTGTACATACGACTTGGCAATGAAAGGCTTGGCTTATGCTATAAATTAGTACTTGTAATGAGATAAAAAAGGTACAAATTACACATCTAAGCTGGACAACTCTAGGAAAGTCTGGAAGGTCCGTTTCTGGTTAACTGCACTTAAACTTCAAACTAATTTTTCTCATTTTAATTTTTGCTACACGTTTATTCATTCAAAACAAAATTACATCCGCAATTTAGGTGTTAGAGAGGTGAAATTATTACTGCATATCTTAACAAGCTATAAAAAACTGACGCATTAAATTCTGGATTAACGTAGTACTTTTGAGATTAAAAGATAAAATGTGAGCTGTGATTGCAAACATTTTAAAATGTTGCCATACAGGTCATATTTTTTTTTTAATTTCCCTTACAGTTAACATATTAAAAAAACATTCGTAAGGTTTTTATATTAATTTTTGTTTTTTTTAAAAAAAATTCAACCTTTTTTTCAAAAAATGTGGAGTGAATGGCATTTTGAAATTTGCAAATTTGTTGAAAGAAAATTTTCAATAATTCAAAAACTAGCTGATATACAAAAATGAAATTCTGCCAAATAGTTTCACATAACACCTCAAACATGTGTACATAAATTAAGTATGTAGCTTTTAAAATTGTGCAAAACAGAAATTTTACCCATCACTCCCCTTAAGTTTCTCCACTCCAATCGCACAAACCTCCCCTAGACATACGTATCTATGGAACTCACAAATTATACATCGTGAGAATATCAAAAAATATGTGGGAGAGTAGCGTACTTTCTGTATGATTTTTAAATGTTAACATTAAGATAATAAAAACTACACTACGAGAAATAAACAAAAAAGTGCTATATTAAAGAGATGTCGTTCAAAAAATCTTATACAAATTTCTGTGTCCACTAACGGTGCGGAGAAGGTTAAATAGGCTTGACAATTGTTGCTTGGAACTTAGTACCATAAACGGAAGAAGTTATCTCAAATGTTGATTATAACCTTGGAATGACTGTACTGATCTCACTAATTTGTGAATTAGTGTTTTGTAGTATTCATGTTTGGTGCTGAAATATTCACTCTCAGGCTGAAAGCGGTATGTGAAAACAGAAAGCTCAGCTAATGTCTAAGCTTCGATTCCGCGCTGTCACTTCTTAGCGTAGTGACCGTGATACCATTTAGTTATTTTGAACCTTGAAGCTCAGTGAGTTTTAAATTCCACTAGAGGAACTCGGTTATCAACCAGAGTTTTACTTGGGTATTGTATTTCTTTGGAAGGCCATTAAGGGAGATTGGAGCTGAATTTCGAAGCTTTTAAAGTAACGCATAAACTAGTCTCAACATTTGTAAAATAGTGGAAGGAGTTCCTGATCATACATTTTCATTATTTATTTCCCAAAACATAAAGTAAGGAAATGCTCCAAGAAGGATGGTACTGCAAACGTTTAGTTAAAAAAAAAATTAACAATGCAAAGGATTCAAAAGCTGAGCAGCAGATCATTGAGGACAAAAGGTTCTCTGCTCAGTTCTAAACTTGTTAAATTTCACTACATATTTTATCTTGTTTTGGTTATATACATTTTATTTAAAAACATGGGAATACAGGCATACACATTTTTCTAATTCAAATGGTGAGCAAACGTATAGCTTTGCAGGAAAATTGATTAATAAAGATATACTTTGGAGTATTTGCAGGATTGCATTCTGGGACAAGCATACTTATCTTATGCTATTCCAGCTGAGATACATTTAAAGGAAGCTGTATGGTCTTTAAAATGAATGCATGGGTAAAAATACCTACTTGAAATGTGCAAAGGCTATAGGGATGCCTTTATGAAAAATCTACATTTTACATGACTTCCATCCATTTTCATTCTCATGAGGATTTCTTGCACGCTTTAAAGTTATGAATTAAACGGTATAAGCTATTTTATATCCTATATAAAATGTTGATAATATATATTTTTCAATTTTAGCGGTTCCCCGTCATAGGTAGGTGGTTCTTACCACTACTTCGTAGGTGGTCGTCTTCAGGAATCGATTTCACCGATGTCAGCAGGAAGACGTCGTCGTCGTATCTCAGGGTCATCTGTCGGCGAATCGATCTGATTATGTCAGGGTAGGATGCGGGAGTTGGGGAAATCAGAATATTGTCTTGAAAGAAACACTGTTTTCACTTTTCTCATTCCGGCGCGTCTTTTTGCTAAAAATCCTGCAAGATTCTCTGGTATTACCTAACATTTGTGATTCTTTTAACACTGTCTTCCTACTATTGTCTAAAGTTTGCTCCGGATGTTTATTTAATATCTGGGTGCTCTATCACCGTTCTTTAGATTCGGCGAACTTGAAGTAGTCACTTGACAAACATTAACTTGTTTATGAGCTTGGATATAATTATAGCGAGGAATACCGTTAACACATCATTTAAGTATTTCACATATATCACTTTATAACTGCATAACTGGGCGGCACTTAGCAATTTTCCTTACTTAGCGTCCTTTTCTGACCCGGAGTGCTACTTTTTACCTTAACGAACAATCATGACAAACTGTGTGAAATCCACGAATACATATATCAACTTGATATTAGCCTCAGGATTTTTGTACACGCAACCACTTTATTTATTGTATATTTATGGCTCTTAGGTTGAAAATTCGAAGCTTAAACGATAAGAAAAGTCAGTGTCTATTTCCTTAAAAATAGGTTCTTTCCATCGAAGCACAAAGATACGTTGGATTTTTAGGGCCCCACGCTCAGAAGAATACAATGAACGTATTAAAGCGAAGCGGCTCTTTTTTGCGTAAATGTTGCGTATTTTCCTACTCAATTATGCCTTTATTTATTGGACAATATTAATGAAACTTAAAATATATACACACTTCTTTTGTGGACTCTAGATTGATATAGCTTTAATCCAAATACTTTAAAATTGTAGAAAATTATGAAATTCCGTGTTAATTAATCGTTAATAATTCATAAACTGTAGCTACTTAAGAATTTATTTTTGTGTAGCTGTTATCAGGCAAAAGTATCGCTAGACGGTCCACATTATTGATTGTACTACACCCATGTTGGACACAAATGCAGTCTGTCACTTTAATAATTGTACAATCCACCATTTTCCTTTCGACTTATTTTGACAGTGGTTTAATGTGGTGGTTGCATTTCTCCTCAGAAGCTTTCCTAATTTTATAGCAATCAGGAAAACACAATACAGAGCGGTCCTTTTATGGTGAGACCACGAATCGTGTGTATGCGTGCTCCCACACTATATATTGCACTGGAGTTTTAACGTTCAGTAACTCCCGCGTTACTGCGGTGATAGTAACATTTACTTTAATGAGTACCTACTAACCTTGTTATAAATGGTGTTGGAAGTGTTGTCCATCTGCGCGAAGACGTTCCTGGCATCTTCGGATAAAATTTCCATTCCTACGCATAAGTTCTTCTTGAGTAATGTTCATCATTTCTGTCTTTATATTATCCTTAAGTTCATTTATGCTGTGGTGATTGTTCCTATAAACCTTATTTTTTAAGATTCTCACAAATATATGTACCAATTTCCTTAATTTTTTTCTGTGTTAGAGCACTTCATTTTCGCTTCTTAGGTTTAGCGTTTAGAGATCCCGTTGTCCTAAAGTTATTAACCAGACGTCTAATAGTTTCTCTACCTGGAACTGTAACATCAGGAAGTTTCTCCTGAAATTCCATATGATTCGGTTTCTATGTGTGTACAGTACATTCGTTGTTCATGCGTTAATTTGTCGGCAGGCATTGCAGTGAATTAGATGAAAATCGCACACAACGCAGATGTTTCAAATAAACGTTCACATTCAAGATCCACAGAGTCCTTTACAGCGTCCTTTTACTCAAAACAGCGACTGAAGCACAGCTGATCTTGATAACCTTTGAACGCGTCATGCACCGCTAGTTGCGCATCCGAAACAGCGAAGTCATTGCAGTACAGTGTGCTATACATGGCCTCCGCTTATCTATGGCCCCAGCTTAAAACAACGAAACTGCTTAAGTTAAAACTCATTAAGAGAGTTGCTGTTCTTAGTAACACTTTTAGATGGACTTCAGTGTAAAGCACTTTGTGTCCTTTGAGCCGTTTCTTCTACGACTGTGTCACTTGCATATATGTCAACGAACAGTTAACCGACAACAATAATAATACTACAGCATGTCTATCTCATATCGGAATCTTAAATTAAAGGAAGAGAGACAAGAGGAAAGAAAGGGGCAAAATATACTAGTGACAACTGATTCATTTGCCAAACCCACTATTTTACACAGTTGTAATCGGGGAATTTACCCAGCGCCAAAAGTGATTGCTGTACCTTTGGTATACTATGTTCTTTTTTTTTGTAGACCTCTATAATGTTTAAAATTAAATGTTTAGAATTCTCTTGTAAATTAATTCAACATTTAGGAAAGGACATTGTAGATTTTACAAACATTAAGATTTCAATCTGTGAACAGTGAGTTACTGCCGTTTCATCGACAGCCTAATTTTAGAAGCTATGTATTCCTACCTTCACAGCTAGGGTTTTATCGCTGCTTAAAACATATCAAGTTCACGAAGACGATGAATGAAATAATCATTAATAAACAGGCTGAGGATCCGGGGCAAGTTAGCAACCGATGTGGGTGCAACCTTAGTATGGAGTTCCATAAACACAGTACTGCTCATATAAACAAAGATGCCGATGCGCTACCTTATTTGCTACTGAAAGCAACCAGCCTAGAGATGGTGGAAAACTTAGTAGGGCACATACATCGGCATGAGAGACACAAGTGTATTTTACTGCAAGTCACGAAGCGGACTGTACATGACCTCCCAGATAAACACCACACTAATACGCTACCTCACTTCACCTTACGCGATGCACTGTATACTTGGCTTCACTCTTAGTTCTCCTGGTTAGCCTGCTAAGGAGCATTCGATAGGATTTGATCCTAACATTTGAGGGTTACCCGAAGTTTTATTTCCAAAACATAGAAAACATCGGAAAACAATACAAACGAATTGCCTCTTCAGGTAACTCATTTCAGCCGGGATTAGAACCTGTCCCTCCAGATTATACATGCGATAATACGAAGTTAGACGATATTTTATATACTATTAATTTTGTCTTTAATCGAAGGCTTTATTTCTGTGTTGCCTTGAAACAAATACTTATTCTGATATTCACATTTTCGATACTGCTCAGATTACGGAGGATTATAATGAAGGAACTATCTCTTTTCTCAGTTTATGGCCTCTAAATTTACTAAACTATGCTGATCATTACTTCTCACACAGTCTAAACAAACTATATATATGGAGAAACCATTTGTCGTAATCTGCTTCGAGTCAGTCATCACCATACATAACAATGTTGCTCGCTCGCCGCCTCAGTTAACGGTTGGTTGGTGGTGATAGGATTATTTCAAATTCCCTTGGTGTTGTTTAATGTTGATGCTATCTGGCGGATGGCGAGAACATTCACTTTGTTGATTTATCGCACTCCTGGATCTACATATTTACTCTATAAAGCGCTTCTACCTGTTGCATTGTTAACATACAAAGTGTGCTTGTGGTTAACTTGCAGCATTCTTTAAAGAATGAAGCCTATTTTTAGGAATCTCATAACCTTAAGTTTACTAAATGCATAATCATGCCTGTTTGCATTATTTAAATAGCTGCTGTAAAATCATTTACTTCCTGACTTTACATGAAATTATTTAATCTCTAACCTTGCGTTTGTAACTACTCCTAAAATATTTGTTCCTTGGTATTACTTCCTCTAACACCTAAATATAGGAGATAGAATAAGTATTGTGTTCCATCCAACTGATATTTTTCTTTCAACCAAAAATCGCGTTTTGAGAGCAGTAGCTTAAATAGAAAAGATCGAGCTCAGAAAATGAGCATGCATGGGGGAGATAGGGAAAACGAGAGTAGATGATAGGTTGAGAGAGCCTTCAATGAGGAAAATGCGTTTATATGAGAGAGATAAGGAATATGAGGGGAAGATCCTAGGTAGAACAGGGCCTGAAGGAGGGGATGTGCTTTATATGTGAGAGGTAGGGAATACGAGAAGAATTACTAGGCTAGACAAAGGTTGAGGAGTAGACTATGCGTTTATATGGGAAAGAATGGAAAACGCGGAGAGGTGCTAAGCTAGACAGAGTTTGAGGAGTAGAATGTGGTTTATATGAGTAAGATAGGGAAAACGAGGAGAGGTGTTAGGCTAGCGGGGTAGGAGACTAGAAAAGACATTCATATGATTGAGATAGGGATAGGCGGAGAGATACTAGGCTAGAAGAAAGCTTGAAGGGGGATATGTTTTATACGGGAGAGATAGGGAAAACGCCGAGGGATACTAGGATAGACAGGGTTAAAGATAGAATATGTTTTATATGAGAGAGATGCGAAATCGAGGAGAGGTATTAGACTAGGAAGGGTTGAATTGTAGAATATGCGTTTATATAGGAGAGACGGGGTAAACGGAGAGAGAGATCCTGTTCTAGGCGAGAGTTGAAGGATGAGGAAATGCCTTATATGGAAAAAGTAGGGAAAACTATGATAGGTGTTAGGGAGGGTAGTGTTGATGCATGTGTAATGTCAAGTATTCTCCAGGATAGTACCATCCAGCATTCAGCAGACGAGCAGATTCCATGGGGTGAGTGCAGCATAGTGTATATGATTTTGCAGGTAATTCAGAGAGTATCGGGGGTATTTAGCCTAATTCAGGCAGTATATCAAAGGGGACAGATACCAGGGGTAGGATGTAACATAGCTTCGTATGATCTAACAGTAATTCATGCTGCATCGGAGGTATTTAGGTTAATTAAGGTAGTACATCAGGAGAGTAGATTCCATGGGGGACGAGTGAACCATAGTTGTGCATGATTTCAAAGGTAATTTAGGAAGTATCAGGGTTATTTGGACTAATTCAGGTAGTATCACAAGGAGGACGGACTCCATGGTTCGGATATAGCATAGTTCCATATGGTTTCACAGCTAGTTCAGGTAATATCGTAGATATTTAGGTCCAATTCAGTATAATAAACAGGCAGATTTCAGGAGTTGGATGCACCATAGCTACGTATGATTTCAGAGGAAATTCAGGTAGTATCGTGGGTATTTAGGACAATCAGAGTAATATCATAGGTGTCCATGATAATGTCGATCAGTTATATGTATTACACTGGTAATTTCAGGTGATTCAGCTAGTATCAAAGGTATATGATTCGCTTTAACAGGTAATTCAGTTAGTATCATTTATATTTAGGGTAACCCGGGTAGTATCACAGGTGTTCGTGCTAATTTGGAACAGCGATTTGTGTCAAATATATCTAAGGTAATTTCACGTGATTCAGCTAGTATCACAGGTATTTAAGTCATATTAACAGGGAATTCAGACATTATCGCAGGTATTTATGGCAATATAGAGTAATTCAATTCTTTATAAACATTTGTTATCCAATGTTACAACACCTTTATATACCTTTTCTAAGTCTTATAGACTTCTATATGCTAAACAGTTAGCGTGTGAGACGGAAAGGGCTAAACTGTGTATAGTACAGTGAGGGTATATATAAGTAGTATAAACTATCCCATTTTCAGAGTTGAGGAGATATTATAACGTCTTAGTCAGTTTTATTGCTTTATGTGGCTACATTTTTGTCTAACCGCAGTAGCTTTATTAGTAAATCATTGTTTCATTAGTTAAGGATTGTAGGGGTAGACGTCTCTCCTCTTTATCTAGGCTTGAAACTAGCACTTGAATTTGCTCCTAATGGTAGGATTAACGGCTCCCTTTCCATCTTCTTCTTCTTTCTTCACCAGGTGTATGCTAGCTGTATACACAGCACATGAGCAAACTTCAATTTTTTAAGATTGTAGACTGACTGAGAAGATATTCGTCTTAAGATCCAGTTTACACTCTTTTAAGCACTATTTGTAATACAATAATGTCCACGGATATGTAGTTATTCCATTCTCGGCAATTACTCTTTTATCATTAAAACGAGTCAATGTGATTTTATTCACCTGCACGGTGGTAACACATGCTCTCGTGACAGGATCAGATTCATGGGCGTTCTTATGATTTCACGGTTGTAAGACAGTCTGTATAGCTGTCAAATGTAATGTACTGCATAATAGCACTACATTTTATACCTGTAGTTTTTTTATCATCGGGCCCTAAATATCTAATGCATATATCTTAGGTTGTAGCCCAACAAACCGTAGGACCATTTTGCTATTGGCCTCATATTTAAATTTCTCCAGCACCTTTTTGTTCTGAGTAGAGTGGTATAGAGTTGATAGGGTAATCAACCCGTATACAGATGCTCAAGAATACCTAGCTTGTCCTGGTACACATCTTCGGTTGTTACACAATGAACGAATCAGTGTCCATATACATAAGCTGCAAGCTTTCAGATCCATAACATGCCAAAAACATGCCGTAATGATAGTGATACATTAATGCCTTAGGAATGTCCAACACACTCATACCAAGGTATATAGGTTTGCTGAATACAATCTGACGAGCGGTCATACGCACAGCAGCTAGATTAGCAGTCCTATCGATAAACATAGGCTTGGCCATCAACTTCTCCAGAGTCTTCTCATTTGTCACCAGTAGTATATCCAATACGATTACGTAGACCCTCCACAGTTTTTTCAAACATGGCGTTGTTAAAGAGTTTGTAGAGATCCTTCTCGAAATCACTTGCAGCAGCTGTTGTTAAATTCCACATAAGGTTTTAACCACTGTGACTGCCGGAAGTGTAGCACATGATGGATTTTACTCAAACCTAATCCTTGATTAAGAGCTTGCTTCAAAGTCATGTAATGCACTAGATACTTCTTCCAGGTTCAAGATGGGGTATCAGTTTCTTTGTAGATGATTCCTTGGGTTTCATACACTCAGGTAGGAAAGGTAGATCTTTGTGCAGATCTTGAGGTTCTGCAGGATATCGGACGTCAATCTGTAATATATATCCACGAGGATCACCTTCTTGCAGTCTTTCTAAGTCGATTTCCTCAGGTGAAACCTACACAAATCCTCCATAATGGAAGAAAAGGGGCATTATCCGACCATATATTGCTGAAGGCCAAGATAGCTATTATATGGAAAACATTTTGTCACATTTAAGTGTGCCAAAAAGAGTTGATTATCGATTAAATAACATTTTAGATATTAATGTAACTACTTCAATATATATTTTCTTCCAATAGCTAAGTACAGATTGCATTTTGTACACTTTTATATAGCTAGAAAATTAAAGCGATTGACAAAGACCTGCTGCAGGAAAACCTTACGGATCTTTAAAATTGTACGGTTTTTGCCAAAATAATTTATTCATAGCAATAGCCGTTTCTGAAAAATTCTACGCTACACGTTCCGCTTTCCCAAGTACGTCATCTGACAGACATGTTTTAAAGTTTACGATTATTTGTTGTCGTTTCCATCAAAAGGGAGTGTAGCTACGACTAAACATGTAAATGATATTTCAACTGTTGCATAGAACTAAGCAATTATAGCTAACTTTGAAATCATTCCCAGACAAAAGTATTTCATGAGTAATATAAGATGGATAAAAAAATAATAATTGTGTTTTACGTTCATACTATAATGTATAACGAAGCGATGCTTTTGAAATGTTGAAATTAGTTGACATATGATCAAAATCTTATATATTGTTTTATGTTAGATATACTGTTGTCACAGGGATTATTGATTATATGCTTAATTCCATATTATGAAATTTTCTGCAACGTTGAAAACAGTCGAGTTTCCATTATATTTTTGTTCTCTAACATGTATGGTATTATACTCCTTTCTGCGTATTATTCTTTAAAGTATAACCTTCGTTATTAATACATTCCATGACGCAACTGTTGTTTAATTTTGATATGGTTGACATCGAGACTAGAGAGCCTGATTAGCTAAATACACTTGCACTAAGGTATCCAAACTGGACTGATTTGCATTAGGAATATACCTGGTAGAAGTGAAATAAGTACGCAGTATTCACCATTGCGTTCCCTTAGTTAAATGAAGTAAAAAAGTCTAATACCGTGTTGCTCTTGCTTTCATAGGTTACGTGAAAAAGAACGTTACCGCAAAGCTACATGATGATTATCTCAATAAGTATTAGGCGTATGATGCTGATTTTCAGATTCATTGCGAGAGTGATTCATAAGTAACAATTTATTTCCTTGCAATTTTTGCATACGCTGAACCGTTTTCTTAGAAATTAACTAAAATAGTTC
This sequence comes from Deroplatys truncata, assembly GCA_030765065.1. NCBI lineage: Eukaryota > Metazoa > Arthropoda > Insecta > Mantodea > Mantidae > Deroplatys > Deroplatys truncata. The sequence continues at coordinate 274,221,748 of CM060981.1, forward strand.
CGGGATTTCGTAAACAATTCCGACGGTTTTGCAATGCTGTTTAACTGCTATTGAGGGTCGTCCACCAGTTACATCTTGATCTCGGATAATGCGTGTCGAAAGGGATGCAAAGGTAGGCAAGTGTTAGATTATAGCGATCGCTGGCGTGCGGTGTAAAGATGCCAAAATATTCTAACGCAGAACGTCTGCATATGATATTAATTTATGGTGAAACGAATTGGAACTCGGGTGAATCCCAGAGACTTTACCATGAACGGTTTCCAACAAAGAATGTGCCTAATCCTAAACATTCACTACGGCGTGTCAACAATTCAGGTTATAGGGAGTGTGGTGCAGGATGCCGTAAATGTAGTCGACAACGACCCAATGAAGTCATGAACACACAGGAAAAAGTGTTCTAATGAAACAACAACCTCATAATAGCAGTCGCGACATTGCTCGTAATGCTAAGATTTCACTTTGGACTGTATTAAGGACATTAAAAGAACAACTACTGTACTCTTATCCTAATCAGCAAATAAAGCCTTTGTCACCGAACGATTATCCCCACGTGTGAGGTTCTGTGAATGGCTACTATGTACGTGCACGCAGAATCCAGCATTTCTTATGTATATCATGGCTACGGATAAAGTTTGCTTCACGCAAAACGGCAACATAAAATTTCGAAATACGCACACGTAGGCTTGTGAAAATTCAGACGCTATAAAGTATGGGAATTTTCAACAGAGGTTCTCCATTAATGTTTGTGCACGTGTAACCGGAGACGTTCTTATTAGACCTTTCGTTCTACCAGAGCATGTGTCATGTACAAACCAGCATAGATTTTTAAAATATGATTTGCCCAGTCTGTTGGAGGATGTACCGTTGCACACTAGAAAAACCACGTGGTTCCTTCGTGATAGTGCACCACCTCACATAAATGTTACAGTATATCGTCATTTAATCACAAAGTGTCCTGCCCGTTGGATCGGACAATTTCGACCTGTACCATGGCCCGCAAGATCTGCAGATCTCAATCCGCTAGACTTTTAATTCCGGAGTGACATGAAAAGTAAACTTTACAAGGGTGAAATGGGCTCCTTGGAAGAATTTCATCAACGCATCTTCCAAGCACCCGAAGATGTTGGAAATAATTTAGACATTCTCATTTACGCATCCTCAAACATATTTCGTCTTGTTCAAGCTCTGTAATTCATCTATAAGTGTCTCCTCGAAATAGTTATATTGTGCCTGTGCTCTAAATACCGCTGAAATTGTTCCCAAACCTTCTGATAACACCCCTAAATACCTTCAATCCCTGTCTTCCCCAGTATCTCTCCTCGTATTCCTTGTCTCTTCCCATATAAACGTATTCTCTACTCCTCAGCTCCCTCAAATTTCCTTATCTCTCACATATAAAACCCATACTCCGTCCTTCAAGCCCCGCCTAACCTGGCATCTCCCATCCTATTCCCTATCTCTGTTATATAAACGTATATTCTAGTTTTCAACCTCTGTATAGACTAGCATCTCTCCTTATATTCCCTATCTCAGCCATATGAGTGCCTTTTCTAGTCCCCTACCCCTGCCTAGCCTAGTATCTCTCTTAGTTTTCCCTATCTCTCCAATATAAAACACATGTTATACCCTTTAACCAGCATCTCTCCTTATTTTTCCCATGTCTCTCATATACAACACATATTATACCATTTGTCCCTGTCAAGTCTAGCATCTCTCCTCGTATACACTATTTCTGCCATATAAACGCATATTCTAGCCTTCAGCTCTGTGTAACCTAGCATCTCTCCTCGATTTCCCTTTCTCTCTCATATATACGTATTTTCCTTCTTCATCATCTGTCTTGCTTAGCACCTCTCCTCAATTTCCCTTTCTCTCCCATATAAACGTATTTCCCTCCTTCATCCTCTGTCTAGCCTGGCATCTTATCTCGTATTCCCTAACTGTTCCCATAAAATGCATATTCTATCCTTCAAGACCTGCATAGCCGATCATCTCTTCTCGTATTACCTATCTCCCCCATATTAACGCATTTCCTCCTTGAATACTCTCCTAGCTAGCATCTCCCCTCTTTTTCCATTCTTTTCCCACGTATGCGCAAACAAGCGGACTATCTCTCTCCTATGTATCCTACTGAGGATGATAAAGATGAAATAAGTTGCTGATGTATCTGCCTCATAAGATTAGGTTTGGATTATACAAACATAGTTCTCAAATCGGAGTGGGTGAGATATCAGACTAAGCTGCAAGAATGAGCACTGCTTGCTTCCATGGAATTCCCAGATTATGTGTGTTGATTGTGTGGAGTTGGTCATAAAGTTTTGTGTGTCACAAATGATGTGTGTGAGGAGTGCATGTTATTATTTATTCTGTATCGTTCAAACAGTGCACAGGCATTTAGACGACGAAAACTGGTTTTAACACAATGCACACAAATCCTTTACACCAATTAGAAAGATTTAATGCGCCATATAAATAATTAAATATTACATATTTAATACGTTGTGTTCTCACAAACGGATGTTTTAAAACTCATGACCGGATCATTGATATAATGATAATTGTGTTTATCTATCGGTGCTGGTAACTCCGTATCCATATCTTGGCGTATTCTACTACAAGAGAATTTTACGTGTCAATAAATATATTGGTATAGTCCATCGCATTCAGCTGCACATAAATATAGTCGTCGTCATTCCTCCCCTCGGAAGAGAGTAAACACAAGGCATATTTGCGCCGAGAAGAAATAGTAAATATAATTTGTGAGTATCAAGAGGGCAAAAATAATTTCAAATATATAATCAACTTATTGATAAAAATTGCCAGTGATTCATTCAAGAGTATGCAAACTGATTTTAACTCCTAGTAGATACGTTGGGATAAGGGGTAGTAGGCAGGAAAACAGGGGTTAGCGAAAATGATTACCTCCCACGAATTCTCCCTACTTTGAAAGTATGTAATCAAAAGCATGTGGCGCCAACTTTTGCAGCATCTGCTTCCATAATGCTAGACTTCAAAAGTTTGGTACCTTTATAAGAAAAGCAATAATCTTTGATATGTATCGAAACTGCAGCCGAGCTACAACGCAAACAATTGCCTAGAATTACTAGTGTACTATTACACTTTTCATTTAACCAAATCAGAATTGAACTCCAAAGAGAGAAATGCACGAGAACATGGCATGACTAATCATTACCTTAAGAAGACCTCGCAGTACAGAGGCTGAATACTTGGTAATGGAACTATACATAAAAGGGCTGTAATTCCGTTAGGCCATAATTATGCAATCATTAGCGTGTATAGACATCATCCCGAAACCTTATAATAGGAAACAGACGAATCCGAATAAAACGGTGCCCCAGACAGGAATGGTTGATATTTATTATTGTCTCACGAGATCTCAGTTAAGTCTTCTGTGGATTGTGACCACGCTTTCGGCTCACTTGACACTGCCCTTTATTATGGTAAAGAACTTTTGACCTATGGACTCTCTCGCACTGTCGGGCAGCTGGTGGGCAGCCATCCACCTCCGGCTCGTACATTAAGAGAGACAAGTCCCAGAAATGCAGGTAGCACATCGACGAGGATATTAGGAATTCTAAAAGGAATTTCATACATATTTGTATAACTTGTAAACCATACGAGATTGGCGAAAAATTGCATTACGAAAATGTAGAGCTCTTTAAAATGTACAACTTATTAAAATAATTTGTTGGTGGTATTGTATGTTGCAGTGATATATATCTTCTTTTTGCTTTGATTTTTCAGCATTGTGATCTTTTAAGCTTATGTCACATTCAGATGTTTCTCGCATTGTCATAGAAACAGTATGGATATTAATGGCCAGCATATGGCGACAAGATTTTAATCATTTGACCATGACTTCGGTTTCCTATAACCTAATATAGCAATATTTTTAAACCTTTATTTCCATTAATATGAATTAGATAGAAGAATTAGTTTCTTTAAGTATATTTTGTAGAAGACATACAAATAAAAGATAATGGCTAGAGAAAGTCATGTAAATATTATAGTCAAACTTTCTATTTTCTCAAAAAATGCTTTAAGGATTTTGGTTAGATTCACTACAATGTTTAAGGACTTTACATTATAAAATTATGTATATCCTGAATTTTCTGCGAATATCATGATAACCAGTATCTAGTTAATCAGAAAGTAGCAAGACATGTGAAATCCTTCTCTTTCAGAGCCCATTATGTACAGCTGGTACACATATAAGATAAATAAAAACTTACTACAAGAGAAAATGTGAATCTCCTTGAAATACAACTTATGTGGATTAACCATTTTCTAGGTATTCGTTGCTATTAGATTGAATATTTCAGAATTTTATAATAACAATTTTTGGAATACTAGGTCTACATTAAGTTGTTTCTCAAGTTTTCATTTTCTTGCAAACAAATGCTTTTTCAGTGCCAGTATATAGCGAACCGCTTTTTTTACTTTCTCTACCACGTACATAGTAGGTGGAGAAGGTATTGCGTCCACCCAAAAAATCGATACCGAGATTTCACCGCAAACACATGTCTTGAGGCCCCTTAAAAGCATTTTTTGGAAAAAGCCGATGTGTATGTCTGCGTGTGTCTGTGAACAGCATAACTGAAAAACGAAAAGCCAGATAAATACCACACAAGTCACTTACGTTCAGTGCCTTCCAAAGATACGACACAAAGATTTTAACAAAATCCCCCAATTGCCCTTTACATGGAACATTTTTCGAAAATTTTGATTTTTTGAAAAATACCTCTAACGATTTTGATTAAAGTATTATATACTTAAGATATTTACATGACAAATCAAGTGTATATCCTGAATTTTCTGGAAATAAGCTGTAAAGTCCTCTTCATTCGGGAGATATTTTGTATAATCTTCTATAACTGGTAAACGTTAAGCGATAGACGAAAACGTACCATACAAAAAATCTAAATCTCTTTAAAGTACAGAGTTTATTTCATATAACTTTTTATGTGGCATAAGCCATTTCTAGAATATCCGCTATTAAAGTTCGAATTGTTCAATACTTTTTCTTTTACAGTCTGATAGATTTTCAGTTGTTTCCCGTAATTGCATGGAAACAGTATACAAATTAATGCCGGCATATAGCGTCCAGTTCTTAAGCTTTTCACTATCGCTGCTCTCTTTTATCCATTAGGAAATGTGTAATGCAGCTAATTTTGCAACCGTTTATTTGGATTAAAATGCAGTAGATAGAAGAATAAGCTTCATGGCTGAGTACATCATTTCTACTTAAGGAAATTGCGCGGTGAAGTTAACAGTTTACCAGTGTAAAGCCGTATTTGTGTTGCACCAAGCTCGGTTTCACGTTTACGCACTTCTAATCGTGGTAAAATGTGTTCCGCTTGCTGATGAGCTCTTTTCTAAGAAAACCAAGAAAACAAATTTCTATCAAAGCCACGGTAAATAATCCAGAACGGAACGTAACCTAACATTTATATCTTCAATATTTTCATTGATTTGCACGTAATTAAGTGAGACTAATAGAATACAGAAGGAGTGTGCATATTCGAAGAACTGAACGACGTTTCATTTCGAAGATTCCATTTGAAAATAGAACGGATAAGTGCAATTTTACATGGAACTACTGAATAACTCCAGCTCCCTAATACAAGGAAACATCCAGCATTCCCAGAAGCCCACATCGTGTAGCTCTGCAATTTAATGTCTATAGATCATTTCAAGGAGTAATGGATGTTATGAGTAATTAAATACAGAACAATGGTATCTCCCATGAACACAGGATCTCATATTTAATTACTTCGTTATCACCTCATGGAATAAAACAACCTCTCGCACAAGTAAAAAAGATGCGACACGACGATTTTAGTTAAATACTTAATACATTTACATGCCAAATATATCCTGAAATTTCCGGGAATAGCCTGTTGTGAAGTCCTCTTAATTGCGAAAGAATTTTGTATAATTTTAACTAGAAACGTTTAAGGGATACATAGATATGTACTACACAAAAACTTTAGAACTCCTTAAAATACAAAATTTATTTAAAATAATCCTTTTGTGGCATCAGAAGTTTCTGATTCCGATTAGTGTGAATTTCTCAACAGTTGTGCCCTTTTTTAAAGTACTGTTCAGTTGCTTCACGCGATATCACCGTAAGAGTATGAAAGTTTACGGCCAGTATATAGACAGCTTTTAAATATCCGACTACCGATTCGGTTTCCTCTATCCCCATTGTACCTACGATGAATTGTATAATGTAACTGTTTCTGCAGCAGTTTATTTCGATTAACAAAAAGGAGCATGAAATGAGGTTACGTAAAAACGCAGTGTAACGGTAATATAAAAATCTGATGTGTTACACTCACATGACTTTCTCTACTCTTGTACAAACTATTTTTACAAACGCTTATTCTCCATATGCTTCATGTTAATCGAGATATCGAGATGTTAACCTTATGCTAATTTTCTTGTAGATGCAAGGGGAATTGGTAGGCTTTAACCTATACTCAAATATTTTAAGAGCTGGTTGCTATGTGGATTATTCTATTCTCTTTGCATTACCAGGACAAAAAAAAAATGAATAACGAATTTGAGAAAAAGTATAAGTATTGGAAAATTTAAGGCAATAACAAGCAATATATCGAAAATGGTTCACTCAACAACAACAAAAATGTATATGACATAAATTGTGTATTTTAACGCGATCTACATTTTTTGTGTAGTAACATTTTGTCTATCTCTTATGGTTTACCAGTTATGCAAAAGTCGTTCACAATGAAGAGTACTTTTGGAGACATTCCCAGAACATGCGAGATATACATTTCATTTGTCATGAAGATATATTAAACATATGATACTTTAATCAAAATCGTTAGAGCCGTTTTTGAGAAAATTAAAATTTTAGAAAAATGTTCTATGTAAAGGGTAATCTGGGGTCGGGGGAGTTTCTTGAAAACCTTCGTGTCGCATCTCTGAAAGATACTGGACCTAAATTCAAAATTTGGTGTTTATCCGACTGTTCGTTTCTGTGTTATGCTGTTCACAGACACAGACACACACACGGGCATGTTTCCAAAAATGCTCTTTTTGGATTCAGGGGGTCTCAAAACATATATTTCCGTTGAAATCTCTCTATCAAATCTTTGGGTGGAATGCAATACTTCCCCTACTTACTCTACATAGTAGAGAAAGTAAAAAATAAGTGATCTTGGATCAAGAAAGTAATGTGTATATAATATATCAGAATTATTGTTAAGCTTTCACTTTGTCTTTAGTGGTAACATCAATGCTCATTGTGTTTTCGATTGTGGATTGTATTTATTTACTAAATCCGGTAACCGAAACTCTCATAATACTAAACTTCGGCGCTCTTGAAGGTGTATGGCCTATATTCTTCATTGGGTACATTGCAAGAATGTATTTCAAGACAAAACGTTCTGCAACTGGATGAAAACTGAGGTTAATGTACACCACAGAACAGCAAACTATTAGAAGTGCAACTCTCGTGTTAAACGTTGGAAACACGAGGGCGATCGCAGCGTGAGTAGTGATCTGGGATGGAACTAAACTATGAAAAATCGTGCTCTCGGATGATGACGTCACTCGTAGCTACTACAGCTGTATTTTTCATACCTGCCTAGCTGTCTGCTCAGCTGATCATATATTCCAATATTGTATCACTACTGACGACGTACAAAGTTAATTACGTGAGCTTCAATAATCGCGATTGCACTTGGAGTTATTCATATTTCTTTTTAAAGGAGTCGATTAAAGCTCACATAAAATAACTTGTCACTGTCATCTGTAGCAATACAATATTAGAACACAATTATGATCAGTTGAACACCTCACAGCTAAGCTAGTATGAAAAACACAACTGTTTATTCCTGTGTAACTTATTAAATTATCCAATAGTCGGCACATACATTGCTTTTTATATAATATTATTGGGGTTAATAGTGGTTGCTGAATGTTTCCATGTCATAATACATAATGGTCACATTTAAATTTTTGAGAGTGAATGAGATCCAGCACCTTGCAATAATTTCTTCTGCATGCTTCATAGTAAAATCTTTTGCACTTAAACTGCCTCCATGGTTTTTTTTAACTTCCAACCAACAGTAGGATCTGGAATTTGACAGGAAAATTGGAAGAATAACATATGTTTGACACTTGTTATTTTATTCTACTCTAGATAGCGCAATACAATTTGACATAACTTAAATCCATTTCCTACAAAGAAACTTGTGCACACATTATATGCAATAGTGTAGCTATTGTTTGTCATTCACTAAATTGCTATTAGCAGTGCAATAAATGTCATTAGCAAGTTTCACCACATCATTTAACTCTATTAATGTCATTGTCACTCTTTGTGCTCTGACTTGAAGCACCATCACTGGACACAAATAGTCACAACTTATCTCCAGCTTTCCATTGTGTATATTCTAGAATTAAATAGAACACACATGTTTAAACTACCCTTAAAAGTAGGTTTCTGAAAAGAGAAATTGCTTACATTAAGGAAAAATTTGTGGTTACAAACACCTTGTGATTATATTACACACTATCCACTGTAAACCAGAGTTCTCTCTGATGTTTAACAAAGCATATGCTTCCTCTTGTCTTGAAACTAAGCACTACGCTTATGCCAATGTAAATAGTTCCTTAAATGTATTGTGTCACGAAACATTGGAGTAGGAAAGGTATAGAACTACACATTTTATTGTGATTATAGTAAGAACTCATTGTTGAAGGCTATGGATATATAGTAACTGTTAAGAGATTATAAAATATGATTTTCTTAATTCTACCTACTATTGCATTAACAATCAAAGAGTATCTTTCTGTTAATTACCAACTGTATGGATGACTGCTATTCTCTTGCCTATATGAGAAATGCAGGAATGAATTCGCAGAGGTGCTATCTGAGTACCAAATAAACTCTTTGCATAACACAGGAAATATGATAAGCAAACAGTCATTCATAATACGCTAGCACTCATATGCTCAGCTCAGGTCAAATCTTCGATTTTATCAGTTAGTGTTTGAGTTGCCATGACAAAGGAAGAAGTGCATAGTGTGAATAAGCTGTTTTAACACAAAACTGGGAAACCGTTAAAAAGTGGCAAAAAAGTTTGGTTGATAAAGTGCTAAATGAGAAGGAAATAACACTTTTTATTGTAAAACCACCACCACTTTGTGTTACTTGAACAAAATAAAATTCAGTATATGCAAAGGATCCATGGATCTTTTCATTGAAGGTTCAATGAATCAGATCTTTTGAAGGATCCTTCGAACTGTTATTTATAGTGAAATTTTAAACACTTTTCATTAAAAAAATTACTAACCTTCTGTGAATTCAGAAAACTAAGCTTATATATATAAATAAACAAACCTAATGCTAACCTTCCATAAATTCAGAAACCTAAGCTTATATAAAAAAAACCTAACCTCCCATAGTAACTTGGATGCAATGTGCTGTATATGAAAAGCGTTTAAAATACTCAGTGTGTTAAAATGTTCACTATAAATAACAGATATGAGGATCATTCAGAAGATTCAATTCATTGAAAAGATTCATGGAACCTTCACTGAAAAGAGCCATGGGTTGTTTGCATATACACAATAGTGGATGAGTATATACAATCAGACAAAAAATTCAATGCCATGCCTGGGATTCAAACCAGCAAGCTTTAACTTGCCATACCACTGCTCTGCCATCTAAGACTTTCTCTACTCACAGTAAGCTATTTGCATATGTATTCTACAAATGATTCATCATATATCGTGATCAACTTCATGTTTATCATATGTGTTAACTTAAAAGGCTTCAATACATTTAAAAAATATTAAATGCCCATTACTTCAAAACCTTTGATTTTTGCACAAAAACAACACGATCATTTAAATGCCTATACATTTCTTATAATATCCTGAAACTTAATTACTACTGCACAATGTATCTTTAAGGGAAGGATTTTGTATCATCAAAATTACTACAAAGTTTAAATGGTAGAAAACGAAACATTGAAACCACTTTGGAATCTCAAAGCCTCAGAACACATACTGAAGCTGCTAATTTCACTCAAAACAAACAATTCAGTTATTCTTGGAAACAAATTGCTTTCGAGCATCTGTAATAACAGATTACAAGGACATTGTCAAAAAAGCTACCAGAATTTCTATTTTCATACACCATGCCCAGTTCAAGAAAGGACATAGTGGCAGTTAGATGAAAATGCCCAAAAGAGGGTGAATTACTGAAATATATGTGAATGATATCAAATATCTTTCTTCCTTCTGTATTAGAAAATTTCATTTGGGCACTGTCTTAAAAGAATTATAGTATCATTGGCATGCTATCCTTGACAGTTAGTATGTCAGTCCACCAATAATCCTACATTTTTTAATTATACAAGAGTATCACTCGCATGATCTGCATCTATGTGTTTGAATATTAGCACAGTAACATGCTAATTAATTTGCATTAAAGGTTGATTTTACCTTACCTACTTTTGGCTGTGATCTCCACCCATCAATTATGAAGTGCAAACACGAAAATTAATCGTATATTCCACTGTCTGGATGACTCACAATATCTGAAAAGTAAATCAGGACAATATAAAATTCAGCAACACTAAGAAGCTCTTAAAAACTTAACCTTTCACCCAGCACTCTCATGGTGGAAACTTAATAACATACCTTCAGATTCTATGTCACCATTCGGGACTCGAACCACAACACTGGAAGTAATGTAAATCGTAGGCGTATCCCCTCTGTCTGGACGGCTCAATGTATCTGAAAATTAATTCGTTATATAGAAATGTTGCAACATACAGTAACCTATCAGTTTTCTACCTCATTCTACGAATATCACTGAAGTTAATAGAAAATACCAATATTACAACAAATATACATTCAATCAGAAATAGGTAAATGTATGATTACCGTCTCGGCTTTGTTCCTGGTGAAAAAACTTCGGACGAAAACTTCCAGCTATAAAAATCCAAGATGGTCCCCTTCTTCGTGCCTGCCATTTAGTTCGTTACGAACGTCGAAACTTGAAACAGCCAATCAGAAAATTCGCCTTTCCCGCAAAAGTACAACTAGTGACACACCGTGTCCATGTGGGGAGTTAGTGCCCTCTGTTTCAACTTAGTCAATACCACCATCACCCCTATGATGTACACTAGTAACACTAGCCATTGCTAAACTTTATACATAAACACAACAGGCAAGTGACTATCGAAATTAATCACCGCCTTCTGAATACTGCTATGAATTGCTTCGAAGAAGAAAAACAGTGATCAAACCAGAAGCTATGAAACGGCGGTGTTCAAACTCTGGGTTAACAACGGCGCATAGACGTTATAACTTCACCACAGTAATAGTTTAACCGCGGTATCGCAACGGCTTATATTTACTGGGATTGATGCACTCGAACAGAATAGTTTGTATACTCACTAATAAGGATAGAGGGTAGAGAAACTTATGCAAATGTATCGCATCGGATTTTTACTTTCCGTGTTGCTTACCTTTTGTGAGTAAGGAAAGTATGGAATTTCGCCGAAAAATTGCGTAGCGAGATCTCACTGAAAACGCATGTTTTGAGACTCCCTTAATGCAAAAGAGCATTTTAAGAAAAAGGGTCAGTGTCTGTCAACAATATAACTAAAGAACGGAAAGTCGGTTAAACAACAAACTTGGCATTTAAGTTCAGCGTCTTCCAATTAAAGTACACGAAGCTCTCAACAGTATCCTACATCACAAAATACTGTATACATGCAAAGATTCCTTAGCTTTTATTTTCTCACTTGGCTCAAACGCTTTAGATTAAAATACCATATGTTTAACATACTTTCATGCGAACTGAAAAGTATACCTTGAATTTTCTGGGAGTACCTGTGAAGCCCTCTTTGTTTTCAATGTCATTATATAATTATTAAACCGGATGGGATAGACAAAATCCTAGTAGACATAAATGTAAATCGAGTAAAAGCACACCATGTTGTAACTGTTAACTTCCAAGATCCATTCATCCACATTGTTGACTTATTAGGACAACAAAATACCTCAACTAAAAGCAAAATGGACCCCCAATGAGGATTTGCCTTTTGCTATTTATATCTGCGCTTGACATGTAGTGAGAAAGATTATGAGATGCATCTGGTTAATCGGCACAGGGTTGAACGTATTTTTAATGACTTAAAACTGATGACAGATTTGCTTAAAACAATGTCTTAAGTTTTCTTTTCAATTGCCTACTGTCCTGTGAACTGAGTGTGCGGCTATTTATTTTCGATATAGCTTCTGGAACAACAATAAATTGCACATAGTTCGGCTTATTTATCTGCTATTTTTATCGTTTCCCTGCAGTATTTTCTCGAAGCGTCCGACAATTATGGCAACATAATTGTTTAAAGAAAATATCTCTCCTCTCCTCCATTCCATAAATTCAGTGCGGCAAATCAAAACAATGATAAGAGCACGGAACAATAGGAATGAATAATGAGCTACTGAGCACGAAGAACGCGATGAATATCCTGTAGGAATCAGAAGTACGCCGTTGCCATGGGTACAGTGTCGAAGCTTTCGAAACTCGCCGTATCTCATACAAAGAGCGAACTTATTTAAGAAGTTTTCCATCAAAAGCGGAAAACATCCAAATGTTAAAGTCAAGCTCAACACTCTCGATTAACACGTTAAGTCAATCCTGTGACCGAAATTCGGCCAAAATTCAAAATTTAACACGTTGCACTTGACAAGTTTTGTTAAATGTTGATCAATGTAGACAAGGCTTTAGAGTAATAAGAGTCAACCCTCCATATCTTGGGATGAATGTTGATAGTGTGCTGTTATGCTTCAAGGAAAAGGACCGTTCCTCCTTATAAACGCTAATAAAAGAGTATTGGCTTGACAGTGTGGTTTACGCCAAACAATAAAGTGATTTATGTAAAATGGAACTGTTAATAAAGTGTAAATATTTGATTTGTATTTCTTTTGCCTCCTTCATTGGGTTACATTAAGCTGTGTATCATACTCTTTTTCTCAGTAAAACATATGATTAAAACATCCAAATTAGGCATTGTGTGTGTGTCCGTGAGAGAGAGAGACAGAGAGACAAGAAAGAAAGAAAGAAAGAAAGAAAGAAAGATGGAGATCGGTGTAACTTATAAACAAATAGTCAGATAAATGTTTAAGAATGCAAGCTTAAACATTTTCAATGAATATCATGTAAAACAATCGTTGAAAATGATATTGTTATAGTTTAAAACTGACTGACTAGTTTGTTAACAGTAGCATTTGTTTCAGACATTAGTACGATAAATAAAGTGTATTTTGTATCCTGCAAGTTAATGAAGAAGTATTACCTATTCTCATTTAATTTTATGTACCAGGGAAGTCATAAAAGGTAGACAAGACGTCTTATCACTGGGCAAAGTTGAAATTGTGAGAAACAGCCTTCCCGCGGCATATGTAAGGAATTAGAATAATTGATTTGTTATACATTTTAATTTTTCTTTTTGCTTACTTCGGTGTCTCGTCTATGTTTAATATTTAAAATCAGTGATGGTATATATTTTCTCCTTTTTTCGCGTGAATTAATGCAAGTAAAAATCAACTGGCGACTATAAATCATTGATTGGTGATTCCACAGTTTCCAGCCACTATGGAGCACTTTACCTAATCTGAAGTCATTTATAGGCAGATAGTTATCGCAATAAATGTAAGATGGGTAACAGAATGTGCTTTTTATTGATTATCAATTAGTTCAGCCTTCTGAACGGATATATTCAGATTAAAACATTGTTTTTCCAAACAATTTATTTCCTATATCGATCCCTAATCCATCCTTTGAACAATAGTGTAATTAGCATGCATCCGAGCATTTACATATCTACCTGTACTCATTTGTATGCCAAGGAGTACCTCTTCTCCGGGGAATTAAATACGAGGCCTATTTCCGGGGTAATAACAGCAAAGTCCTCAGCGGCGTCGGTACGGCGGATGTGGTGTACGTGCCTACGGGTAATACAGATACATAAACCACTTGGTGATAAATCAGTATTACTTGAAACATTCACATAGAAACGCCAGACGCATTGAATATATTTAGTTTCAGTGTAATACATTTTATTCTTCGTTTGCTTCCTTCTTTCTTTAATCTTTCACTGGTCTGCATGAGGTATTCTACCTAAAACGTTTTTGCTAAAGTAGTGCTGAGTTCACTTAATATCCTGACCAATTTATAAGCGTTGCATCCTATGTTTTTAAAACAACTTTATAAGACTAAAGTCTGTGTTTCTAATCTCGGGCATAGCAATACCTTTTCCGTCTCATTCTACCTTTCCAACTTCAGCCTACTGATAGCTTATGTGAATGAACAATTAATTATCATTTATTGACCTAATAAACGGCAGTCATGCCATTTTGTAAACACTCGATGTCAGTCTTCTCCTTTCTCCCTTCAGCTCAGTGCGTTTGGGGCAGTGGACTTTACGGTGACACAGCTCCTTGGACAGTAGGCAAGCCGCAGAATAAAACAGGAGAATGGGTTAAACTTCGTGCCCCCTCCAGTGATAAACCTGTAATAATGGTTAACTATGAAGCTTGAGACTTAAGGTAATGCTTGGGTTTCTTATCTCAAAATGATATTCACAACGCCTTGTGGTTTAACGTAAAAATACGAATCATTTGGGGAATTTAATGTCGTAGCTTAATTAGAGCAACGTTCTCCGTGGACTAGTGGTACCGTGCTAGCCTCTAGCTCCCAAGGTCGCGGGTTCAAACCCGGCGGAGGGTGATGGATTTTTTCGGGCGTAAAAATCCTTAGCTTGGCTTCCTTCGAAAGGGAAGTAAAGCCGGTGGTCCCGTGTCGTAGATTTACGGCACTTAAAAGAACCTCAAGCCTGATAAAGAGGCCTCTGAGCAAAATTACCGGTCTTTCACGCCATATAGAATGGGACGCTAAGAACTATAGTAGTTACAGAGCGTCCATAAATAAAACTCAATTTATTTACGGCACGGTAGGCCGAGGATTTATCTTTCAATCCCGCTAGGCACTGAACTTTTCAGTCTGATTCGACCTTTCCAACTTCTATATCGACACTACTTAAGAAATAATTCCAACCAAGTTCATACTATCATACATATTATTATACATACTATTTCGATTGAACATAAAAATAAAGTTGAGTAAAGTAAGCTGATACATTCACAGCAGTGCCTGTTTACACATACACTCATAAAGTTGGCACTATTTACACACATGATATATTTATTCCCTAAAAAGAAAACAATGTGAAATATGTACCATTCGGCAGTTGACCGGCATTACTTGTGTGGGACAGTAGGCCATTTATCCCTACTAAAAAATAAATCTGACCCCGTACGTATCTCTGAATTTTGAGAAATTTTCAACATAGTATTATTGTTGTATTTTAAAACTAAAGTAATCCGCACTTTTTCCTTTTTGTTTTGGTCTTCAGACTTTTGTCCTTTTACTTTCATTGACAGCGTTTCAGAGTTTCTGGAAATGTAGCTTCCTGTGCCTGATCACAGGAAGCTTTTTTACTTATTTCTTAAGTAGAGCCAATATGAAATTTGGAAGGGTAGAATCAGAATGCACAATTCAATGCTATAACCGAGATTTGAACCACGGACCTTCGGATTTTCATGCCGATGCTCTAACCAACTTAGATACGCGCAACTTGCCGGCGTGACATTTAATTTCACTACTGACTGATTTTTTTTCGGTAAACTCCAAGGCATTCTGAAATTCTTTTTGATATAACATAGGCATTGAAAGGTGAATATCCGTGATTCATATCCTGGTTATGGCACTGGAATTTTGAGTCTGATTCTACATTTTCAAATCTAGATGCAGTATGTGTTGAAGAAAAGTTAATTATTAAAGGAACTTAGATTCCAAAGTTTGGAATATACCAAATATGGTTTCTGAGCTATGGGTAGAATTGGTTAATCATACCCGAAATTTTTTTCATAAAATGGTTGATGAAGCGTGATGAGCAAAATGTGCAGTTTTCATTTTGATAAACAATTCTCTGTGTACAGATGCAAAAACACATGCATAAATTTGAGTGAATTTTTGCAACATTTTCAGTCTGCTTCATTTCGTCTTCCTGCGTAAAGTGCTGGTTAATGTCTAATTTGAAATTTTATTTTTGTTTACAGCACGTGTTAGGTATATAACTTGTTTCAGGCATTTGTGATGAAATATTAGTGGGGATGCATTTCATGCTTAATCACTGCATACACTTACCCTTCCTCCAAGCGAGAGTAGTCTTGTTTACTTCATTTATATGGCAGCTGTTCTGTCATGCCAGGCAGTGAGGCATGTGCTTCGGTAGTGCTATCTTGACCTGCCTTGCGCTGTAGATTATTTATTTTTTACTTTCTCTGCTATGAGAAAGTAGGGGAAGTATTGTATTCCACCCAAAAATTCCATGTCGGGATTTCTTCGGAAATACGTTTTGAAGCCCCTAAATCCCCCCTCCAAAAAAGGACTTTTAGAAATAGGTCCACGTGTGTATCTCTTAATAGCATGACTCAAAAAGGAAAAGTTGGATCAACATCAAACTTGCCATTTGGGTTCAATACCTTCCAAAGCTCAGACACGAAGATTTCCAAGATAATCCCCCCACCCCAGGCTACACTTTACATGGAAGATAATTAGATTTTTTTTATTTTCTAAAGAATAGCTGTAATCATTTTGATTAAAATACTATATATGAAAGATATTTGTATTAGGAATAAAATGTATATCTTGAACTTTTTGGTAATAGCCTATGAAGTCCACTTAATTCGGAAGAAATTATGTAAAATCTTATACAACTAACAAATATTAAGCAATAGATGCTATAGGAGTCAAGCTGATACGCATATTGGGGGGTCAGGATTATGCAATAACGCCAGGTAATAATAAAATATTTCGCGCAATTACTAAAGTAAAAGGTATTTAACCATAGCATTGTACGAATGCTTTCAATTGCCTGAAAATAAAATAAACTGTTCATTCATTTAAAGTTTCAAGAAAAACAATACTAGGCTTATTGTGTCTTACTGTTTTCCATCGAAAGTATTGCATCTCAGGTCAATCCTACCGACTCGAATGACCGAGGTCATTAAGTCACGGATTTGTGAACGGGATTCTGCTGTTCACATCCCACCAGGACTGTCCTTCCTCACTGAGGTTTTTTCTAGGTTTTCATCGGTGCTCATAACTGGCAAATTCCGGGAGGTATCCTAAACCCAGCCCTGGAAAGTTTCCTTCCAAAGTTATCATTTCACTGCACGTACATATCATCGGTGTCCACTGCCTGTGATGCCGTATGCAGTAAGAACAGGCTTTAAACACTACTTTAAAAAGCTCATTTCTGCTTATAAACTCATCTGCCAGTGAATGAGGATGTAAAAGTTCATGGTTCCTTCACAATGACAATCGATGACAGCAACAGCGTTTAGGCGAATACAAACAATTTCAATCCGTAGTCATACAAATGACAAAAGTAATTTTAAAGTTTTGCTACTACTTAGGCGTGAGGATATTTACGAACTCGAAAAATACATCTAACGTGATTCCTATACCACGATTGTCTCACGAAATACAAAATGAATTGAACTTTGCATCACATTTTACTTCGAAAACTGAACTTAGATATTAAAATTGAAAAATACTTTTCTAAACCTAATACAGGATGAAACTATGGATGCGTCAACACAAGAATAATTCAGTATTTGTGTGCTCGGATTCTGACCCGATATTAACTCACACTAAGTTTGCGTCATCATTGCTTTGGTTAACACTTAAGCTATGCATTTGAAATAATGCGATCCTTTGCAATACCATTCGATCGAATTAAACAATTTACAATTTTCTGTGTTTGTTTAATGAGAGAATTATTTTGGAATACGGGGGACAGGCCCCTTCAGTAAAACTGTTTTGGGGCAATGCGCATGGCTTTGTAAGTTAGAGGGCAGAAAGTATCTCCCTTCCTAAGTCGGCGCCTAGATGTCGACACATTTGCATTGCGTTATACATGTGAAGCAGCACAGTTAGCACAATAGCAAAGGTACAATGGAACTAAAATAAAGAAAAAATGTTAATGCTTACAAGAAGATTAACATATGCACCTTGAAATGTTATTCTCATCCCATAATCCAAGGAAGTGTCATTAATATTCTCACTTAAGCTTTACTCAGACCTAAATATGGGTTGATTAATGAAAAATATGACTAGTTTACTCTTATGACAACACTTTGCCGCATGGAACATTTAATTCATCACCTTCGCTTCCTTTGCCCTAAGAATGTGAAGCCAATTTGCGTTAAATTACAATCTATCTCAGTTTAAAAAGGCGGTTGGTGGCGGTTATCCAACTACTATATGCCACAAGAATCTACCATTTATTTGTCGTGAAAATATCTTAAGTATATGATATTTTAATCAAAATCGTTAGGGCTATTTTTGAGAAAATCAAAATTTCTAAAAATGTTCCATGTAAAGGATAGTCTGGGGTGGGGGCATTTTCTTGAAAATCTTCGTGTCGCATTTTTGGGGGATACTGAACCTAAATACCAAGTTTGGTAATTATCCGACATTTCGTTTTGGACTTATGCTGTTCACAGACACACAGACACACATCCACACACACACAGAGACATTTTTCTAAAAATGCTTGTTTTTTAATTCAGGGGGCTCAAAACATGTATTTCCGAACTCTCAATATGGAACTTTTGGATGGAATACAATACTCCCCCTACTTACTGTACGTAGTAGAGAAAG
This sequence comes from Deroplatys truncata, assembly GCA_030765065.1. Taxonomy (NCBI): domain Eukaryota; kingdom Metazoa; phylum Arthropoda; class Insecta; order Mantodea; family Mantidae; genus Deroplatys; species Deroplatys truncata. The sequence goes on from CM060981.1 coordinate 274,240,553, forward strand.
TATAAAGTAGTCTTTACAACTACATTATAACATATAGAAAGGAATCAGATACCAAATACGGCTACCTAAACTTTAAAGCTCAAACTCGTAATATATGATATTTCTGACTTAAGTTTTCTTGAAAAAGATAAAGCCAAAACTTGAAAATGTTTTAAATGCCTCTTAAGAATTTAATTAGGTTGAGCACGCATTTAAGCATAACATTCAAAACAATGTAGAGGCCACGGAGACGGTTTAGGTAATTTTCAGGAAACCAACACGGAACGCGTAAAAGTGGAGTGCCTTATGTACAGAGTTTGTTGAAATTCATCATGCAGGAAATATTCGATGAGAGATCATGGTCATGCTCGGTAAGCCTTAGTGCTTCGTTGCTGGGCCACTGAGGGGTGCAATCCCACCTCAGGCATGTGTGTACAGACGGCCCCAAATGTCTTCCGTTCCACTGGTAGCGGGGCAAGCGGGGTGTCTTATCGAGAGGTTATGCCAGGTAACTTAGCTCATACCTGCATTTCAAGGAAGCTTAAGGGATGTAATAGGCTAAAGAAAATACCACTCCAACACATTTCCCTTAGACTTGGCTGTAAGAATGTAATAACTGTGAAAAGAAAACAGCAATAACATTACAACACAGCGACATAAGCAGTATACAAACTAATGTTTAGGAATTAGAGGCATCATATCAGTGTATAACAAGCAAGTGTTAAAACAAAATGGTTTGGTTTTCAATATCTACTACTTTCTCTACGTATTATCAACAAAATATGTTCTTTATTTTCATAATGTCCTTATGAAGTATGGTTTTCCCGTGAATCATGACAACGATTTAGGCCAGAAATTATTTAAAGTTACAGTCTAAGTTACACTTCTCCCAATTTGGTTGCATGCAAGATGCCGTAACGACAAACAGCCGCTTTTCTATACCACAGCTCATCTTTTTACCATCTCTACTATTTACCTATAATAAGTAGGGAAAGCGTTGTATTTCACTCAAAAATTAAAAAAACGAGATTCATTGGAAATGCACATTTTGAGACCCACTGAACCCAAATAAAGCATTTTTAATTTTCCTACTACGCACTTACACTAAGCAGAGTGAGTATTGTATTTCACTCAAAAATTCAATAACAAGATGCACCGGAAATACACGTTTTGAGCCCCATTGAATCCAAAGAAAGCATTTTTACTTTCCCTACTACACACTTACAGTAAGTAGAGGAATTATTGTATTCCACACAAAAAATTAATAACAGGATTTACCGGAAATGCACGCTTTGAGACTCCCCGAATCCAAAGAAAGCATTTTGATTTTCTCTACTACGTAATTGCCGAGGTAGAGAAAGTATTGTATTTATCCAAAAAATTCAATAAAGAAATTCACCGGAAATACAAGCTTTGAGATCTCTTGAATGCAAAGAAAGCATTACTACCTTCTCTACTACGTAGTTACACGAGGTAGAGAAAGTATTGTATTCCACCCAAAAATTCAATAAGAGATTCACCGGAAATACACGCTTTGAGACCCCCTGAATCCAAAGAAACCATTATTACCATCTCTACTACATAGCTACAGGAGGTAGAGAAAGTATTGTATTCCACCAAAAAATTCAATAAAGAGATTCACCGGAAATACACGTTTTGAGACTCCCTGAATTCAAAGAAAGCATTTTTACTATCTCTACTACGTAGTTACAGTAAGTAGAGCAAGTATTGTTTTCCACCCAAAATTGAATAACGAGATTAATACTCGGATCGAAATACTCGTTTTCAGACTCCCTAAAACCAAACAAAGCGTTTTTGCTTTCTCTACTACGCAGTTACAGTAAGTAGAGCAAGTATTGTTTTCCACCCAAAATTGAATAACGAGATTAATACTCGGAACGGAAATACTCGTTTTCAGACTCCCTAAAACCAAACAAAGCGTTTTTGCTTTCTCTACTACGTAGTTACAGTAAGTAGAGCAAGTATTGTTTTCCACCCAAAATTGAATAACGAGATTAATACTCGGAACGGAAATACTCGTTTTCAGACTCCCTAAAACCAAACAAAGCGTTTTTGCTTTCTCTACTACGTAGTTACAGTAAGTAGAGCAAGTATTGTGTTTCACCCAAAAATTGAATGAGATTCACCGGATATACACATTTTGAGACCCCCTGAATCCAAACAAAGCGTTTTTGCTTTCTCTACTACGTAGTTACAGCAAGTAGAGCAAGTATTGTGTTTCACCCAAAAATTGAATGAGATTCACCGGGTATACACATTTTGAGTCCCCCTGAATCCAAACAAAACGCTTTTACTTTCTCTGCTACGTAGCAGCAGGAGGTAGAGAAAGTATTGTATTCCACCCAAAAACTGAATAACGAGATTCACCGTGTATACACGTTTTGAAAATCCCTGGATCCAAAGAAAACATTTTTATTTTCTCTGCTACGTAGTCACAGTAAGTAGAGCAGGCATTATATTCCACCCAAAAATTGAGTAACGAGATTCAACGGAAATACACGTTTTGAGACTCCCTGAATCCAAAGAAAGTGTTTGTACTTTCTCTACTACGTAGCTACATTAAGTAGAGAAATTATTGTGTTCCATCTGAAAATTCAATGTCGTAATTTCACCAGAAATCACGATTGTGACCCCTGAATCATTTGAATTTAGTTTTAGAAAATGGCCCAGGTATGTGTGTTTATCCACGAATAGCATAACTCAAAAGCAAAAGGTTGGTTAAAACCCGAACTTGGTGTTTAAGTTCAACTTCTTCCAAGAATGCGACACTGCGATTTTAAAGAAAATAATCTACTCCAAACTACTCTTTTCATTGGACATTTTTTTAAATTTTTTATTCTTTAAAAATTGACTCTATGGGTTTTGATTAAAATACATATGTTTAAGCTATTTTCATGATAAATAGAATGAATATCTTTTATTTTCCAGGAATAGTCTGTAAATTAGTCTTTATTGCCGATGACTTTTGATAATTAGTAAATCGTAAGAGCGGGGGAGAGAGAGAGAGAGAGTGAGAGAGAGAGAGAGAGAGAGAGAGACAAAATCTTACCGCACATCTGTATATCTTGTTTTTATTTTATGTCAAATAACTTCTGTATTTTACCTATGCTGAAATTTTCTTTGTTATTGGTTTGAATGTTGAAATACTTTATACTTCTCTAAACTGCAAACAGCTATTTTCTTTCTTTCTTTCTTTATTTATTTCTTTCTTTCTTTCTTTCTTTCTTTCTCGTGTTCATACAAAGAGAACAGAATTTCAAATCTATCACGTCTGTGGCTCGCATTTGGGAGGTCGTGGGTTGGATTCCTCTGGCCAACCTTCCTAATCCATAGGTTTTTTCGGGGGTTTTCCCGGGTCGCCAGGCGAGTGCTGGGAAGGATACTCACTTCCCCGTATTTCCGAACCACCATTTCATATCCATTCTAATTTCACTTCATCTTCCATTTGTTGGTCTCTTTTAGGTTTGGAAGTGTCGGCGATGGTGTTTCGGTGCAGCGTGAGAGAGGAAAAGGGTTTTTATTAAGACTTTCTCCGTCCCTCAGCTTTCGGCTGACTCGGGAGTATCCTAACATCCTTGAGGGGCGTTGGACACCCTCTGCCCTGGGTGGGGTTCCAGGTCTGCCTGTCCGTCTGACGGGGAGTCTCTATCTGAAAACTTATGGACCCTGCCATTCCTCTGCCGTTTTTCCTGATTCCGGACGTCCAGTGTCTTGTCTCATCCCATCCTTCCTCCCAGAGACGCCCCCTGGTGGGGCGTAGGCGCAATATTCACTGTGTGGATCAGTGCCGAGTCCCCTCCGTAGTCAACCAATCCAGAGCTATCACGTAGCGATCAGCTTTGAGGGATTTGGTTATCGCCTTAGCTTAATATGTTCTGGTTATACCTACAACGAATTGTGACAATAAGTGATGAAGGTTTATGGGTATTAACATGACATAGATGCAAAATAAGCTTTGTAAAATGAGTGAGTGGATAAAGTCATGTGAATGCAACACATCATATTTTAGAGAGCAAAAGCTCCATATGCCTACGTCTCTGTGAACATAAATCCAAAGCGAAAAGTCGGTTAAATACCAAACTTAATATTTAGGTTCAGCACCTGTCAAAGATGTGACAGGGATTTTCAAGAAAATCTCCCCATCCTGAATAACCCTTTACACGGACAATTTTTTGGAATTTATTTTCTTTAAAATGTCTAATGATTTTGATTAAAATACTCACTGGTTAAAATATTTTCATGAAAAACGAAATATATTTTGAACTGACTGAGAAGAGTCTCTAAAGTCTTCTTCATTCTGAATGACTTTTGTATAATTGGTAAACTCTGAAAGATTGGACAAAGTTTTGTTACACAAGAAATGCAAACCCCGTTAAAGCACGCCGTTTGTTGTACATATATTTTATGAGATTAACTAATTCCCAGATATTTTTTGTTATTGGTTTGAATACTTTTTGTAACTGAGAAGTCGTTATTCGTTTTGTTTTTGTCGCGGTCATACAAACAGCATGGAATTACAAAGCAACACGTAGTGACATGCTTTTTGAAAACGTGACTATCGCTTTATCTACGTATACTACAACGAAACGTGTAAATGTGAAATTTTCTTTTTGGTATTTAATTAAAGTCTTTAACCGGGTAGGCCATTACAGACGGTGAATGAACGAAATGGTTAAAATGATGCTCAAATGAGCCAGAGGTCCCTACAAATTAGAATCTAACATTCATCTTTTTTACTTTCTCTACTACGTATAGTAAGTAGGGGAAGTACTCGTATTGCATTCCACCCAAAAATTCGATACCGAGATTTCGCCGGAAATACATGCTTTGAGGCCTCCTGAATCCAAAAAAAAGTATTTTTGGAAACATGTCCGTGTGTGTGTGTCCCTGTGTCTGTCTGTGAACAGCATAACTGAAAAACGAACAGTCGGATAAACACCAAACTTGGTATTTAGGTTCAGTATCTTCCAGAGAAGCGACACGAAAGTTTTCAAGAAAATCCCTCTACCCCAGATTACCCTTTACATGGAACATTTTTCTCAAAAAAGACTCTAACGATTTTGATTAAAATATCACATACTTAAAACACTTTCATGACAAATAAAATGTATATCTTGAATTTTCTGAGAATGTCTCCAAAAGTGCTCTTCATTGTGAACGACATTTGCATAACTGGTAAAATAAGGGATAGACAAACGTTTACTACACAAAAATGTAGATGGCGTTAAAATACACAATTTATGTCATACACATTTGTTTGTTGAATGAACCATTTTCAAGATTTTGCTTGTTATTCCCTTAAATTTTCCAATACTTATACTTTTTTCTCAAATGGGAATTCGTTATTCATTTTTTTGTCCTGGTAATGCAACAAGAATGGAATACTCCACATAGAAATCAGGTCTTAAAATATTTGACTATCGCTTAAAGCCTTGCATCTACAAGAAAATTAGCAATAAGATTAACATCTCGATATCTCGATTAACATGAAGCATATGGAGAATAATCGTTTGTAAAATAGTTTGTACAAGAGTAGGGAACGTCATGCGAGTTTAACACATCAGAATTTTTTGTAACTTTTTTTTTGTAAATATATATATATATATATATATATATATATATATTTCAGTTGGCATTGTAACCACTCTTCTCGTGACGCCGTTTATTACGTAAAAACCAATTATGCTACCATGTGACGTGCTTTGTTTTATCGTCTTTTCTCCCAGACCAATAATTGGTCTTTAAGCACTTCTGAATGCAGAGTTTACACTTATTACTTTCCTAAAACCTCTACTCATGGGCCAAGGATATATGAATGTTGCACATAAATCATCTTAACTGACAATTCCTTTAAATAATTTATTCTTACGATTAATGTAATGAAAATAGAAATGGAATAGTTTGAATCTTGACTGTTTTAACATATAAATAGCACGTGTTCGACAGCCCAGCACTAATATAATTATTATAGCACTGAGATATTTATTAGTTCCTTGTTCATTTAACCCTGAATCACCTTCCCTAGTTCACTATGAGAAACGCAATTAAACGGCACTGCCGAGATTTCCAAATTACTATAAGAAAGAATTTCCATTAAACTTCGTTTAACCATTGAACTTTTTAAGATTACTATCATATTATAAAGCAATAAAACATAGACACTTAATTATCTTTTATATGAAATTTACAATATATGAAGGTTTTATGTTCTGAAACTCAGTAAAACGAAATGATGGATATATTGTATTTTACGACCACAAGTTACCAATGACAACTTTGGCAGCATTGCGGTTAACATGAATTAACTATAGTTTTATAGATATTTTATAGACATATTAAACCAATAAAATAAATGTTCTTTTGTTAAATTAATCTTTTCTGTTGCATTAGCTTGACTGTACTTGGCCAAAAAAAGAAGTTAGGGCAACATGGCAAATGACGCTGCTGCTGAGTCACTGCCTAAGAGCAAAAGGAATTGCCCCTGATACAGCAGTTCCATACCTGATATTCCATGAAAGAGGTTATTATTCTATGTAAAATGACTCAAACAAGCAATGCGTTGTCGGAATGACACATGTAAACGGGAGAATCCTATATTATAGCATATATGTGCTATCCATCCATCCATCCGTCCGCCCGTCCGTTCATCCATCCGTCCGCCCGCCCGTTCATCCAAACATGTCATCCTGTATATATGAAAGAAATGTGATTTCCACCTGAGAATTTACATGAAGCAAGCTGCAACTTTCTCTAAATTCTCGCTTTTGTAAACTTTTTATGTTGGCATTAGAGCCTCAAATGCACAATGTACACATATAAGAGATCTTGCTCAATTTATTCAAAAAGTATTTAGATATTCACTTTTGAATAAAAATTCACAATATTTAATGTAAATTTGTTAATTTAAAGGTATGAAACGTTTCCCCTTTTCATAATAATTCCTGCATGAAGAGGCACATATTTCGCACATTGAGTTCTCTTCGCAAGTCTTAGGAGGTAACCTGCAGTTATTCTTACAGTGACGACTCTCTATGAACATCACAAATTAAAAAAATTTAAGCAGAAATTTAAACATATACATAAATGAAGAATAACGTTGTGTCTGTGTATGTATATATGTGTGTATGTGTGCATGTACGTATGTATGTTCCACAAAGGCTTTTGAGGCACAGGAGCGATTGTTCCCAAATCTTACAGGAATACTTTTGAGCAGCTGGGAAAAAAACAGTGTTCGTGATTCCAGACTGTTACCCCTTCGCTTTTTTCCACTTCATAAATTTGACAAGTTGTTTAATTGCTTTGCATTTCTTAAGAGCTAAGTACTTAAAAATAATCAAAACAAAAGAGGATGTTTCGCTCTTAACTATTAGTGACTCATTGATTAATTGCGGAGCTTAGGAAGGACAGTAGCATGCTGTATTTTCCTTCAGGCCATTCGTTGCTTTCTGTCATATGATGACGTCTTGGAGCTTCTCTCTCTACAATTAAAGAATCTAATGATTTATCATTCCAGTAATCAGGGTGGTTTCCATACCATATATGCAGGATCTCACATACATCATATCATTAAATCCATCTCTTCCCCGCAGGTGACTAGGAAGAAGCTCAGTGTCATCACTATTCAAATTGATATTGAGAATGTAATGAAAGCCAACTGATAACAAATACTTAATAACAGATAACGGATACACTTCATGGTTGACAAAGTAATGTGGACAAGTGAGTAGTATCAACCTTGCGGGAGCCAGACTGTCAAAGTCCACCCTGGCGCCAGCAAAAGGTCAAAGGTCACGGAGTTTATGAAGATTGCCAAGGTCTGGTTGTCAAGGTTGCCGCCAAGCTTCAATCTCGAGGTGAAGGACCTCTTGAATGTATCGATGAGCTTGGCACCGAACTTGGCGTTAAACCGTGACGCCCTTGATGACGTCGTCGACCTTTCGCACCCTTTTGCCGGCGTGCCGGGGGCGGAGACTTTGTCCGGCTGGTCCGTGGAGCACATTTTATGTTTGTTTTTTATTTAAGACCCTTTTACATACGCTGGTACACAAAAGTGTCAATTTTGTACGAATAGGGGCAGGCCCGTCGATGTACATGGACACTGTAGCTAAATTGTAGTGTTTCGTGGACCGTAAATACGGTGCAAATGCATCTTTGCACTGTTCGCTTACCTCGTTTCACATCGCAATGACGTCTTGAGGAAGTCTGCGCAGTAGAAGGTTTGGAAGTAGCGACAGCGTATGCATCTCCTGCGAAGACAGCAGCGACAATTGTTGATAGATGTTGATGTACTTGTGTTGCAATTCGTCGATGCGTTGTTCAAACATCGCGATGTGCTGTGGAACAATAATTTTCGGGTGCGTATATGTGCGTGCATGTGGGTGTTATGTAGAAAAACACGGTGATACACCTTTGTGTAGGTAATAATTATAATAAAGCACACGTACCTGTTGTTCTTTTTATTTCGGTTTAAAACGCTGCGATGCGGACGTGTTGCACTGCAACATAAGACTGTTTGGAGAATATCCAATATTGTGTAACGAAATTTGATTGGTTAAAAATCGCGTGATTTTTGAAATCGTTCTGAATGGTCAAAAAGTGGACGTAATATTGTACAATTGTATGTGTTTGGTTACATAAATAATGTGATACGGCCGTGTTTGTCTTTTAACTGTAGTGATGCAGATGCTGTAGAACGCCGAAAATATTCTGTGCGATAATAGGTGTTTTTTAAGTACGTGACACATTTTACAGTTATAAATATTGGACACGTGAAAACCGCGCGCGCGCGCGTGTGTGTGTGTGTGTGTTACTATTTGCGCGAGTATCATGTTTAAAGTGGCGGTAGTAGTGATTGTTCTTTTAGGCGTTTTAGTATGTGCGGAAAAATGGTGCGTGACGTTTGGCAGGTGCAGATTTACGATAGATGATGAAACTGGTCATTTACAAAATCCTACTATGGTCGAGGAACATCATAACCTATTTTCTAATTGTTCCTGCATTTATAAAAAGAATAGCAAATTGGTAATTTGATGAATATAGAGAACTTAAATCTCGAGTACGCTTGTTTAAGACCTATAACGAAATGCTCCTACGGGGATCGATGAGGACAATTGTTTTACGAAAATGCACACGTGGGCAAATGGAATATCGTGACAGTTTCGTGGTGAATGACGTGTGCGAATGTGTAGGAAAGTTAGTACATAACGATACAGGTTGTAAGTTTTACGGTACACTTGTTAACATGTTAACAAGTGGTAACAATTCGAAATTATTGGAAACGATTAATTGTAAAACATTAGTAGATAAATAAGATATACCATTCGGCTTAGGTTTGAACTGGAAATTAACTGTAGAGAAACTGAATTAGTGATGTTATATAACGTGCATGACGGCATGAAAACGCATTTTGCGGATAACTATTTTTATGTATTTGGTCAATGTGGGAATGGCGAGTGGAATTTAAATATAGGAGTTAATCATGTTGCAGGTAGAATTAAGCGTGGCTCTTTATGGTCTGCCGAAGGTTTATTAAATATTAGGTCGGAATGCGATGGTACAGCTACGAAAACGGGTCGTGTGCCTATACATAGTTTACGAAGGGTTGTAGCTGAAAAATATAAAGCAGCTATAAATACGGTTACACGAAGATTGGAACGAGAGGGTAGTAAAATAAGTTGTGGATTCAAATGAAAAATCAGATACCGCGTTAGAAGATAGCGATAATCTTAAGGAAAGCTTGCAAAAAGCAAATCAAGTACTACGGGATATGAAAAAGACTTTAACTATTCCACAACACAATTTAACACAATATAAATTTATAGTTAATAAAATAAAACTCAATGTAAACAATGTGCATACAGAGATTATACGGTTAAACATTTTAGTAACTAAATTAACGAATTCTAACGTGTGCGATGCTAAAGCCAAAAAGTAGCAAGAAGAATATTACGTTAATTACGATGAGGACATAAAATTGACAAGTGAGGAACAGGAAGAAAAGCAAGAAGAAGAAGGAAGCGAACATGATAACTCCGCATTTATAACAAAATAGGCAAACAGTGTGAATGAAATTTTTATAACATTTTGCGCTAGTGTGATGCTATTTACACATGCATATATATAATGAGTATGAAATACTAATACTTAATATAAAAACTTAACAATTGGCACACTCGTCACAACAGGTTCTGTCGAATAATGTATAATGTAACGAAGGTGTATTGCACGCACTAAAGGTAATTAGTCCAATCCATACATCTCGTGCTAAATTATATGGTGTGTCTGTAGTGTTGGTCACTTGTATAAAAAGTATGTGAGGTTTTTTCGTCACACAGTATTTTTGGCGCAACTGTCAAGTGATTTTTCAATAACGTGGTAAAGTTATTAATAGCGGCGTAATATCCTTTTGGTACTTGTGTTTTCAAACCCGTGTTTACGTCTACCATACGTCGTGGTTCGATAATGTATGGAGCGGCAATAGCTATCTTCACACCTGTCCTGGTCTTTATTGGGTGTGTCGCAAACATGTGTAGAAATTCGTATTAGAAAGCGTTTTCGTTTTCCATTACGAAGTTGTCGGGTTCGTCATCGTCACTATTACCGTCATCGTCATCGTTGTTATCATCGTCGATATTATCAGCGTCGCCTACCATTTGTCCTAAATCGTTTAAATATTGTATTGTGTTTTGGTTCTCTATGCTAGTGCCATCGTATGCAATGTGTTGGACTTATGTCAAATTTACCTGAAACATTTCAGACACATCGGAAAAAAACTGTTATAAATTCGTCTGCAATTCCTTAATTTTAATGGTAATGAGATTACCAAAGTGATATTGCTGTTATTGCTGTTCCACTACCTGTTGCTTCTGTTGGTTGTACAACTCTTCCCGATGTAGTTGCTCTTGCTGTTGTTGCTGGTAGTGATGATGATGGTGATGTTGCAGGTGCTTCTGTTGCTGCTCTTGCAGTTCCTGCTGTTGGTGCTGTTGCAGCTCTTGTTGTTGCTGCTCTTATTGCTGTTGATGTTGTTGGTGCTGCTGCTGGTGATTTTGTAGCTGTTGTTGTTGATGCTGTTGCAGCTGCTCCTGGTGGTGGTGGTGGTGGTGGTGGTGGTGGTGGTGGTGGTGATGATACGTTGGAAACTGTAACTGCACATCTAACTCCATTCTTTGGTTCCTGCGCACTAGAGAATTTTTATGGTTTGCAGAATTTCGTGCGTCAGGGGTATATACCCTGGAACTGGAGGTGTGTTGCTTCTACTTTGCTTAGCTCCTGTAGACAGATCTAGAGGAGCGTCAGCATAACTTCTTTTACAAGGTGAGTTATCGCTGCCACAGCCAACATACCTATTGCCATTAGGGGTATTTGCTGAATCATCATTATTACGCAGATTAAAGTTGAAGTACATTCTTGCATTTAAAAAACTCTGGGTAGTCGCTTCGTGACTGAAAGGAAAATATGGTATAATTGTGAAACGAGAGCTCCAGATTTATATACCAAATATAAAACGATAAGAATAAAGTCAACACGTGCTGGGAGTATTATGTGCGTTAGAATCGACTTTGACATATAACCTTATGCTTCCACTTAACAGAAGGTGAGAGGTTATTAACGTCAATGCAGTAAAGCATGACACACGTGCTGTGCGTCACATTTGACTTTATCATTTAACCTTTCGTTTATACTTAGCTTAGGTGAAAGGGCCATAACGTCAATGCAGTGAAGCATGACACACGTGCTGTGCGTCACATTTTGACTTTGACATTTAACTTTCTTTTACACTTAGCCGAAGGTGAAAGGGCAATAACGTCAATGCAATGAAGCATGTTAACCCATAACCATTGCAAAGATCACTTGGCTAACAACTACATGAACATGTGTACTTATTTAGCGCTTGCGTGAACTGGTAAGACTGCAAATGTAGCATGAGTATGCATATAAAACAGGATAGAACCGAAATTGCTCAATACTTTATATGTGCAAAAAACCAAAACATAATTAACATGCTGCATCATTTTCTGTGTGCTATTTAAGTGAACTAAACGTGTATGTACAATTACAAAGAAAAAACACCTGTTCTCGAGTGATAAAGGTATGCTATATAAATGAGTGAAGTATTTTCTTTGCTATCACACGCAGCGTACAGCATACATTTTTTTACTTCGAGTCCTGGTAAGTTGTGGACATGCCTTTTACTATTGTTCGAACACGTAATATAATTTTAACAGATTTTATTCTGGATATTCGGAAACAGAAGTACTAGTTGATCCTATACCTGATTATGAAGAAATTGATTTAATGGAATGGATCCATCGGGTTTTTGCGCAATACTTAGATTTTGTAAATGAACGAATGTTAAATAATCAGCCAAGCAATTTTGGAATCTCCATAGCTAATTCTGCTTATCGTAACAGGCATTTTAACATCAGCGTAAGAGGTTTTGATCAACTGAATACAGATGTTATTTTTAGTTCAATTGAAAATACCTCACAAAATAATGAAAACGTTTTTGAATGGAAAATAAAATTTATCCTTTTAGAGAATGTATAACTATTGAAAATGTATGCATTGATGACATGGATATAGGTTTATGCCTCAAAATACCATTTCTATAATTCCCTTTCCTGGTTATCTCTCAGCAGATAAGCAATCACTTATAGCTCTGACATGATTAAGTTGGGTAGAACAACAACAGTATATTACCATCCAACACGCGCTTAACGGCTGTGACACAATAATTTTAAACTACAAGGTCGATGGTTATAGAGAAGATGGTCAGTATAAATACGTGTATATGCTTCAAGGATGCTATCTTCATGGATGTAAGGTTGGTTAATAAGACGAAACAGTATCCTGTTGGACATCCTAAAGCATATTGCAAATACTTTCCATATTTAAACAATGTAAAGGGACGATTAATTAAATTTAAAATATTATCGCCAAAACACTTTTACCATGGTGTTTTGCCTGTACGAATTAACGGAAGTTAATGTTCCCATAATGTAGCTTGTGTGCAGAATTAGAAAACCAAACTGAATGCGATCACAATGAAGAAGAAAGAAGAATTTTGAGAACGTGGGTAATTGACGAGATAAAAGTGGCTCTTCAAGAAACATGTTACGTTGGAAATATATGGAATATAGGAGTACAGTATGGTCCAATACAATTCGGTAACGAATGAAAAAGGTTTGTTTTAAAATTATGTAAACCAGTTTTTAAAATTAAAACTCAGGCCTCAGTTTGTCCTGCCTTTTGCGATACATAGGTTAAGAAACTTCAATTTATTAAAGTTTTAAATTCAAAGAAGGCGTTAAATTAAATTATGATTCCATGTGGTCGAATCCAGGCAGGCGTGAAATGGCTACACTTATGCTTAATTCCTTTTGGGCTAAATATAGACAAAGAGATAATTTACCTACTTGCGAATTAGTTAATAATTACTCTCGGTTAGTAGAACTGTTAACCCTCCGTCAGGCGCGCGCTTTGGTAGAACGCCGTTAGTCGCGCGGGGCCTAGTAGACCCGCACTATATTTTTGTTGTTATTGTTTGTATTTTTGTTTTCTTTCGTTTATTTCCTTTTTTCCTGTTTTTATCTTTATTTAGATTAAGCGTACAAGGCTTTCATTAATAGGTATTATCTTACAAAATAAAAATATAAGCTAAAATATGAGTACATATACGTTATAAATTGTATTACAGTAAGTGTAAAGAAATACATTGCCATTTCCAGGTATACATACAACTTGTAATTTCAAATGTTCAGTTACTCAGAATCATGTACTATTTCACCCGTGTTTTCCCTGACTAAGCAACTATTGCAAATAATTTTAGCATGTTTGCTCAAACACAGGGGGGTGTTGCATTTCCCACATGCATATTTAGTTTTGCAGTTCATTTTGTCTTTGTTGCTGAGTTCACATCGTTTCCTTTTCAATGTGCATAGTGGTGTATTTGACAATTCATCTACTCCGGATTCTTCAGGTTTATATTTTGTCAAAAGTCCTTTCAAATCATCGGATAGATTTGATGCTGTTGCTCTCCTTTGTAGCTGTTGCAACAGTAAAGCTAAAGATAGTGATTTCAAATACTCCTACCCGGTGGAATATTTATTTTGGATTCCAAGGAAGATAACCCTAGAATTAATACATGCAATGCTCAAGATATGGTCAAAAATTACTATGGGCCACCTCTGCTCTGGCTACATTGTATGTAGCACACAATTTATCTACTGCATCAACTCCACATTTAGTGTCGTAATGCAGGATTATTTCAGGATTTTTCTCAGCACCTTCCGATAACTGTGTGCATGAAACATGTAGACTTGAGAGCAAAACTACTGTTTTATCCTTTCTTGGAATATATGAAACAAGTGATTCATTTTTTGTGAAGCCAAATATGCTTTCGTATTGTCTGCGATCTTTTGGAGAAGTGAAATTAGTGGGTAACTCTTTTTTGTTCTTTCGCACTGTACCGACGAAAGAAAGTTGCCTTTTGCGCAATTCATTCACCAGCTATACACTGGTGAAACAATTATCTGCAGTAACGTTTCGTCCAGTGCCAGAGATTGGTTCAGTTAGTCTCAGCACTACAGTCTCTGCCGAGTTAGTTTGCAAATATGGTCCGTCCGGCTGCTGTCCACAATCAATCTCCGCGTTAGTTGTATAAAACAGTTTTGCATCACTCAAACAGAATATCTTTATGCCTTACCTGTATGGCTTGGATGGTATATATTGTGTAAAAGCACATCGACTACGAAATGCCGGCAACTGTTCGTCGACAGTAACATTTTGTCCAAGAGAATAATGGTTCTGACAGTTGTTCAGAAACAATGTAAACATTTCTCTAACTACAGCCAATTAATCCAATCTTCGTCGCTCCAGTCTTGAGCTTTTGTCATCAAAGCGAATACAGCGTATTAGAAAACTGAATCGTTTTTCGGACATAGCCATTCGGAATAGAGGAATTCCAAGATCGGTTCTCCAAAACTCGTGAATATTCTGGCGTCCACCACGAAAAATTCCTGCCAGGTACAATAGGCCTAGGAAAGCTTTTATTTCTATTACATCTGTAGGTCTGCTGTCTCTTTCATAAATCAAATTTGTGCTGCACACTGCTAATGTAAGTATTTGAGCTTTCAACAATCAAATCAACTATATCTTCGGTAACAAAAACGTTCCAACAATCAATTTCCGTTTTCGCATTTTTGGCAGCTCCTACCACACCAGGAAGTTTGGTCAATATATTGTGAGCCTTTGCCTGTGTTATTTTCAAAGGTGTTTTTTTCATTTTGTTCCATCTCTTCCTGTGAATAAAAACAGAATGTATTGTCAGTAATAATAATAATAATAATAAGAAGAAGAAGAAGAAGAAGAAAAGGAAGAAGAAGAAGAAAAGAATTACTATGATACGCATATGATGTTACCTATAAAATACATGTTATCAAACAAGCTGCTTTCATCGTCTTCCTCTTCATCTTCATGGTCAGTTTCTGAATCTAAAGATCTCGTTTCGAGTTTATCTTCTGAATCAGAGTATTCTTATTCATATAAGTTGTCATCCACGGGCAAGGCATCATCATCGTAAAGTAGGCGATGTACTTCTTCCAAATCATTCGGATTTTGTAGATCGTACCTTTTACTCGTATTCATGACGAAGCAGTAACAGCTCCTTGCAATAGTAAAGCAATATTACACAAAAGCTAATGAGAAACATATTTGTCGACAATACGTAACGCGAGCAAGCGCGCGGGGCCTGGTTGACCTGTGCGACACGTAACTGCTGATTATTCATTCCTCCAGCCAAACAAATAAACAGATAAGGTTGTCGCTGCAGCAAATAATCGCGCAAGGTGTAATGTTAGATGTCCTAGTCAGGCAATTGCATAGGTGCGTTCGTTCGAAAATTATAACATTTATATAATGCCAGGGGTCTCTCAGGCCCCTAGCGACTGACGGAGGGTTAAATAATCCCAGTATAGAAGTACAAACATATCTTCCGGCAACGGACGAAATCATGTATGTAGTGCGGAAATATGTAAAAACCCTCAATTAAATCCGACATCTAATGTTGATGTGGCTGTATATACCACAGCTCACGCTCGACTAGAGCTTTATGCGTATTTATAACAATTAGGTAAACGAGTACTGTATTTGGATACTGATTGTATTATCGCTACATGGAAATACTCAAACAGTTAATGTCAATATTACACAAAGCACTAGAAAACCTTTGTGGAGCTACAACAAAACTCTTTTGTATGGTTTGCGTAGAAGAACTTCCAAATTTGACACAGTACAGTATGGATATAAAAGGCAGTGTGTAGAGTAAATGCTGTAAGTAATCATAACGGTATTGCGAACGTTACCGCAACAAGAAGTTTTAGATTACGATGTTACAATCTACGTAATACTGAACCGCTGCAAGCTCCAAAACGACCGGTAAATGAAAAAGCTCTTTCATACAGTGCAAAGTGCTCAAGATTGGATATTGTTAGCAAGGTGAAAATAAAACGTTTAGCTAATAAACATTTATTTAAGAATAATTGCAAATATTTTACATTAGGTCGTAATACAGAAAGAACAAAATGAGCAACCGCTGAAAATTTTAACTATGAAACTAAATTAAGAAAATTTGAACCCTTGTATGTTCAGCCATTTTTTCAACCTATTAAACGTAAATATGAAGAAACAGAGTTAATTAGAAAATCCAATCGTTGGAAAAAACCGGTTACCGAGGATTTTGATGAAGAAACCAAAATAACGATAATTACAACGTTTAGATATTGAAACATTTTGTCAGCCTATGAAACATAAATCGGAAGAACTGTTTGAATAACTATATACAACGGTGTTAAAAAGGCGATCTGCTTAAGCGCTCAAACGCCGAAACATTTGTAATACTAATGATAAAAGTTTTAAAGAAACTGCACCTAAACGTATAGGAATGCACTAATCAAATTTAAAAACTAATTAGGTATCAAACCGAAATCGTGGAAAATATATTCATACAGGTACAGTTTTACATAACGGCTTTAATCCTAAAGTATTAACCGTGAATACGGATGCAAAACATTTAACCTATAAAAAATTTAAACGCTACTTAAAGAAAATCCATAATTGGGGAAATGCACGTATCATTCCTCACCATAAAAAGCAACAGATATCTAGTCGAGAAAAAACCAAAAATAAAAATGACATCGAAAATAATTTCGCTTAATTACACATATGCTAAATAACAATAAAAGCAATTCCAATGACAATGAACCGTATACCAAACAAAAGCGAGACGTTATTATTTACAAACCTTTGGAACAAGTCAAATCGGGCGAAACCATAGAAATGGAAGATAATGAAGATAAAAATGTTACTACTTCACGTGATAACAAAGAACAAAACGATCTTAATGATAAAAAAATTAGTACCTACGATCACACTACTGCCACTAATAATAATGGCAATAATAACGACGATAATGCAGAAGAAAGTTTTACATTCGCAGAGAACGTGAATTCCTATGCTGTTAAATTTAAATGTCCAAGTACAATGCAGATAAATGGTCTTTCGTGTTGCGGCGAGTCAACATTCGTAAAAAAATACTAAAACACTCCAATACCTTATACGATAATCAAATAAAAAGAGCTTTGTTGTGTCATTCTCGTGAATATCCACCAAAGTTTGGGCGCGTGTTTCACAATTGCACGTTTAACGTACGTACACACGAAGGGGTTACCGATATAGTAAATGTAAAAAATGGAGATTTATTTATTTTAGACGGTCTAATGTATGAGGTAGATAGTAAGGATGGGTCTAATTTCTTTACAAAAGATTCAAATCCCAAAAGGTTTGGAGTGCTGTAGGTTTAGTAAACTATTTTTCCTCAAGAAAAAAACTATGTCATTAAATTCTAATTATGTCGTTGTATTTAAAAATAACAGAGATAAATTAAAGATGGATAAGTTATTTCAGCAACGTCAAACCAGAAATTCGAACTTTTAGAAAGTTTTAATAAGGTCACAAATAGACAATATGTAGAGTTTAAAATATATTTATATAAATCATTAATAGAAAAAATCACTACGGGTCAAGTTCCTAGATTATCTTCTATCGCTTATGAAACTTCTGTAAATTATGTTCGCTAACAATAGTTAAACAATCTGGAGTACTGTTTGTGTTAAGTAAAGCAAACTCTAAATCGCGTGCAAAATTCCTAAATGATGCTAACTCAAATTTAAAACAATTATTGAATGCGCATTAAACGTTAGTAAGGAAACTACACCTATAACAAATAAGAGTATATATCGTTTAAAAAGGTATAAAGTTAGCTGGAGAACCGTAGTTAACAAAAATACCTCGTTAAAGAAAAAGAAGGAAAGAATATTGCAAAAAGTGGATATCTATCCGCTTTTATTATACCTGTTTTAAGTCCGTTAGTTAGTGCTCTGGAGTCAAAATTAATTCCGTCTTTAGGAAATGCGGGAAACAAAATTATGTTCTTACATTCACAACCAGAAAGCGAAAAGAAATGCACGTTGTAGATAAAACCTCATCTAATATAATAGAAAATATTAATAAAATAAAACATTTAACCATATCAGCTGACGACTAATTGGGTTTGCTTATACTTGAAGTAAGTAGTTATCATGATATAATGTCTAAATTACGAAAAACCTATGTTCATGCCATGAAACAGGAAGAACAGGTAATAGAATTGCAAAAAAGGAATTAAGCATACACCGTTAAAACCGATAAACGGAAGCAGTAAAGGAGTAAAGAAAAGATAAGAAAAGATAGAGATATTTCAGCCAGTGAGGATTTTGACAAAAACGCTGATTTACACCTTATCTTTCTCGCGTTCGAAAACAAGCACTTTACGTTGACATAAATTGCGAAAAGCAGTTAACACGAAAAAAGTAGCTGTGCTTAACAAATACTACTCTAAATTTGATCGTTATGCAGGACTTGGAACTGTGCAAAAATACATGAAGCTACTGGTATTTCTGAAAATAAAATTAAATATTATCCACAAGGACAGGTAAGTTACACCCTACACAAACCGGTGCGAAAGCGTTATCCAACAAAATTATATCACATGACTAATATTGAGGATCTCGGGAAAGCGATTTAAGTGTTTTAGATAGTGTTTATAAATATAATAAACGGTTTTATATATTTTAACGGTTATGGATGTTTTATAATTGTGCATAGGCATTATCTTTAAAAACTAAAACCGGTAAAGAAATTACTAAAACGTTTGCATCTATATTTGATCGATATAAACGTACTTATTAATTACTTCAGTCTGATAAAGGAACGGAATTTTCAAATAAAAACGTTCAATCTTTTTTAACATCTAACGGTATAATGCATAACAGGACTAATAATAATGTGAATGCTAGCGTAGTAGAACGACATAATGGAACATTAAAAACTAAAATGTGGCGATACTTCACTCATAAACATACATATAGATACATAGACGTGTTGCCTAGTTTATTACAAGCATATAATAGCTCTTATCATAGTTTGATGAAAATGGCTCCTATTCACACAAATGTTTCATATATATTAACAGTATACAATAGCTTACACAATAATAGGCTTACAACATCAATTTCGTTTACACCTACAAGATTTAATGTTGTATAATGCCCCTGCTCTCAGAGCGATAACGCGCCCTCCGTTCAGAGGGAATGTGGTCGTCCTCTATTCAGGAAAGGTTTCAAGAAGTAAATACAAACATGTAACACTTGAATAAAATATATATTTAACTTTAAATATGCAATAAAAGAACATTAATAAAATACTTGCATAGTCGACATAGTATCCGCCCTTAATTGATTTTAGAGGTATAACAAGCTTCAAGCAATAATATACAATATTGACTATATGGTCGAGACTTTGCTCGTCCCTGGTTTAGCGACGCGAAATATTACCTCTCTTTAAACTATTAAACATACCTGAATATTTGACATAATCTTTACCTTTAGTTAACAAGAAAATAAGAGTATTAGAATAATACATATATACGTGAATAACTCCCCCTCTCTGTATTCTACTTAAAAGTTCCCAATTCTTGAATATCTAATCTTTAAATGGTTTTTACACGTTTCTTTAAATGTTTCTTAAAAGTTCTTAAATGTTTCTGAAATGTTTCCCAACTCTCTTTATCTGGCAGTATCTTAGGCTAAACTACTCACTCACCTAACATAGTGATTGTAAGAAGATTGACCACACCCATCATGGCACTCTCTGTCACAGGCTCCTCACACCTCGGCTTCAAAATAACAATGCCCAGTAATGGTACTAACCCAAGCTTATATATTGCTAATGAAATTGCACAACGTTGAGCAAAGTTTCTGCAAAGCGACATGCGTCAACTTCCTTGCACGAGCTGGCTGCAAGCTAATCACTAACCACGTCCTGTTACAAGCTTCTATGATGTGCTCATTTCTGTACAAGTTAACTCTGTTGAAATTTATCATGTACAATGTAATAATTTAGTAAAATGTTGCAATACATATTCTACCGCCCCAAATAACCTGATATCTGCCATTTATCGATTAGAGAGTTACTATGGTCACTATATTCACCCCTTCTTGAATGAAACACATGGTAAACAATCCTTTGTTTCACCTAAATTTCTTAATGTGACCATAAAAATCCAATATATATATAACACACATATATTCAAAAGGCGTACATTATAAATTTTGTGACATTTGTGTGATTCTGTTACATAAGTTTATTTTTGTGTAAGTATGTGAATCTTCATGTAAAATTCTTCTTTCTTGACCACTAGCACTTATCACTAGCACTTACCACTTTCTTGATATACTGCATCAAAATATACCGTGACGACTATAAACAATGTCTCGTTCTCGTTGTCCGTCTACCTGGTCTGTAGAGTCCTGGATTACTGCTTCCGTTGCTGGAACTGAAGTTCTTGGTTCGCATGAAGTCTCTGTCGTTACTGGATCTGTAACTCGACGTTGTTGATTCTGGATAGCTCGAAGAATAGTTCTCCTTTTATACACCAATGCTGCAATCAAGACTGAGATTACAACACCAATAATCCAACCAATGAAATTTTTATTACTTTTACTCGAATCCAGCCGTTTAGCTAGCTGAACCTGAGCCATCAATTTAGATATTGGAATTCTTGGAGCTCTGTCATCTGCCTGTAGATTCTCACGAATTTCGGCAATCTGTTGGTAACTGAAGTCTATCTGTCGTAATTCTGCTGAAATATTCTGTCGTTCCTCTTCGTTGATAATAAAGTTGATATCTGGTACAACAATAGCTGTCGCACTGATGTTCCATGTAGATTCACCTGTAATCACTGGTAATAAAGTCATTTGATCTGAATGATAATAGCAATCAAGATCATCAGCGATAATTCCCGTTCCCTGAAGTATCAATGTCTGCGTCGAATCTTGTCGTCTAGCGCTGCACACTTTAATCATCTTCAATGGAGTCGATACTGCGTAAATCCAATAGCTCCGCTCCTGACTTTTAGTGTGGAACCATATTGAAGTAAAATTATCTGCTACAAGTGTTTTGCTGCATAGCCTGTGAACTTGCCTCTCTTGGCCAAAGAATAATGATGACACACATGTGTAAGTTGTACTGGTAAATAATGCGAATTCTGCTGGACATATAGATATAATGGTCTTTTTACATCTATTGAGTTGGGATTCTGTGAGTAGAGCATATTTTTGCCTATTTTCAGATACTGCCAGAAACTTGACCGATGCGTCAATAACCACATGTCCAACACCCTGTATTTTAGTAGGTAATGGTATTACTTGAAATAAATCGAGAGCTCTATCCGCTCCTTTTAATGGAATTTGGATTAAAATTCTAATTATCCCTGGTACTGAGTATACTATAACATCACAAAGACTGTAATACATGTACATATTTTCAATTTCAACTCCTGCTATCAAAGATACCCCTGTAGGTAATTTCTGTACTACCGATTTCAAAATATTTGATAAATTTTGAGGTGTAACGATAGTAGCACTTAATCTTCCTGATAATAGTACATCAACTCCTTCATGTAACTGCATTAATTTTTGCTGTATTTCTAACGCTATCATTGCCATTTCTCTCTGATATTCTATAAATTTCAATTGCCCTTCAAAACTTCTAAATTTTTCATTCGTTACTTGATCTATGCTATTCGTTAAGTTTTCCAGTAATTTCATATGCAAACGCGTTCTATCGTCTAACTGACGTAAATACGTGATTTGTTCTTCTGCTACATGTGTCATTATATTCGTTTGATTTTGTAATTTAGAAATAGTGTCATGTACATCATTCATTTCTTCTCTATCTGGCGTTCCAACGAGCAATTTTATAATTGAACCTCCTACATCTATCAACCCTCGCTTTTCTCTAGTCATCTGGTGTGGAAGGTACTGATCTAACGTTTCTAATTCCTCAGCAATCTGTTCCATAAGATATGTTAATCTTGGTAATCCTGCTAATCTCGTCTTTGTAAATTCATCTTGTAACTTGTAAAGTCCCTGATCTCGAAAATTTAACAACTTCACATTACGATTAAAATGTGGAGGAATCTGACTTACTCCTCTCCTTATTCTTTCTAGTGCATCTTTATAATTTTGAACAAATATGTCAATCCCTACCGTCCATTTACTCCCTGACATCAGTAGTCTTTCCTGGTGTGCGAATACTACCCCTTTATTCAGTTTCGTCAGCTTCAACTCATTTGGTATAGTGAAAGAATCTCTCGCACATACATAACCTGCAACCAAAATTCTATCTTAATTTGATTTGGCTTTTAATTGTGTCATTATTCTGACATAATTTTATTCTTATTCCTGACGTACTTCGTTCTTATTCCTGACGTACTTCGTTCTCGTCATCCACTCGCTCATCTATCCCTCTATTTCTCGATCTGAGATTCCACGGAATTTCCAGATTCCTATTCTGTCTAATTTCTCTCTCAACCCTAGGATCTTTCCATGTTGGATCCAATAAACTATCATCCCCTGTGATATCATCTGTAAATGTATCGTCGAAACCCACGGCTCCTTCTTCCTCATTTTCGTCTGTTTCCTGAATATGTTCTTCTACAATAAAGCCTCTATTCGACTGCGGTATCTCATTTTCCCCTTCATCATTATTATCATTATCTCCCGACATCTGTCTCGACTTATGAGCTGTTTTTAACCTATTTGCATGAATCGCTCTAGTTTCTTTTTGACCTACTCTTAATTTATAAGTTAATGGAGAACATTTTTCAATTATTTCCCAAGGTCCACTATACTTTGGTGCTAACTTTCTACACTTATGTTTCCCTAAATAAGGATTATCTAAATATACGTAATCTCCTACGTTATATTCAATTATTTTTGCCTTTTTGTCATAATTCTCCTTCTGTTTCTCTTTTCCTTTTACAATATTATTTTGAACTGCTCTATAAGCTTCCCTTAATCTTTGTTTCAAACTTTCTACATGCTGTTTTGGTGTTTTCATGTTTGCAATATCCTTTTTTGGTTCTAATTCTAATTGTGATGGTAATTTCATCTCTCTCCCGTGTAACAAATAAAACGGACTATATTTCGTTACCGTATGTGGTGCTGATCTATAAGCCATCAAAACAAATGGTATCATTCTATCCCATTCTTCTCCATACTGCGATATCATCATTGACAATGAATCATTTAAATATCTATGAAATCTTTCAATAACTGAGTTAGATTGAGGATGCATTGGACTACTATTAGCCCTTTCTATTCCAAAAAATTTACATATTTCTTCAAACAAAGCTGATTGAAAATTAGTCCCCTGATCTGATAAGATTTTCTCGGGTATGCCATGTCTACATAATACCTCTGTTACTAAAGCTCTAGCTACGGTTCCTGCTGTTTGCTCTGGTATCGGTATCGCTTCCGGATACTTAGTGAAGTGATCTATCACTGTCAACATGTATTTATTCCCTGTTGTTGTAACCTGTAATGGTCCCGTTATGTCAATTGATATTAATTGAAAAGGTCTCGTTGCTGTTTCTGATATACCCATAGGTGCATATGGTTTTCTTACTATTTTCCTTTGTCCACATGTTTCACACATCCTAACATAATCTTTTACATCTTCTCTAATAGTTGGCCAAAAATATCTTGCTTCTATTAGGTTTTTGGTACGTTTCTCCCCCTGATGTGCACTAAACTTTGTATCATGATGCAACTTAATAATCTGTTCTACAAAGTCACATGGTATGACTAACCTATCGCCTCCATTAGTCTTTCTATATAGCAACCCTTCTTTATCCAAAAATACTAGATTATTCCTCTTTGCTTTCATGTCGTCTACTAACTGTCTACAATACAAGTCATTTTTCTGTGCTTTTATTATAATCTCTCTAGTCATTCCTGCTTCTGAGGATGTTTCTACTGAACTTGCGTTATTTAGCTCCCCTTCTAATAAAAGACATCGTAACCTAGATAACATATCTGGTACGACATGGTTTTTCCCTGGCTTATGATTTACCTCAAAATCATATTCACTTAGTGTCAAAACCCAACGCGTTAATCTAGCGCTTAAATGAGGATTCTTTGTCGTTAATAACCACGTTAACGCTTTATGATCTGTATAAATAATGAAATGACTTCCAATCAAATAAATCCTAAATTTCTTAACCCCAAATATCACGCTTAAGAGTTCTTTTTCCGTTGTTGTATAATTTAATTCTGGTGATGACAATAATCTACTTGCATAACCAATTGGTCTTTCTTGTCCATCTTGTAATTGAGCCAAAACAACCCCTAATCCATACATACTCGCATCACACGACAATATAAAAGGTTTTGAAAAATCTGGATGAGCTAACACAACTTCTGTTGTTAGTGCTTTTATTAACTTCTGAAAAGAATTTTCCTGCTCTTGTTTCCATTCAAATTTCTGATTTTTCTTTAACAACTGTGTTAAAGGTTTACTTTTATCTGCAAAATGTTCAATAAAAGATCTATAATATCCTACAGCTCCTAGAAACGATCTTACTTGCTTCACTGTCGTTGGCCTTACAAACTTTTGAACTGCTTCTACTTTAGCCGGATCAGGTTTTATACCTTTTGCACTGACTACATGTCCTACGTACACAATTTCTTTGTGAGCAAAATGACATTTCTGAATTCCTGGCTTCAGACCTGCTTCCATGAGTCTATTAAATACTGTATCTAGTCTTTCAGCATGCTCGTCTATGGTTTTAGAAAATATCAAAATATCGTCCATGTAAATTAAACATATAAGTCCTTTCAATCCTCCCATAATTAAATCTATGGCTTTTGACCATGTCATCGGAGCAGACACCAACCCATATGGCATTCTATTATATTGATAACTTCCTTCCGGACAAATAAAACTTGTTTTAGGTTTATCTTGCTCCCTTACTTTGATCGCATGATATGCTGAATCTATATCTATAATCGAGAAATAAGTATTCCCACTTAACATTGACAAATTTTCTTTTATATCTGGAATTGGCCACGATGGCACCCTTGTTACTGCGTTTAGTTTTCTATAGTCCACACACAATCTATATTTAACCTCACCATTTACTGCTTTCTTTGGTACAAACAAACACGGACTTGCCCATTCTGACTTTGTATGCTCAATGATTCGTTTATCTAATAAATCCCTTATCTGATTTCGTAACTCATTTTGGTATGCGAATGGTACTCTATACGGATTTTGTCTTATAGGAAGAGCATCTCCTGTATCTATGGAATGTTCTATTACATCTGTAAACGGCAATTCACCTGTTGCTGAATTCATGAATAACGTTGCATGATAACTTATAACCCTTTTTATCACCAACCTATCTTGTCCCTCTAAATGTGATACCTTTTCATTTATTACAGCCATTACTTCATCATATTCCTTTTTTCTCTCAGATCCCTTTCTCTCCGCCATTGCCTCATTAACCGTCTTATGTCCAGCTATTCTCTGAGTTAGGTTAACACGACCCACCGGATAAGGTATTGATTCCTTTTCCTCACATATAACACATTTAAGACTTTTTCCACGTCCTGCCCTAGCAGACATTTCTCTTACATCGCCGCATATCCGATACCTTCGGAACTGTACTTCTGGTATACCTCCACCTTGGTGCTCTCGGGGTCTTACGCAACCTAGAGCTACCTTCCTCCCTTTTTCTTTGTTACTACTTGTCACAGCGTAAGCACGTCGACAATCGTCATTCCGGATCTGATCGAATTGTCTACCAACAATACTTACGACTTCGGGCAACGGATCATCCTCCTCTTTTCTCATTGGTCCGTACACAAGCTCGTGATTAACCGCCCATGGGGAAACAAGCTGCCGCCCTTTTCGATCTGCCGACCGTCCCCCTTCTATACCTCCTCCAGATATAGGAATTCTGCCCCGTGAACATGTTTTGAATGCATGTCCCTTCCATTCGCCGAAACTATTCGCACCATCATTTAATTGCCTTTCATCGGCCCGCGCGAATGGGAAATCCTCGGCCATTACCATAGGTCTACTACCTACCACCGCATCATCTAAGTTCATCTCTCGAACTCTATCAATAACCTCACTTACTTCACTGTGCGCACTATGTGGATCTCTATCTACTCTATTTTCTTCATCATTATAAACATTCTCACGAACACAAACATGATCGCGAACACGATCGTCATCATATGCGAACGGTAAAGGTTTCGCATAGGCTGTAGCACAAAATTTAGCACAAGCTACACACAATAATACATCATCTTTATCTACCATGGTAAATCCATAAGTGTTATTTCTCATCTCTCCACTGTACTCTGAAGCTTCTCCTATCTTTATTCCTTTTTCTAACAAAACTTGATTAGCGCTTAAATTCAATATCCTCACAATGCCATACTTAGCATCTCGATCATATCTCTCATGACCCTGCCTAAGCCAATTAGGTACCTCAAATTCTACTTTATCACTTTCATCCACATTTTCTCTCTTCGCGGTTTCCTCATTAATATCTTGATAACTCAACACTCGAGTTATCACCTTGGCCATATATACTCTATTAACCGTCACATCAACCGGTTCTACATAAACTTCTGCGGGAAGAGGTGCTCTCTTTCTACTCTTTATGTGAGCAAGTGTAACATTTTCACTACAAGGCTCTAGAATCTTGTTTTCTGCTAGTACTACATCCCAAGTTATATCATTAGCGTCTCCTATTTGATCAATTACTTTTAACATGAATATTCGTTCGACAAGCCCAGGGTTAGCTACTCCCTTGCCTTTTCTAAGATTATTCACTCCTGATACAGCAATTGATGAACAAGTTACTAAAGGAACACTTTCGCCTCCCAGGTGTAGTAGTTCATCGCAGAGATTTACTTTAGCCTTTACTTCACGCAGGATATCCAACCCTAATATCCCCGTACATCCTACATCAATTGGTGCTATATAAAACTTATGTTTTATCAATGTGTTACCAATAGTAATTTCTACTATCATTTCTCCTATTATTTGCAATTGGGCCCCCGTAACTCCTACCGCACTTAACTTCGTCGGCATCACTGGATCACTAAATTCTACTATGTTCGAGTTTATAACCGAAACATTAGCTCCTGTATCTACTATCATATGATGAATTTCATTTTGTATGACTACCTGTACATACAATTCCGCAGCAATTCCTGCCCCTGCGGGTCCTGAAGTTAATACTGCGCCATATCCCCGCTCCTTGGCACAGCTTTGTAGTTTCCCGGATTCTTTCCTTTCCACTTACAATCCCTCATCATATGCCCTGGCATATTACATTTATAACACCTTTTCTGCATAGGTGCTGTCCCTGTTTTCTGACTACTCGTGTTTGACGACGGCCATGTTGGTTTATTAACATTCTTTGGTGTCCACAATCCACCCTTGTGAGTTCTATAATATTTAGGTTCATTCCTCAATAACCATTGTATACCTTTATCATCTCTATCAACCCGTTTAACCTTGCAATTAGCAGCTATGTGTCCTACTTTCTGACATCGAAAACAAACTTTTGCTACCGAAAAAATTTTCTTTTCTGCTCCATTTTTATTTTCATAATTTTTATTCTGAAGGTTTCCACCCCCTCTTTGTTTTTCTGCATTTTCTACTGTGGTAGCCATGCGTATGGCTGCTGTTAAAGTTTCAGGCATTTGAAATCTAACCTGTTGTCCTACCACGCCCTTAAGTCCATGTATAAAGGCTGCAAGAAGTCTACGTTCTGCCTCATCGTTAATTATTTTCTGAGCAGCTACAGTATCTGCTTGAATTACTGTCTTTTGACACAACTGTCTACATCTATCTGCAAATACCTCAACACTTTCGTCTGATTTTTGCACTGCATCCTGTAGAGCTGTATAATGATATTGAGCTGGCAATTTTTCTGTAAACCTGTCAATAAAAGCTTTCTTAAAATCTTTCCATGAAATATCACTAGCCTGTAATTCAGCTTTTCCCTTGAAAAATTGAAGAGCTATACCACCCAATTTTGCTCTTGCTATGTTCACCTGGTCTTTTTCAGTCCAGTTTCCTACAACTGCTAAATGCTCTATATTCGCAAAGAAATCCTTCACTGGTTTACTCTGCTTCGGGTCACCTGTAAACTCACGTATAGTATTTGCAATACTAACATCTTTTTGCAACAAAGTTAATCTGCTAACTTTTTCCTCTAATTCTCGCACTTTCTGCTCTGCCGCCATTTTTACTATTTCCCTCTCCTAACACCGAGTACTACAATGATAGGCGAAATATATCAAACACGAAGCTGCAATTATTGACGCAACTACAACAATGTAACATCCAAAATCTCTTACTATGGTGTCTACCTTCTCTAGCCACATAGTAAACTATCCTAAGACTTATAGAGTGGATACGAAGACGTCAGCAATAATAACTTCTAAAAAAAAAAAAGATTTACACACAACACAAAATTACCTAATTCTTTCACACAACCACTTTTGCACTTCTTAAAACTACACTTTCTGAAAAGAAGACATGATTAAACCACAACATGAGTTCGTGCGTTCGTTAGATACGCATCTACTTTAATTCCTTAAATTAAAATTTCACTTTTCAAATTTCTATTTTCCTGGATCAATTTTGATCTTAAATCCCCCCGGGATTCGTTTTTGATCCCACCGGATCGTTTTTGATCCCACCGGATCGTTTTTGATCCCACCGCTGCCACCAATATAATGCCCCTGCTCTCAGAGCGATAACGCGCCCTCCGTTCAGAGGGAATGTGGTCGTCCTCTATTCAGGAAAGGTTTCAAGAAGTAAATACAAACATGTAACACTTGAATAAAATATATATTTAACTTTAAATATGCAATAAAAGAACATTAATAAAATACTTGCATAGTCGACATAGTATCCGCCCTTAATTGATTTTAGAGGTATAACAAGCTTCAAGCAATAATATACAATATTGACTATATGGTCGAGACTTTGCTCGTCCCTGGTTTAGCGACGCGAAATATTACCTCTCTTTAAACTATTAAACATACCTGAATATTTGACATAATCTTTACCTTTAGTTAACAAGAAAATAAGAGTATTAGAATAATACATATATACGTGAATAACTCCCCCTCTCTGTATTCTACTTAAAAGTTCCCAATTCTTGAATATCTAATCTTTAAATGGTTTTTACACGTTTCTTTAAATGTTTCTTAAAAGTTCTTAAATGTTTCTGAAATGTTTCCCAACTCTCTTTATCTGGCAGTATCTTAGGCTAAACTACTCACTCACCTAACATAGTGATTGTAAGAAGATTGACCACACCCATCATGGCACTCTCTGTCACAGGCTCCTCACACCTCGGCTTCAAAATAACAATGCCCAGTAATGGTACTAACCCAAGCTTATATATTGCTAATGAAATTGCACAACGTTGAGTAAAGTTTCTGCAAAGCGACATGCGTCAACTTCCTTGCACGAGCTGGCTGCAAGCTAATCACTAACCACGTCCTGTTACAAGCTTCTATGATGTGCTCATTTCTGTACAAGTTAACTCTGTTGAAATTTATCATGTACAATGTAATAATTTAGTAAAATGTTGCAATACATATTCTACCGCCCCAAATAACCTGATATCTGCCATTTATCGATTAGAGAGTTACTATGGTCACTATAGTTGGGATAATGTTCTAATTTCAAAATCAAAATTAATATTTGATAAAGATTATGAATGCAATTCGACAGAAGAAGTATTTGCTGTACATCAAATTATTAAAGGTACACCCCTGGGTCAGAAATTACATGATTTATCTGAAGAAAAAATAAACGGAATTTTTTATGCTCAAGAGCTACAAAAATTTCTCCTTCCAAACGTATACAAGGTTCATAAAATCTTAGGCACACGAGGTAAAGACGCTATTGGAGTGCCCCTCAAACCGATGTTACTAAAGATGAACGCGCTTTATTTCCAATGAATCCGTACATATTGCCTTCTTGCGAAATGTTCATATACTGTAATATTATAGAACCTCAAATGGTGAGCGATACGTTCACTCAAATTATCGACAGCACAATAGTTGAAATAGACGTTCATCGCAAACATCTAGCAATGGAAAAACCATTTGTGCCTTTATACTGGGTACTAGTTTTTCAACATGATTTTCAAATTGTGCAAATAGGTTTAGGGACAGGTACAAGTGAATTATTTACAATTATGATCGGATTTTCTTCGGCAATAGTACTTTGGTTTAGACCATATGGATCATCGCGAACTCATTAAGCACTTTCTTAATCAAAACGGTGATGGCGATTGCTTTTTACTGTATAAAGCTAGACGTTTTCAAAGAGGGCGCGTGTTTTTCGGTGCTTTAAGCAGTTTGATTAGATACATGTCGCCGTAGTTTAAACCGCTGCAAAATCTGTTGGCAAAGAACTATTAAATGTAGATGGAAGTGTTTTATCTGACGTGATTGCACAGGCTTTAGATTCGAAGCTCGGCTCTAGAATAAAAGCTCATAAAGACGTAAACTATCTCAGCTGAAAGGAACGTGTGTAAGACGTAACAAAGCACGTTAAAAAAGTAAAATAGCAAAGCATAAGATGAAGAAAATACGCAAAACTAGTTCAACTAAAAGAAAAAACTACACGTAATATATTTTCATAATGTATAACGTTGAAGTAAATTTGGCATTCAATTTTTTTTGAAGATCCTCTTGTATAAACTAGCGTAAATCGTTACGCGGTAACCGAGTTAGAGCCTTAAAGCGTAATTTCTTACAATTACCCATTTTTTTCATTATAAAGGAAACGCTGATGCATATATCGATGCTTCGCATATAGAAAAACATTTATGTTGTAAAATTATCAGTCATGCCGGTAAGGAATTAAAAGATACAAACAAAAACCACTCTTGTTAACAACCCTTTAAATTCACTTTTTAAAAAAATAGAAGTGGTTTTAAATAATGTCACTATTACTCCACCATATACGGGATATCCTTATAAAACGTATATAGAACAATTATTAAACTATTCACCGGATTCTCAAAATTCGTGCCTTGAAGCAACTCTTGAAAAAAGATACGACAGGTTCCTTTGAAACCTAGATAATAATGGAGGTATAAATTGGGGTATTGAACACACTAAGGGTAGCAAAGGATTTGAATTAAAGGGACGATTGTCCTGCTCCTTATTTTCTCAACATAAATATATTCTCAGTAAAATAGACATGACAATAAAATTAACTCTACTCCCGAATTTCAGCTTATACCAATCGAGGCCTTAAAGAAAATCTATAATTACAAATGCTACACTTAATGTACCGTGTATCTTACTTCTGCTTCCTAGTTTGTAGGTCATCAAACTTTACTGTCTACAGTTAACGGTAAAATGATATTATACGAGGTAGATACTCAACCCTTTAACATTCCTAAAGGAACAATACGTAGAAAGTTTCACGATATATTAATGGGTAACGTACCTCGTTGAATCACAGTAGGGTTCGTATCAATACTTGCGTACAGCGGAAATGTTTTATAAAATCCATACAACTTTTACATGTAAATTGTATTTTTTTAAAACTTTTGTAAATAAGCAACCGTTTCCGGCACATCTTATAACTCCCAATTTTAAATTAACACATACATTAAAGGCTTTAATACTGTCGCAAAAGATTTAGATGTAAATCCTGAAGATAAAGTACATGCTATTTCAGAAAGGATTATTCAAAGGGTATACATTTCTCATGTTTGATTTAACACTGGATAAGGGCGCTAACGAAACCCACGTTTTTGGTTCACACCATGGTTATGTTTCCATAAACGTAAGTTTTACAACATCTTTAACAAAAGCAGCTTGCATGATTGTTTTATCCGAATATCAACGCGTACTAGAATTTGACGTAAACAGATCAATTTATGTGACATGAATACCGAACAAATACATAAAAATTTATCAAATAATATTCATATTAGTCCGTACATTTTAGGTGTTGTTGCATGCGATCAATTACCTAAACGTATTTATAAACGTTTTCCAATTGTATTGGTAACAATTAAGGATCCTATCATTAAACCTGGTAAACATTGTGTTTGTATTTTTATTTCGAAATGTGGAGGAGGAGAATATTTTGATACCTTCGGAATGCCTCCGCTTTCTCACTATTTTATACAGTTTCTAAATATAATTGCGGAATAATTGGAATTGCAGCAATCGAGGATTACTAAGCTCCATCAGCTGTACATGTGGACATTAGGTTATTGCTTATGCTGTACATCGGTGTTGTAATTTACTTGTTCAAAGTTTTTACTCTAAATTTGGAATAAGTGATTACACTTATAACGACAGATTTATTTTAAAGACTTATAAAAATGTATAATTTGGCAGCAAATGTAAAAACACAACGGTTTTGCTGTAAACCGGCACATCGTTAATATAAAAGGGTAAGTGCACTCTTTATTTATGCTCAGTTTATGTTTTGCTTGCAAAGAATGAACACAATATGTCTACAGGAACTGGATTTATATATTTTAACTTTTTTGTAAATGATGAACCCGCATATATAGTTAAAGAACTTTCTATATGTAGTTTAGATCGTGAAGCGAAGACTTGGGTCTTTAAATAATCTCACAATCACGGATTGTTAAGCGATAAAATTATTTTCACTAATAAAGAAATTAGTAAAAAAACTTCAGGTTTAAAACGGAATGACGGTGGTTTTGATTGCGATCAACTTGCTTCTATACTAAACCGAAACGTGGATCTTTTTATGGTTATTTTTACTAAAGGAGAACAGAGAGCGGAGTTTCCTCGTAAAATTACGAATAGAACCATAAGCAGCATTCAGGAATTAGGGGTTAACGACGAATCACTAATTATGTTTCATACTTCGTCTTGCATGCATCGTTGTCATAACATATAAACTCTCGAGTGTGCTCAAAGAAACGTATTAAGCATTTCCCAGTGGTACGCACACACCACTGATAAAAGAAGTGTATATCCATGCGATCCAAAGACCAAACAATTCATGTCTGCCTCACGAGTTAAAGCATGAATCATCGTTAAGCTGCATTCCTTATGACGTATACAATACTCATTTGTTTTAGAATGCACCTTAGGACTACTTAAACTGAGGTAACGCTAAATCACACTGCAGTACACTTCATCTCCTCATGTCCGCTACAGATATGAGGTACGCATAACTCGTATATATTTATAATCAGATTGGTCAAGTAGTCTAAGGCGTTAGATTTAACGTCCAATTCTCTGAAAGGAAAGCATGGATTCGAATCCCGCATGTGACAAATTCTTGTTTATTTTCTAGTGTAACCACATTAGAACCAAAGAAGATAAAATTGGAAGAGAACAGCAAACACCCGCCGTCGTTAATAGGTATTAAAAGCAATGTATACCCTTGGAAGTTCCTTAGTGTGGGATTTTCTTCGCAAATGGCTTGCGAACTGTGCATCACTATCGCTAAATGTGGAGATCGTGGTATTGTGCTCAATAACTTGTGCGATTGCAAAAACATAATTAGGTGTGTTTTTCTTATCGATAAGAATCGCAAAAGAGAAGCAGTTAAATGGGATTTAAACCTAAATGAAGAATCTCAATTATACGTCAAACACCTTTTTGGCACTCCAAACATTATAGTAAAAAAATATCAAGGGGACGACTCCGTTAATATATCCTTAATGAAAGAAGAGTGAAAAAATGTAATTAAACCCAATTGTCAACGATATTTCTACCATCGATTAACAGTTACCGAAGTATAAAAATCTAATCACAGCCTATGATGCATATTTACAAAACGTGGAATGTAATGTGGAAGCTATGTCATATTCTAAATATACGGAATATATCTTATGTGCCACTCCTAAGGTTATGACGAAATAGGATTTTACTTACACAATCAACTCGCAGCGACACATGATCACATGCACAAGACGTGATAATCACGTGTTTGTCACTGATAGTGTAGCTGCATATAAACATCACGTGTTACTATACTTACGAAATTAACAAAATCATATATATACCGTATTTACTTGCCGTACCTACAGTGATTCTTCTGTTGCTTGGCGAAACATTTCAGAAACAACAAAACAACCATCATCATGGCCAGCAATTTCGACAGCACCGGCAACAACGCTTCGGATATGTGCACCGCGCTCAATAACCTCGGTAGAGGTTCTTTTGTTGCTGAAAAAAAGATAGTGGCCTCCGAACTAGACGAGAGTATGCCGTAGACATACAAAACATCATGGCCGCCAAAACCAATGTGGGAAGAGAAATTGAGGCAACCATACACGACAGAGAACTCATTTTGCCTCAACGATTCGAGGCTTTAACGCCGGAACAGCTGCGGAGAAGAATCCCTTGGAAATGGTAAAATAAGACACCACAGTTTTGAGCCGGCGGAAAATTTTACATTTGAAGTATTACACAAAAACTTTTCCTTACTTTTATTAACTTTAAAAGATGATCAATAAACCACATCGGTAGATGCTACTTTGCTAAACAAAACTATAACGGCTCTGAATCGTATGATAGTAAACGTTAGGACAACAACGGTTCCAGAGATTAACGCCGACGCAGCTGCGCAGCATTAACGCGCCAAAAATCGCTTCCTCGACAATAACAAAAACACAACAGTAGTTGTTGTTGTATCATCAGTTCTAAAAGATGTTCTGCCCACATGGGATCTGCAAGCATAATCGTTGGCAATGTCAATGCGCAAGCTGTTACCACGGTCCAGCTCAGTACATGGGACCCGACATAGAAACATCAACATTACAAAAAAGGAATCATCGATATTATCTACATGACGTCATTATAACAAACAAAAGAATTAAATTGAACAGAAACCATCGAGCACGGCGGGTCATTCAGTTATCAGCAACAGCCACAGCTACCGCACCATGGACATTATCTCCAATCCCATCAAGGCTGGTCACAACTTGTGGGCGCAACTTGTGTCTAATGTCTCGGAAATGGTTAATGCGAAAGGTAAATACGTAAACCAATGCTTTAAACTTCTAGCAACAAAAATATATCCAGATTCTCCTAAACAGAAAGCAGTGGTTATAAAACTTGGAGCAAACGACTCTTGTTCAGTTAACGCCGATATTCTCCACGCCGCTTTTAAAAGCGTATTAATAAATGCATGTAATAAAGACTCTGTAAGATTAACCATCACTGCAGGACATTCAAATACGCCTGCCCTAGACCAGTGTATCACTCAAGCGGATCCTACAAAATTCTCCAGTGTGAACAACATAGGTGCAGCGATTTTGTGGTGGGCGCTCTCTATGTGCTAAAACTACAAAGCGACGTAAGTAACAACTCTTATCACCTTATATTTAAGTGCGTCACTACCAAATCCAGTAACCAACTACGCTCTATTGTGTATAATGAAACTGATAGTGAAAAGTCAGATGACGATCGAAGTGACACGTAATTTTAATGCGGCAGCAATAGAAGCAGAACATCGAATCCCGATCCCATCTGTAATACGGGTGACAAAACCGACATCGAAAACGCCAGCAACACTACCTGTACAAGCGTCGGCGCCAACAACAACAGCAGCAGCGATAACGACATAGTTACCCCCATTAAAATCATTGCGTATACCACAAATGTATAAAGCTAAGTCAAAAAAGGAATTGTTTTAATTTGTAATACAAATACTTTATTAATTAAAACTATTGTTTCAATAGCAAACCAATTGTAACACTTGTAATGTATTAAAAAAACAAAAAAATGTGCCCCGCTGATCGGCCGGCAAAGTTTTTGCCACCGGCGCGCCGTCGAAAGTGTGCAAAAGGTCGACGACGTCATCATGGACGTCACGGTTCAACGCCATGTTCGGCGACAAGCTCATGGCAACCTCACATATGTCCTTCACTCGAAGTCGAAGCTTGGCGCCAACCTTGAAAACCTCCGCGACCTTTGATCTTTCGCTGGCGCCAGGGTGGACTTTCATGGTCTGTCTCCCGCGGGGTTGATACTACTCAAGTGCGTTATACGTTTCTGAACTAATGTAATTATTCCTGAAAACAGGTTTCTGAGATTCACGTAAGTAGGGAAGCAATACTTCTTCATGCCACTGAAGTCGATCATCATCTGAGCGCGTGAAGATCTGCTTGAGAACATTTTTTGATAAATATTAATGCTTTGTGTTACATTTTTCATGTATGTTATGTCATCTTCTAATATATTCATGGCAGTTTTACACGTACGCAGGCTATCTGCAGCTTGACAACCCACAATTAGTAATGTTTCAAGCTCCGCAGTAACAAAATATGAAAATAAATATATTTCCTGTTGAACATTCAATTTATCAGGATTTTGCGGAAAAATAAGTTTTCTGTAAAACCATGAACTTCTTTTGCATGTTGATTTTTCATGGTGTACATTTCTTTTACATTGCTGCTTCTTAATTTTCATTTGTAATGGAACAGATTCTTTGCAGAAACTGGGATAGAATATTCTTTAGCACATGACTGGAGTAGAAGCTTAGCAACAAATTTTGATTCTGATGATTTGGATGAGAAATTTCGGCTGAAATGTTACCAATGCATAGAACCTTTATGATGCTAATATTAGCTGAACAGTTTTTCGTTATAAGTATCAGAAGAAAGCCTGATATTACTTTGTGTTAACTAACGTATCTGCTACCAAGTTAATTGACAAGTGAGGTAAAAATCAACTGGGATTAAACTGGTTTGTACAGCCCAATAAAGAGGAAAAGAGCTGGTCCCGTAGTTTAGTCGGTGGAGTAGTACTTCCTGCTGCGCGAGGGGTCCCTGGTTCGATTCCCAAACGTGTTGGGAGCTTTTCTCTAGCCAAGATTATGCCCTATCCTCCTCAGAGTGTGGGAGTATTAATTATAGTGTGAATGCGTGTGTGATATAATGGTTAACACACAAAAAGTGCAGAAAACTCAAAGGCAACAGAATAAGGGTTAACACTATTGCCAATAAGCAATAAATTTCAAAGAGAAGGCCGCTGATAAGATCAATGTAATTAAAGGCGGGGTATAAATGGAACAGAAAAGATATACAGCAAAGAGCTTATTTGCACTTTTATCAGTAAGATCTGTTCTGTCTCCAAGTAAACAAAAACTGATGGAGGTTTCTGTTGTAGATCACTTTCTGCTTGATGGTCATCTCATTTGACTTTGTTCCATATATCTAAAATGGTTCGAAATGAATCCTCTGATTAATAATAGGTGTTATCACAGTTTCACGTTACAATATTAACACACTTTTATGGGCTTTTAAGGTGTGGAAGCCTGAGAAGTTTAGGAATAGAACGACTATTTGTGCTATTAGAAAAATTGCCTTCATATTGCTTTTCAGCATCTTTGTTTCATTATTTTTACACCAAAGACAAAATTTCAACTTTATTTGAAGACTTCAAGTCTCTTATTTTATTTCTAGATGTATTTAACTTTTGTTTTAAACGATAATTATACTTTCTATTTAGAGTGTACTTCGCTTTGGCATTGTTGCAGTTATTTTTCTCACACGATATTGTATCAATTTTAATTCCTATTTCCACTCCCTTTAGGACAGTTGCATCATCTAGTGGAGTAAAAATAAATATACGCTAAGAATCTTCAATTAAAATCACTATCGTGATTTTCTTTTTGAGTACAGGGCTGGTAGTCGATTTTGGAGCTGGTCTATTCCTTAGTTTGCATTCCATTGTTGGTATCCCTTTTATGCGCGGGATAAACTGGGAATATTGAAGGCACTTTATTGGGCAAACCACATACCTTGAAAGATATTTTTGGGGACCAAAGTAAACCTAACTTTACACATGCTATGGAAATGGGACTGCGCACTTATACTTGAAACCTGGGTAAGCAGGGAATGAATGAATATTTATAATTTATTCTTTCCTTTTGGAATTGGCCTACATGTAGGAACATGGCAGTAAACCATGATTGTAAATGTTAGCAGCAGTGGCTTTATTATGATTTGATGCACTAGATTCAAATTATAACTATGCTCCTGTTAACATTCTACACTTAACAGCACGACCCGACCGATACAGTGTGATGTCATGACATGTGGCTGTCCGTCCCATTCTTTTTGTCCAAAAAATCTGTATATTTCACAGCCTTGCAGTCATGTGGTAGCGCCTTGGTTTCCAAGTAATAAAATACGAAAACTTATATTATGTCTTAGCCAAGTACAGTGAATATCTTTATTGCACCAGAGACCTGATTATGAAGTTTGATTTGCTGGTCTAGAGTCACTATATTTTAGAGATTACAATCTCAAGTGTTGGTAAACATTTTCCTTCCAGTGAGCTAAGTGAATGACGCTTAGCAATACTTGAAATCAAAGAAATAGTTCATCTGTTTAACTTGTATTTTACAGTTTGGACACTGTACTTGTGATTCTTTTAGCTCCGTAAGGATTCGAATTAAGCTGAATAGGAATTTCTTCCCAGCATATATGTAGACTATACGATACTTATAAATACTTGAAAAGCTGGTGGTTATTGGGTGGTTCTTTTTCTTTCCTTCTGGTTTCTACTTCTCCTCTTTCTTTAGTTTACACAATATTGACATAAGGATATATCTTCGGCTCCCCTGACTGTTATTGGAGCGGTTTTATGAAATTTCCGTTCTTGGAAAGGTGAAAGGAAACTAAATTTCTGAGAATTATTGCATTACACGAATTTTATCTCAGAAATTCTTCAGCTGAATTATAAAGCTGCCGCTACTGAACAGATTTTACATTAGTTATTAATAGTTATATGCATTTTCAAAGTTTTTAAAGCTCTTGATTTAAGAACCGGATGTACAGTATCACGCAGTTTTCCTCCATCGCTATTAATGGCCTGAAGTTATGGGGGATTTCTGTCATTTAGTACAAATTTTGCATGGTTTTAGAAAGTTACAGTTGAAGAGCACAAGTTGAAAATTGAAAAGTTGCGGTAAAACTCTTTGGTTATATTTACACCAGCAACCATTCAACTGATTCATTGTCTTAAGGTTCAAACGTTTTAGAAATGCTTGTATCATAAATTTGTTGCATACATCTTTACTGTTGCAAGGTTTATTATTAATGCAAATATAATTATTATAATATCAACGGATAAATAATGAATAGAGTCATAATTTTCTGCCGAAGTTATGTCATTTCCACGATAAGAGACTCCTCAGTTCTTCCCTATTTTCCCCTTTCCTCTTCCCTTTTGATTATTATTATTCTTGTAGCACTTCATACTACCTATTGTAACTTTCTATTATTTTAATCTGTGGTGGTCTTTCTCTTTTTGATTGCGGAAGGATTTACAAATATGTCACTGAGTTGCCGTCTTGATTTGTATTTTGTATCGACTGAACTTTGAGATAATCCCCCTCCATCTTTCGCCCCTATTCATATCAGTTGAGACGGTTTTATTTCTTTGATGGTAAGACTTGTAATATTTTTGGGGATTTATTTGGTATACGTTTGGTTGATTGCCGTTTGGTGGTATGTTGTTTTAAATTTTTATTAATTTCCAACACTATTTTGGAGCTCAGGAGGAGAGAAAGTCTGCTCCAGAAGCATATTTTACTTGTCGAATGGGGCTTAGCGTTCTAACTGTATGAGGTTGGTTAAATATTACATATAGTAAACATCTCTTGAGGATTCTAAGATTGGTTAATATCATATTGTTATACCTATTGCCTAATATTTCGTGTTATATTTACAATAACATGTGGATATGTTTTAAACCTTTAGGCTTTTGTTTCATTGGGACTAGTGCCGGCTGTTGTGGTGCTGTGTTTGCAGTAGATCGTATTTTAGATGTGCACGTGCGTGTTGTGTTAGCCGATCCTGTTAAAACTTCTGAAACATGTTAAAGTACTGTAACTGCAAATATTTTGTTTATTATATATTATAATATTTCTAGCAAGTCCCTTTCAATTGCAAACCGAATCCACGTAACAAAAATTCGGTTTTCTTTCTATTTCTTGCCTCTGTCCTCGGAGTTTGCCATTGCCTATCGCCTTGCGCTGGGTGAATTAGTTTCGTAGCCGTGGGCTTTACACAACTTATATTAATATTCTCTGTTATTCGGTATCTTCTACCCCGAAAGTTTCCCCTCCAGTGCACTTCGTACGTAGCAAGCATTTTATTCCTATCGCTGGCCATCAAGGCTCTTTTATTCTTCCTGGGGTACTGTGAGCGTTACAGAAATAACAACTTTAACCTTGACTAGGGAACTCCCTCGCAATACAAAAAAGAAGACGCTCGCTTCCATCCTCGTACGAATTGAAGCGACAGTAGATTTTCAATGCACATTCAGCTTATTTTCGCCGAAAATGTTGCATAAACAAAATTTGATATTAGCAATGCGTATTAGCCATTCTTTACAAAACTTGAAACACTCATTAGCTATGTGCACGGGCTTTCCGATGATATACAACACAATGTGGCAATGCTGTAATTGTAAAAAAATGATTAAGTTGAAAATATGAAGATTATTAATAACTTATTTATAAATGATGTTTGAGTGTTACTTTTTATGTAGCCGAAACATTGCCCCAATAATCAAACACAGGAGTCGATGCAGGAGTGTTTTCAAATAAAGTAAGTACTGAGTAACATATCTACACAATTCGACTCAAGAAAGAGTGCTAGAGTAAACAAAGGCCTTCGTCAACACACCTTTCACGTTAAGCAATATAGTTCGTTCTTGCAGTGCGTATGGTATCACCGTTTCTGCATTTAAAGTAATAAACATTATAAATAAGCATAATATTTTAATAATCGTTTCGCTTATGCATCACTTAAATAATTGGTTCATATTTATTATCTGTATTCCCGCGTTGTTGATTGGTGCGAAGCATCGATCGTGCTAATTAGTGTTATTTATGTCCCGATCATGACTGAGTGCCTAAAACATAAGAGCAGTGTAATTAAGCATAGGAATGACAAGGCCCTTAAACGTAGTAAAAGAAACGATAGATTGTATTAAACCTTTTCATGGAGCCTTGTGATACTGTTGCTGTTAAGGATCTCATCGAAATCGACTGGTGTATCTGTAAATGCTGTGCAACCATGTTGTAGATAGGCTGGTTATAAACCTGTAAGAAGAATCAAGCTATGTCACCACTTATGATTCCGAGCTGGGTACTAATCTAAAAACACGATTAACATATAAACTTTTACTAATAAAAGATACTTCATGATATCCCTTTATCTAATCTTGAATTAGTAGATTTAGTTTAACAGATAAAGACGTATGTATTTCTTTAACACTCGGTACTGGTGCAGCAAAAATTTGGAGGAAACGATAGCAGATATTTGAGTTTAAAAAAAAAGGCTGTTCAGTATCGGCAGGCATTCAGGAGTTGTTAAATTCGGAGTGATACTACGTGCATTGCTTATGAGTGGACTCATTATCGGCCAAGAATATTATAGTTCTGGAATTATAATTAGATGATTATCCGCGGTAAGGAGCTCTTGGGATGGACGAAAGAAAGAAAGAAGGGCCGTAAACTTTCATGCATGTACGTTAGGAGATATACTCGGGAAAGTAGACTTAGAATATGTCGAAGACGAATAACGCTGCAAAGTATTTCTTTTGACAAGTGTGTGCTTTAATAAGACTTACTTTTAAACATCTTAAGCTTCGTCTATCTTCTACGATTTCTCAGATATACAAAACTTTATACGGTTAAATCAACTTGAAGAGAACTGCATAAGATATTCATAAACATTTTAAGATGTGCATTTTATTATACATGCATATATCCTGTATATTTTATTTTAATTAAAATCCTCAGAGTAAATTTAGGAAATAAAACAGCAACTAAAGCTTATCGCTGGAAAGGTTAGTTTATGTTGGCAGAAGTTTTTTGAAAATCTTCTCCAAGCTTGCTCATGGTGTCTCACTCAAATATAAAATTTCGCTTACGTTCGATTTCAATTTGGACTCCTGTTTTCTGCACATAGTGACCATTCTCTAAAAATGCTTGATTCTTTGGGTACAGGCAGCGACATCAAAACGTATAATTCTGGTAAAATGTACTGCCTGATAGAGTTGATTTGTCAAAATTGTGCGTTATTATTATAAACTTAAATAAATAAATTCTTACATATAAGAAGATACGCTTTGAGAGCAGTTTCTGCTGTGAAGCAGAAACCCTTGCCGGATAATTACTTTCTGTGTGTGTGTGTGTGTGTGTGTGTGTGTGTGTGTGTGTGTGTGTGTAAATATTTATACGGTAGTATACGGAAATAATTTCACAAGAATAAACCTAGCAGATGGGTAGATTCTAGAAACAAGTTTCTGTTAAGAGAGCCGGAGGCTATAACGGGACACATCGAAAAGTTCTTCTGCCTTTAGAATTCTGCCAAACATATGTGGCTCGCAAACAAAGACATAAAATTTGAAGGCGACTTACAGGCACCAGTACGTACGTGCTTAATCTGTCTTCAAAACCACTTGAGCGTAAAACCCAACGCTAGAAGTGAACGACAGGCCATAAAACTTTCCAAATGCGAAATAGAAATTTGCACTAGTCTTGGTAGGAAAGCCGCCAATAAAGATTAACTCAGGAAATTAAAGCAGCAAATAACCGACGTGATAAATCACGTGGTTAGGGGACCAAATAAAGTTGCCCAGAAAATGGGTGTGAAATAGAAAAAGATCCTAGACAGAACGAGGTAGGAGCTGTGAAGGTGAGGTGGCACTCTCTTTCCGATCTCACGATGTTAAGACGCTAAGTGTTACATCCCCGATGTAGTGGTCGGAAAAATTATTATTGAGTCTATATTATCAAAGTTAATATACAGCTCAGTGCAAGTAAGTAAGCAAATCACAAAAATCGGTGTTTCGTAGTTAGGGGCGTCAACTCGTTAGGAGCGTCGGATAGTTGACAGTGGCTAGAGTAATTACAACAACTGGGAGTAGCACTCGGCTTGTGTCTTGTATGTGGGATAAGGGAAAGAGTGTGTTACGTTATACTGCAAGAATAAATGATCAGCAACCAAAGGTCGTCTACTTGCTACGTGAATATTCCTTGCTCGAAAAAAACTGAGATAAGAATTCCTCCCCTGCCCAACATCCTGTCAACACTGAAAAGGGGAAAGAACTCATGAGGGGCTAAGAACCTACAGCCAAAACACACATCCACGCATCCACCCATAATAAAGCAACACCGCTAATCCTACATCAACTGGTTGCTCATCTACCTGTCCTTGCTTCTCCCCAACAAATATTTGAATAAATATCCAACAACAAAATGAACAAAATACCATAAAATTTATAAAACTGCAAATATAATAGGGAATTAGAAATTCCTATCCATTCGGTGATGGAAAGGGACATTCATGAACTGCCATCCTGGAAGTTGTCAACATCAAACATCAGTTTGAAGCTACCTAAACATTTTAAAACTGAAACTGTTGCCATTGAATACCGTTGTTAATACAATGAAGTTAAGAGCACTCTCAGTAGTCACACAGAAATTTACACTCACAGCTAAACATGTAGAGAAAGTATTAAATGTGCCATAGAAATAAGTAAAGAGACAAAATGCCTGATGCTTTGTTATACTTTAGCGGTAGTTAGATGCACTGAAACTGGCTCTGTTAAATATCCAAGACTACAACAGGTTCATTATTTTCTGTTACTCTATGAATTTTCCAAAACCGATCATAAACACTTGGACTACATAGAATTAATTAAGGATATAAGTTTCAAAATGAGCACTCCAAAGAAAGGAAAAAGAAGTGATAGTCACATGTGTACCTTCTCGGCATGCTGAAGGGCCCAACGAAGATGCTGATTCTGCAGCCAATAAAAGTACATATACAATCTATTATCAGTCCAATCCCAATTTCTCACCGAGCTCTCTCTTTAACAATAAGCAAAGAAAATGGAATTAAATTTATCTCTGGACTGGCATCCAAGCAAGCAAACTTCACGCAGTCATAATTAAGTAAATCTTCTAAACCTCGCAACTTTACAGTTGTAAAGAAGAGATCAGGCTAAATTAATGGACACACTAGGTTAAGCCACCCAGCCTAGTTTCAGGTGAGTGTGAAATATGCAACAGTGTCTTCATCATAAAATGACAAATATACACCAGGTAACAGCAAATACCAAGTGATATATCCATAGCACTAAACAAAAAGATTTTATTTCTACAATTAAAAAACTAATTACTAATCATTTAACGGTATGGTTATTTTCACTTCCCCAGTCTTTACGCGGATCTAATTATTGTTTCTTCTCTATATTTTATGTAGCTTATATTTGATTTTATAACGTGGTACACATAAGTTTTAAGTGTGAATTGTATAGCATTACATTTGTGTATTAAATAACTGTACGGATATAAGCCGCCTATAAATACATCCTCTAGTTTCACATGCTTTAAACTAACATAAGGGTATACCATTGCGCACTTTGGATGTAAACCAATATCATATACTGCATTTTCACAGCAACGTAACTCGAAATTCGCAAAAA
This sequence comes from Deroplatys truncata, assembly GCA_030765065.1. Lineage (NCBI taxonomy): Eukaryota > Metazoa > Arthropoda > Insecta > Mantodea > Mantidae > Deroplatys > Deroplatys truncata. Next base: position 274,285,513 of record CM060981.1, read on the forward strand.
AAATAAGCTTCCTTGTATGCAGTGTGAAATTAAGGGCAGGCAAGCTATGCATGCGGAAGTATTTGACCACTGAGGCAAGAATTTAGCGAAGGGCACTACAGCACGAGTGCAGAATATGAGTGGAGCAATTCGCTGAATCGATTTGTGCTTTCACAGTGAAATGTTCAGCATCGAATTTCTGTTGAGAGTGGCTGGATATCTGTACCTGTCAGTTAAATGGAACTCTGAGGTCCCAAGAGATTTCCGGCGTCATCATTATCCAGATGTTTCTTAACAAGTGCTGTTAATGAGGATGACACTCATCCCTGTCGCTTATCGATAATTTAACATGTCAGGAAAAATCATTGGAAATAGCTGCAAATCACATTCTGTGCTTTGAATACAAATAGTGAGGAAAAATATGAAATGTGCTACCTTCATTAGGTATTAAGAACATTATGACAGCCAGACACAATTATTCAATACTCCCATCCCTTGTCTTGTCACACCCATACTTACTTGTTTTCTTACCTCTTAAATAGTTCAGTGTAAAATGTACTGAAATGGTAAGTACGTGTACTTAGCGTAGCGTTCATCATTTCATTGATACTAATATGCGCTGAAATATAGATGTTTTACAGGCGAGAGTTGTTAAAATTAAGTTTCCATTTAGAGCCTGACTGCAATAAGCAAATTTCAGTAATATCTTCCATTTCCAGCCTTCGTTTTTCAATGTGCGTTCGTGTTTGTGTGTAGCGTTATTCAGACACGAAATGTCATATAAATACGTTACTTTGGTCGGTTTGATTGCGCACTATAAAATATGCAAGGAGATATTATCATTGGATTTACTTTCTCCACCAAATAACACTTTAATTGAAAAACGTTTGTTCCTTTGATTACTTAAAACATCAAACATAGCTAACGACATTTATAATTTAAGTTTCAAATAGGCACGAAAATCCCATTCAGTTTCAAGACGTAAAAGGTAAGCAAAGAATTAGTTAAAACATGCAGTTTGTGATAGTTTGCTACCGGCATTAACCATTCCCGAAATGAAGTTTCTCGAATATTAAGTAAAGTGAACTTTTAAACGTTAAATAACCACAGTTTTATTAATCAACCAAAGCTTTTCAAACCTTTATTGCTACCAGGACCCGTAGGCCGTCCAGGAGTAATAACATTATCGTTCGAAAACTCCAACATCTCAAACGATATTTTTGGTCTATTCACCAATGAAATATCATTTGTTCATTTGCTTCTTATAAACATATATATGTACTGACTTTTAACTTAATGTATTTTAACCAGAGGGGCAGGTACACATACTGAAGCTAATGTCAAATGATTTCGAGAAACCACAGTGCTGAAGCTACTCCAAGTTTCTTACTATAAGAAAATCTCAATTCAAAATTCTAGGGTGTGGAATTTGAATTTCGACCAGGAGCTGAATCAGCAAGGAGGTTAAACTTTCACCAGTGTCATGATTAAGTTAACAACGGTCTCAGGCTCCCAAGAGCTGCTAATACCACTATATTGGCTATTTGAAATAGTTTCTACACAGTTATATAGAGTGCGTTAGGTGGCAAAATAGCGCCTTAATGTACGCGAGACATAAAGGTGTCTAGAAAACACCAGTAATAAAGCTATTGAAACGAATGCATTCATACCTGAAAATTTCTAAAGCCTTCCGTAACAACTACCTACGGATTACCTCTGTTGAGTTGGTAATGCAAATAATGACAGCCTGCACAAATGTGACAAAGTATTTACCACACTTCATGGTAATGGTATGGTTTTTGTTTAGCCGTTCTCTATAGATACAAATGCCGAAAGAATAAAAGAATAGAAAGCAAATGTCCGTAACTCAAGTTTTATTTGGACACTCTACATATCAGGACAACTGAAAATGCCATTCAGCCCAATAAACAGATATTCTTATTCTTTAACGGATTACTTTCCACATTGTAGGACTTACTTCCCCAATGATATAGCTCACTAGCCTGTCGAGGAGCAAACTCTGGATCATAGCATATCCAGGATGGGTGATTAGCCCAATGCTTGGTATGGTGGTGAAGAAGAAGGAAAGGAAATGTCATGAAAGGGATGATGTGAAAACTCACGGATCAAAATTGATCACAGATATAACCCAGCATTCGCCTAGTGACCGAGAAAACCGCAAAAAAACCTTCGGTCAGATTGGTGGGCCTCAGGGGAAAGTGGGGGGAAAGTAAATGCCATTAACCTCAAATTCAAAATGCCACAAACGGCCATCACACCGTCCTTCAAATAAAACGCGACTAACGGCATTTACTAACCCAATTATATCAAGCAACAGTTCTTTCTACAACGCTTAGCTGTAGAGTCATTGCACAGTCTCAACTTAAATGGTCCACTCTGTATAACAGAACTCATTCTTTGCAATGCTGGAAGCCAAAGCCATATATTAAACAATGCGTAAAATGTCATCGGGGTGCCACGGCGTTCCGGGACTCACCAGTACAAAAGTGCACCTGTATGTGAAAAAATCCACGTGCGAAATTCTTTGGTGATCTGTTAAATACATGATAGGCTAGTGAATTATTATCATTTTATAGCCGTTAATTTAAACCTTAGCACAAACAATATCATAAGTTAGAAAAAGGTTACATTATGAGTTTGATTCGCAACAACGAATATCTCTTAAGATCATTCAGTTACTGTAAATAAACCTGAAGTCGTGTGACATAAATCTATTATAATGTTTTGCTAAAGTTTAAATTATTAATAAATAATTAAATTATAAACCATATTAAGTTCCTTGAGGACATATTGGAAAGCGAGAGGTTTATGAAGTATTGGAGTATGACCGAGAAGAAAATACTATGACAGCACTGTATATAAACCATTAGAACATTTTCCTTTGCCAGACTTTCTTATGTCTATCATAAGGAACGATAAATTAGCTTTTAAGTTTCTCTTGAATGTAATATTACTACTTTCTCAAACAAGCCTTCCTTACAGTCGTTTCTAAAAGTTTACCAGGTCTGTATTGATTTTCATCTATGAAAAATTCGGTGAAAAACCATTTAGAATATTTTTCTTGGTGTACATACAAAGTGTCCTAAGAGTGCTTTCTTAAAAGCTGTGGTAAATAAATAAATACACGCATCATTATGTTAAGGCCCTCTGAGCATTGCAGGGCTAGTAAGTGGTGATCAACCATAGCAACCGTGTGTTAGTTCTTCATCTGTTTTATTTTTATTTTATCAGTACTAGTAATATTGTAGACCAATAAAAATTATAACCACCAGCCCTTTCCTTTTTTTCACGAAAGAGAGGTTTAGCACATCCTGTAGGGTCCAAAGAGCTTTGAAATGATTTAGTTCCTTAAATTATTTTATCAACTTTGCTTGTTAAACTCCAACCAAGTAGGATACTGATTTACCGAGATGTTATGCTTGTACATCTAAAATCACATATCACTGTATATATTTTGCAACCTTAAACAGCATGAAATTTATCCGCAAACTAGTATTAAGTTTTTCAGTAAGTGCGCCTGCCAATCGTAACTCTTCAAAATGGTGAAATAAATCCTATTCATTTTACCTTTTTAGAGTCAGTTATACATGCAGATGCTAAGGTTAATGGTAGGTGTGAGTATTGTATGGACTTGCGCACACTTTCACAAGAAACAGAATATTGTGACGGTTATACTTTTATTTTAACTGATTTTTGATAAATATGAGTTCATACAGTTTGAGATGTTCAGGGCTGATGCGGTTTACGTAAATACAGGAAATTGTCTTTGGATTTCTTGCTAGTAATTTCCCGGATGTTAATGTAAGCAAATATCGGGTGACACAGTTTAGACGAAAAGCTCACCTTAGCCTGATACACTAAGGAAATTAAGTAAATTCTGCTGACAGACACACCGTCAGCTATTAGTATGAGAAAGTTACAATATTCTTTGAGTATTTCAAGAGATAGGATTTTGACAGTCTTTTATTGACCAACTACGAGTACGTGCCTAGCAGGAATCTCCGTCGCTTGGTTCGGAAATTCATTTTATTTACAGCGGCGACGTAGGAGCTAGGTTGATGACGATAGACTGCCGGACCTGCTCTGCCGCTTAGATAAATTCACTATGTGTCTTAAGTTTTTCTTTTGTTTCTTTTGGAAATGTAGTTTAGGTTAAATTAGGAAACTTAAAGTTTAGAAAAGATTGGGAACAAGAATTATGTGTGTCAATAATGCACCCATTTACCACCCGTGCTATCGTAACCGGTAACCCTAAGGAAACCAACCTGTACTACGTTTTCCCCATTCCTTAAGTGACGTGGAAGCGTCACATCTGGCGGGGCGCCGGGCCGATTCTACCCTATTCCACCCTTGCGTCACATCTGGTGGAGCGCCGTTCGATCTCACCCCTACCCCTTCGTCACCAGTAGTTGAAGCGCCGATTCCCACCGCCTAGGGTACACCGCATCGGTTGGAGGCACCGATGCGTCATGACTGGTACACTACTTTTGCGTCATCAATCGGCTTACATCACTATCGGTGTGAGCCGGAAATTCCCAGTGTCATTGAACTCTGTAGGTTAAAATGAACATTTAATTCTGGCACTTCTTTGGGCTTAGGTTTTCGTCATTTCACTTTTCCAATTTCTCCCCCCTATTTTTTTTTGGCCTGTTTGCTGTATGATTACATTATTTGCGTTGCATGGAACTTATTAGGATTTTGGATCCTGATAATCCTGTTTGGTAAGGAGTTTTGCGCTTGTAAGAGGATTTCCGTGATAACTTACATAGGAATGTGGCTACTCATTAGCATGCGGTTGCTGATATTTAGGTCCTGACCAAGGACATTGCTGGCTTGTATGACTATATGCCTCACGTTCGTTTAAGGTCTGGGAATATCTGCCTATAATTCATAGAGCAGATCAAAGCATTACTGGATTAACAGTATATATATATACCATATCTTTCTTTAAATTTTTACATTTATATATATGGTAGTTAGCCTGAAAAAAATCATTAGCTTCTAAAAAGGTTTGCTGGATGCGTTTAGGTTCCTTTTCCTCAGAAAGCGAATATGAATTACGTGTAAGTAGAGGAAAGTTTATCGCAGCTAATGTTTAATATTTGTAAAGTCTCGTAAGAGCAATTCACATAAAAACGTTACTATGTGGAAGGAATTTAACTTGGTGTTATACGAGCACAGTGAATTGAAATTGAAGTTTATATTTGCATTCGTTTAGGAACAAAGTATTCCTTTCTTCACCTCATTTTACGTCCTCGTTGTTTACGCCTTTAATTTGCTGGCGATCCACCCTCGGCATTGCGGTGTGGGTTAAGGACAATTAAAATATATTTTAATGCACAATGCAAAATATTAGTCAGAGCGAGTTGTATTATAAGACGCTTACCTAACCGTTGCAGGATACATTCAAGTTAGGATTAGCGAATGCCTATCCAAAAAGGCTCTTGCTTAAAGAGCAGAATCACAAGGATCTGTAATTGGTGTTACGTTATTTCTGGTAGTAATATACGACATAGTTTCTGACATAAATTGTACAGTAAAAGGTTTTTTTTCAGATTACTTGATGTTTTTCTTACATAGAAACTACACAGGCACTATAACTGGATACTTTAAACAAAATACATAACCGGACGAAGAAGTCAGATTTTAAAACATCAGGATAATTAAAGGAAGTGCATTATTTCTAATGAGAGCAAAAACACATGATAAACATAGAACTATTCATAACACAATTACTTGACACTATAGGAATTTAAAAGTTACACAGGCACCATTACGGAGACTGTAAGGTCTACATAACAAAATACATAACTGGACAAAGAAATCGGATTTTAAAATATCAAGAGAGTAAAAAGAGGCGCATTGTTTCTAATAAAAGCAAAAATACGCAATGAAATTGGAGCTATTCCTAGGGGCGTGGAAACGTAGAAGAAAATAAAGTCAGATCAAAGTCCTTAGACTCACCTTTGATCCGAGAATAACATGGATCGCTCATTTAACAGTCTTAGAGACGATTACACAGGTCTACAAATAAAACTCTTTGACGAGCTGTTTTAAATTTGCAAGGTGATACTTAATATTCGAATACCGCTAATTTAAAAAATGACTTCCATTTTTCTCCATCACATCAGGTTTTTTACAAATCAAACTGAAGTATTCACACATTTTCTTCGGAAAATGTATATTCTCATGAGATGTATAAGAGCTACAAATGAACTTGTGGTGGTTTTTGGTGCCAAATATCACACCTACAACTTCTTTAAATGCATTCCAAGCATTTGTCTCTTCAGACATCACAGTAGCTTCAAAGTGCCTGTCTTTAAATATAGACGTGATTTGCGGACCCACAGAGATTCCTTCTATTATTTTGGCTTCGGAAAGAGCGGAAAATTTGACACTAAATATTTGAAAGAATCACCATTTTGATCAAGTGCTTTTATGAAATGTTTCATTACACCAAGTTTAATATGAAGAGGTGGTAAAAGGATTTTCTTAGGATCCACTAGGCTACCCTTTTATTATGTTCTTACTACCTGGCGTTAAACTTTCTCTTTTAAGTCATTGTCTTGGTTTCCAATGTTTGTCTCTTTCTCTACGATCCCACTCGCATTAATTACATGGACATTTTGTTAATCTCTGTTGTTGGCCTAATGTCATACAGATTACTTTCAAATCTCCACACACCAACCACTGATATTCAACACATTTAATTCTCTTCAAAACAGATTTCAAACTTTTATAATTCTCCTTCAGCTGCACTGAGTGCGCTACTGGAACTGAAGAAAGAGCATTCCCATTGTGTAGTATCACACCCTTAAGACTTCTTTCGCTGGAATAAATAAATAGCCTCCATTCAAGTGGATCATACGTAACACAACCCAGTTTGTTTGTTAACTCTGGAATGTTATTACAGTGAACTATATTTTCTTCTTTGCTGAAGTATTGCAAGAAATCCTTTTCTCTGTACCTGTAGAAAGCCACTTATGTATCAGCTGTAAGTTAGTTGTTTTCTGTAGTCTGGAACCCAACACCTCAGCTGCATCCTTGGAAAGATTTAAATCCCTTACAATATAACTTAGCTTGGATTGTGATAAGGTTGTGGCGCATATGATGTTTCAGGAACGAACTCCGCGGACATAAGTGATGATGGCGAATCACTGTTACTGCCTGTATCTGAAATAAGTTGACTACTGTCTGTACGTGGCTTAGGTATAGATACCAAAGCCATGGGCAACTGGTATCATAGCAGATGGCAAGTTTGGGTTTACAATTCCTGTTTTGTTCTTTGCATTAAAACCCTTCACATATCATGTACAAAAGTGACAGTCAGGACTGTGATTGTGAGGTTCACGCCACACCATTGTATTACAAAAAGGAAGTGATCGTTTCTTCCCCATTGTTCCATTTTTGTAAGTCTTCAGCACAAACACTGCACGAATTATGAGGGCCCCAAGACCTGGATTGATCTCATATTTCAATTCTGAAGTGAGCTTTGTACACTTTTCTTACAAATGAGGTTACGTTTTTTGTGCTTCTTTACAATAAAACTACACAAATATAACAAAATTAAGTTGGATTATTTACACAATACCTTCCATTATGCCGTTGAGTTATATATGATAAAGATAACAGGGTGGTATTATTTAAATGCTAATTTCTTGCTTTATACAACAACTATTAAGCCCTGTAACAGTTGGATTCTCAATACAAAATGATGCAAGCAGCTTAAAATGTGCTGCCACCTGCCATAAAACTGTCAGCTGTTTCCTTTTAGTAGCTTTATTCCAATATATTATATTACTATAGCAGTCTAATGGTTTATGATAACACAAAAGATACACAAATAAATAAAATTGGAAGATATGAATTTTCAAAGAAATGATATGTGATACGACAATCTGGACTTAATTTTTGGAATCAAGACATGGAAACTGCTATAAAAGCACCTGAATATTTAAAACAGCAAAATCACTGTTGACCTGTGTTATCAGAGAAGACTAAATATCGTGAAAGCTTGTAAGCTTAAAATTGGGGTGTGACTCAACTGTACATAGTAGTAATATAAAGACACCTAAAGAATCAAAATTGATTTAGGTTTCATTGTTAACAATTTCGCAAATCCATCATCCCTCAAATTTCTCCATTTAATTCACTCCACGGCATTCCGAATAATTCTGGGAGCGTTCTTTATCAGTCCAGTCACAAATAGAAACAAACTGTATGCCACGTGTAACGCGAAGAAAATATGTAATGTTAAACCATGCAATGAAGGCTAGGAACTCGCCTCGCCCAGGGATAGATCTATACGTATCTCCAAATGAGCGAAAACCAACTCTTCTACATACCCACTCAGTTATTTTCTGTCAAAGAGTTGCTACATACCTCAGGAAAGTTTATTTCACTCTTCCAATTCTCCATACTGTAGATATAAAACAAGCAAGACCTTCTGGAAAACCCAGAATAAACAGATGTGCACAGTGTAGCAGGTCCCCACTGTAGGTAGGTGGTTTTTATTTTGCCTCGTCGTCACTCTTGCTGCTACATCGCAGGGGTCGTCTTCAGAAATCGATTTCACCGATGTTAGCGGAAGCACGTCATCGTCGTCGTCTTCTATTGGCGAATCGATCTGAAATACCCTACTGTGATTATATCAGGGTGGTGACACCAGGATATTGTCTTAAAAGAAACACTATTTTCACCGCTTTCACTCCAGTACGTATTTATGCTAGAAATGTTGCAGGATTTTCTCGTATTCTCTAACACGTATGATTATTTTAAATCTGTTTTCCCACTACTGCCTCTTCATCCACTAAAGTTTTCTCCAGCTAGTTATATAACATCCCGGTTCTCTATCGATATAAATATTAACTCGTTCATAAGTTTGTATAAAAATTATCTCAGCAAATACTATTAGCACATTGATAAGTACTCCACAGATATCGCTTTATGAATACATAATTGCGCGGCACGTAAGCAAATTTCAGAACTTGGCATTCTTCTCTAACTCGCAGTGCTACATGTTACCTCAACGAAGAATCATGACAAACTGTGTGAAATCCACGCTTACGTTTACATATATCAACTCACTATATTCAACCACGCCTTCCTCTCTCCTTATTGGTTCTAACAATTACTCTGTATCTTTATTGGCTCTCCGGTTGAAAATTCGAAGCTTAAACGGGAAGAAAAGTCCCTAATCTAAATCGTCTACTATCTTTTAAGACTAGGGTCTTTTCCTGGAAGCACAAAGAAACGTTTGATTTTTATGGCCTCACGGTCGGAAATATACAATGAACACTTTGAAGTGTAACTTCTGTTTAGCCTAAATCATGCTGTTACTTATTGTAAAATATTAATGCAACATAAAACATGAACACACTTATGACGGACTCTTGATTGGTGTAGCTTTTAATCCAATTACTTTAAAATTGTAGAAAATTATCAAATTGCGTGCTAATCAATCACTAATTCATAAACTGTAATTATTTAAGAATTCCTTTTGTGTAGGTGCAATCAGGCAGGAATATCGCTATAACAGCGAGGAAAAAAAAAGCATGTGCTCACATATGCCTATGGATGTACCAGAATTATTCAAAATTACGATTACCGTCAACAAATCTTCACCGATGAATCAAAATCCAAAAATGGAAGAAGTTGAATGTTGTTGTAACACCTGTCCGCTCAATATAATGGACATTGCCACACTTATAATCTGTATTTTATTGTAAAAGGTATACAGTAAAACAAAGTCTTAGAATGTGCCTTGAAATCAAATGAAATAAAATTCATTGTATTTTCTAACCTTATTAGTACATGGCCATGAAACATTCATCTCCAACTCTTCCCCTCAATGAATACATGTATATGGGTGTGCATAAAATGTGACCCATAAAGAAACTGGGTTGTTTAACTTGGTACTGGCAAAATCAGGCCCCGTCCCCTACCAGCGAGTAACACGTCTGCTTTTCGGGCATAATCCTAGCCATTGGATTGGCAGAGTACTTTACCTCCCTTAAAGTATGGCCGAACTACCGAAAGGTAGCATTTCAACTTAAATCTTAAATTTTATGCAATACTACCGTTTTCTTAATGCGGGTTTAACGTTCCCCTACATGTCCCTGACGAAAGCTCTCATATATGTAAATGTCATAGCTGCGTTCAGTTTAACCGCACATGCAAATAGTTCTTCATCCTTTCCTCTAGAAAGCTGAATTATATTGTAATTGGGTTAGCCTTCCCTTGTGTACCAATCGTAGTGAAACTCTTTCATAGGGGTGTTATCCGTTAAGCTACTTCATTACACAAAGATTACAAACATCGTTCATTGGCAAGTTTGTATGTCCCTGCACTGTTTTTAAAACCAGTTACATAGAAAAGTGTTTGCCGGGTGTGAAATCAGAAGTCGGTAGAAGTCTTAAGGAGGGAAAAATATTATGGCGATCTACGGAAATGGGCCACTTTTTATGCACGACAGTGTACATAATCTATAACGAAATACATAAAGAAAGACTGAGTTCGAGCACGGATAACATCACATCAGAGAATTAAAGAGAGTCAAGCAGCAGATGAACCTGCAAAAGGAGTTACAAAGCATCCCTTATGAGATAAAGCTAACTCCTCACCAAGGAGTAAGCAGGAACAACAGTTAAATTACAAAAATATTGGTGGTCGTAGATGTCTGGCGCCGAAAACGACATCGAAAACCTTTTAAATAGTAAAAAAATTAAGAATTCGATATCCCATCACACGCCTCTAGAGTTACCTCTGAGATTGGGCCATCCCAGACTCAGCATTCAAACCGACTCGGTAATGTACACACTCTAACATCATACAGAACATTCGACACGTAGCTGAATATCCACTATATTCCAAATACAGAGAGATACACAAACGTACTTCATAATTGTACAAAGCTTTGTCGGAACCCAGCAACACAAAGGACCTCCAGAAGGGTAACCTCCAGCAGAGATTTGTGAACCACACCTATCTTGGCATACATTTAAGGAAGAAAGTGTAAAGCTGCCATTACAAGAAATGTAAATTTCATTAGTCGGAAAGAATAACACCACAATAAATTACTTCATTATAAATGTTTCATAAGCAGCTGTATGAATACATTTCACTTTAATACGAAACTGTAATTAAAAAAGTATTCTATTTATTGAGTGTTTCTGTGCGATGAAAATAATAATTAATGTCATATATACTTAAATGCCTAATTCATGTATGTTGTAATAAGACCCGTGTAGTCAAGCGGCTTAAAATAAGGATAACATATAGAGATTTTGCAATTGCTAAAACGCGTACAAACACGCAAAGCTGTATCAGTATAAGGTTACCAAAATATGGTCCTTGACATAATCGCACCTGTCTGCAAAATCATAAACTTGCAAATACTACTAGTGATTATGCATTTTTTCTCCATAATTAAGCATTTTACTGCATATATTTTAAGAGAAGAAGCATTCAAATATGTTTTAGATCCAATTCAAAGTGATTAGATAGCCCAGTTTGGTATTTTCTGTTTTAATGGAAAAAATTCTGCGATTCTTCAGGTGAGTCAGCTGCCCTTTCAGTTTTTGGAAAATAGGCCACCCTTCAAGCTACCATTGTGCTTTAAGTTCCCTTCCGTTTTTGGAGAATAGGCCACCGTACAAGCTACCGCTTAACTTTAATCCATTTTCTTTGCTTACCAAACGCTTTTACTTGACGTTTGTAGATAGACGATAGCTCAAAATTTAGAAGAAAAGCGATTTAAGAGACACAAAGTACTCCGCACTATTGTACAACTCAAAAACATACAATTTGTTTACTAAGAACGGATTCCGGGTTGCCAGTCTATTTTACAAACCTTTATCTTACAGTCTACGTAGCGGCGCAAATCAGTAAACGCTTCTGATATAATGGACGTATTTTATCAGTCCATTCTTAAAATCTGCTAAAAAGAAAATGGTGGTGTATCGGCAACCCGCCACGAAACAACTAAGTTCACCACAGATTGTACATAGTAAACAACTTTTTGACACACGCTACAAAGGTGCTAGAATATAAGCAACCTGCAGAGAACAGCGCTAAAGGTTAAGTAGCTCATATTCAATAAGCCAGATGGCGCCACGGGTAGTTGGCGCATGGAACTACGCCTTAATGACCATGGATGCGAAATGAATAGGCCCAAGGACGCAGCGAGTGGGCAATCACAAGTGATTCGCACTATCATACGGTCACTGTTAACAATTATCGTGGCAGGCTATCGAAAAGGAATACAGTCTACTCATTAATCAAAGAAGAACCTTCCTATCCGAACTAAGCATCTCCAGAATTCAAAGCTTTCGTAGAGACCTCGCTTCAACCGCTTGACGATCCCGGGCAGTGTTCGAGCTCGATGGATATACTTACCCACAAGTGGCGCCTTGACCGAACAAGCACGCCATATACGCTCAATCCCCCGGGAATGACGAGTCCGGCTCGATTACTTGAGCCACCTCACTTGAGGATGCTCTCGTTGGAGTAAGATATCCTCTGACCTTACCCTCCAGTAGACACAACTCGCAACCACGGACACCCACGGTCAACAAAACGGTGGACCCCAGAAGTTGTCACAGCACAACTAGATGTCGTTCGCGCTAACAACGCCAACCTTCTACAAATAAGATCCTACAATTTGGTTTCTGCAGGTCGAGGCAGTATTTTCAGGACAAACATTCAATCCCAGTGCACACATTTCCAACGGATCATAGGACAGCTTACATGGCAGATAGTGGTCCAGCTCGCCGACCGCATGGCCCGGTTGAATATTCATACGAGGCACTTAAACAACATCTACTTGAGATCTACACCCGACTGGGTAACAACAGCTCGAGCAGCTACTCGAAGATACTCAGCTAGGCGACCAGAAGCCGTCCCAATTACTACGGGTTACGCGCCACAAAGCAGGGGCCAGCACTACCCCGACTACTCAGGGCTGCGCAAGCTATCAACCCAGATGCAGACCCTGCTAGCCGTTTTGGAAGAAGAACTCCGAGTCGCCGAATTGCGGATCGCACCCTGGACCACAACCAGAAGACTAGCAGAGATCCAATCCCAGCTACCCTACTGGACCTGCAACTCCACCTCGGGACCCTATCCAATAGATTTAAGACTCTGGAAGGAAGCAAATCCAGAAAATCCTAGAGCAAGCGGCAGGAAGCAGGTATGCAACCAACCGGTATCTGTTGGTACCATAGGTCCTGGGGCCCCCACGCATGGAACAGCATACCAACCTGCCGAAACTCGAACAACAGACGACAGGGAAACGAGACAACACAGCCAGTATGGCCATACCGGCTGTAAGCAACTACACCAGCCGCCTGCCAAATTTCGTTCCTGGTAGAGACGGTAGCCTACGTCTCCATTTTACCCAACAAAATCTACGCAGAGCTCACCAACGAAATACCTCGTATACGCTGCGAACGGAACCCGATTCGTACGTTCAGCACCCAGGAAGCAACACTACACCTAGACACCATCACGTACACATGGAATTTTCTGGTCACTAACCTCCCGAAGGCCATCATAGGTAGCGACTTCCTCATGCACTTAAGCCTCTCAATAGACTTCAAGGCAAGGTGCCTAAGGGACAAACCTTGCCACAAGATTCCGGATCAGATCGAAACTGTTAACAAACAGGTATCCCCAATCCCACCGTGAACCACCTTCAAACACCTGCTTGAAGAGTACATCAAGATCACTAAGCCTACCCCCAGACAAGCCATGCAAAGATATTGGTATCTACTACCATATAGGAACTACAGTCACAGCCAAGGCCCGACACCTATATCCGGCCATCTACACCGCAGCAACAGAAGAGTTCACCAGACTTCTAAATGATGGCATCATCCGACCATCAAATTCTCCCTGTGTTTCACCCCTCCACATCGTTAGGAAGCCTGACGGGTCTATCGCCCCTGCGGGGAATACCGTCAACTTAATAAAAAGACTACACCTGATCGGTACGCACTACTACACATTTGGGATTTTAATACCTTCCTAAGTGAGACCTCCTTCTTCTCCATGCATGCGCTAATCGTAGCTAATTTGGGTTCGCGTCTGGGCATTGTAGATATCTTTTTTGTGTGTGTGTGTTTGAGATTCCATTGTCTTCTTTGTATTCTCATTAAAGCACAGGAGATGATATGTACTGACACACATTTCAATGCACTGGATAAAAGAACCAAAATCGTGAAGCTATTAAAACTTCCATGCCAAATTGTGATATGTAATTTCCTTCTTGTTTCAGATCAAATGGTCCTGATTTCAACTACATCAGATGTACCTAAGTCGCTTTTAAACACATACCTATATCTAATTTACCAATAAAGGAAGACTACATAGTAAAAACAAAATAAATGCAAATAAAAGTAAGAACTGTAAATTAAAATGATAATAACAGCGTTAAAGATAAAACTAGTTTAAGTCAAGATTATTTATGAGTATTTCAATGTAATTAAAATAGCACACGTAAGCGATTAAAGCCACCTATGCTTCAGATGGATTATATAAAACTCACAAGCTTTTTCGAGCTGAACTACCTAGAAACAAGGGGGTTGGACACTCAATTTTAGATAATATGGAGTATTTACTTGTGTCAATATATATTTTCCGTTTTTCAAACGTCAGCGGTCTAATTACGAGTGTATTAAAAGGCGATGCTATAACATCAGCTATATTATTAGAAATGTCGTTGAACGTGCAGCCAAAGACATATATTACGCACTTTGGTTATATCCTACCAGAGGAGTCGAAGTTTTCATGTTGGAGTATAAATTATGGATTTCATAAAACTACAAAATTAGAGGCGGCTGACTCACCTGGTAATAATTACATAGACATCTATATATATATTTAACTATATACAGGTTGGACCAATTAAGCTGAGACTGTACAATATCTCCAAAACTAAGCCTTATAGAAAGAAATGTCCTGATTAAAGGTTGCTTGATATTTGGGGGAAAGTAAATACCATTAGTCGTGTTGTATTTGGTGGGCTTTCTGATGCTCATTTTAGGTTCCCATTAAAGAATTAAATTGACCCTAAAATGACCATTATAACGTCCTCCAAACAAAAGACGACTAATGGCATTTACTTTCCCCCATATTATCAAGCAATTTCTATTCAAGACATTTCTTTCCATAGCGATCAGTTTTGGAGATATTGTACAACCTCAACTTAAATGGTCTACCCTGTATACAAATATGTAATAATTTAAAGCCAATAATCATTAAAGATTAATAGACTGCATATTGCTTCAAACTTTTGAGTTCCACTCCGCCTTTATTGTGGAACATTTCAATTGCGGTTATCTCAAAACTTCATTTTCCAGATATGTAGTCCTTTTTCTCGAATAATGGTAAGTCACCAAGGTTGAGATTTTGCACACTTCTGTGAAATAATCTATTGCATGCACTGAACTAGCTGTATAGTTTTAGAGTAACACATTTTTTAAGAAATGAGGATTTTGTTTATTAAAAATTTTAGGCGTACATTTTGGTTAACCTTCTTCACAGAGAGCAACGATTACAACCAGATACGCCATTGGCAGCTTAGTTTCCTTAGTTGAATTGTATGAGGCAGAGTGCGTTCATATGTAATGAAAATATCAGCTCTGTTTCAATTAGCTTCTTACCTAAACGTATACAGCAAACCGTTTTTAGAACTTTATGGTTTTTTTCAGGCTAAGTACCCAACATATAATTGTAAGAATTTAAAGAAAGATATGAGCATATATACTGACAATACCGCATGCTTTGCGTTGCTCTAGTTGCAGCCTAGTTCGCGGATAAATTGTCATATTAGGAAAAGTTGCAAAATATGTTACGCTAGATTAAGGTTGCAAAAAGTATACACTTATATGTGATTTTAGATGTGCGACCGTAAATCGTCGGTAAATCAGATCCTACTTGGTTAGAGTTTAACAAGGAAAGCTAAAAATAGTTTAAGGAAGTAACTCGTTTCAGAGCTCTTCGTCCAATCACCATGTGCTAAAGGTTTCATTGGTGAAAAATTAAAAGTAAACGCAGATGCTAATACTTTTATTGAGCTTTAGTAATACAAATACTGCTAAGATAAGTATAAAACAGATGAATAGCTAACACACGGTTGTTATAGTGATCACCACTCACTAGCCCAAACAATGCTAAAAGAGCCTTAACATGATTATGCGTGTACAATTTATCCACAGTTTCTGAGAAAGCGACTCTTAGCACACTTTATATGTATACTGGGACAAGTATTCTGAATATTTTTTCATAAAATGTTTCGTAGATGAACACTTTATTGATATGTACCTGGTAATCGTTTAGAAACGGCTATATGGAAGGCTTTTTCGAAAACGTAGTAATATTCTGCTGAAGAATAAGTAAAAATCTAAGTTCTCATTTCTTGTGATAAGTAAAAGAAAGACTGGCCACGGCAAATCTTCTAATGATTTATATACAGTGCTACAAGACGTTTTTTTTCTTGGTGATACTCCCATACTCCATAAACCACTCGTTCTGAAATATGTCGCCAGGTAACTGAATATTATGGTGAATTTAAACTTAAACAAAACATTATTGTAAATTTATGTACACTACTTCAAGTTTACTCGCAGTAACTGAATGATCATAAGCGATATTCATTGTTATGAATCAATCTCGTAATGTAACCTTTCGTAACATACGATTTAGTTTGTGCTAAAGTTTGAATATAAAATGATAATAATTTGCCTGCCTACCATATATGTAACACATTACCAAAGAAATCTCACGTGGATTTTTCATACACAGCTGCACTTTTGACCTGGTGAACCCTGAAACGATGTGGCAATTCGACGACATTTTGCACATTGTTCAATATATGGCTTTGATTTCCAGCGCTACAAAGCTGGACCATTAAGCATTCACCAGTCATTAATATAAGGAAATACCTTTATTATTGTTTACAGATTATCTAGTGACAGTTTCAATTTCAGTTGTGAGGCTAAGTAAAGCTTTTGAACCAATTGGCAAATACTGTAAAGATTGCGGGTTGAAAATAAATAAAAGAACATCGAAAATCATTGTATTTCAGAAAGGATGTGAAAAGCAACGGAATTGGAGGTAGTAAGGGAAATTCACTATCTGAGCTAGGTATAGCTTAATACTGCCGGGAGTTGGGAGAACAGAAGAAAAAAATACTGGCAAAGGGAAAACAAAAGCTACAGGTAAATAAATAATCAAAGTATGTGTGAACAAATTACACGAATGCAAACAATGTTGCTATAAAGGATATCGTATAGCACGGTGGTAGAAGCCAGAATGTTAATACGCAGCAGAGATATACGGGCTGGAAGAAGAATGGGAAAATGTGGATGCTATACATAGGAATTTTCGTAAAATAAACCCGGGGTTACCAAGAAGTTCAACGAATGGAGTCGCACAAGCAGAACTAGGGAGAATGGGAGCAAAAGGCGAAATGGTAGAAAGCGCAATCAAATACTGGTTCAGAATAAAGCTACAAGGGAAAAATGATATACTAAAACAATGTTTGGTTGTACAGGAGAAAATGGCGAAAAACGAAATTTGGATGCACAATATACGGACAACATTGTAAGAAATATGTATGTGGTAAACATGGGCAGAAAGAAACAACAATAGTAGGGGTTTCTGGATATAAATTAGAACAAGAGTGAAGGATAATGAAAAGTAAGACATTATAAGTAGTTTCAAGGAGAAAATCTCATTAAGAGGTAATAGATATTTAAAAACCGAATGGGCAAAACCGAGATACATTGAAGTATGCAAGAAAGTGACTAAAATGGGGTATGCATGAGTGAGAACCGGTGTAATGAATTTGAGTATTCTGACAGAGAGAAGAAAGTGAGAGAGATGTACTAAGTGTAAAAGATGATAATTGGCATTATATTCTAAAATACTATGATACAGATAAAGGAAGGAAAAATTTAATATTAGAAAAATGGAAAAATTTACCAATAAGTGTAAAAGTTAGAATTATTTTAAATCAAGATCAGATGAATATATGGAGAAATCAGGAAAGCATGTAGGAAAATTGATATTAAAATAGTTAAAAGAATTATAAAGCAAGTCGGAGAAAATACAAAAAGAATTAACAAGGGATAAAAGTAAATAGTGAATACATTATACTTCCTCATTATATATACAAAAGAATGTTACATGTAAGGAGAAGAAAAATAAAAGTAATTGTTTAATAAATGTGATACAAATAAAAATAAAAAAGCAAATCCAGAAGAGATTACCACATATAAATTGAATGTTAAGTTTAAAGACGACAATAAATCATTCATTCTTCTGTATAAACATTACTTGTGATATACAGGGTGGAGTATTTATGTTGTCAATGTGCATTACCTCCAAAACTAAACGTTGTAGAAAGAAACGATGTTAATAATAGTTGTTTGGTATTACGGGGGACGGTAAATGCCATTATTCATTTTAATCTTTTTAAATGGGAAGTTACGATTAAATTGACCCTATAATGACCATCACAACGCCCTCCAAACAAAACAGGACTAAAGGCATTTACTTTTCCTCATGATATTAAGCAACTTTTGTTCAAGAGATTCCTTTCTACAACGCTTAGTTTTGGAGATATTGTACAGTATCAACTTAAATAATCCATCCTGTATAGTAAATAAACTTTCAGCTGCTTTAATCAAACACTTCTCACGAAGAAAGCAGTACTAAAGAACATGGCGTGCATTACGGTTTAGCAGTGATACGGAGGTTGTATAGTTGGAGTAATGGAGTGATAAAGAAATAGACCTGAACTCCCACGATAACAATGAGGAATACGTGTAAAATATTATCAGTAGGATATATAGGAGAGAGCTGGCTCACTTTTTTGCGTTTATATGGGATAGGATAGGGAAAACGAAGGTAGATGCTAGGTTGAGAGAGCCTTCAAGGAGGAAAATGCGTTTATATGGGAGAGATAGGGAATACGAGGACTGACGCTAGGCTAGACAGTTGTAGGAGGGGGAGTGCGCTTTATATGTTTGAGAAGTATAGGAACAGGAAGAGGGTGCTAGGCTAGACAGAGGTTGAGGAGTAGGGTATAGGTTATATGAGAGGTATAGGAAAACGAGGGGAGGTGTTAGGCTAGACAGAGGCTGAGTAATGTATGGTTTATATGAGCGGTATAGGAAAACGATGAGAGGTGCTAGGCTAGACAGAGGCTGAGTAATGTATGGTTTATATGAGCGGTATAGGAAAACGATGAGAGGTGTTAGACTAGACAGGGCTTGAAACGTAGTGCATGGTTTATATGAGAAGTATAGGAAAACGAGGAGAGGTATTAGGTTAGGAGAATTGAGTTTGTGTTTATAAGGAGAGACGAGAGAAAACGGAGAGAGATCCTATGATAGGATAGACAGGTGTTAAAGTTAGGTTAGATAGGAAACCAAGGAGTGATACTCAGCTAGAGGGGGGGACAGGAGGGAATGCGCTTTTGAGAGGTAGGGGATACGGGGAGTGGTGTTAGACTAGACAGGGCTTGAAACGTAGGGCATGGTTTATATGTATGAGAAGTATAGGAACAGGAAGAGGGGTGCTAGGTTAGACAGAGGTTGAGGAGTAGAGTATAGTTTATATGAGAGCTATAGGAAAACGAGGAGAGGAGTTAGACTAGACAGAGGTCGAGGAGCAGAGTATGGTTTATGTGAGAGTCATAGGTAAACGAGAGAGGCGTTAGGCTAGACAGAGCTAGAGGAGTAGAGTATGGTTTATATGAGAGGTATAGGAACAGGAGGAGAGGTGTTAGGCTAGACAGGTAGTGTAGCAGTAGGAATATGGGCTTATATACAGGAGAGATAGGGAATAGGAGGTGCTAGACTTGAAAGCGACTTTAGACGTGAACTTAGTGGAAAACTGTTTCATGTCAATGTTCTAGACATGCCCATCACGTAACCTATTCAGGGAAAAGGTGACTCGTTCAGGGGAAAAAGGCGACTGCTCAGGGAAAAAGGAGGCTCACAAAGGGAAAAAAGATGACTCGTTTAGGGGAAAAAGGTGACTGCTCAGGGAAAAAGGTGACCCACAAAGGGAAAAAGTTCACCAGCAAAGGGAAAAACGTGACCAGCAAAGGGAAAAAGGTGACCAGTAAAGGGAAAAATGTAACCAGCAAAGGGAAAAAGGTGAACAGCAAAGGGAAAAACGTGAACAGCAAAGGGAAAAAGGTGAGCATAAAGGGAAAAAGGTGACCTGCAACGGGAAAAGCTAACCCACTAACACTAACAGGTAAGTAATTCAGGTAGTATTGCAAGAGGCTGACTGGATCATAGCAGTGTATGATTTCACAGGTAATTCAGCTAGTATCGTATGTATTTAGGCTAATTCGTCTAATAACACAGGATAGATTCCAGATGCTAACTGCATCATGGCTCTGCATGATTTCACAGATAATTCAGCTAGCATCGTGGGCATTTAAGGTAATTCAGCTAGTATCACAGGAGGATAGATTCTAGGGTTGGGTATAGCATAGTTTCATATTTCACAGGTAATTCAGGTAGTATCACGGGTGCTCGTGCTAATTTAGAGCAGGAATTCGTATCAGAGCTAGTTAAGGTAATTTCACATGATTCGGGTAGTATCACAGGTATTTAAATCATTTTCACAGCCAATTCAGCTAGTATCTTGAGCATTTAAGCTAATTCAGCTAGTATCACAGGAGGCTAGATTCCAGAGGCTAACTGCATCATAGCTATGCATGATTTCACAGCTAATTCAGCTAGTATCGTAGGTATTTAGGCTAATTCCGCTAGTATCACAGGAGGTTAGATTCCAGGGTTGGGTATAGCATAGTTTCATATTTCACAGGTAATTCAGACGGTATCGTAGGTATTTAGGATAATTCAAGTAACATAGGTGCTTAGAGTAATTAAGCAAGCATTACAGGAGGGTAGGTTCCAGGGGTTGGTTATAGCCTAGTTTCGTATTTTACAGATAGTTCAGGTAATATCGTAAGTATTTGGGTAATCAGCATAGTTTCACAGATGCTCGTGATAATTTCGATCAGAGATTTGTATCACAGCTATTTAAGGTAAATGCAGGTGATTCAGGTTGTATCAATGGTATTTGTGTCATTTTAACAGGTAATTCAGATAGTGTCTAGGTATTTGGGCGATTCAAGCATCATAGGTGTTTAGAGTAACTCAGCTAGTATCACAGGAGGCTAGATTCAATGATCAGGGTTTCGTATCAGAGCTATTTAATGTAATTTCACTTGATTCGAGTAGTATCACAGGTATTTAAGTCATTTTAACGGGCAATTCAACTAGTATCACAGGTACTCATGGTAATATAGAGAGTAATTAAATTATAAAACATTTCTCATCCAACGTTACAACAATTTATATACTTTTTTCTAAATCTTACAAACTTATTATATGTTAAACAGTTATTGTACGATGCGGAGAGGGATAAACTGCATATTGGTTCACAAATTGAAAAGCTTTACGTCAACATACCTTTATTTTAGTTCGGTGTAGATGTCTCTCCCCTTTTATCTAGGCTTGAGACTAGCACTAGGATTGCTCCTAATGGCAGGGTTACCACCTTCCCTTCCATCTTCTTCTTTCTTCATCAGGCGTCAGCTATCTGCATATACAGCACACAGATAACCTTCTTTTTAAGATTGTAGACTCACGATAAAATCTTTATCTTTAACTTACATTCTTTTAAGCACTGTTTGTAATGGCGTAATGTCCATACGCATATGTCGTTATCCCATCCTCAGCAATAATTCTTTTATCATCAAACGGAGTCAATGCAATTTTATTCACTTGCACTGTAGCAAGAGCATGCTTTCGTGATAGGATCAGATTCATAGGTGTTCTGATGATTTCACAGGTTTTAAGACAGTCTGTATAGCTGTCAAACGAAATGTACTGCTTAATAGCGCTACGTTTTATACCTTTAATCTTTTTTATCATTAACCCTTGAATATCTAAGGCATACATCTTAGGACGTAGTCCAACAAAGCGTAGGATGATTTTGCTATTAGCCTCATCTTTAAATTTTCCCAATACCTTCTTGTTCTGAGTAGAGTAACATATATGGTTGGCAGGGTAATCAGCTGTATCGAGATGCTCAAGAAAACGTAGCTTGTCCTGGTACACATCTTCAGTTGTTACACGATGAATGAACGAATCAGTGTCCATATACATAAGCTTCAGGTTTTCAGCTCCATAATAAGGCAACAAAACGTCGTAATGATAGTTATACATTAATGTCTTGGAGATATCCAACACACTCATACCAATGTATATAGGCTTGTTGAATACAATCTGACGAGAGGTCATATGTACAGCAGCTAGATTATCAGCATATATCGTCCTGTCGATAAACGTAGGCTTGGCGATCAGCTTCTCTAGAGTTTTTTCATTGGTCACCAGTCGTATATCCATACGGTTACGCAGGTTCTCCATAGTTTTTCCAAACATAGCGTTGTTAAAGAGCTTGTAGAGATCCTTCTCGAAATCATTTGCAGCTTGTTGTCGTAGCCTGTTGTTAAATTCCACATACGGTTTCAACCACTGAGACTGTCGGAATTGTAGCACACGATGGATTTTTGTTAGTCGTAGTCCATGACTAAGAGCTTGCTTCAAAGCCATGTAATGCACTACATACTTCTTTCGAGGTCCAAGATGGGGTATCAGTTTCTTTGTAGATGCTTCCAATGGTTTCATACACTCTGGCAGGAAAGGTAGATCATTGTGTAGATCGTGAAGTTCTGCAGGATACTCGATGTCAACTTCTAATATGTACCCATGAGGATCATCTTCTTGTAGTGTTTCTAAGTTGATTTCTTCAGGTGACACCCACTGAAATCCAGCAAAAGGAAGAGCGTGACACATTGCCCACCCATATTGGTTATTAGCGTCCTCGTATGTGATAAATTGGGTTGGTCTCGACGGATCAAACTTATCCATATAAGTGTTATTAGCCTCAGCATACCGATGGGAAACTTGGCATAAACCTCCTCTTATACCTGATTCCACCATGAGTAGTTGATCATAATCTTGTAACAGCTCTAACTTAATCCCAGTATACAGTAACATGGCGTCCCATGTAAGACCTGGAGAGGTAAAATAATGGGCAGGATCAACTTTGTGTGTTTTAAGGGTTTGCTCTCTGAACGTCTCAAAGACATCAGCTAGGAGAAGTACATCCGAAGTTAAGTAGAGATCGCTGTACTCTCCCAGGTTTCTCACATTGAACAGCTCCCATACATTTCTAGCATGATCGTAGTCAGTATCAGTAATTTCTTCTTCATTTAATCTATTGTAGAAGGAGTCCTTAGGAGGCAAGCAGCTCTCGTTCAGGACATCCCATGACGTAACAAAATCATATGGAAATACACCCTTACGGGTCATCAACTTCAATTTGTCTTCTCCAAAGTACTTTAGCGTTTCAGGATGCGAGGTTAGATTTTTTACCAACTTATCCAAGCTTGTACTGAGGAATCGGAAGCTATCCACAAATCGAAGCTTTATATCTCCTACATACTTGGTGAATGAGATATAGCTTTCTTCAGAGTTAGGAATTACCTCCACACGTTCACTTGTACACCCCAGCTCCTTAACAATGAAATGCGAGTCATATCCGCTAAGGTTATGCATGAAGACTGGTATATATTTAGGTGTTTTACAGGCTAAATTACATTCATTATGAAGACTTCCACGATATTCACCGCTGATGTGATCATGGTCGCGTACTTTATAGTTCTCTTCTGTAAAGGGTTTTCCACACAAGTAGCATGCTGAAGAAGACTCAAAATCCTTTTGCTGTTGATCCGTAAGTTTCAGAGGCTTAGCAGATTTGTATATATTACCAATCATTTCTGCAAGAGATGTAAGGTACAGCATAAACTTCTGAGCAGCATCAGCACCACGATACACATAGGGTTGCTTAGGAAGACCAGTTTCGAGATGTTCAACACTGGATGTAGGCTTCACGTAAACACAGAAGCTCATTGGTGTGTGCTCTTGATAAGGGGTTGTATAGGAAGTTTCAGGATTGGGTATACACGTATGGCATGGAGTGAGAATACTCTCAAAATCAGCATAGATGACATAAGGTACTTTCAGCATCCTCTCAACATTTTTAAACTGAACAATTGATTTCTCCTTGGTAGGCATAACTACCCTCGCAACACCATGTTGAATACAGAAGGCTACATGTTCTTGCAGTTTTTCCTGTCCACTTCGTCCATATCGATCATCAAAATGTGTAAAGCAGCGCTTACAAGTATAAACCCGTCCATTATGGTTAGTTTTCTGGCGTCGAACGAGTTTCTCAAAATTCTTTATATACACGTAGTGATGTTTTCCACTGCTGTCATTCAATAGTAGCAGGTCGCGATGTTCAGGTAGTTCAATGTCAGCAACCTTTATTGGATACACTTCATGCTTCTCATCCAGCCCGAAAACGTTAATGGATATCTTGTTAAACTTCTCAAATTTAGGTATTTGAGAAAGTGGAGTAGGGTAGGAAACACAGCTGAAGTCGTACTTGTCTTGAAGTTGTTTGTATTTGTTCACACGCAGTGCATTCTTCCCTATGAATTTAGCTAATACAGAGTACATAAAACATTTCTCGTCGCTAAAGTTCTGGATGTTTATACATGCTTTCCTTGCTTCAACAGCTGACGGTAGTGGTATGTAGCTACTTCCTCGTAACGGGTTGTACTTGTTGATACGAAGTCGAAGTCCTTCCACAGCAAGCAAAGCCCAGCTGCTACCCTTAAGCTGAGACTCCTCCATTTCAGTCACCAATTTCTTGAATTTCACTTCCATCGTTGAGTCCAGATCAGTTTCCAGGAAAACAGCTTGATTCCGTGTTTTAAATGTTTTGTCACAGGTTTCTCCAATACTGTTAACAAATCGACACTCAGCCAGCAGATTAATTTTAACACTCTTATGAATGCTAAGCTCTTTATGCACAGCCTGGATTATACGTTGTTTTGCCTCTTGCAGATACATATTTAGGTCCTTAGCTGATTCGCATCGTATAAAATAAGATTTCAATCGTCCTTCGAATGAAGTTTCGTATTCTTTCATATCACAGTCCTCCATTGTTGACAGTAACTGATGTTTAGTTGGCTCCAATCTTCTTTTCTTCTGACGGCTGCTTATTTCACATATATCTTCGTGTCGCTGTCCCTTATAACAATCTTTGAAGGTTACATTACAATGTTTACATTTGAAGAGCTTCTTGCAGCTCATCTCGTGTCTTCTCTTGTCATAACCTCGGAGGAACTTCTTCCCACATTTTCCGCATGCATATCCAGTAGCGCTTGGAATAATATCCTTATACGCTGAGTTATTCATCTTTATTCTTGATGTAATAACGTATTAATCACTGATCAATGAAATGTAGACCTCTTCACCTTGACACCACTTTAGAAAGCTGATTATTCTTGGAGAGAACACGATGTTAACACCTCAAGACTAATTAGCACAATGAAGTCCAATGCCCTAGATCACCATATTTATAGAGGGAGCACGAACCTTTTAGATCAATCATAAACTCGCTCCATAACCACCTGTATATGATCGCTCAACGTGTACTAACCCCCAGCCATATAACCTCAAGTCTAGAGACAGGATGTTTATGACGTCACACCCAGAGACAGGATGTCTGGCAGCATCAAACACGTTTAAACTCGTCTCATAACTACCTGCTTATGCTGTCACACCAGCAAGAGAAGTATTCCCACACGCTCATTCAGACATATATTTCAAATTCAAGCCCACCACCACCATCACCACCTATTGTACCAAGGTTAATTCAAGCTGTATTATCACAATACTTAAAAGTAAAAGCTTAAAAGGAAACCTAGAAGATTTTCCCCCTTATTTACTGTTTAATCGCTTATATCTCCTGAATGAAAAGAGATAGAACAATGGGATAAAAACTAATCAATTCTTTGGAATGCACCGCGTCATTAGGGTATTGTTCCAAGTTGACCTGGATGCCTGGGTTCGAATCCTACGGGTGATTACAAATTCATCTTCTAATAACTCAGAGACTAATTAAGATAAAGACGCCAAATAAACTTTATTACATTAATGTCATTAGGTAGTTTCTTGTAAATGTATATTTGGGTACCTGGTGTCCTGGGTTCGATCCTTAATTTTAAAAACCTTATTATCTCGGAAACTAAGAAAGCTAGAGGAATGGACCAAAGCATGTTTGATAGCTTTTATAATGTGTAATTAATACTGTATATAAATTTTAATCAGTTGTCTCTAGTTCGAATCCTGATTTTTAATGACTTCCTTAATTTTACTCTATACTCTAGAAAATATCAGTTAGATTGATGCTGTAACTACATACGGCACCTTTAAGCATACCAAACTCATATTATAAATTATTTTGTTCTTGGTGTTCTGGGTTCGAATACTGATTCGATGGAATTTACTTATAAATTTAATAACTCCTAAACCAATTAAGATAAAGACGCCAAATAAACTTTATTGCGTTTATGTTATTAGGTAGTATCTCGTAAATGTGTAATTAGATACCTGACTTCCTGGGTTCGATCCTTAATTTTTAAATTTTCATTATCTCGGGAACTAAGTGAGGTAGAGGAGTGGACTAAGGCTTGATTGATAGGTTCTGTACTGGGTGATTAATGCTGTATATAATTGCCAATCAGTTGTGCTTGGTTCGATTCCCCATCTTTTAATGACTTTCTTAATTTTCCTCTGTACACTAGAGTATATCACTTAGATCGATGATGTAACTGCATACTGCACCTTTAAACATGTCAGACTAATATTATAAATTATCTTGTTCCTGGTGTTCTGGGTTCGAATACCGATAAAATGTAATTTAATTATAAATTTAATAACTCGTAATTTAATTTAGATAAACATGTCAAGGTAAACGCAAACAGAGTATCTAGTCCTTAAATATCGTTATCGTGACAAATATTACTTTAAAGTACTCAGATCGAATCCCGAAGGGGTGATTTCATATATCTTCAAGCTTATGGATCATATCAGGTTCGAGTAAAGATTAAATGGTAGATGCTGATATTGGGGAACTAAAATACATTTATTAAAAGTATTACCCGGTTCGATTTAGAAGCTTAGAATCTGTGTAACTATGGAAAAATTGCTTTTCTCATGATTGTAGTGAAATGTAATGGGCTTTCTGTGAGAAGATGGAAAGGAAGAATTGAAAAGGGAATGAAAACATGAGATAATTAAGTAAATAAGGGGGAAAATCTTCTAGGTTTCCTTTTAAGCTTTTACTTTTAAGTATTGTGATAATACAGCTTGAATTAACCTTGGTACAATAGGTGGTGATGGTGGTGGTGGGCTTGAATTTGAAATATATGTCTGAATGAGCGTGTGGGAATACTTCTCTTGCTGGTGTGACAGCATAAGCAGGTAGTTATGAGACGAGTTTAAACGTGTTTGATGCTGCCAGACATCCTGTCTCTGGGTGTGACGTCATAAACATCCTGTCTCTAGACTTGAGTTTATATGGCTGGGGGGTTAGTACACGTTGAGCGATCATATACAGGTGGTTATGGAGCGAGTTTATGATTGATCTAAAAGGTTCGTGCTCCCTCTATAAATATGGTGATCTAGGGCATTGGAATTCATTGTGCTAATTAGTCTTGAGGTGTTAACATCGTGTTCTCTCCAAGAATAATCAGCTTTCTAAAGTGGTGTCAAGGTGAAGAGGTCTACATTTCATTGATCAGTGATTAATACGTTATTACATCAAGAATAAAGATGAATAACTCAGCGTATAAGGATATTATTCCAAGCGCTACTGGATATGCATGCGGAAAATGTGGGAAGAAGTTCCTCCGAGGTTATGACAAGAGAAGACACGAGATGAGCTGCAAGAAGCTCTTCAAATGTAAACATTGTAATGTAACCTTCAAAGATTGTTATAAGGGACAGCGACACGAAGATATATGTGAAATAAGCAGCCGTCAGAAGAAAAGAAGATTGGAGCCAACTAAACATCAGTTACTGTCAACAATGGAGGACTGTGATATGAAAGAATACGAAACTTCATTCGAAGAACGATTGAAATCTTATTTTATACGATGCGAATCAGCTAAGGACCTAAATATGTATCTGCAAGAGGCAAAACAACGTATAATCCAGGCTGTGCATAAAGAGCTTAGCATTCATAAGAGTGTTAAAATTAATCTGCTGGCTGAGTGTCGATTTGTTAACAGTATTGGAGAAACCTGTGACAAAACATTTAAAACACGGAATCAAGCTGTTTTCCTGGAAACTGATCTGGACTCAACGATGGAAGTGAAATTCAAGAAATTGGTGACTGAAATGGAGGAGTCTCAGCTTAAGGGTAGCAGCTGGGCTTTGCTTGCTGTGGAAGGACTTCGACTTCGTATCAACAAGTACAACCCGTTACGAGGAAGTAGCTACATACCACTACCGTCAGCTGTTGAAGCAAGGAAAGCATGTATAAACATCCAGAACTTTAGCGACGAGAAATGTTTTATGTACTCTGTATTAGCTAAATTCATAGGGAAGAATGCACTGCGTGTGAACAAATACAAACAACTTCAAGACAAGTACGACTTCAGCTGTGTTTCCTACCCTACTCCACTTTCTCAAATACCTAAATTTGAGAAGTTTAACAAGATATCCATTAACGTTTTCGGGCTGGATGAGAAGCATGAAGTGTATCCAATAAAGGTTGCTGACATTGAACTACCTGAACATCGCGACCTGCTACTATTGAATGACAGCAGTGGAAAACATCACTACGTGTATATAAAGAATTTTGAGAAACTCGTTCGACGCCAGAAAACTAACCATAATGGACGGGTTTATACTTGTAAGCGCTGCTTTACACATTTTGATGATCGATATGGACGAAGTGGACAGGAAAAACTGCAAGAACATGTAGCCTTCTGTATTCAACATGGTGTTGCGAGGGTAGTTATGCCTACCAAGGAGAAATCAATTGTTCAGTTTAAAAATGTTGAGAGGATGCTGAAAGTACCTTATGTCATCTATGCTGATTTTGAGAGTATTCTCACTCCATGCCATACGTGTATACCCAATCCTGAAACTTCCTATACAACCCCTTATCAAGAGCACACACCAATGAGCTTCTGTGTTTACGTGAAGCCTACATCCAGTGTTGAACATCTCGAAACTGGTCTTCCTAAGCAACCCTATGTGTATCGTGGTGCTGATGCTGCTCAGAAGTTTATGCTGTACCTTACATCTCTTGCAGAAATGATTGGTAATATATACAAATCTGCTAAGCCTCTGAAACTTACGGATCAACAGCAAAAGGATTTTGAGTCTTCTTCAGCATGCTACTTGTGTGGAAAACCCTTTACAGAAGAGAACTATAAAGTACGCGACCATGATCACATCAGCGGTGAATATCGTGGAAGTCTTCATAATGAATGTAATTTAGCCTGTAAAACACCTAAATATATACCAGTCTTCATGCATAACCTTAGCGGATATGACTCGCATTTCAT
Organism: Deroplatys truncata; assembly: GCA_030765065.1. Classification (NCBI taxonomy): domain Eukaryota; kingdom Metazoa; phylum Arthropoda; class Insecta; order Mantodea; family Mantidae; genus Deroplatys; species Deroplatys truncata. The sequence goes on from CM060981.1 coordinate 274,315,043, forward strand.
TGTTAAGGAGCTGGGGTGTACAAGTGAACGTGTGGAGGTAATTCCTAACTCTGAAGAAAGCTATATCTCATTCACCAAGTATGTAGGAGATATAAAGCTTCGATTTGTGGATAGCTTCCGATTCCTCAGTACAAGCTTGGATAAGTTGGTAAAAAATCTAACCTCGCATCCTGAAACGCTAAAGTACTTTGGAGAAGACAAATTGAAGTTGATGACCCGTAAGGGTGTATTTCCATATGATTTTGTTACGTCATGGGATGTCCTGAACGAGAGCTGCTTGCCTCCTAAGGACTCCTTCTACAATAGATTAAATGAAGAAGAAATTACTGATACTGACTACGATCATGCTAGAAATGTATGGGAGCTGTTCAATGTGAGAAACCTGGGAGAGTACAGCGATCTCTACTTAACTTCGGATGTACTTCTCCTAGCTGATGTCTTTGAGACGTTCAGAGAGCAAACCCTTAAAACACACAAAGTTGATCCTGCCCATTATTTTACCTCTCCAGGTCTTACATGGGACGCCATGTTACTGTATACTGGGATTAAGTTAGAGCTGTTACAAGATTATGATCAACTACTCATGGTGGAATCAGGTATAAGAGGAGGTTTATGCCAAGTTTCCCATCGGTATGCTGAGGCTAATAACACTTATATGGATAAGTTTGATCCGTCGAGACCAACCCAATTTATCACATACGAGGACGCTAATAACCAATATGGGTGGGCAATGTGTCACGCTCTTCCTTTTGCTGGATTTCAGTGGGTGTCACCTGAAGAAATCAACTTAGAAACACTACAAGAAGATGATCCTCATGGGTACATATTAGAAGTTGACATCGAGTATCCTGCAGAACTTCACGATCTACACAATGATCTACCTTTCCTGCCAGAGTGTATGAAACCATTGGAAGCATCTACAAAGAAACTGATACCCCATCTTGGACCTCGAAAGAAGTATGTAGTGCATTACATGGCTTTGAAGCATGCTCTTAGTCATGGACTACGACTAACAAAAATCCATCGTGTGCTACAATTCCGACAGTCTCAGTGGTTGAAACCGTATGTGGAATTTAACAACAGGCTACGACAACAAGCTGCAAATGATTTCGAGAAGGATCTCTACAAGCTCTTTAACAACGCTATGTTTGGAAAAACTATGGAGAACCTGCGTAACCGTATGGATATACGACTGGTGACCAATGAAAAAACTCTAGAGAAGCTGATCGCCAAGCCTACGTTTATCGACAGGACGATATATGCTGATAATCTAGCTGCTGTACATATGACCTCTCGTCAGATTGTATTCAACAAGCCTATATACATTGGTATGAGTGTGTTGGATATCTCCAAGACATTAATGTATAACTATCATTACGACGTTTTGTTGCCTTATTATGGAGCTGAAAACCTGAAGCTTATGTATATGGACACTGATTCGTTCATTCATCGTGTAACAACTGAAGATGTGTACCAGGACAAGCTACGTTTTCTTGAGCATCTCGATACAGCTGATTACCCTGCCAACCATATATGTTACTCTACTCAGAACAAGAAGGTATTGGGAAAATTTAAAGATGAGGCTAATAGCAAAATCATCCTACGCTTTGTTGGACTACGTCCTAAGATGTATGCCTTAGATATTCAAGGGTTAATGATAAAAAAGATTAAAGGTATAAAACGTAGCGCTATTAAGCAGTACATTTCGTTTGACAGCTATACAGACTGTCTTAAAACCTGTGAAATCATCAGAACACCTATGAATCTGATCCTATCACGAAAGCATGCTCTTGCTACAGTGCAAGTGAATAAAATTGCATTGACTCCGTTTGATGATAAAAGAATTATTGCTGAGGATGGGATAACGACATATGCGTATGGACATTACGCCATTACAAACAGTGCTTAAAAGAATGTAAGTTAAAGATAAAGATTTTATCGTGAGTCTACAATCTTAAAAAGAAGGTTATCTGTGTGCTGTATATGCAGATAGCTGACGCCTGATGAAGAAAGAAGAAGATGGAAGGGAAGGTGGTAACCCTGCCATTAGGAGCAATCCTAGTGCTAGTCTCAAGCCTAGATAAAAGGGGAGAGACATCTACACCGAACTAAAATAAAGGTATGTTGACGTAAAGCTTTTCAATTTGTGAACCAATATGCAGTTTATCCCTCTCCGCATCGTACAATAACTGTTTAACATATAATAAGTTTGTAAGATTTAGAAAAAAGTATATAAATTGTTGTAACGTTGGATGAGAAATGTTTTATAATTTAATTACTCTCTATATTACCATGAGTACCTGTGATACTAGTTGAATTGCCCGTTAAAATGACTTAAATACCTGTGATACTACTCGAATCAAGTGAAATTACATTAAATAGCTCTGATACGAAACCCTGATCATTGAATCTAGCCTCCTGTGATACTAGCTGAGTTACTCTAAACACCTATGATGCTTGAATCGCCCAAATACCTAGACACTATCTGAATTACCTGTTAAAATGACACAAATACCATTGATACAACCTGAATCACCTGCATTTACCTTAAATAGCTGTGATACAAATCTCTGATCGAAATTATCACGAGCATCTGTGAAACTATGCTGATTACCCAAATACTTACGATATTACCTGAACTATCTGTAAAATACGAAACTAGGCTATAACCAACCCCTGGAACCTACCCTCCTGTAATGCTTGCTTAATTACTCTAAGCACCTATGTTACTTGAATTATCCTAAATACCTACGATACCGTCTGAATTACCTGTGAAATATGAAACTATGCTATACCCAACCCTGGAATCTAACCTCCTGTGATACTAGCGGAATTAGCCTAAATACCTACGATACTAGCTGAATTAGCTGTGAAATCATGCATAGCTATGATGCAGTTAGCCTCTGGAATCTAGCCTCCTGTGATACTAGCTGAATTAGCTTAAATGCTCAAGATACTAGCTGAATTGGCTGTGAAAATGATTTAAATACCTGTGATACTACCCGAATCATGTGAAATTACCTTAACTAGCTCTGATACGAATTCCTGCTCTAAATTAGCACGAGCACCCGTGATACTACCTGAATTACCTGTGAAATATGAAACTATGCTATACCCAACCCTAGAATCTATCCTCCTGTGATACTAGCTGAATTACCTTAAATGCCCACGATGCTAGCTGAATTATCTGTGAAATCATGCAGAGCCATGATGCAGTTAGCATCTGGAATCTATCCTGTGTTATTAGACGAATTAGCCTAAATACATACGATACTAGCTGAATTACCTGTGAAATCATACACTGCTATGATCCAGTCAGCCTCTTGCAATACTACCTGAATTACTTACCTGTTAGTGTTAGTGGGTTAGCTTTTCCCGTTGCAGGTCACCTTTTTCCCTTTATGGCTCACCTTTTTCCCTTTGCTGTTCACGTTTTTCCCTTTGCTGTTCACCTTTTTCCCTTTGCTGGTTACATTTTTCCCTTTACTGGTCACCTTTTTCCCTTTGCTGGTCACGTTTTTCCCTTTGCTGGTGAACTTTTTCCCTTTGTGGGTCACCTTTTTCCCTGAGCAGTCACCTTTTTCCCCTAAACGAGTCATCTTTTTTCCCTTTGTGAGCCTCCTTTTTCCCTGAGCAGTCGCCTTTTTCCCCTGAACGAGTCACCTTTTCCCTGAATAGGTTACGTGATGGGCATGTCTAGAACATTGACATGAAACAGTTTTCCACTAAGTTCACGTCTAAAGTCGCTTTCAAGTCTAGCACCTCCTATTCCCTATCTCTCCTGTATATAAGCCCATATTCCTACTGCTACACTACCTGTCTAGCCTAACACCTCTCCACCTGTTCCTATACCTCTCATATAAACCATACTCTACTCCTCTAGCTCTGTCTAGCCTAACGCCTCTCTCGTTTACCTATGACTCTCACATAAACCATACTCTGCTCCTCGACCTCTGTCTAGTCTAACTCCTCTCCTCGTTTTCCTATAGCTCTCATATAAACTATACTCTACTCCTCAACCTCTGTCTAACCTAGCACCCCTCTTCCTGTTCCTATACTTCTCATACATATAAACCATGCCCTACGTTTCAAGCCCTGTCTAGTCTAACACCACTCCCCGTATCCCCTACCTCTCAAAAGCGCATTCCCTCCTGTCCCCCCCTCTAGCTGAGTATCACTCCTTGGTTTCCTATCTAACCTAACTTTAACACCTGTCTATCCTATCATAGGATCTCTCTCCGTTTTCTCTCGTCTCTCCTTATAAACACAAACTCAATTCTCCTAACCTAATACCTCTCCTCGTTTTCCTATACTTCTCATATAAACCATGCACTACGTTTCAAGCCCTGTCTAGTCTAACACCTCTCATCGTTTTCCTATACCGCTCATATAAACCATACATTACTCAGCCTCTGTCTAGCCTAGCACCTCTCATCGTTTTCCTATACCGCTTATATAAACCATACATTACTCAGCCTCTGTCTAGCCTAACACCTCCCCTCGTTTTCCTATACCTCTCATATAACCTATACCCTACTCCTCAACCTCTGTCTAGCCTAGCACCCTCTTCCTGTTCCTATACTTCTCAAACATATAAAGCGCACTCCCCCTCCTACAACTGTCTAGCCTAGCGTCAGTCCTCGTATTCCCTATCTCTCCCATATAAACGCATTTTCCTCCTTGAAGGCTCTCTCAACCTAGCATCTACCTTCGTTTTCCCTATCCTTTCCCATATAAACGCAAAAAAGTGAGCCAGCTCTCTCCTATATATCCTACTATTATCAAATTATGGGCTCAGTTTCATGTTTCCCATTCTCTCTCTGGCTTCCATACGGCGTATACTCCCGTATGTCCTCCATCACAGTACTGTACATATATAAACCTTTATATCCCATAAACGGCAACTATTTGGAAAAAGCAGGTTTGCGAAGTTCTTCAGTGTGCCAGTAAAGTAAATAAATTCATCTTAACTTAAAATATTTCGCCTCTGACGAGAGAAAACAGAATACATTTATCACAATAAAGGATTGTTTTTAATTCTCAAATGTCATAAAAAGTGTGATATTTCTGTAACCGCTTCTCGTATGTTGGCATCAAATGATGCCGTATATTTAACATCATTATATATAAATTAAATTTTCTTCTGTAACTTAACTGAATGCATGAAGGCCACCTCTTACTGTCACAGGATGATAGGAGTCATTAGATACGTTTATGCTCACGTGTTTAAACTGTTGGAGAGAACTGTGTGCATATGTCAGCTGCATCATTAGAATCACAGTTTTCTTGGTTATAATTACCATGCAGCAGGTTAGTAAAATATTGTCTGATGCTAAATTATGCTACTGATGGGTTTATATATAAACTCATGTTTAGAATGAATGTAAATACCTGAACAATTGCCAAAATGTACATGTACTCAAATGATATCATCATGCGTTAGTGTCCCTCAGTAGAGGTAACTGCTTAAAGGTTATGTTGCAACTGAGCTTCACAGAATTAATCCTATTTTTGCTGATGTGAGTAGTAGTGACAATAATAATAATAGTAATAATAATAATAAGAAGAAGAAGATAACGTTTTTAATTGTGTAGTTATCACAAGTATTACTACAGGTTAATGTAAACTGAATTTCAGAATCTTTATTTTATATTTTGTCTAAATACTTAATTTACACATTTATGGTTAAATTAAAAAGGCATGAATAAATAAAATAAAGGAATGTGAAATAAACATGCCAGTGTCGAACTCTTAGATATTGCAGCTCTGTTTGCTTTTCCAATGGTTCTATCCTTGAACATATATTTTAATTATGAAAATTGTATTGCACATCCACTTTTTCAAGAGATTTGTGTGATGAGGAAATGCTGAAACTGTTTTTGAAGATATTCCTTCAGGAGATGGTCCTAATGCTGAAGAATGTAATCTAAAGGAATTTGATGATGATTCTGCAGACAGTGATATGAAATGTGTGTAGATTTTAGCTCTTCACCAGCTGCTGTACCTTCAGCAGCTGATCCAAACCACTCGACTACTCAGAATGTTGCAGGAAAAGTAAAGATAGGTGGATCAGGCACAGATACGGGCACACAAAATTAAGATACAATTCTGCAACACCAGCCTGCGACATCTGCACCAAACAACTGCCCCCAGAAAGAACATTATTGTGGTATGCAGGCATAAGATAATGACTACGCAAACAATACACCCCATTGTTTAAAAAATCATTCTATAAATATTTACGGTGAAGAGCCATATGCTTTTTCTATACAACTACTCACAGAAGAAATTTCTTGAGCTTATCCGTACAGAAACAAATGCCTGGGCGTTTAGAATGCTAAAATGCCATTTTAATTAACAATGAATAGGCTTACAACCTTTGTGGGTATAAATATTATGACCTTCATCAAATATCCCCAAGGTAGAATGCACAAGTCATCAGTTGATGGTCTGAGAATGAATGTCATTGCAAATAGCATATCAGTCAACCGATTTGAACAAATAAAGCGATTCATACATTTTGTAAACAATGATGAAAAAGAAGATGTACGTAATAGGTATTGGAAATTTCGCCCCATTGTCAGTATGTTGCACCACACACTCCATGATGCTGTTAGCGCTAATGAACATCAGAGGGTGGACGAAATGCTTGTTCCATTCTAAGGCAGGGGCTTGTTGAAGCAGTACCGAAAAGGACAGCCTAAAAATGGGTTTTAAAACCTGGGTTAGAAAAGTTCAGATGGATATTTACACGGCTTTGAGCTTTATGCAGGAGCTACAACAGACACACTAAGTGAACTAAGACCAATTGGCAATAGAGGTTTTAGGCTATGCCATGGGATCGAAGGAAATAGCCGGAAACTATTTTTAGACTTTAATTCTATACCTTTAATAGATAAACTAAAGTCTCAGGATATATTAGTAGTGGGAACAGTTCAAATGAACAGAATCCATGATGCGCAAACAAAGATGACAAATGGGAAGGAGTTATCACTTGGATGCTGTTCGATAGCGACTTCAAATACCAACAGCTGTTGTGCGTTGGAAGGATACAAAAGAAGTACACTTCTTTTCAACATATGGTGGTGTAGAACCTGAAGGTGAAGCACAAAGATGGGACAGAAAGGAACAGAAAATTGTGACAATTTCAAGAACTTTTGCAATTTCAGAATACAAGTTTATGGGGATGTTGACTTGATACACAGGATGATAGCTCACTATTTCCATGGTTTCAAAAGCACAAAATGGTACCTTGCGCTCTTCTTTTCATCTCGTGAACATGAACCTCTTAAATTCTTGGATTTGCTACAGGAAGAAGGTGGAAAACGTACCTCTTCTAACATTCAAAGCTTCTGTTGTCACTGCTCTAATTCAAATTGGCACAACAACAAACAGAAAAAGAGGTGGGCCATCAGGTGAAGAGCAACCGTTGTAGATGAATAGGAATGCAGTCAAGATGGCTTCTGCATATTTAAGATATGACTGAATAAGATATTTCCCCCCAAAAGTAGAGGCTAAACACCAAGATGCCGTGACCAGCACTGCCGTAGTAGAATCAGAGATTTGTGTGTGTGTGTGTGTGTTTGTGTGTGTGTGTGTGAGTGTGTGTGTGTTTGTGTGTGTGTGTGTGTGTGTGTGAGTGTGCGTGAAAAAAATGTAAGGAGACTGTTTGCCCTGATTGTATGGAAGATTTCCATACAAAATGAAATAGTTTTTCATTAAATCATAATTCAAGAATACCTGTTTTTAAAGCATGTTATTCATTGTAACATTAATATTTATTGCTAAAATGAGTTTGGATGTGTCATTTAATAGTTTAGTGAACTACATTGTTTTGTGATGTGTTAAAACTGTTCCCTCCATTTACGCCAATACATTCTTTGTACAGTTATATTCATTTTCGCATTATGTACAAAAACAGTGCATTCTAGTTACATAATTACCAATGACCTTTTTCATTATACGTAATAAGTAAAAATGTACTGATTATTGATATTATGTAAATATCAATACCTATGTTTATGCAACTATAAGCATTTTATTAACATTTATTTTGTGAAACGGTTATAATAAAAATTTCAAGGTTCACTAATTCTTTTAGACAAATGTATATCCAAACGCATGGTGGCATCATTATTTGTGTACCAATACGGCCCTTGGAGAGGAATTGATTGTATTTTGTTATTAATGATATTTGAGTAACATTTCAGATTTCAAATTTTTTCTGAATTTTGAAAAAAACAATGTATGCAAGAAGAGGAGACGCTGAACTCCCACGATAACAATGAAGAATAAGTGTACAATATTAGCAAAGTATGGGATCAGTTTCGTGTTTCCCATTCCCTCTCTAGCTCCCATACGCCGTGTGCCGCCATATGGTCTCCATCATAGCACTGTATGTATCTAAACCTTTAGATCCCACAAACGGCAACTATTTGGAAAAAGAGAGTTGCGCAATTCTTCAGTGTGCTAGTAAAGTAAATAATTTTATCTTCACTTAATATATTTCCCCTCTGACAAGAGAAAAGACAAATACATGTGTCACAAATGCTTGTTTTTAATTATCAAATGTCATATAAATATGGTATTTCTCATAAAGGTTGCTGTACTTACTGATATGGACCAGATTTATTACACTATAGAATTCCCAGTTTCCTTTGCAGGAGTTAAAATGTAATTTCTCCGTTTAGTAGCTCAGCACGAAAGTTTGACTGGTTATTCCAGGAATTAAAAGTTAAGTGTACACATTAATATGTTCAAGGTTTCGATCCTACTCGCACATGCACTGGGTTACAAATATTCAGGCTGCCGGGGAAAATGTGATAAAGTTAAAACTGTGTAAAGAGGTTTGCCACTATGTGAGCTGAAAGTTTATCTGGATTAATAAAGATTACCTATAATAATAAGCTTTTGTAAGAATAGTTAATAGAAAATTTAGTAGAATGAGTGGATGTGTGAGTGAGTGAGTGGGGTTTAAGGGTCCGTAGACAACTAGGTCATTGGAGTCCGAAGTCAAAACTTGAAACCTTAAAAACCTACAATTCGTAAGTTAAAAAGTGAAAAGAGAGCTAAACAGTAAAGAGACACAAGCCTAGAAAGTTAAAAGCAGAAGGTGCAAATAGCATAAAAGCAGATCACGCGCGAGCCCTGCGTATGAAACCCAATAGTGGAGACAACCATCAGTGCCTTATCGACAGCTTGCGGTTGTCGCCAAAAACCGAAACCAGGGTAGAACCCAGCCAAAATACAGGCGGTTAAGAGCGTATCGCGGAAAAACAAGGAGAACATGTGATACGCAGAGGTGCACGTCGCATATTGGACAGATTGGGGCTGGGTCACCGCGTAAAAATGTCATGAGTGCCGCGGCTATGACCATCGTGGACGAGTTAGAATAACCTCCGACCCCCGGGATTCCCTGAAAGAAGTAGGCCAAGGTTGGACGGTGTCCTTTATAGTCCTTAGTTGAGTGCAGCCAACGCTTCCTATGACTCTTGCCAAGCTAAAAACATATTGCGACAGAAGTACCGCTGGACATCTCTCTAAGGCACAGTGGCTGTGGAAAACTCCGACAAACAGCAGGCGGACTTACGCAGCCGCACCTACCACCTCGTTGCCGGTTGTCCATATAAAACTTAACTGGTGTCCGCGACAGAGCCACTGGTAGACGAGTGTTCGAATTTTCACGACGAGGGTGGAGGAGCCGAGAAACCATTGCAAGGCCTGAAGAGCGCTCAAAGTGTCGAAGCATATAAGAAAACACCCTGGAACTAAATTGGAGATAAAAGGTAAGAAATAAAAGATGGCAGAGAGCTCGGCATTAAAAGTGGAAATGACTTCCAAAAGACGATACAAACTGACGTCCAAAAGGCGAAACCGAAACCCATAGCACTACCCACCTGGAAACCATCAGTAAACACCATTTTGTAGTTCCGGTAACATTCCAGAAGCCCGTTGAAACAATGATGAGACACCGACTGTGGGGTAGAGGAGCGCGCATTATCCGAAAGCGCTAGGTCAAAAAGGTGCACGCTGGAGTTTTCATGGAGGCAACGTCCTAAGGAAGACCGCTTCACAGGAGGCAGTCGGAGGTTACGTGCTACGAGAACGTCGCGAAAACTGATACCGTTGGGTCGTGAAGAAGTACTATTCTGCAGGTAACTGAGAGCCAGATTCCGGGTGCAAAAGAGTTAAAAGAAACATGACCTGTATGTGCCGCCAACCTTGTAACATAAGAACAGAATAAAAACAAGCGTCGAGTAGACTAGGAGGTTTGCCGGAGTCAGCGTATAGACATTCGACACTAGTGCGGAAAGCCACAGTAAGCAAAACGGATACCAGCATAATGAACAGTTTCTTATAGGCAGACGCAGCGCCATACATAAAACTGCCGTAGTTGAGTTTGGACCGAACCAAAGAAACGGTACAACCGTAACACCACGGTGCGATTGGCGACCCAAGTTGCTCCAGATAAAAACCTTTACCCTCCGAAGCGAATGATAGCACGAAGCACGAAACTGGCGAATATGACACTCCTAGGTAAGTTTACCGTCGAGGTAAAGACCTAAGAACTTGAGGTGCGGAAAATATGGTAGGGGTGTAACGCATGGGGTAGGGGACCAACAAACTCTCTTTTAATATTTTCTGGGACTGGTCGGCATTGTTCGTCTCAATCAACAACCGCACCGTCTCTAAGTCACGTCGCGTTTTTACCTGCCACAGTTTCGTCCCAACTCAATATTGATGTAAAAAGGGCTAACGTCCCTAAACGTTATAACTTCATGAGTCAAAGTCACAAAAGAAAAAAACAGTCAGTGAAAGGGGTTTTGTGCCAAAACTTGTTGAATGGTCCCCCATTTGGAACCGTTAGCGTCACCCTTTCAGCCGGGGGTTAAAGAAAAAGGACACCATATCTTCACGGTGTGTAGCGTCGCGGGAACCCTCCCAAGAGCGATCTGAATGTGTACCTCATAAGGGCTACCCTCTATTCTCCACTGCTTATCCATATGTGTAAGCTATTCACAACAAACACACCAGCTTTAAGCCCCTCCCACCGGAATAACCGCCTATAGCTTCCCAGTCTAGGCTGTGCTGCGAGCAATACACAGACACGGATTCAGAGGAGTGGTTGATTATCCCGTGGTTCCGTCATCGGTAACACGCCTGGTCCGCGATGGCCCGCGATACCAACCCAGTTACGCTCGTCCTAGGAGAATTAACATAAGCCGGGCCGCCAGATAGCTATATGGGTATACATGACGGCGTGGAAGGGCTCCGCACCTATGGTTACACAGGGGCAATGTGGGGGTCTGCTGACCTTCGCGTCTGAGATCCCCGTAGCACACACATGTCGCAAGCCACGCTAAAATTGTGGGAAAGAACCACGGAGGCGGCAAAGATCCCTGCTGGTGAGACAGGAGTTAATACACCTAAAACCGTGAAAACTAAATATCAGATTACAGTGGAAGAGGATGAATAATTAACAACTAGAAACTAATAAAGACCCCGGGTTCGCCAACCCGTATCCACCGAAGGTGATCCTGGAGGGAGAATCGAGTAGAAAAATTCATGTTAATGCAACAGTTTCTTTTTGTTTTGCTTTTGGACTGTGTTGTTAAATTGTCTAAATAATCTCTGAGTCTGTAATCAATTCACAAGACGTTTGTCTTTCATAAGTAAGGTATTGTGCATTAATGCAGGTCCGGCATTTTTGGTCTAACTCAGGTCAATTAAAGTTATAAAGAATATAAAGGTGAAATTAAACTTTCATAAAACAGCGCAAGGCAATCAGTTTTATATGAAACCAGCGGAACAGGCAAATTATCTAGCCTTATTCCATTTTATATAGAAAGTCTTCCCTTTATCATTCCCACATTTAAACTTCCACCTTTCTCTCTTGCTCTCTCTCTCTTTATTCAACCACCCACCCATCCAACACCAACCCACACATCCATCCATACCTCCGTCCATCCGTCTGTCAGTCCATATTTCTCTTGTACGTTCCCTCTAATTATAATTCCGCCTTTCTATCCCTCTGCTATTCTCCTCCTCTCACTCCTTCTCTTCAGGATTCAACTGCTATTCTTTGATTCTTTCTTTCACGTACCTTCTTCCACCTGTCTCCCTCACATGGATAATATAAAGTGCCAGAAACGGTCCCATGGAAAATGTTTTTATGTAACCACATTTTTGCGAACAAATCCATCCATCCACCCATCCATTCATCCATTCATCCATTCATCCATCCATCCATCCATCCAACCATCCATCCATCCATCCATCCATCCATCCATCCATCCATCTATCCTTCTATCTATCCAGTGTATAATTGAGATGCACTTAATTTTTCACATTTACACTTTGGGAGAAGTAAATAATATAGCGTATAGCTTGTTCTGTAAGTGAGCTCTATTGTATGTTAAAGATATACCAATTGTCATGCGAGAAGGATTAATAGATATGTACATATAGAAAAAGATGAAAAATAAAGTTTTGGTTTCTATGTAGTCTAATATACATGCCAAGGCAAATGATTATAAACAATCTAAAATTAATCCAGGATGTTGGTTGTTTGTTTATATATGTGGATGCAAACTGCTAGCTTAATTCACTAATTAATTTATTAAGTTGTTTTCACACTCACAACACTTTTTATATTCGTAGGTTCTGAGTTTACCTTTCAGTTTTGTCATCAAACAACGGTTAAACAACTTGTCTTTTAGAGACAAGTAATACTTTATGATTGCATGGTCTGGTTAATAATTATTGTGAGCACAACACAGTTTCATAATCAGCAGTAATCCTTATTTATATATTTAACTTCTGATGTTGAAAATTTCAGTCATTCGGATAATAACTACCGTTGCAAGATTCCTCGTCACAAAACTCTCGAAACAGAGCGTGTACGCAGAGATATCTCAAGGTGTGGTATTTTAATTCGTAACTACTTTAAACTTAGGCACTCTGGTACTCCAGTTTGGGGGTTTTGCACTGGGTATGTGAAAAACAAATCTCATCAGTTCATAAAAGTAAATCCGACGGACAAATACAACGGCAAAGGCTAACGGAAAATGATACATGATTAGGAAGAAAAGAAGTATAAAGCATTGAAACCTGGAATCTTACAAGATTGGGGAATAAGAAAATAGTGTTAACAAGGAAATTGAAACAGAGAAATATTAAAATAGCAAATTACAAGGAAAATAAAAAAGTAATTAATGGGTACTAAAGAAATAAATACTTATGTAATGATCTATTTGGGAGCGGAACGAGCTACAAAAATTTTCAGGAACAAGAAGAAATAACAAAGGAATGAAAATAACTAAATATTGCAATGGAGAAACGGAAAAGTAATAAAAGAGGAAGAAAGCGGGAAAAAGGAAAAGGTATGCAAAATATTTACAAGCACCTAAGCAAGAACATAAACAAAATTATAAACAGAAGATAAATGTGGCTAAAATTTAAATATGGGAGAGTTGTCAAGAATTATTGAATAAATTTATAACAGCAATAGAACATGACCATTATGGGAGACAAAATATAGCTTGGAAAGTAATAAGACATTTAAAATCAACAGAAAGAGATAAAGTGTAATTATCATGTACTTCGCAAGACGAATGGATAAAGTCCTATACGCACTACTATACGAGGAAAATATAGAAAATGTACCAGGGGAAGAATGTGAGGAAAAGGAAAGTGGATATGGTAACTTTTGATGAAATGCAGGGAGCAGTGAAAACATGAAAAATAGAAAATCTCCAGGAGTAGATAATATTCCCATATAGATATTGCAATGCGGAGAGCTAAAGTTACATTTCCAGATACTGCATTTATTAAATATATGTTGCAGGACTAAAGAAAATCCCCAAAAGATGGGGAAAAACGGTCATATCCATATTTAAAGTAGGACAAGAAAATGAATGCAAACATTATAGAGGTATACATATGTTAAATGCAATATATAGAATATACTCTCATATTATTACTGTTAGAGTGAAAATATTAAATGAAATACGTATCAGTGAAAAATAAAATGGATTTAAAATAGGCACAGTATGTATGTATACCAAATATTCTGAGAATAAAGCAAATAATAGAAAAACGAAGACAATTTAACATAGAAACCCATTTGGCATTTATCGACACTGGAAAAGCGTTTGATAAAGTTAATTGCCCACAGTTATGGAATATACTACTTAAAAAGGATACCAAAACATGGAATTAAAATTACACAAAGTTTATACAAAAATACAAAACTGGTAAGTTAATTGGATGGGAAGATAGCAAAATAAATACAAACAAACTTTGGCTTGAAACAGGGATGTAGCCTATATGTAATTATTTATTTTATATGTATACATACATATTATAAATACTAAATAAATCTACAGCAATGGTAAGAGATGTTAAATGAGGGAATTAATTTAAGACAGAGGAGAGCATTAAATGCAGACAACTTGCTTTTAATTTTCGACAGGTAGATAGGTTACAGACAGCGGTATGTCAACTAAATCAAATATGGAAAAAATATCTGAGGTGTTGCAATTGCATGCCTTTCTCTACTCTTATACTATTTTTAGAAACGCTTATTCTCCATCTACTTCGTGTTAATCGAGATGAACTATGCAGAAATTATCTTACTGCTGATTTTCTTGTAGGTGCAAGGGGAATATGGTACGCTTTAAGCAATAGCCAAATATTTTAAGGGGTTGTTCCATTCTGTTTACATGTCCAGGATATTAAAAACAAAACAAAAGTAAACCAATAACAAATTCCCGTTTGAAAAGTATAAGTACCGCAAAGTTCAAATAAATATCACGGATTATCTCGGAAATGCTTATATAGACAAAAAAAGGTATGTGACATAAATTCTGTGTTTTAGCGAGATTCATTTTCTTTTTTGTGTAGTAATATTTTTATATCGCTTACGGTTTACCAGTTATGCAAAAGTCATTCAGAATGAAGAGCCTTTTGGCGACATTCCCAAAAAATTCAAGACAGATATTATCTGTCATAAAACTATTTTAAGTATATGACATTTTAATTAAAATCCTTAGAGCCATTTTCGAAAAAACAAAAATTTTCTAAAAGCGTTACATGTAAAGGGTGTCCAGGGTGGGGGGATTTTCATGAAAATCTCTTTCGCGTCTTTGTTAGATATTATACCCAAATATTAAGTTGAGTATTTATCCCAATTTTCTTTTTCTGAGTTATGCTGTTCACAGCACACCGACACAAAGACACTTTTTCTAAAAATCTTACTTGTTACACTCACATGTCTTACTCCACCCTTGTAAAAACCATTTTTACAAACGCTTATTCTTCATCTACTTAATCGTCTTCCGTGTTCTAGGGGTACTCGTTCCTGAGGTACTGTAGCTCCCGGGGTAGCAGGTTCAAACCCTGCGGAGAGCGATGGATTTTTCGGGCGTAAAAATCATCAGCATAGCGTCCTTTGGAAGGGAAGTAAAGCCTGTGGTCCCGTGTCGTAGATTTCGTAGGTTTATGGCACGTAAAAGAACCTCGAGCCTAACAAAGAAGCCTCTGAGCAAAATGTTAGGTATTTCACTCCCACAAGGATAGAATAGAATGCCAAAGACCATAGTAATTAAAGAGCGTCCATCACTAAAAAAAACTCCATCTCCCCATCTGCGTCATGTTAATCGAGATAAGCATTTGCAGAAACTGTCTTACTGATAATTTTCTTGTAGGTACGAGGGGAAAATGGTAGGCTTTAAGCGACAGACAAATCTTTTAAGATCTGTTTAACACATGGAACATTTCGTTATCATCACACGTCCAGGACGTATAAAAGAAGAAATAACAATAATAATAAAAACGATTAACAAATTCCCATTTGAGAAAAAATATAAGTATTGGAAAATTCAAACAAAATCAAGGAGTATCTCGGAATAGGTTCACTCGACAAAAAAATGTATGTGATGTATTGTGTGTTTTAACGAGATCTAACTTTTTTGTAAAATTTTACCTATTTCTTACCATTTACCAGTATTGCAAAACACGATCAGAATAAAGGGAACTTTTGGGGACATCACCAGAAAATTGGAGGTATATATATTCACTACGTGATCGAAAGTATCCGGACACCTGGCTCAAAATGACGTACAAGTTCGTGGCGCCCTCCATCGGTAATGCTGGAAGTCAATATGGTGTTGGTCCACTCTTAGCCTTGATGACAGCGTTCACTCTCGCGGGCATACTTTAAATCAGGTGCTGGAAGGTTTCTTGGGGAATGGAGCCCATTCTTCACGGAGTGCGCGCTCGGGAGAGGTATTGATGTAGGTCGGTTAGGCCTGGCACGAAGTCGGCGTTCCAAAACATCCCAAAGGTGTTCTATAGGATTCAAGTCAAACTCTGTGCAGGCCAGTCAATTACAGGGATGTTATCGTCGTGTAAACTCACACCGCCACAGCCCGTGCACTATGAACAGGTGCTCGATCGTGTTGAAAGACGCAATCGCCATTCCCGAAATGATCTTCAACAGTGGGAAGCCTGAAGGTGCTTAAAATATCAATGTAGGTCTGCACTGTCATCGTGCAACGCAAAAACAACAAGGGGTGCAAGCCCCCTCCTGGAAAAACACAACCACAACATAACACCACCACTTCCGAATATCACTGTTGGCACTACACACGGTGGCATATGACGTTCACCGGGCATTCGCCAAACCCACACCCTGACATTTGATCGCCACATTGTGTACCGTGATTCATCACTCCACACAACGTTTTTCCACTGTTCAATCTGTAATGTTGACGCTCCTTACGCCAAGCGAGGTGTCGTTTGGCATTTTTCTGCGTGATGTGTGGCTTATGAGCAGCCGCTCGACCATAGAATCCAAGGTTTTTCACCTCACGCCTAACTGTCATAGTAATTGGAGTGGTTCGTAATGCAATTTGGAATTCCTGTGCGGTGGTCTGGATAGATGTCTGTATTTTACTCTTTACGACCTCTTCAAATGTCGGCGGTCTCTGTCAGTCAACAGATGATGTCGGCCTGTACGCTTTTGTGCTGTACATGTCCCTTCACGTTTCCACTTCGCTATCACATCAGAATCAGTGCACCTGGGGATGTTTAGGAGTGTGGAAATCTCACGTACAGACTTTAGACACAAAAGAAACCCAATGACCTGACTACGTTCGAAGTCCGTGAGTTACACGGAGCGTCCCATTCTGCTGTTTCACAATGCATAATGACTACTGAGGTCGAGGATAATGAGTACCAGAGAGTAGGTGGCACCACTATGCACCTAAGGTGAAAAACGTACGTTTGTGGGGTGTCCAGATACTTTAATTACATAGTGTGTTTATATATGTGTGTGTATTATTATCCCTGAAAATGTCTTAATCATATGATACTTTAACCAAACTCGATATAACCATTTTTGAATCAAACTTTTCGAAAAAAATTCCATGTAAAGGCTGGTTGGGTTGAAGGGATTTTCTTTAAAATCTTCATGTAGCATCCCTGGAAGTTACCAAACTCAAATACCAATTTTGGTATTTATCCGAGTTTTAGTTTTTGATTTGTTGTTTGCAGTCGAACAGACACACAGATACACTGACAAGCACACGGACATGTTTTAAAAAATGCTTTATTTGGATTCACTGGTTTCAAAACACATATTCCGGTTAAATCATATTATCGAATTTTTCGGTGAAATGCAATACTTCCGTTACTTACTATACGTAGTGGAGAAAGTAATACAAAAGCTTCAAGCAACCTGCGCAACTATTAAACGAACCTTTAAAAACAAGGCAAGGGGAGAAACACAAGAAGTTGTACGGTTAAGGCATTACCAGGATAAATTTCAAAGTGATGCATGGATTGTCAAGAAAAGCGACAAAAGTAAGATACAAGCAGCTGAAATGAGGTTTCCTAGATAAGTCAAGGGCTGTACGAGAGAGGAACGTATTAGAAACGAGCAATCAGGGAAGAGCTGAACCTATTACAAGATGTAGAAACAAATGTGTCGAACATCTCTATAGCATGCCAGAAGAAGCAATACTTAAACAAGCCTTTTTTTACAAACTTAGGGGACGAGGATCATTTGGACGACCCCAAAGAAAGATACCTTCAATAAATATGATGCCGAAACAGGCAAAGGCCAAAACTGTGAAGGAAAAAGAACTGGAGCATTTAAATGGAGGTAGTATAGGATAACAACATTGTTTTATGCAAAATGGATCAGAAAGTTTTTAAATTTGAAACAAAATGTGTATCTTTTGTCAACACTCGGGTACTTTCCGTATAGTTTATTTGCGCTTAAGTATTCGCTAGCAGGTGTTTTCAATCTGTGCACGATAGAACAGAAGGCTCAATACGTTTTCCGGTGGGTCAAATGGTGCACAGGAAGAGGGGGAAGGAATGTTTTCCCGTTTGTTTTGCTTAAGAGCGCTGAACGCCTCGGTCATTAGCACCCTTGTAAAACGGTTCATGTCAAAAGCCAGAGATAAAACCAGTACAAAATACCATGGCAAAGGCCAGAAATAAACATGAATATAAAAACGAAAGCAAAAGCCACAGTTAAATATCAATATAAAATACAGCAAGGATCATAAATAAATGTATACAACTAAAGCAATTAGTATGGAATACTTGCCATTAAGATTACTAAATCCACATTTGGTGTTTAACTTTCGACACAACATTAAAAATCCTATCAACCGCTTGCTTATCATCTGCTAAGCCTTCAGCAAGACCGTCCGGCAGTTGCAGAGAGTCCGATGATGAGCTAGAGCAATACACTCTAGCAACACGTGACGGAACGACAGACCCTCGCCACTAAGCGGACAAACAGGAGCAGGGTCATCTTTAAAAATATAACTGTGCGTAAAATTGCATTACAAATACGCAACCGAGCCAATGTCACCTCCTCAGGACGAGATACGCGAGAGACAGTTGCCCAGTTTATCCGAATGTCCTTAATTACCCTAAGCTTGCTTATGCGGAGAGCTAACAACTCCTCGCGCTAGCATGACTGCACCACTCTCCGCACAACAAGCCTAAGGTCTTCTGACTTTACCCGAGGTATTATAACACTAGATTCTGTGGTTCCCGCCTTAGCTGACAAATCCGTAAGTTCATTCCCCGGCAAGCCAAAGTGACCAGGTATCCAAGCACATTCCACATTAACGGCAGAAGCGTGTAAAACATGGAGGACATTCTGGATTCGCTGAACAATGGGGTGGTAGTTGTACAGCTCACGATGGCTCTGAAGTGTACGTAGGGAATCACTCAAAATGAGAGAGTCTCCCGATTTTCGACGGGACACATGCAAAATGGCTAGGTATATGGCATACAGCTATGCACTATAAATGGATGTACTATCATGAAAACCGAATATATAGGGTTCGGTTGCATGAACATAACCACATCTAACACCGTTGGTGCTCTTAGATCCATCGGTGTAGATCAAAATTCGGTCACTAACCGGAAAGAAATTCCAAAAAAAAGTGCGGATACGAAACGTAGGCAACGTAGACTTCCGATATACCATCTTTCCAAGATCAACGTGAGATGCCCCATGTAACCAAGGGGGAACACCCTCTTCCCCTTAGCAAACATGCTAGGTATTTCAATGTCGTGCTTTCTTAGATGCTGCCGGAAACGATGACCTGCAGGCTTTGAATTAATGGAGCTATTCCTATAAGGTTTGTCCAGCGCAGTGTGAGAAAACGAATCGAATGTTAGAGGTTGAGGCATACATTTGAGCACACGGCCATAGTTTCTCAAGAGGATTTTATGCCGATAACGCAGAGGAGGTTCTGCAGATTCGGCATAAAGACTCATAACTGGGCTAGTGGGAAAAGCACCAATAGCCATTGAATGCCCCGGTTATGGACTGCGTGTAACCTCTTCAATATAAATGTTCGTGCAGAGGAATAAATCATACACCCACAGTCTAATTTTGATCGGACCAGTGCGAGATACAGTCACAGCAAAATAGCCCAATCGGCTCCCCAAGATTTGTCATTTAATATCCGCAAGCTATTTAGAGAACGGTCACATCGCTCTTTCAATTCTCCTGTGTGTGATGACCAGCTAAGCTTCCTATCAAACATCAATCCCAGGAATCTCGTTGAATCTGCCAATGGTAGTAAATCTGGACTGAATCGGAGCGAAGGTGGTAATCGTCTCCTATGGTGCCAGAAGTTCACTAGATTGACTTCTCAGTTGAGAAACGAAAGCCGTTTTTAGAACTCCAACCTTGGAGGTTATCTAAGCATTGCTGTATATGGCGTTCCAAAAACGGAGTTCGCAGAGAAGTACAATGAAGAGCAAAGTCGTCTACGAATAAGCATGACGATAACCCTGGAGCAACACATTTAGAAATCGAATTAATTGCTATAGCAAATAGTGTAACGCTTAGTAGAGATCCCTGAGGTACTCTGTTCACCTGGACTAAAGTGTTCGAAAAAACTGAGCCGACCCTTACTAGGAAAACGCGGTTCTTCATAAACTCGTGAATGAACAGTGGTAAGCGTCCACTGTTCCAGGCGTGTAGGGAACGTAGCATCCCTTTTCGCCAACACGAATCATAAGCCTTCTCGAGATAAAATAAATATCGCAACGGTTTGACAACTTTTCATGAATCCGTTCATGATCTATGTCGACGATGACACAAGGTGGCCCATTGCTGAACGGCGCCTCCTAAAACCGCACTGGGTGTTGGTCAACAGGTTGTGAGTTTCCAACCACCATACCAACCGTCCATTGATCATGCGTTCCATCACTTTGCAAACGCAACTCGTGAAGAAATAGGACGGTTGCTGGACGGGAGATGACGGTCCCTTTCAGCTTTCGAAGTGGGTATGATTAGGGCCTCCCGCCACTTTTCTGAAAAGTGACATTAAACCAAACACGCTCATAAACCTCAAATAGGAAAGACTTACCTTCAGGAGAGAGCTGTTGCTTCATTTGTACGTGGATACGATCAGGTCCTGGTGCTGAGAGTCGCGAAGATGAAACTGTGTGTTCTAACTCCACCATAGTGAAGAGGCGATTGTAATCTTCAAGATTTTCTGAACGAAAAAGGAAACCTTGAGGTTCAACCTGACTCTTAATAGGAAGGAACTCGGGCGAATAGTTATCTGAGCTAGCGAAAGCACGCCCAAATGTGTTAGCTACGTCAAATGCATCAACAACAGCTCTTGCAGCTGTTTTAAGACCGGCAGTTGGCATGCGGTCGATTTTCCGGCCACATGCCTTAACTTATCTCAAACGACAGCGGAAGGTGTATATCTATTAAATGAATATAAAAACTTGCTCCATGTGTTTTTGCTATTCTCTATAATATATCTGGACTTGGCACTCATTTTCTTCTACTCAATTAGGTTATCCAGTGACAGACGACACTGCAAAACCCTAAGAGCACGCATGCGAGCACAAATAACATTTCGGCACGCTTCCGTCTACCAAGGGACTGGAAATCGACGAGGATTTGCAGTTCACCGTGGAATAGCTTGCTCAACATCATAAAAAATCTATGCGAGATGTTGGACCAAAACATCCACATAGCCGTGCTCGTTGTAATTAAGCACAGCCAATTGGGAGTAAAGATTCCAGTTGGCTTCATCTAAGTGCCATCTAGTTAGGCATGTGGAACACATATCTTGTGTTAAGAGACTATTAAAACATGGAAAGTGTTCACTAGAGTGTAAATCAGAGATGACATTTCATTGCAAGGAAACTGCTAACTGTGGTGAACAAACTGCAATATAAAGGTGTGAAAAAGTGTTGCAGGAGTCTGAGAGAAATGTGGGCTCCCGGGGGTTCAGAAGAGCTAGATAATTACTGTCCAAAAAATCAGCAATTAATTTACCTCTCGCACAAGCCCGAAGTGAGTCCCAAAGGGGTCCTGGGAATTAATGTCTCCCACCAACAGCATAGGCGTTGGTAACTGAGAGACTAGACCTTATAAATCCATGAGCGAGAGGTTATGGAATGGAGGCAGGTAAATATTACAAATGGCAAATCGAATGGACGGTAGTTTAATCCTTAGAGCCACGACTGGATGTCAGACTGGTTGGATACATATTCCACAAATATATTATTTCTTATGAGCATCAAAGTGCCCCCGTGCGCAGGAATACCCTCTTGTGGTGTGAGATCACTCGTGCTAGGGTATATCGTTTAAGTTGAAAGCTGTCTTGTGGACGGAGTTTGGTCTCTTGTAAACACACGACCAAAGGATCATACTTGTTGAGCAAAGGTTCAAGCTCTGGTCGATGTGTTGTTATTCTACGGATGTTCCATTCTAGGGTAGCCATTGAAATATAAAGGGATACGTTCTTAGTCGTAGAAGTATACTACGCTGTGGAAAGCGGTGGTCGAATCAATTTTCCTTTGTCTTTGGTGTCGGGCTAAAACCTTTAACAGAGGATTTATTCTGCCTCTTTTTCACTGTTCTGGTAGTGTGGGCAGATCGTGCTTCTCCATCTCCTCCATGAGAGAGGACCCCTTTCCAATAGAAAACTTTGGTTCGAGAACCCCGAACCGATCGGAAGTTGAGATCAGCGAAGATGTTGATCGGTGATGCGAATTCTTCCCAGAAGATTCCACGGAAGAGGATCTCCGAGGAGATGTTTGTGGACTTTCCTTTCCGTTGAATGTTTCGGGCACAGACTTTACATATTTCTTCAGCAAGTGAGTTCGGTTATAGCTGGTCTTGAACTTTATCTGTGGTGCATTATAAGTTACGGGCTTGCCAGTCTTATTGCTTGAAGTCGGTGGTCTTGATGTTGAATTTACTGAAGGGATCTTAGCAGGTGTTGTTGCAGATTTAGATGTGGATTTCGTAGGCTTTGGACGTGATGTGGCTACGAGAATATTTTCTGAATTTGTGGCTCCGTTAACATCGCTGGTTTGAGTTGCGATTTTCCGACTCGGTAACGTTTTAGTTTTAATTGGGCTGTAGGTATCCGACTTTGGTACAGAGTGTTGGCGGACGCGCAAGTGTTTCGGGGCTTCCGAGAAGGAAACCTTCTCCCTTACCCGAAGCGGATCGCCCTCTCCTCTGTAAAACGGTGGCATTCTTGGGAACTAGATGGATGTTCACCACTACAGTTAACGCATGTTGGAGCTGATGTACATGCTCCCTCGTGTGAGAATTCTCCACAGTTAACGTAGGTACCTTCACCGAAACAGAAATCACTTGTATGACCAAAGCGCTGACACTTATAGCATGCGAGCGGGTTGGAAATACATCCCTAACATCTAAGACTTCATACCCTGCCTTTATCCTTTGAGGTAGTTCTACGCGATCAAAGGCAAGAAGCAGGGAACGAGTAGGCAGAGATTCACCTCCTTGTATCCGTTGAACCCGATATACAGATATCACACCTTGATCTTCTAGATTCTCTTGAATCTCCTCATTGGACATACTGTCCAATGCACGGGTGTTTACAACACCGTGCGAGGAATTCAAGCTCTTGTGCATCTCCACTCTAATTGGATAGCTTTCTAACAAGTTGGCTTTCAGATAGGCGCTGCCTGGGATGCTGAAATTGCTTCAACCAGGAGCGTGCCACTGCGAGTTCTAATACAGGATTTTACTGAACCAGCAATTTTATCCATACCCTTTTGGATTGAATGGACTAACCGTACTGAACTTCCTTCCTTCCTCAGTTCTATTGATAACTAAGTAGTGAGTACCACAATACTCGACTACTTCTTTAACAACTACTTTGGTGTTTTTGTGGGAAGTTTTGTATCCACAGCACTTGGATCCTCCACCATTACAAATGTCTCCGATGGCATGTTCACATCCTGGCGCCACCCCAGGTTAGGTGAAAGCCCTGGCCTGGACCTTCCTCAGCTTAGGATCTCACCTCCCAATACAAACATAGAGGGATCCAATCGCTTTCAGGAGTGTAACAGCTGATGTAATGGCCACTCCCCGGGACTGGCCTTTATCAGCGGATACAAACACAGTCCTGCATGATATTCAGGGGCTGGGAGTCACGAGTTACCCAATCAAACCTTGCGACTCCCCTCCTGCGTCCCGCGCTGCGGTATCTGTCAGACTATGTTCAGGGAGGTAACTAGAGATTGATCAAACACGCTTGTGGATCACAGTTAATCGGGTGTTTGGCATAAGGCCTATCACCTCTTAGAGTATCCCAATCGAGAGTGTGGCTTGGGACCCCGGGAGCGTCAATCCCATACCTACCGTATTAGGCTCTTGGGGAGGGAATGTCTTCTCGAATAGTCATGCCTGTCTATAGGCGACAGTAAGTGCCGGTCATCACAAAAGTCACATTTAATTTTGCTTATGCTCGTACAATTCAGTGACCTGAATCTAAGAGGTAAAACAACGAAACTAAATATTTTTCTCTTTACTAGGTCTATCAAAGCGAAAAAATTAGCATTTTCTTTAAATAATATATAATATAAGAGGCAAATATTGCACTTTTTATGAAGGTGCTACATAAGATTAAGATGCTTTATTAAGAAATTGTCTTTTGAAACAAGGTTCACATAACAAATATCTTGTTTTTAACGTTTGTTGTTGATAATAATTATATAATAAAAATAACGGTTTCATAATTACTAAGCAATGGGCTGTTTTATGGGAACTCCGACAGCAGAGGGTAATTATTATCTTGAATAAGAGCTTGTTCTGCTCTTTAATCTTCATAGAGATTCATCACAACGTTTAACCCAAAGTGTTTAGTTCCATAAAGTTGGCACATTCAATAATTCTAGTAATATTCAAGTAACGTTTTAAAAGTACGGAAAAAATGTAATATTAGTGACAAACTGTTGAAAAAGTTAACTGTTTAAGCATTAAGTGTAAGATTAAATTTTCTTCAAAATGAGATATATTTTGCATTTATTTCTGAAAAACGGATAAAAATTGTTTTATTTGAAACATAAGTCTCTTACACACACTCAAAAGCGAAGGAAGAACACCCGTGCCAACCTTATAGTGGACGTAGAGTAAACACAACTATTGAATCTAAAAGGAGAAAATCGATACGTAATACATACGAGGAAACAACGTATAGCGCAAAATATGCGGCATCTATACAGCTGTTTTATTCGATTAGGATAACATATAAGATAAATTTTCAAAATAGTAACACGAAAGTGTTAGTGCAAAGTAGTTGATGTGCTTTTGTTGCAATGGGTTCCTTATTTGAAAGCTCTCTAATCTGAAAACCCCATTGCTTTCATAAGTAAACTTCCTTTCGAATTAAAAACCTCAAGAGACACAAAAGCTGAGGAAATAACATACGGTGTAAGACTTAGATACTTTGTATTATGATTCAAGTTCCGAATTCTTAAAATGCTTCTCTTCCCTGGTATGGAATGGAATAGAATGTATAACGGAGGGGACTTGGTCTCGATCCATTGAATGACGATATTGTGGCTTTATCCCTCGAGTGGGCACCCCCGGGCGGGAGCAACGATCTAGGTGAGAGACACCGTGGGGATGGAACAGGAGTGACGGCACGGGAATGGCAGGGTCCCTAAGTTTCCAGATTGAGACTCCTCGGCAGACCGGGAAACCCAGGCCCGCACAGAGGGTCCAGCGCCCCTCAAGGAAGTTAGGATACTCCCGACAGCCAGCCGAAAGCCGAGGGACGGAGAGAATCACAAAAAACATCCTTTTCCCCTTCCACACTGCACTGAAACACCATCACCGACATTTCCAACTCTGAAAGAGATCAACGGATGAAAGAAAATGGAGGGATAGGAAAAAAAAGGTAGTTGGGAGTGGGTTGGGTTTTTTTTTTTTTTTTTTTTTGAAAATTTATGTTGTATCTTTGGAAGATGCTGAACTTAAATACCAAGTTTAGTACTGCCTTACTTCTTGTTTTTGAGTTATGCTGTTCACAGACACACATAAAGGCATATCAGAACCCTTCCCAGCATCCTTCTGGCGACCCTGCAAATCCCCCCAAAAACCTATGGGTCAGGGAGGTCGGCCAAGGGAATCGAACCTACGACCTCCTGAATGCGGGTCATAGACGTTTTAGCTTTGAAATTCGGTTATCTGTGCATGAACACGAAAAAGAAACAAAGGAAGGAGGAAGGAAAGAAAGAAAGAAAGAAAAACAATAGCGATTAGCAGTTGAGAGAAGTATGAGTAAAATGTTTGAAACTTCAGAGCAATAACAAACAGTATTTAAGAATAGGTATCACCACAGAAATGTTATTTGACATAACTTTTGTGCTTTAACAAGGTCTACATTTGTTTGCAACAATTTCTCTCTCTCTCTCTCTCTCTCTCTCTCTCTCTCTCTCTCTCTTACGGTTTATAAATTATCAAATGTCATTCAGAATAGAGATGAATTTACAGAGCATTCCTAGAAAATTAAAGGTATACATCCTATTTATCATGAAAATAGCTTAAACATATGTATTTTAATCTAAATCGATACACGCATTTTTGTAAAAATAAAAAGTTTCGAAAAATGTGCATAATAAAGGTTAGTTTGGAGGGGGTTTTCTTCAAAATTTTCGTGTCACATCCTTGGAAGACGTTCAAATTAAACTAAGTTTGGTTTTTAATCCACTTTTGTTTTTTGAGTTTTGATGTTCACGGTTCCATACACACGTTTTCGCGCGCGCGCGCGCGCGCGCACACACACACACACACACACACACACACACACACACACACACACACACACACACACGCAATTAGATCCTTTTTAAAAATATATTCTTCAGATTCAGTGAATCTCAAACGTGTTTTCTAGTGAAATTACGACAGTAAATTTTTGAGTGCAAATCATACGTCGTCTACTTACTATAAGTACGTAGTAGAGAAAGTAAAATGCTTTCTTTGTATTCTGTTTCAAATCGTGTATT
Source organism: Deroplatys truncata (assembly GCA_030765065.1). NCBI lineage: Eukaryota > Metazoa > Arthropoda > Insecta > Mantodea > Mantidae > Deroplatys > Deroplatys truncata. The sequence continues at coordinate 274,341,884 of CM060981.1, forward strand.
TCCGGTGAATCTCGTAATGTGATTTTTTGGGTGGAATACAATAATTCCTCTACTTACTGTAAGTGCGTAGTAGGGAAAGTAAAAAGGCTTTCTTTGAACTCAGGGGTCTCAAAACGTGTATTTCATGTGGATCTGGTTATTAAATGTTTATTAGAATAGAATAGATTTACTACTTATTATAGGTAAGTAGTAGAGGCAGTGAAAAGAAGAGTTGTGGTATAGATAAGCGGCTGTTTGTCGTTACGGCATTTTGCATGCAACAAAAGGGAAAAGTGTAACTTGGACTGTAACTTTAAATAGTTTCTGGATTAAATTGTTGTTAAAAATAAGGCAAAGTGCACGGAAAAATCATACTTTATAAGGATATTATGAATAATAAAATCCATGCTAGTTAATAATGGATAGAGGAAATAATGAATATTGAAAACTAAACCGCTTAGTTTTAACACTTGCTTATTATACAATGATATGATGCCTCTAATTCACCACTGCCCCCCAAGATAATTCTGTATACTGCTGACGTCGCTGTGCTGTGATGTTGTTGGTGTTTTTTTCACAGTTATTACTTTCTTACGGCCAAGTCTAAGGGGAAATATGTAGGAATGATACTTTCTTTAGCACTATTATCTCCCCTAAACTTGTTTAGCGAGTATGAGCTTAGGCATCTTACATAACCTCTCGATAACCTCTTCCTCTGCACGGCTACAAACACGTGGTACGGAAAACATATGCAGCCGTCTGTACATATTGATGTTTTTATAACATAGCATCCGGCACATCAGGCTCAAGCGGGAGAAATATTTCCAGGGTAACTTCGGTAGGTCGATAGCCAGCAATGATTTAGGGCACCGGTAATATTCCCGTCCGTGGCGTACTGTCTACAATATTACCGCCATCTGTCCCTACCATCATTTATTTCAAGTCGAGTGTTTTTGAACTGCACCTTCGGAATGTGGTAACAAAGAATAAAAATGGACATTCTTCAAGAAATTAACACGAAGTTATTTCTGTCCACAACTGTTATAAAGCCAGTTTCCTATGCAAAATAATTTGATATTGTACGGAAAAATTGAACAACGGGAAGTGCACATCATAATGGAAGATATCGCCGACATTTCCTTTAATATTTTACAAGTTTCATTATGTAACGATTTCAAAACTTGTTTTGTTTATTTTCCAACATCTGTAGTAAGTTTGAAAAGAAACTTAAAGCAACGTTGTTGTATTTCTTGTAAAACGGACTGATCGAAGATTGCTTTGTAGTTCTCTCTGTGCCATAAGACAGCCTGTTTTACGGTCGGAAATATCCGTTGGTAGAATGTAGGTATATATTGGTAACTGCAGGGTACTCTGACTCGTTTGCGGATTTAGATGGAATAGGCTCAAGTTAAATAGTTGGTTCTGCGGCATGCCTGTATTTTGATGGAGTGTCTAGAAAGGACGTGGTGTGTGATATGTTTGGTAAATTTTCGAAACTTAACGGTATACACTATTTTGGAATTAATTTTAAACCCTTTTCAAATAATTAATATTTTAAAAACTTAAAGTAACTTTTATACGGGCATTTTTTGCTATGGAATGATGCAAATTAAACTCAGGAAACTTTTAGTTTTCTGCATTAGAAGAAGATATGTATAACGGGATTTGGATACAGCCGTTCGTTGTCTTATGTTTTTGCTGGACACATAAAGGTGTTAGGTCTTATTTTAATGCTGAAATTCACAAATGTATTGAAACATAATGCAGAAGAATAAATAAAAATCGCTGCATGGGAATTTATACGAATTTTTAGAAAATATGCTGACAAAATTTCAGGGAGATAGGAGCGGAATACTTTTCCCAGAAAGGATACCTATGTGTTTTATTGCAGTTTAAAAAACAAAGTATCACAGAACTTGCGCTTGGGATGATAATAATTTGTTTAATAAATTCTTACTCATACGATTATTAGAAGTTGTTATATGATGTTTTGTAACCTTGTGTTATAAATTTGGTAAATGTGAGCATTTTTAATGCTGAACTCTACCCCATTTAATGCACATTTTATCCCTACATACGGAGCAATACTTTAATAGAAAGACTTAGGAAGAACTCTGCTGCAAGTTGCCCACTCGGATTTGTATACACGAGGACCAAGCGTAAAACTATTTCTGAACATAATGTAGTACAAGGTTTGCAGCGATACAAGTGGTTTTACCAGTGCTGGAGAAGCATCTATAATGCATCCGGAATTACGAAGAGAGACTTCCTGAAGCGAACAGACGACGTTCTAATTATCGGGAAAGGTTGACGGTGGAACCACTGCATTTGTGATTAGAAGGATCCTAAAGCCGCCAGGAAACACGACATCGGGCGTCCGAAGCTAAACAAATTTTTACGAAATGCACAATGGTAATTCACGTGCAGCTGGATTCTATTAGAGCAGACATACCCACAGAAACCCCGTAAGATTGAGTAGAGATCATTAGTCATGTCCTATTTACAGCTATAAGGGTTCTGTTCAAAGTGTGAATGGCAACCTTTGTCTCAATAAGATTAGCAAATCTTGAAATACCAGCTATTCCTGATAATAAAGGTAACGATAATAAGCTGTTACACTGTTCTGACAATATTGATTTCGTGAACTCCGATGCATATTACTACAGAATTATTAAATACATATCAATGGATGTTTAGGGTTTCTAAACGAACACTATGATCGGTAAAACGTTATCTAAACATTTTTACAGTACATATCTAGCCTCGAAGAAAATAATCCTTATTTGCTACTCTTTTGGCTCCAGTATGTGCACAATAATGCTATTTCATTTATAACAAGGGTTTTATCAGAGTACAAAAACATAATGTAACACGCAGAAAACTACTTTGAAGTTGGATTACACGCAATAAAAGTAAGCTTTTCACAACTACAACCGCACGGATAACTGGGGAAAACACAGCAATACGTTAATTGGGTTGTAACAGTCATACTAATAAAAATATTGGAATTACGCTTTCAAAGTAAGACAGATGTTTGCAAAAGTGAGCCTGAATGAGGCCATATAAAACTTAAAGCGGAATTGAAAACTCTTCGTTAAAAGGGCTGATGTAATAATTAGCATATTTTATAGATTTCAAGTAATAACAACACCTTTAAAGATTTTAAACTTTTCTATAAGAAAATAGGTACTTTTTCTGTTAAGATGGTACGACTAGGATACGCTTTACGTGAACTTTAAAACCCAGTGCTATTCTTAGATTAGTTTAGCATTGATATACAAAAGGTGTTGTAAAAGTTGTATTTAAACATACATATTCATAGATGTACCACTGCTCATCGTTTGAGTCACATCAAACTTGTCGCTACTAAATTTGGCATTCCAAAAATCTCTGATGGATTAGTGCTTCTCTTTTTTGGGGGTAATAACGAGAATAGGAAAGAGAATTTATGGAGAGGAATTGAAAGGAGAATTCAGGAAAGGCGGTGGGGTTCCGCTGAGTACCCCCGTTAGTGCGGAAGGTAACTGCCAGCTTATTGTGCTGGCAGCGGGTGAAGGAAAATGTCCGGGAAACAGCCCTGATTGTGCCAGGGCCCTGGCTGCCTCCCGTGAAGTGGATCGGGATTTTAGAAGTGGTTTTTATTCGTCTTTATTACTTGTTTTACAGAAAAGTTGAGCGCCCCTAGAGAGGTGCACTCAGGTTTGGCGTTGGTATCTGCTACCGTATATCCAGTGGCTTTGTTGCGCAAGCATGTGGAGTCGTAGGTTTTCCTGACCATTCCTCAGGTCCGCGAGTACTGGGTTCCACTCGGCCGTCGTCGTGGTCAGGACTTTTACCAGGTCGGTAAGAGCTGTCAAACTGCCCCGGAGCTCTTCCAGGTGATCTGTTGGAGCAGGTGGGGGTGAGGTCTGAGGCAGGCTGGTGATGACTTGGTCCCGGCCACTGATCATTGAGTTGGCGTTGTCCAATCGCTGCAGTCAGCTGGTGGTGAAGTTGTTGAGTTCAGTGGAGGTGATGGTGATGGCGTGGAGATCCTGGAGTCCTGCTTCTATGGCGGCTAGTCTACGGATGTAATGATTGATCTGTGGTGGTGAAGTTGATTGCGGTAGTGAGAGATTAAATGTGTTCTTCCTGTAGTGAGATGCGGGATCATATGTTGAGAACCTCCGCGTGGAGATCCTGGACCGCATCTCGCAGGGTGATGTTTGTGGAGGTCGGAGCTGGAGGTGGTGCAAGCGTCGGAGGACCTGCAGCTGTGTGCACAAATGAAGGTGATGTCCGTTGATGGCTTCTTGGGTATAAGGGGCACTGCGCCTGCCCGCTGAAGTGGCCGTGTCCGTTGCAGAAGGCACAGTACCGACGTCGGCGCCGTAGGTCATGGCTGGTGCAGTGCGTCGTCAAACTCGGTGCACCGCAGTAGTGGCACCTGGATGGTGCAGCGCAGGTTGTGATGTTGTGGCCGTAGCAGCATCATCTGCGGCATAGCTGGTGGCTTTCCGATCAGCTAGCCTCTATGTGTAGAAGCTGCCCTGATAAGGGCAGGCCGGACCTCAAGGCTACCTCACGGTCGGCTGCATCATCCAATACCACGCGGACGAAGGTGATAGGTCCACGGGACGTGATGATTCGAGTGGCCTTCAAGGTATAAGGCCACCGAGGTTGAACTGCGGAGAGTATGCATCTTGTCGGCAGATCCCGGAGAACTCCAGAAATCACTGCGCTGCATCGTGATGACGACGACAGTGGTGTAGGATGTTGTGGTGAGTTGTTCTGCGCTGGAGGCGACTGTTGCGGTTGGAGGTGAGGTGCGGTGCTGACTGGGCAAGAGAGCTGAATCTGCTGGTGTCGGGGCGAAGCAATGAACGTTGCCCAAGAAGTCCCGGTCACCGGCGGCGGTTAGGCTGCGCTCCTGGTAGATGATGGGAGAGCGGCCGGCGAATAAGCGGCGGCGAGGCCCGGAGCAGCTTTATAAGTTGATGGCGCGGCGACAGCCCCTTCGGTTGGTGCCAAAGGGTCGGCGACGGTTTCTTCAGTGGCGGCTCGAGTCTCTTCCCCATCTCCGACGAAGAATCGCAAATTAAAAATTCACGGGCAAAGCCGAGGCAATGAAACATAAAAATCCAGCTTTGGTCCTCTGCATATACCTCTACACTGAAAGCTTGATTTTTATTTCGTTCATTTGGTTGTCGTTCTTGAATGCTTAAAGCTTATCAAGAGCTATTACCGGCGGAAAATATGTACTTTCATTACGTGCATATCAGAAAAGTATGATTCCCTACTGATAAAGGGCTGCACTAGCAGGGTTCCCTAACCATTGAGGTTCTCTCCATTCTTTTCAAAATAAACATGTAATTAATAAACGTTTTTAAATTAAAGGAGATCAAAAATATATTTTCATATTGTGCGTGTAAACAAAGAGCAAATGCTTTATTGTAGGCAGCATCACATACAGAACACAGGTAACACATCCAGAGAATTTGGAAAAAAGGGTAACTTTTTCTTGGACTGTTTTACTAGCAAAATGTGGTGATTTAATCTAAACCTCAACATTATTAAAATAAGTTCATAAAATATTTATATTTACCGGCAAAATAAATGACGAAGTTTGAAAATAAAACAAAGTGAAATGGTCGTACTTTATCTGTTTCATCATTGTAACTTGGTCATTTAATACCATTCACATCTATCCAGCGTGGGAAACTAGAAGTACACTTGCAATATTGCAAAGGTGCAATAACGAGCATTATATGTTTTGATTTTCTTTATTGCAACAAATACGCTTGAAAACACAATTATTAAATTTTAAGGAATTTTTTGTTATCTGTAAAAGTATCTATTGAATTGTCGTTTAGTGTAGACAACGAAGTAGTATGTGTATTGTATAATTATTTGTGTATTATGTCAGAATGCTGAAGAGAATACTCTGATCTTTGAGAATGTTAAAAAACAGAACAAAAAAAAAATACAGGAGCTGTGCTTATCATGTAAGGAGAGGGTGGTAAAGGAATTTCGATATACCTTGTGTGAATCAGGACCGTGGTTGGTTGCAAAACAACATTCTTTCAAATATGATTGATCATTATCTCCCATTTGGGCTCACGAGTGAAATAGACGTTACAAAACATGCTGCCTATTTAAAATCTAAAATATTATATTAATCGTTAGCTTTAGTTCCAGAAAGAATCAAAGGAATGAGCATTCAAGTCAAGATAACACTAACTGGCACAGCAGGCATCGCTCAGCCATCAATGTGCAGGACCTTAATTGTTCTGCCTTGTACATAGTAGGAAGAGGAGGTGTTGCACTCCAAGCAAAAATTCAACGTTGAGTTTGAATAAAAAACACAGTCTCAGAAAAGGTCCGTGAGTTCGTGGAGAACAGCATTACTCAAAAATGAAGTCAGCAAAAGGAAACTAGGTATTTTAAGTTCATCCTTTTCTAAGGATGCGACACTAGATTTTCAAGAAAATCATCCCAACCCAAGCTACATTACACATGGAAAATGTTTTTGAAACCTTGGGTATTCTCAAAAATGTCTAAGACTTTAATTAAAACAACATATTTTTAAAATTTATTCCTGACAAAAGTACCTCTCTTAAACTTTCTGTAAATTTTGAAGACCTTTCATTCGGAACGAACCCTATATCATTTTGTATAAGGGTAAAACATAAGAGACACACAATGGTTTGCTGTAAAAAAAATATAAATATTTCCAAAACGCACAATTTATTTCAAATAACTTTTAAGGTAGCATTAAAGTGCTGTCGCTGTACAGCTATTTCTTGCGTTGTCATGGAAAGAGCATAAAATTCAAGGGCAATATATAACGACTCGCTTATTAAAATTTGACTGTCGCTTCGGTCTCCTAGGTCCTTTTGTACCTGTAAAGAAATATTTAATGAAATTGTTTTTGCAGACTTTTATCTGAATTAACATGAAGCGGATAGAAAAATAAGGTTTTGCAAGGATGATTTATAGAGGTTATATAAAAATAAACGATAGTGGGTAAAAACTTGTGTGAATGTAACACATCAAATTTATATATTTATTGCACATCTTAAAAATGAACATAATATGTAAATGTTAAATCGAGTGCTGGGTCCCCGGCGTCAGCGAGTGCTTCCGATGTTTTACTCGGGCCGTTCTCCGTGGTGTGGTGGTTACCATTACCTTTAATTCCCGAGGTCGCGGGTTTAAACCCGGCAGAGGTCGATGGATTTTCTGGGGCGTAAAATCCTTAGCATGGCTTTGTTTGGAAGGGAAGTAAAGCCGTATGTCCCGTGTCGTAGATTTACGGCAGTAAAAGGACATCAAGCCCGATAAAGAGACCTCTGAACAAAATTATCGGTCTTTCACGTCCGATATAGAATGGGACACCAAGGACCAGAGCAGTTAAAGAGCGTCCATAAATAAAACTCAACTTAATTTAATTAGTTTGTTTTACGCGAACTGGCTTTTCGGCTGTTACTATTTGGATTAGAGTGTATATTATTCTACGTTTCTCACAGCTAAAGTAAGAGCTTTTAGGTATGCTGCATATCATTTTCTTCGTTTAACTAACAATTAAGAAGTGAAAGTAAAATATTATTGTTTCTGCAATTAAGATCACACATCAATAATAGCAGAATCTGCCTCTGCTATACAAACTGCATTAAACGTTCTGAGTTAAAATATTCTGTTTGTGTATTTTAACAGCCCTTGTGTGACTATTGACTACAGTCCCAGCGACTTACGTTTCAACCTTAGTACCTTTCTGAGGACTTGTGATTCATTTTTGTTATTATGTGTTTGCTTCATCTGTTTCTTGTCCCTTTTAACAATCATTGTGAGCCTAACTGCAGTTGAAATATGCTTGCTGATTTTTTTCTTGCTCAATGAGAAAAACAGAGTGCTAGAGCAGCGGAATAAAAACTGGAAAGAAATAAATTTCAGCAGAATAACAGACAATCGGAGTTTTGGATTAGGTGGTAGAGTAACCTACATAACTGCATAATTACCTAGCCAGTGCCAGTGGGTATGTAGCTGTCTATTACATACGCTTCTGGAAGGATATTGACTTTTCCTAATTACTGTACTACTGGAAAACACTTAGCGAAATGACTTTAAGCATTTTAACAACTCCATAAGACCTAGTCACGTAAGGTGAGCAATTCTCAGAAACGCTGATTTCACTTCAACACGATGACATCTTCGTTGTCTAAAAACACTAAATATATCAGTTGCAATGCCGGCTACAACTAGCAAGGAAAATCTATGCATAGTAAAGGCAGACCTTCATCCCATGCTCGAAACAGAAACTTAATGTAATCAATTATAACTATACAGCATCCTTATTTTCTGTAATAGCGTTAACATTAGACGTAGGGTTTAGGTAATTGCAACTATTTAGATGAAGTTTTCAGGATGTCGAAAAGAATGTTCAAATTAATGAGTTTTTAAAGTATTATAGTTTCATAAAGTTCTGTAAGTAATGTGTATGAAACCTTACATACTTAACCACGTTGTATTAACTGCGATGGATGCTTATACACAACCGAAAGCTATACATTGCATCCGCAGTCAGTTTTACAATAAGGTGACGTACCTTCTTATTGTAACTGTTCGCGTGAGAACATTTATGCTTCAGATTCACAGAAAGGAAGTAAGTGGGGAGTTTTGTAATATTTCCCGACCATTAGAAAAATTACACTCACTGTGGACGATTGAAATACCTTTGGTCATTGAAATGAATTCAACAAATACAGTTAAAGAAATATGTATATCACGTGGCTTAGTGGTAGACACAAAAACATATATAACGAAATTTACATCCACGAGTGAGGACTCTTTTTATCTACAAGTCCGCAAAGACGGATATGCAAGTCGTTGCCACAATAGCAGCATTGGTGTATTGTATATGTAATCTTGGCGGTGTGTTCATGGCGATAACAGAAGCTTACCGCGAAAAGTCACGTGTATGGACACCGATGCGAAAATATGCACATTTGTGCGGTTAGATCGCACTAAGAAACAAGCGAGATATGAATTGTGCGTGTAAATATTATCCATAAACGGTGTTTAAAAATTGGAACACCACGATTCGAGATACTTAAATCATTAATCCGCTCCACCTCTTTATCCCTCCCTCTCCTACCGCTCACGCATATAGATACTGCCGCAAACTACAGAAACACGTATACTGTAGGGCACATCTCATACAACACCAAACTATTAATAAAATAACTGGATAAATGCGAACAATATCAGCACTTTCATTTTTTCTACTGTGTACCTAGAGTGAATACAAGAAGTGCTGTATTTTAGAAAAAATTCGATTTTAATATTTAACCGAAAACATAACATTTGGGATCCTTTTATTATACAAAAACAAAACTGTTTCATAAAAATGTTTATCTCCGCGAAACCCGTGCGCGCGTGTAACAAACGAAAGAATACATTTCCGATAAACATCAAGTTGGAATTTAAGTTCCGTATCTTTCAACGATGCAACATGCGATTCTCAATAAAATCCCTAAACAATACTACCATTTACGTGGAAAATGATTCGTTGTTATTTACCTTTGCAAATAGTTCCAACAATTTTGTTTGGAATAACAATTGTTTAAGATATGTAACTGACAAATAAAATTAATGTCTTGAAGGTTCATCTGGAATAACTTTTATATACTTTTTAATAACTGCAAACGAATAAATTACCTTTTTAAATTATAGAATGTATTTTATGCTTGTTGTGTTAATCATTTCCGATCGTTATTATTGGCTCGAGAAATATAACACCTTCACATTTTGAAATGTTGTGATTATTTATTATCAATTGCCATGCTACGCACCTAAAGTATGAGAGGAACTATTTAATTCTGGTCAAAAATGTTATACCGACATTTCACTGCAAATACATTCTTGAGGATTCATAAACCAAAAATAAGGTACATAAATGTGTGTGTCTGTGAACAGCATAACTCAAAAATGAAAAGCCAGTTAAACACCAAACTTGATGCTTAAGGCCAACCTCATTCAAGTATGCGACCTGAGGATTTTTAAGAAACTTTTCCGACACCAAATTGCTCTTTACGTTGCAAATTTCTTAAAATTTTTATTTTCTCAAAAATGTTTGTAAGAATTTTAATGAAAGTACAGTTTTTAAGCTAATTTCTTGACAAATGAAATGTATATGTTGAACTTTCTGGCAATAGCCTTTGAAGTTCTTTTCATTATGAATGGGTTCTGCATCACTGGTGAACAGTAAGAAATAGACAAGGTATAAAATTGGATATAAAGGATATAAACATTGTAGATGCCGTTAAGGTACACAGTTTATGTGAAGTACACGTTTTTGTGGAGCTAAAAATTTTGGAGATACATTCTCTTAATTTTTTGGATTTCCAAATACTCATTTTATTCTTTCTTTTATCTTATTTCTTTAATATTTTTTCTCTCTCTTCGCCATGCAAAGAGAACGGAATTGCAAAGGCACACGTGGCGACACACTCTTAAAACACTTAACTGTCGCTAAAATCCTGTTGTAATCCCATAAACCTCTTGAACATACAAGGAAATATGCAATAAGGTGTGGAATAATATGACTTAGATACATGTAAAAATGTTGTAATAATAGTTCATTTACGAATGGGTAGAGAAGCTCGTGTAAACGAAATACATAAATTGTTGTCCATCGCCATGTCGTGTAAAGTCTATGAACTTCTAAAAAGCCACAAAGACTCGCTTTTAGCTTCCTATATTTGGTAAACCATTACAGATAGACAAAGACTATTCGCCATGATCTCCGCATCTATCACTCCACTGTACCGCCTGAGAGGCACATTTCACTTCATCGGATAGCACAAGTTCCCTCTTTTACCCGGGGAATAGAAGGCAACCACCGCAGACGTCGCAGAATCATCCATCGCCGATTAGCATACATGCCTGAACACAGGCAGCTTCAGCTCGCGCCCCGCTGCAGAATTCCGTACAAGACCTCTTCTTGCAGGTACTAATATTGGTGCCCGACTAGACGTGCTGAAAGACATCTCTAATTAATTCCAAGACCTGTGAGCCACCATCACTGCTGCAGCATACAACATAAAACCGTCGCCCGCGGCTTGTCATCTAGGTTAGACAATATCACCAAACGTCTACTTGCCCTGGAGGACGACTTAAGGAACACTTTCCAGAATCATAACAGTCATTCCATCACACCATAGCTCAAGCACCAACATTTTAAAATTTTCCAGATCTATAGACTTTTCTCGCAATGATGATGATGATGATTTATGTAAAAGGGCGCTGAACGTCAAGGTCATTAGTGCCCCCAGAAAAACAGATCATGTCAAAGGCCAGAGATGAGGTTCAATTCAAAAGCTCATTGCAAAGGCCAGAGAAAAAGATCAGTACAAAAAATCATGACAAAAGCCAGAGGTAGAAAACAATATAAAAGTCACAGCGAAAGCCAGGGATAAAGATGAATATACAGAACTAAGTCGAGAGGTACAAAAGCCTTGCTAACAATGTGACTAAATCTGGAACTGAAAGTTATCTTTTGAAAACAACTTAAAAACATTTTCGACCGTTTGGTTATCATATTCTAAGACCTCTGCAAGACAGACTGCCGATTGCAGAAAGGCACGAATATATGTTATCCGACTTCACTCCAGCAACAAATGACGTAGCGATAGACCTTCACTACACAGCGAACAAAGGGCACCAGGATCGCCCTTAAAAAGGCAACGTGCGTAAAACTTCAGTCGCCAATACGCAAACGAGCTAAAATCACTTCCTCGCGTTGAGATGCACGGGAGAAGGTTACCCACTTTGTCGGAGTGTCCTTAATTAAAATACGCTTATTTCAACGGAGAGTTGACCACTCTTCGTGCCAGCGTGATAAGACCGCTCTCGACAAAACAAGCCTAAAGCCTTCCGACGTTATCCAAGATATTCCAATACCGGGTTGAGTGGTTGCCGTCTCTGCTGCCAAATCCGTCAGTAGATTTCCAGGCAAGCCCGCGTTGGCCAGAAGTGCAGCACACTCCACATTGAGTCAGAAGTGTGTGAAAATGGAGGGCATCTTGGATGCGCTGTACAGTGGAATGGCATGTATATGGCTCACAAAGGTTCTCAAATGAGGGAAAGACACAAAATCAGACAGTGGCAGTTTCCTACGGCGAACACACAAAATGACTAGGTTTATGGTATATGGGGTCGTCTCCTTAGCTCAATGGTAGTGCAGCTGCTTACAAAAGGGAGCACTCGGGTTCGATTCTCGGTACTGGCGTAGAGACTTTCTCCCACTGGGAGGCCGGGACTGTGCTTTACTCAGACTCTTTAGGTCTCTGAAAGGCCAACTGGGGAGCTACCTGATTGAAAAGTAACAGCTGCAAGTTAAAGAGGACATATACATCGGCCGGAAGGGATCTGGGCGCTGACCACTCCCACCCTTCAGTACTGCACCCCACTCATGACGCTCGTTTTATGCAGATGTAGGGGTGGGCGGCAGGTGTTGACCTTGCAACGGGCTGTTACACCGCGGAGTTTAATATTCTTATGGAATATAGCTCTGTATTATAAATGGATGTGTTACCATAAAAGCCGAATTAGTGGGTTCGGTTTCATAAACATAAGCACATTCAACACCGCTGGTGTATTTGGATCCATCGCTGTAGATCAAAATTCGGTCATTGTAACCTGACAAAAATTCTAGAAACAAGCGAGGATACTAAACGTAGGGCTAATAGACTTCCGGTATGTCATCATCCCAAGATCTATGTAACATGCCACAACGCGGACTACACCCTCTCTCCCTTAGGAAACATGCTGAACATTTCTATATCTATGAAGCTCCTGGAAGCAAACACCTGTAGGCTTTGGATTAATGAGCCTTTTCCTATAATGTTCGTCCAGCACGATGATGAAAATTAAGGGCATGTTGGATGCATAGTCATATATTTAAGACCACAGCTATGCTTTTCTTACAGAAAATCACGCCGATATTCTAGAGGAAGTTCTGATGACTCAGCATAAAGACTCACAACTGGACTAGTTGGAAAAGCACCGACGGCAACTACAATACCCCGATCGTGGACTAATTTTCTCAGCACAGATGCTGAGCAATAAATTATACACACATAGGTTAACTTCGATCGGTTCAATGCACGATATGCAAATCTGTCAGATGCGCTACCCAAGATTTGTAACAGAGTTAATATCGTTCAAAGAACAGTCCCAACGCGCTTTCAACTGTGGTATTTGCGATGACCAGCTAAGTTTCCTATCAAATGTCAAACCAAGAATTTCGTCTCATTTGCGAATGGAAGTAAATGTGGACCGAATCATAGCGAAGGTGGTAATTGTCTCCTACAGCATTACAAATTAATGCGGACAGAATTCTCAGTTGAGAGACGAAAGCAATTTTTAGATCTTCATTACGAATATTGCTAAACCTTACTGCATACTACGTTCTAAAAACGGCGTACGCTGAGAAATACAATTGAATGCAAGATCATGCGCAAAAAAAATTAAACTGAGTTTTATCTATGGACCTCCTTTATCTACTATGGTTTTCAGCATCCCAAAAATAAATGCAAATAAGCATCACGATTCTCCTAGAGGAACACATTTTGTAATCAAATTATTTGCCATAGAAAACAGTATAACGCTTACTGCTGGTCCCTGATGCACTCTGTTCTCAGGAAAAAAATTGAGAAGAGTTGGGCCGTCCCTTAATCGGAAGTCGCGATTCTTCTTAAACTTCTGAATGAGCAGTGGTAAGCGTCCACCTGTATTCCATGGGTATAGGAAACGTCCCTTTTCGCCAACATGTATAATTAGGTTTTTCAAGGTCGAAAAATATCCCAAATGTTTCACAATTCTTCATGAATACGTTCATGATCGATGTCGATAATGATACTAGGTGTTGAAGGGTGTTGTTGAGAATCGCAGTGAATGTTCGTCAGTAAGTTGTGAGTTCCAAGCCTCCATAGCAACCGTTCATTGGATACTCCATCGCATTCCAAAAGCAACAGGTGATGGAGATAGAGCGGTAGCTGAATGGAAGATAACGGTCCTTTCCAGTTTTCAAACGTGTATTACGGTGGTGTTCGGCCACTTTTCTGGAAAAGTGGCGTCACCCCAAAAAGGATTAAATCTCGAGCAGGAAAGGCTTACCTTCAAGAGAGACATGCTGCAACACTCGTACGTAAGTAACATATGGTTCTGGTGGTGTGGATAGTCGTGAAAGTAAAAAGCATGTTCCAAGTTCACCATGGTGAAAACCCGATTGTAATCTCCAAGGTTTGCAGAACGAAACGAGTATCCTTGAGATTCCACCTGAGTCTTAACTGTAAGGAACTTCGGCGAATACTTGTCTGGGCGAAAGAGCGAAAGAAGTGCCAAATATGTGCCATGTCAAACGTATCGATAACACTCCTGCACATGTTTGAAGACCAACGATTGACCAGGAATTTTCCGGTCACACGGCTTAGCTTATTTTATACACAGAGAACGGTGTATGTCGATTAAATAAAGCTACAAACTTAATCCGTGATGTCCTTTTTCTACCCCTAAAACCTTGTCTAGTCTTATCCCACCTTTTTGTGTTTTAGCAGGTTATCCAGTGGAAGGTGATGCTGGGAATTCCTAAGAGCACGCCTGAAAGCACAAATGGCATTTGGGCATTAACGCGTCCATTAAGGAATTGGTAAACGACGGGATGGCAAGCAATAGAGGAATAAATTGCTCGGCAGCGTAACGAATCATCTAAGTGAGATGTTCGGCTAAAGCATGCACAGAGTCGTACTCATTGCAATTGCATTATCCAGGTTGGATTTGCTGGGCTGGAGCTTGATCTAAGCGTAATCTGGCAAACGTGTAGAACCTATATCTTGTGTTAAGAGACTAAATAATGGAAATTGGTGTAAATCAGACATGACACCCGTTGTAGGATACCGTTGCAAGGAAACTGACAAATGTAGCGAACAAAATGTAACAAGCAATTAAAGGAATTTGAGAAAAATTTAGCCTCTCCGGTATTCAGAAAAGCTAGGTTGTAGTTGTGCAAGAAATTGGCGATTAATTTTCCTGTCGCACAAGCCCGACGTGAGCTTCAGAGGATGTTGTGCTTTGGCACCTACCACCAATAGAAAACATTTTGGTAATGGAAAACTACATCTTTCAAATCAGTGAGCGAAAGATCATCACATGGAAGCAGATAAATATTACAATTGCTAAATTGTTGAGATAGAAGTTTAATCGCTATAGTAACTGATTAGAAATCAGACTGCATAGATACAGATTCCACAAAGGTATCATCTGTGATGAGGATCATAGTGCATGCGTCGCAGAAATATACT
Source organism: Deroplatys truncata (assembly GCA_030765065.1). Lineage (NCBI taxonomy): Eukaryota > Metazoa > Arthropoda > Insecta > Mantodea > Mantidae > Deroplatys > Deroplatys truncata. The sequence continues at coordinate 274,357,204 of CM060981.1, forward strand.
CTTCCACCGTACTGGTGTTTACCGCCCAATTTCCCAGCAGCCTTGTGAACGGAGTTTATTCTTTTGCAAACATAAGACCAAAGGCTCATTTTTGTTGAGCAAACGTTCAAGCTGTGGTCGATATCTTCTATTTCCATGTATGTTACATTGTAGCACGGTCATGGTAATTAAAATGGGAGATGTTCTTAATTGTAATAGTCCACTACGCTGAGTACAGCGGTGGTCATATTAATGTAACCTTTTTCTTTGATGTCCGGCAAACGCCTTTAACGGTGGGTTTATCCTATCTCTTTTTACTGCCGTTCTCGAAGTGTGAGCAGCACTTTCCTGCTCTATGTTCTCCAATGGGGGAAGCCTTTTCCAATAGAAAACGTCGATTCAAGTACCTCGAACCGATTACAAGCAGAGATCAGCGTAGATAAATATTGCCAATCCGGGTCCTTCCTCGAAGATCCTCAGAAGATGTCCTGCGAGGTGACGTGCGTGGACTTTCTTCACCCTCTGATGTTCTTGATACATTCTTTTCACTTACTTTAAGAAAATCAGTTCTGTCATAGCTGATCTTGAACTTTATAGGTGAAGCATTATACGTTTATGGTTTGCTAGTCCAATTGGTTGCGGTCGACGGCGTATTTGGTGATATACGAGACTTATCAGATGTCTATGTACACGCACGTGTTGATTTTGACGACGTTGGAAGTGATCTAGGTACGAGAGTCTCTTTGGAATTGCGGCCCCGTTAATATCGTTGATCTGAATTGCGATTTTCCTACTCGGCAGTTTCCCTATTTTTCCGTAATATTTGTATCCTTTTATTTCCTATAGGTGACACTGAACTATAGGTCCTGGATTTCGGTACAGAGGGTTAACGTTTACGCAGGTGTTTCAGGGCTTCCGAGAAGGCCACCTTCTTCCTAATCCGGACCTCTTGGATCGTCATTTACTCTGTAAACGGGGGAATCCTCGGGAACGTAATGGGTGTTAACCGCTGCAGTTGACGCACATTGGAGCTGCTGTACATGATACTTCGTGTGAGATATCTCCACAGTTATAACGCGTGGGTTCACCATTGCAGAAATGATTGTCGTGTTCAAGGCGCCGACATCTTAGCGGATTCCAAATATATGGCCTAACTTCAGTGACTCCTCGTTACACATATCTCCAAAGTGTATTTACCACATTGTGGGAGGAGTTCACGGTTCTGTGCATATCAAACCATATAGGGTAGCCGGGTAACATATTTGTTTTAAGTATTATCGCTCCCTGAATACCAAATAGATACGCGGAATAAAATGTATTTGCTTCCTCTGATCTGTTTTTAACTAATCGCATGAATCACAGGATTTGAATACTTCTTTTAAATCAATTTCAGTACTTTCTTGTATCCACGGCGATTATATCCTCCCCATTAAAAATATCTCCGAAGGCATGCTCACATCCTGGGTACCACCCTGGCTTGGGTGAAAGTCCTGGTCTGGACCTTGCTCACCTTTGGGTCACACCTCCCGTTTTATAGACAGAGGGACCCAAGCCCTTCAGGAGAAAAACAGCTAATGCAATTGAGCCTCCTCGGGATTATCAGTAAACACGAGCACAGTCCTACATGATACTCAGGGATAGGGAATATCGTATTACGTGTTCACCCCTTACTACTTCCCTCTTCCGTGTCGTGCAGTGGTATTCGTCGGACTGTGTTCAGAGAGGTAACTTGTAGTTGGTCAAACACGCTTGTGGATCGAAGTCTATTGGGCTTTGGCATAAGTCTCTCACGTCTTAAAGGAACCTGATAGAATGGCTCGGGATCTCGGGAGTGCGAATTCCGTACCTGCCGTAGTAGGCCCTGCCTAGCGAAATGCCGGGATATCAACCTGGAGAGTAAATGTGTATGAGGAACTGACATCCGGAATAAAGGGTAAGTCATCCCCTTTTTACGCTCTTTATTCACTTTCGCTATTGAACCGTTAGGTTGTAGTAAGGCTTTAACCATCTCACTCGCTCCCTGTCATTTATAGCATTCCTTCTCTCCCTAACTACCGGTGGTGCTACGCTGAATCCCACGATATCTTAACATTTATTATTTCTATATATTTTCTCATACCAACATGTCACACCTTCCCTCTCTTTTGCGTTTTCCAAACCACTCCTATCCCAGCTAAATAAGCCAATTATTTTCCACTTCCAATCTTTCTACTACATTACCTTTTATTATAAAAACAAAAGAGCAGTTAAATACATTATAACAGTTTCACTAAATGGTTCACTGTATCCTTACAGTGCCACTCTCTGTTTTATAAAATAGCTATTGCTGGTTTATATGTTTAATTGGAGCCCGTTTTCCCATGATTTTCATGATTACTATGATTCCCTTCAATGGAGAGATTCCAATATCTGCTCATTTTATTGATGACCTTAGTTTAGTACAACAAACCCTTATGTTCGATTAAATGAGTGTTCGTCTACAGCAGGCTTGTTGCTTATATGTCCCAGTGTTGCAGAATTCTTTTATACAGGTTTGATTATCCCACGTACATAAGTCTGCACTGGAATGGAGATCAATAGATTCCTATAGTTCTGAATCCAAGATCGCACATTACTGATCGTAACATTTGTCTTCTTTGCATGCACATAGAACTTATGCCATGTTGTCTAAGTGTCCTCCCAATATTATTTATAGATTACCACAATACGGAATATAACTGTTTTCCATTATTTTCATTTCTTTTACATAGCATAACATGCTTCCCCGATGCTTCATTTATAATAGAGATCCAAGCTATTCTTGTATATATATAAAACCACTATGTTGTAAAGTGTCAAAGAGGTGCTGCTTTTCACTGTTCAAGTTACCTCGACTGAAGAGGTGAACCTCTCTGTATAACAATGCTTTAGAACTCCATGTGTGTATGCTGGATGATGGTGGCTCATATCCTTCTCTATATAATGGACCACTTCTCAGGAATATGAAGTCACAAGGCCTTGGCACCGGAATGAAGTAGGAGTTATGGCATTATTTAGACGCCTCAATGTTTTCATGATGACTAAAATACACAACTAATTAATTGTTTAACTGGAATTGAGATTACTAGGGTGTAAATAATATCAAAATTACGCTGTGAAATAAAGATAGATACAGAATGCGAAAATGATGGGCTGAAAAGGAAATCACAGGCAAGAGTTATACTCATTTGTGGGTAAATACTTTATACACGCTCACAGAGGCTTGACCTGGAAAATCTTTTGAACATTACAACCCTTCCCTTGCAACTGAAACTTGCCTCGTCCTGTTTATTTGTTTCTTTGTTCCTGTCTTATGTCAACGCAAAGACCTGCAAGACACTGTTTCTTTCACTTTATGTACAACATATCCCGCAATATATATATATATATATATATATATATATATATCTATATATATCTATATATATTAACAACTCATTTTTTTGTTTCTACTGAATGCTTCATACCCTCGTACAACTTATTTGCATTGTTTCTCTTCATTCTCCCCGTTGCAGCACTTTCGCTACAAGGTCGAGGAGAATGCTTTTATGAAGGTCACTACTGATTGAGGAATGTAGTTTTATTGAGATAATAGCCTTGCTTCCTATTCTGTTTCACAGAGATATGGGATTCCCCTCCCCAACTCATTTGTCACTACTAACTAAATCTACGTTCTAAATGGTCTGTTTCAGCATTTCTCTAATAGGTCATATTTCTAATTAACTTTGGAAATAAAAAACGGTTATATTTTCGGTAATGTGTTTAAGAGAAAATTGAGATTATGCCATACGCCAAAATTATGAGTATGACTTCATGGTGCCGGTAATGAAGTGTTTTCCCTTTTGCAAAGCCATAGCAATAACTGAAATCCTACTCGTCAGAAAATGTGCGGTTTTAATGCTCCTAATCCATAACTGCATCATAATTTCGTCTTTTGGGAACATCAAACATGCCGTGCGAGCTTTTTTCTGATCTATAGTCTGATACGCAACACGTATATGGCATTTAAAGGGAGAGAGGGGAAGTACTATTTATACGGAATTCAATGGGTGCACTATAAACAATGATTACTTCCTAGCAATAATAAACGCGATTAAAGCCTTGGCAATAATTCATCACTGATATTGACACATCATCAAATAACACACTAACATTACAATGTGCACAGTAGAAAGCAGTATTTTTATTAAAAGTAGCAGCAATCTGTCGTACCTCACATATTAAATCACTTATATTTCTAGATGGTAGAACAGAAAGGCACCCGGTAAGTTTACATTTTTCACAATGAGCACGAGGCCGATGGGGACGGGCCTAAATATTTCTTAATGTATGCTTAATAATACTTAATTTTCAAGGTTAATGGAGTACGGTTACCTGTTCCAATAATCAAACCATTTTTAACCTTGGATGGCCACTATATTACACAGATATGTACAGATTACTTTGCCTTATTGCTTCAACCTGAACCGGCCATGTTCTAACAGGTGTCACCTCTGTAGTTGCTTACACAAAGAGGAAGGCACCTATTAACCTCACCACGATTATCAAGTTAACCCCATCCTTTTCGGCACGTCACAGCCTGTCCGTGTTACCAACCTACACTTACGTGCTGCCAACACTAGCATCCCCAGTGCTACCAACAGGTCACATCTCCCCTAGCTACACAGATTGACGTCCCCGTCGAAACAAAAAGGACGAAAACAAAGAAATACATGAAAATAAACAAATGACATACTTCAAATCACAGAAAGAATTACACAAGGATTTTTTTTTCACAGGTAAGAATTTTGATGTTTGAAATTTTATATGATGGAGTTTTGAGTGCCGACGATATTTGTTCAAATGAATCTTAAAAGTTTCCGACTAAGCCTCGCACACACACATTGTAAATTGCTGCCACTATAAGACTGTATCTACACTGTACTTTGTTTGAGGTATTTATGAGAGAACCTCTGACATCACCCATACTGCAGAAATATCAGCTGCAGAGTCCTTTCTCACTGAAGACGTAACCTAATGATGGTAATGAGGGGGCAATCGCTGGCCTAGATTGCGCTCCAGTAGGTGGCTCCTTTTGCCACATAACGTGCAGATATCAAACAGCAGGTAGCAGCTCCCTTGGTCTTGCATCTAGCATTTGGCGCGGCTCGTCACAGCAGGCTCTCTCCATGGGCACTCGTACTCTCCATACAGCAATGTGTCACTACAACATGAATTTCAAAGAGGTATAACTTGTGATCCCAAAACAAAATTATACATAAAAGAAAATAGTATGTCATTTAAAATAGTTAGCATGAACAGAAAATGCCACAAATTTGGCAAGTTCACAAAAATGAAGTCTTAGTAATGAACAAAAAAAAAATAATTACAACCTGACATAGGAACTGAATTGTAGAGAAGGTTACAAGCCAAAGTTATACAGTAAATTCTTAAAATCATAGTAGAACATGAAAATGTCAAAGTACATAAGTGTTACATGAATTATATCAATCATCTACACATAGAAAAGAAAATACAAATATATCAAATTATTTGGGATCCAAAAATTAAATTTAACCAGCTGGAATACAAAATAAGTGCACTTATCATTCATACATACATAACAATGAAACAAAACCATTCATAATAACCAAAGGTCAAATAACACAAAAAGATCCAATTTAATGGCTAACAAAGCTACTGCCAACATTACTGCATGCTTCAAAATAAGTATCTTATTATATGCACCAAGCTACAAGTGCCCATGCGAACCTCAATAGAACCACAAATTGTCATTCTCATTATCATTATCCTCCTATCCTTCTCATTAGCAGCATCATCGTTCTTATCAGCATCGTCATCCTCATGCGCAGTAATTATTGAGGAAAAGAAATTTGTTCACGGACATCTCGTCCAACTAGCTGCAAAATAGTGCAGAAGGCAAAAGTACCTGACATAAGCATAAATTCAGAAAATCACATTAGCATTTCAGGAATGGCACACAAATAATATATCTACAGGATCAAAATGAAGCTGGAAAACAGATGGTACTAACACTTGTTGCATAAACAAAAAAAATAGTCTGATTGCATTACACCCCTTTTGTGAACACATCACACACGCTATACTGGTTATCAGGAGCAATATGCAAAACATCTCTGAACTCCTCATAAATTTCCAGGGACGTGCTAGGCCTTCTGAAAACTCACAACATTCATACCTCAAGGATACACTCTAGCTTTCTCATCGAAGCTTACATTAGCTCGTCACATCTTTAACACTACCACCATCCGGGTTACTCTTGGGCACTCCCACCGAGGCAAATCTTCCACATACTACTCACTTAAACACACGAAAAATACACAACATTTATGCAACAACTCCCGCAAAGAAAAATCACAGCATCATAAATAAACACAAAACAAGCCCAAAGAATTCAACAGAATAAAGCACATCACTAGCAAAGTATTAATCCCATCTATCATTCCTGAAAAACAAAGACCATTAAGCATTGGTCATTAAAGAAAACAAATTTAGCATAACTGTAAACAAATAGGACACCTATGTAGTAAAGCATAACTGACTACATAATGAAAATTTTCACTTGTTCAAAATATATACCACACCCTGGTACAGAAAATGTGCACTTACTTACAGCTTGTTTTTTTCATTTACCACAAAATTCTAATACAACCTTCCAAGTTCTTGTAACACACATGTAGCGACACCATCGGCATCCAATGGAGAAAAGGCAATTCAATAATGCATTCTCAGGGTGACAGGATCTGTTGAATTATACTAGTGCTAATGGAGTACCAGCACCAGTCACTGCTAGAAACTTTAAAACATGGAAACCAACTCAATGCAGAATAGTCATGCGTCTGTCATAAGAAGAACACATTGTTCATCAAAGCAAGCAAATGAAAGTTGTAGTTTATTATACCTAATTCCAAAATCATAGCAAATGTCAAGATTAAAGTAGTATACGCAAAAATCACCAAAATTTATAGTCTATAATGAACACTTTGATGTTTAGTACGAGGAGCAACAAGATAAGTAACAGGGGTGATTTGTCGAATAATTTCAAATGATCCAACATATGCAGCTTCGTGCATTTATCTTTCTTTCTAATAGGTGTGAATACATTCACTTATTGACCTATAGTGTACACCACATCCCTATATTTTGCATCAAATGTTTCTTTTTGATTCATTTGTTGTTTAGTAATATTAGCAACGGCGAGCTCATGTGGCTTCTGAGTATCTTGTAAAGTTTGCTTCACAAAAAGATCATTAAATGTAGCTTGCAACTGAACCTGATTAGGTAAAGAAGGTTCCCGACCATATATCAAGAAAAAGGGGAAAAATGGTAGATTCTTGAACACTAGAAATATAGGAGAAAGTAACATAAGGTGAGACTGAGACCCAATTCGTTTGATTGTTGTCAACAAAATGGCTAAGCATATTCAAAAGGGTTTGATTTAATCATTCAGTTAAGCCATTGCAAGCTGGGTGGTAAGCACTAGTAAAACTTGAAAATACTGAGAGGTATCTCAACAACTCCTGAGTGACCTCACTAAGAAAAACTGACCCTCGATCGGACAATAACGTAGCAGGGGCACCATGCCTACAGATGATGTTATGCAGAATGAACTTAGCCACATGTGAAATTGTTGCTGACGATAGCGACACAGACTCGACCCAACGAGAAGCATACTCGTTTGCGACGACAATGTATTTATGTCCAGAATTAGAACGTGAAAGGGGACTCAGGAGGTCAAAACCCCAACGCTCGCCCACAGAAGTGACAGGAATTGGTTGTAATAAACCCGCTAAATTTTGATGTTTAGGTCCCTTTCTGGTTGGGCAACTGGGGCAAGTGCGTACAAAGTGTTCAATGTCTTTTTTCATCCCAATCTAAGCATCCTTGGAGTGAATTTTGACAAATGTTTTGGAGAAACCCAAATGACCTGACAGGGGATCATCATAACACGAGGATAAAATTTGATGTTTAAGTACTTCTGGAATAACCAACAGATGAAGGGGGCCAGTGGGGCTAGGATTTTTGCGATAAAGAACAGCTGACTTGAGAATACACCTTGAAGCTTGTCTCTGAATTTTAGCAGGAGCTGACTGATGGTCATTAAGAGCATTAATAAGCTGAAGTAACACAGGATCTTGTTTCTGTTTATCAGCTACTTCAAGGAAGGCAATAAGCATGTGGGGAGTTCCTCAAGCTGCTCAAGTTCATTCTTTTTAAGTTGTAACACAGGAAATCTTGATAAAGCATCAGCATCATGGAGTTTCTTGCCTGATTTATAACAAATAATATAATATAATTCTTGCAATTTCAAGCTCCATCGCGCAGACGTCCAGTCAAATGCTTCAAATTATTCAAAGAGCAAAGAGAATGGTGATCAGATACAATGTAAACCTTATACTATATACAAAACTTCGAAAGTGAGTAAGTCTAAACAGAATAGCTAACAATTACAACTGAGGCCACTATTATTACGTTCACATTTAGACGACGTTTTTGAAGCATAGCCCACTGGTTTCAACACATTATCAAACTTTTGCTACAAAACAGAAGCGACCCCTAGTCCACTGGCATTAGGATGTAATTCAGTGTGTGCGTCAGTAGTGAGCTAAGACAGGGGCAGAAACTAATGAGTCTTTTAAACTTTGAAATGCATATTGCTGATCAGTCCCCCAAACAAAACTTTGATTTTTCCTGGTCAATTGAATAAGAGGTTGATCAACATTTGCATCATGTTTGATAAACTTCCTATAGAAGTTAAATAAACACAAATCTTTCCTTACATCTCGGACATTTTTAGTACGAGGCAAATTTTGAATAGAAGTTACTTTGTCAGTAACACGAGAAATGCCATCTTTAGACACTTCAAAGCCTAACAGTTTGATCTTTTGCATAGCAAAGAAACACCTTATTGGTTTATGTTTGAATTTATGATTATCCAAGCGTTGAAAAACAGCTTCAAGGTTTTCTAACAACTCACAAATGTTTTTGCAAATACCATAACATCATCCAAATATGCAATTGCCTTTTTAAATTTCAAATCACCTAAAAGCTTTTCTGCAATATAACTAAAAAAGAGGAGCATTCGCAAGTGCAAAACGTAAGCGAGTAAATTGGCATTGTCCTTGAAGAGTAACAAAGGAAGTATATTTTTGGCTATCATCTGCAATAGGCACTTGAAAATAGGCTGACAATAGGTCTAATGACACAAACCATTTAGCCTCCCCCAAATAAGTCAATAAATCATCAATCAGTGGCAAAGAAAATAGGTGGTTTCCGTAACAGCATTTAATTTCCTATAATCAACACAAAAACGCATTGAGCCATCTTTTTTCACTAACACCACAAGAGCAGCCCAAGAGGACTGTGATTCCTTAATAATTCCAGCATCTTGCATTTCCTTAACTTGTTCAGCAATTGCTTCGTTTTGCTTATGGGGAACTCCGTAAGGTCTTTGTTTAATTAGTTTAGAGCCCGGACAGTTTGATATCAAATTCTGCAACATCAATAGTACCTAGTTCTTCGAATGAGGTAGCAAAGATATGGCTATATTTCAACAACAATGAGTGTAGTTCAGTGTTTTAATTATCTGATAATTAAACTGTTCACATTAAGGTCAAACCTTGAAGCTGACGTAGGTGTGACATCTGATGGTGAAACAGAATTACTCTGAAGTAGTGCAACATCATATGCTTTAGTTAAAACTGTATTAGCCCACAATGTTTGTGGAACTGCAGTATTATTATGGACTGGTATAACTAATTCAGACGTAGAGTGGCATAGCAGCGGTGGAATTGAAATGCTTTTCTTTTGCAAAATGCTGACAGCAGGTTAAAACATAACTTCATTAACTATTTCTGACGAAGGTTGAATTGTCATATAGCAAGTGGACAACGGTGGAATTTTCACATCATTCACAACTACCACTTTAATAGAAGGGTTATCATTACATTCATTCTCTTGCAAGGGATTCACTGCCATATCAACAAAGGGCCTTGAGTTACCTGGTGAATTGGTATACTAAACGAATTATCCTCAGCGGAATTCAGTGTTATTACATTTTGTGCATAATCAATCACAACACCATGAGGACGTAAAAAATCATTACCTAAAATTAAGTCATGAAAAAGATCTTTCACAACTAATACGTCATCCTGAAAGAGCATCATTAATGTTAAATTTCAAAGCAGTGTGATAAGGCGCATTAAGTAACTTGTTACAAGTAGTTCTAAGTAACATATCTATAGGCTTCAATTCGGAGAGATCACTAATATGAGCAGCATTTACAATATTAACCGCACTTCCTGTGTCAAGCAAAATAGAGACTTTTGTATGGTTAATAAGACCTAGAACTTGTAAGATCTGACCTGATATGGCCATTATGTCATGTTAAGGTTAAACTGCGCTGGTGGGCGGGGTGATGCCGCTAAATCTCGTCGTATGATGCTCGGCGCCGGTCGTTTTTTGACTGTGGAAGACTGCTGCGGCAGAAGCGATCCAGATGGCTCCGCCTGTTACATCTATAGCTGGCGATAGATGAGTCCCGCGGGTCCATGTCGGATGATCGTTGAAACTGTGTAGGTCTCTTAGATACTGGTACGGCTAGTGGTGGCTGAAACTGATTAAACTTGTTACATATTTATTCCACACGATCAATCAGCTGTTTCACTGGATTGACAGCTACATCTCTAGCAGAAGTGGTATGTGCTAACTGAAACCGGGGAAGCAGCAGCAGGAAGAGATGTTATAGTAGGCACAGAAGTAGGTGGTGTAAACACTTCAGCCTGTGATTGGGCAGACACTAAATGTTGTCGGTTCTACATATAAAATTGTGCCTTATCAACTCGAACAATAATTAGTATCACTTCCTCAACAGTTTGCAGATTTAATGGTAGCAATGCTTGTACATAGAGACGTTGAATACCTTTAAGCGGGTGCTTAATTTGTTCAGCCTGAGAATATTTGGATTAACTTGACCGCACTGTGATAACACCTCATACACATAATTAATAACAAGTTTTTTATCTAATTTCACACGCTGTCAGGGTTTTATTTATCACATATCACTCTGATTAGTCATCTGAAAGGCATTCAGGAACTGCGTAGCCAGGCAAAGCCAATCATGGCGACGATGCCGGTGGCGAAAAGTTTGAAACCACAATTCAGGAGTATCTTTCAAGTAACATGGAAAACATTTCAATTTTATATCATCAGACCAAACATTAGCAGTAGCAACCATTTCAAAATTTTGGAGAAAATCATGTGGTGACAACTTACTAGAATTTTCAAAATACGGCGGTTCAATGACCGGTCTAGAAACAACTGCCTGCATTGTACTAACAGGAGCAAGCTGATTGGGCACTGTTGGCTGTAGTTGTGTATGAAAAGGTGCACCAGCACTAGAAATAGATTCTTCCTCACTGTGTTCATTAATTGGTGCAATGGATACTTCAGAACTTTGTGCAGTACGTCGCTTAGGCATTTTGACCACAGATAATCTACTTTGTAATGTAGAAAATATTATAACCTCGGCCAGCAGATAGCAAATATGGAGAAACCAAAGTTGCACCTTGCACTGCATAGGAAATAAATGTTTTTTTCAAAGAAGGCGCCCACGGCGAAATTCACAGCATGGTAATAGCACACAGCTACGTATGTAAAAACTTGGGTATACCACCCTTATGTTCACACAGAAATTACAGATGGGGAGAGAAAAAAAATCTTTGACAAAGAATGATGTCTTCGATAAGGAACCTCAAATTGAAGTTTAAAAAACACGTCACACCTACTGCGACTACCACGCAATAAAACACTCATAAAAACTTAGTGAAAGCTACTACAAATAGTTCACTGAAATTAATTCCAGTATGATGCATCACATTCACTGCACTTATTACATACACACGCAATGTAATGCGTAGAGCGCTGGCACTGAAGATTCACTTCACACGATTAAATTTATTTTCATTTGATATACGAAACATCACACATTCTCACTAGGAGGGAAGAAGTAACACGTGGTAATTACATGGAGCAATTTCAACAAACACACAAAAACTATGCCTAACATAAATATACCAAAACAATTCACATAATTAAAATTTAGAGCCAAACAAATGAATAAACCCCTTTTCTAAAAGACTGAAACCAAAAGATACCTCACGTTGAAACACGTGGTCCACCCAACATTAAACTACCATATTCAAAGGACGGTGGAAAAAATTTACATTATCATATACCCGCGACCCCACCAATTGTCGTACCTCTCAATTAAATCACTTATATTTCTAGATGGTACAACCGAACGGTAAACGGTATCTTTACATTTTTCACTTTGAACTCGAGGCCGACGGGGGGAGCCTAAATATTTCTTAAATCATGTTAGTAACAGTTAAATTACAAGGATAATGGAATACAATTATCTGTTCCAATAATCAAACCATTTTTAACTTTGGGTGGTCACTGTATTACGTAGAGATTTACAGATTACTTTGTCTTATTGCTTCAACGTGGGCCGCCCATGTTCTAACACGTGTCACATCTCTAGTTACCTTACCAAAGAGGAAGGCACCTACTAACCTCGCCACGATTATCAAGCTAACCCGACCCTTTTCGTCACGTCACATCCTGTCCGTGTTACCAACCTACACTGACGTGTTCCCAACATCCCCAATGCTACCAACACGTCACATCATGTAATCACTGAAGGCATAATTTAGGTTTCACAGTGAGAAAACGTTCCTATGGTTTAATTCTAGTGTTCGTAACTCCGGTAGGAATAGAATAATGAGTTAAGTGTGGCGTCATAGGAGTGCACCTGATCGACGAATGAGGTTATCATATCGCGAAGCCCAGGATGGCTTTTATTGTTTAAATATGGATTCGTATATGTCTGGCGTCCGATACACACTGTGCTTTAAGGTTCCATCGCTCTTCTTATAAACCAGTACATCTAAAATCGGCAACCTTCCATTCATTTTTATTTCTGTTGTGAATCCAACATTGGACTGAATATAGTTAGGTAATTTCAGAAACGTATTATGCTCCGTCAAATCACGTAAACAACTTATGAAGGTGCCGTTTGCAAATCTCATAAAGCATTTGGATTTCTTGGCTAAGGTCCCTAGTGCACACTGTTCGAAGGCCTTCATATAATTAGGGTTATTTTCTGTGGCAGAGGAGAACGCGTTACCACTCCATCAATTTTTTTTATAAAACTCGTTTTATACGTCAAATAAGTAAATATTAGGGCAGTTTAAACATTTTCACTATTTAGGCTGTGAAATGATCGTCTTGAGCATGAGAGCTTTCTTAAGACTGCAGTGGAAATAATAAGCTGTATGGTCACCATTTGCAATAGAATGTAGTGGTGCCTGTCGCTATTCTGGTGTCATCCAACTCCTCAGGTTGCTGCAGCGACGTCTAAGCAATAACGTAGCAAATATTTTGTTGCATATATTCCCGAGTGAGTTATCTTTATCTCAGGGTTCGTTGTCCTCGGTTTTCATAGGTTCTTAAATCTGTGTCGAATCGATGCATCTCAAGTGTTGTAGTGCATTTAGGTTAGTGATGTATTTGGATGACGACAATAGCAAGATTATGTTTTGCTTTCATTCAATCTAATAATTATTTTCAATCATTAATCTTTAGATAACATTAAATATGTAAACTCATACTAATGGCTTTTGGTAAACAAAGAAAACAATCTTCAGCATTCTGGTGGAGAGTATAGGCGCATTTATGGCGCAGAGATGTGAGTATTAACAATGAAACGATTGGACAAAATAAGAATTGTGAAGATTTTTATGTGAAGAATTTTATGATAAGTTTACAAATCACAAAGCTCGACAAAGTGCAAATTGAGGAATTATGGAAGACGGCAGGAGTAGATAATTCAATAACAAAAATACTAGAAACCAGGGCAGTTCAGTTGTATGGATATGTAAAACGAATGGAGGAAACAAGATGGCCTAAGAAGATGCCAAATTGGTGTCCCAAAACTAGACGCAAAGGAAGTCGTCCAGTTTTTCAGACGTGGGAAATGTATATTAAAGAAGCTATGGAAAAAAAGGACTTAACGAAGGAGACCGGTTAAACAGGACTATAGCAATCCAAAACGGAAAACCCAATTGCGTAAAATCCGAGAAGAAGATAAATAATTATTTAATTGTTTTCTACAAGGACAACAATAACAATAATAATAGCAATAATAATACGTGAAATTTATTATCATAACAAATAACTTGTCTTTGGATACGTTATACGGGGAGTACAGCAATTTCTCTTTTTATAATCCTCAACCAGTTATTATATTTATTATCCATTAGTTATTCCAATATCATAAGTAGTTTACTACATTGTTTCTCCTTTTCAACGTCCTTAGCAATGTTGATGAATAATAATTAATTATTCAATCTAATTTAAACCACTTAGCCAACGCGAAGAAGCATTTTACATGCTTCTTGATTTATCTTGGCAACGAGTAGGACTTCATTTTTGCTACCTTTTACTTACTTGCAGCTTACGTATTGTACAATACTTTATTACAATAAATATCTTTAATGTCGAATCTGATAAAATAACAGTTAGTTGCATGTGAAGTTAATTTTGACATTACTTACTAAAGCTATTTACCTTATTTCAAACAATTTAAAATTTATTTGGACAGTTTTATAAATCCTATGGAAATTACAGTCACCTATTGCTTATTTATTTCCTTCTTCTTCTTCTTCTTCTTCTTCTTCTTCTTCTTCTTCTTCTTCTTCTGTGTCTTACTTGGCATAATTAAACAAGTATAGCTAAACATTTATGTAATAATTCACAATATTAGTCCTATTCCAAAGGGCACTTTTACTTAATTTACCGTTTATCTATAGTAAGTAGAGGAAGTATCACACTCCACAAAAAATTTCGATATCGGGAGTTTAGTGGAAATTCTCGTTTTGGTGTCCATGCATCCAAAAAAAGTACTTTTGGAAAAAGGCTTATGTTGGTGTGGGTGTGTGTGTATGTTTGTAAAGAGCTGAACTAAAATTTTGGTATTGAAGTTCAGCATTTTCCTAGGATGCGACACAAAGATCCAAATACACATTCCAAACCATCCTTTACATGGACAATATTTCGAAAATTTTGATTTTCTGAAAAATTCATCGAAGATTTTGATTAAGGTATCACAATTATGTTTAACATATTTTCAGAGAAGTGAAATGTACATCTTGAATTTTCTGGTTTAGCCTTTGAAGTCCTCTTCTTACTGAATGAATTTGGCGTTACTTGTAAGAAAAGCGCAAATTCTTACTATAATAAAAATATATATCTCGTTAAAGCAACCATTAGTAATGCCGCATAACTTTTTTGTGTAGTTATGAATTACCAAGGTATTGCTTATTATTGATTTGAATTTCAAAATGCTTAAACCTTTCTGTAAGGAGAACCAGTAGATAACTCCTTTTCTACTGTAATGCAGAGAGAACAGAATTTAAAAGCCGAATTTCATAGTGACCATGTCTAAAAAGACTTGACTATAGCTTATGGCTACTGTATTCACTTACTTCTATTGTACCTATATCCAATACTTAATATAAAAATATTCAATAAAACCATTTCTACAAATTATTACTTCGATTAATATGAAGTACATAGAAGAATGAGCATTTGTAACAACAGTAGGTTGAATAATGAGTAGAGAAAGTTATGTGAACGGTACGGATCAGAACATTTCAAATAATGTTTCAACATCGTAACGTAGGAGGATACGCAAGGTGCGCAACTTCATCGACCTAAGTCTCGTATCATTAGAATATATGCAATTTTTCACATGCTAATCACAATGTTTAGTGTTAGACTTAATTAACTTCGTTATTTAATTGCGAAGATAATTTCGCTAGTTAGTATGCAGGAGACCCAATGGTGCTCGTTATCCTAAGAGGCACACCTGGCCTGTTTATCTTGAGGAATCCATAAATTCAGACTGGCATTGCCTTGTATGCTACCACCGATTTACGGACATCATCAATACAACTGGTTTCATCAACATTCCAGTGGTTATTAAAACGCTCTGTTTGGGGTCCTTGGGAATGACTTGTCTGTACCTTCATTTATAATAGGTATCTATACTTAGTAAAAGAAGGAATCATATGACAGAGGTTCCTTCAAGCAAAAACGGCAAGGTACAAGTCAGCTCATGTGTTAGCCCTACTGAATTTTAATACATTTACAATATGCATGGTTTTATATTCCATAACTTCACATAATGATAACCATGAAATAATACATAATTCTTCATAAATTTCATTCATAAGTACACCATAAACTACTCCTTAAACAACATTGGGATTTATCAAAATAGTTGCGTGTATTCCAATCAGTACAGAATATAATTTTACTGCCACAGCATTTAACAATCACTTTCAGAAACATGTGTACCGCGCCAAATTTCAACTTTAAAAATCGTAACCATTACATAAGACGCGCCCAATATAGAACTATAAGTTATTACCATAATGCACCCATTTATTTAACATGATTAAAGGAGCACAGCAATGATAAACCGGTCAGATTCGGTCAGCTACTGCTAAATGTCACATTGCCCACAGATGCCAAAATGAAAGCTAAAACAGATCACTTGCCCGAATTAATTAAACCGCTTGGCACAGACTGCCCGCCGCATTCAGGAAAGAGCCTGAACTGTGCCTCGCTTAGAAGTCTCATTCTTGGAAATTCATCCCCACTCCTCTGTAGGCAACTCATTCCAAGCGTCATCCTCATAAACCAGTTAAGTGGCACACTAGCGCTCTCACGGCATAAGCATCAATTATACTGGTTAAATGAGTGAAAGGATACTAACATCTTGTGCGAAAAATATAATCGGCACAGTACTGGAGACTTCCCTTCTAGTTCCCTTCAGCCAGTTCTGTAGGGCGTTTTCTACATATTTTCTACACCTGATATAAACTCTTTAACGGGCACAGTCTGGTGCTGGAGTAAAATTTAAAATGTTACATAGAACTGAGCCTAGATGTGCATTGGTTCTTCATTTATTAAGTTTATCACCACACGCTCCGAATTTCTTCCTTCTACTGCTTGCGGTAGCTTAGCAGATCTCCTAATTTGTTTCTCTTTAGTCCTCTTAGGTGTATGGTAGCCAGTGTCCAACTGGAGAAGTCAAGCCGCACCAAATCAGTAAGTAAACAATATAAGAGTAGAAGCATTTTCGTAACATAATCACTTCACAATAAACGTGATTATTATTGTTTTAACAAAATCTTTGTGGTCCGTCTATTAGCTATTCTATTAGCTCTATGAGTCTTTATGATAACTCACCTTTAGGAAGCAAGGAATTACACTTTGATATGGACATCTGAGTAGAAATGATTAGGTTAGAAAGTACATCTGCGCTTTTTCCCTATAGGTGTTACATTTCTTTACGTTTACTTTGCGTTTTCTCCCGTAGAGGCGTATGGTTAATGATTTAAGGAATTCTCGATGTTTATTATTTACTATGAGTTCACGGGATTGAAGCCGAGTAATATACAGTTACATCACCTTGCTTTCGGCTCTTTTCACTCCGAGGTCTTTTTCACGATAATGGTAAAATTGAACATTAATGCCACACTAAAATACAAGCTTGGGATAGTACAGTTATTTCGACCAATCCTGCGTCTCATAAGTTTAAATGTATGTGATGGCAAGTCTGAAGATTATCGTGCGCCTAATTTCTAAAATCAGTTCCAATATTATGATTGATCGTCAAACATGCACAAATCAGAAGCATAATTACTGAAATAACCTACTATTACAATCATTCCGCAGTACTTTCAAATGACTTTGCTTTCTCGTAAGCCCGTATTGCAGTTTTATCGCCTGGGAACTTTTCTCTGAGACAGCTAGGATCACTCCAGGACAGGTTTCCAAGGAGCAGCCGGCTACCGCAGCTTCACCTACAACCGAAGAATAATCGTCACCGCCGAGGAGCAGCTGTCATAGCTCACTGCAGCAAATCGCTGGGGCCGCCTCTCCCTCGGGTGCGGGCCTGTCCCCACCTCAGCGTTATCATGGCACGCTTCGTTCTTAGAGCTGTGCAGAAACGGTGGCCTTCTGCACTGTAGGCCACCAGGATCATCTTTGACCGGGGACGACACCGCTGGTGCCCTTGGAGCTTCACCAGCCGCTCATACTTAGAGGCTGCTTTAGCGTCCAGCTAGTCCATATTACGAAAGTTGTTACAACTTGACGCCAGCCGATAAGATTGGTTAGTTCTATGGACCCACTCCTTTATCTAAAGGCAAAACGAGCCAAGTTGCGAAGCTCAGCCGAAGTGCCACTATTGTGTTTTTTGTGATTTTTTTAGTGTATTAAACTTGTACTGACATACCAAATGTTTATCTGAATGGACATTAATTCGACGGAACAATACATTTTGTATGAATGATTTTAAAAGAGCTGACATAAAAATGAAATATAGTAGTATTTATAGAAGGTCTTGTGAATAATGAAGCAGATGTTCTTCTAAACTTTAAGGCCTCTCGTTAGAATAAAGCTCTGAGAGAATAATGTTGACTTTCGGTTAGTTACGGAATTCAAAGTATATAAACCGCATTTGTCACACCATTTAGAACTTATGTAATTCTAATAACAATGATTGAGGCTTTTTTGATAAAATACAAAATAATTAACATTTTGCATGTAAAGGACTGCGGAGAGTGGATTTCCACCAACCTTAAAGCGCGATGTTTGGGTGTTTTGACTTTTCATTTCTTAGTTATTCTGTTCATCGAATGGATCCCTGTCTCTCCTCTCTCTTTTTCCATCACACACACACACACACACACACACACACACACAAACGCATACTCGCATGTACCGAGTTTTGTTCTAAAAATTACTTCCGCAACATAGATTCAGTAGACCTAAAGCATGAATTTCTGTTGAAATTGTTATATTCACTTCTGGCATGAAAGGTAATATTTTCTCTTCTTGGGTATAAGGTAGAAATTGGACAGAATAAAACATAAATTAATATATTATTACAATAACTTTAGAGGAAAATAAGGTATTTGCCAACAACGTATAATGAATGGGCATTTCACATTCTCATTACCTCTCTCCCTTTAATCATGAAGTGCCTTTTTTTAGAATATATTGAAATAACTATAAACTTCATAAATTCCAGAAGAAACTAATGGATTTTGAGATGCAAATAGTTGAAAATCAGTTTAATTTAGGAAGTAATCGCAAGCGTGCCGCATTAATTACCTGTTGATTTCACTGAGATTTATTATCCACACTGCTGCCACCACAAGCAATTAATGTCTTCCTTCCGGTACATGTTCCTTTTGGCCGTTTCTCTTCGTCATTGTCAGTTCTGCCAACTTCCGTTTCCCCACATTCTGCAATTTTAAGAATAGTACCACCAGCCTAATCTTATACGTTTTCAATTATTTCAATACAGCTGAAATTGTTGTAAGCTACTAATGCAAATTGGTGATTATAGAAACATAGTGTCAGGTTGAAGTGAAGAGGCGCTTTTTGATCAACGCCTTCTATTTAATAAGCACATGTTTCAGAATTTGGTGAGAGATTTTCAAATTTTCCCATTTTTCACTACTACCATTTTTAATTAGTATTCACCTATACGGTTATAAACTAATTAACTCTACATAAAAGGCTAAGGAGGAAGTTGCTGAGAAATGTCTCTAACTTACTATATTTGCCTTTAAGAGTAATTCTGTAAAAGGCATTAACAAAATGTTTCATATTTCAGCGGCATTCAATTTTACTGTAGTTGCCATTAATATATGTTTAATGAAACAATGAAGGCCACATTTCCTTGAACCAACACAATTTGGAAAACCGTGTTAAACGTTAATTGCTAATAGAATTTCTTTAAGATGTAGACCAAATTGTTATGGTGTGTTATCCAATTGGTATGAGACACAGGTCTTTAGAAAATCGCTTCAAACCTTAAAGCTTAAAAATGTTAATAATAATGTTTCTATGTTATTAGCACTTATTGTTCAAACCGGGTCCATATAGAGTATGCTTGAACTGCTTTTATTCATAATGCCTCCTATCTGTAATGTTAAGCACAGTCATTTTCAGCCATGGCTATTCCCCGTTCCCTTCTTTAGAAAATACTTATGAGTAGACCTCTCATGTTCGTTTGTGGATGTTAAAAAACATGATGTGATACATTCACTTAACTTTTTCTATCCTTTATCGTTTATTAGTGCATAAACAAACTATTCTTACTAAATCTCATCTTTCTATCAACTACCTTGTAATGCTAAACCTTCTAGAAATAGCTGCGTTGCACATTTCGTTATATATACAAAGAGAACAGCGATAATAAAATGTTTAAGTACTTGAGTCATATGTTGTCCTTAAAGTTCCATACTCTTTCCATGAATTTGCGATAAACAGCTGAATGTTAATAGGGCTTTCAGAGAATGGCCAAATAATGACTGATTCGAACCATCAATAACGGATACTTATTATAACGGATACTTATTATAAATAAATTGGGTGCTTTAAAGAGATCTACATTTTTAGTCTAGTACGTATTTGTCTATCGCTTAATGTTTACCAGTCACACAAGGTTACCCAAAAACTCATTCTGGATAAGAAGGACTTCACAGGCTATTCTCAGAAAATTCAACATATACGTTTTACTTGTCATGGAAATATCATTAATATGTGGTATTTCAATCAAAACATTTAGATCCATGTTTTAGAAAACCAAATTATCGAAAAAATGCTCCAGGTAAAGGGTAGTTGGGGTGGAGATTCTTGAAAATCTTGGTATCGCTTCCTTTGAAATACCGAACTTGAATACCAAGTTTGGCACTTATCCGCCTTTTCGTTTTTGAATTTCAACATTCACAGATACACTGTCACACACACGGACATTTCTCTAAAAAAATGCTTCTTTTTGGATTCACGGAGCCTCAAAGAAAATTTTCGGTGAAATTTCGGTATCGAATTTGAGGTGGAATGCAGTACTTGCTCCAGGCATGTACAAAAAGAAGCGCTAACAGATGGGATGCATTGGTAGAGTTTCATATTTATTTTGGCTCATATTGGTCATGCAAAAATGGAGATGAACATTCGCATTTTGTGCTCCAGAGAAGCTATTGTTGTTCGCACGTGCTTATTGTTAAACGATATCCAGCTATCCACCACAAGTAAATTGTTGCCACCTATATTTTGCCAAAGGTAATTAAATGTACCATTCTCCTAGCTGTTGTTACCCCGTTTATATTTAAGGGAACAGCTCCATTTTGGTTTCTGCTTTCACAGCCGGAGTTCTTGGGCGATTCCTTTAAAACTGAAAACCAGTTTGGTCAGCTTTATAGACATTTGTAGACTCACATAGGCAAAATTCTCTGTATTTGTAGCAGTTTTCACTATGTGCTGCTAGCGTTCGTGTTGACTCTTGTTTCAAACACTAACTTTTCATAGTCCAATATGTAATGTCGTTTGAAGTTCACTAGGCATGTATCAGAGTCTGACTTCATATGCTATATCACCAGTCGCTTGCCATGCGTTCGTTGCAGGTGCTATAAAAATTGTTTGTAGCTATCTTGTTTGAATATACATGATATTTCAGAATTCGACCGATTAACTTTAAGGGATTATAGAGGGGTTTTAGAGAAATATCCGGAGATAGGACACTCACAGAGTGCATGATTGTGTGCAATGAGCCAAAATAAGTTTGAGCCATACGGCAATGATATCACCAAAATGGTATATGTAAACATTTGCTGCAATGCCAAAAATGCATTTAGAGGTAAATTAGGGACTTTTTAAGCCCGCGAAACCAAGTTACAGGTTTAAGCCCTCCAGAACGTTTTTCTGTCTTTCTACTTTGTTTAAATGTTCCTTCTTCAAATTGTTAATTCTGAAGTATATGGGAAACTACACTACTTCATTTGTTATTACCGCTGCTGTTAATGTAATGAAGCATTGGAAGAGGTATGAACAGCAGTAGTACGAAGGTGGGGTTCAGAGCCAAAAGTAGATGCCACCGATTGATAAGATTGTCATCCTATTGACTGTGTAATCAGATAGCCCTTTGTTCTACACCGCCGGCCCCGCCCCCTCTTTGTGTGTTACTCCGATGTCGACAACCTTCGATAATGGAGGTGTGATGTAGCTACCAGATTTCATTGACAAGGGTTTGAGCAGCAGAGAGATACCGCTACTTGATGCCCCTTGTAATACCATTGACTGTTTAATCAGATAACCGATTGTTCTTTCCACGCCTCCTACATGTCCGGCATTTTGCGCTCTCTATGACTCTCAGTCGCGTACCACCACCCTTCTAAATCGATGGAAGAAGCTTAGGCCACAAAGACGTCGTCAATTAAAGTTTAATTGAGGTACATGTAAACAGGTGTGTTTACAATGGTTTTGACATCCTTTGGCGGTATTTTCCCAACACAGGAAGTCCCCCTCCCTTTCTTTTGTGTGGGTGAAGGCCCCTTTGCTGAAGTTATAAATATCTGTGTCAATCAATCAGCTAATGTACGTCCATGTATAACATCGTCTAACCTCATTAACTTCAATATTTAAACGCTAACAAAGGCTATATCACCCTCTAACGTCTTGGATTCATGCTATCACGTACCCTATAGGGCTGGACGCAGGCCGTTGATCGAAATACTCCGTCACGTATTTGATTGATTAATATAATTAAGTCTATATGAAATGACTAGAGCACCTGCTTGTCATCGTATGCTTGTGTTAGCAAATGTATAACAATCGCACTCATTGGTCTTAAACCTGCCCAGCAACCCTTCCCATTGTAATGAAAATCGGCAACGGCTTCTGTCTGGTAATAACAAGTTTCGATCTACATTTCACCCCCTCCATGACAGCGTGAAGCCAGTAAAATGTCTCGACCAAAGTAACCCGGCTCCGCTCTGTTGGCGTCGATAAAACGTGTTAAAACCTGCTCATCAACGCCTTCCCTTTGTTTTCGAAAACCGCCAGCTGGCTTGTGTCTGGCGAGATGTATAACAGAACTCAACCTACATTCCGCCTATTCCACACCCTCTGCGTGACGTCACCGAACAAGTTGCTACAGTATAAGGAGCGAACGCTGGCAGAGCGGTCATTTATTGTTTTGAGTGTTCATTCAGTGATAATTGAAATGGTTTATTATAATTATGCAGCTGATGTAAATGATTACTGTTGCGAGTGCGGGGAAGATTATTATCACTACGTATACTTTCATACCGAAACCTGCAATGATTTAATACATTCAATATTGTGTACTCAACCATCGTAGCATTATCAGATGACTGCATTGGAAGTGTGTACAGAGAGCTGTCCTGCTTATCAATCTGCGAGCATGTAAGTAACATTTGTTCCGTAATTCAGTAATATATTGCATGCATATTAAATGAAATCTAACTTGTAATTATTCTTTCTGCCAGAGAAAATCACATGGAGGAGAATGAGGAAGATCTTAGTGATACCGATGAACTTTATGTATTTGTATCAAG
This sequence comes from Deroplatys truncata, assembly GCA_030765065.1. Lineage (NCBI taxonomy): Eukaryota > Metazoa > Arthropoda > Insecta > Mantodea > Mantidae > Deroplatys > Deroplatys truncata. Next base: position 274,380,726 of record CM060981.1, read on the forward strand.
TCACCTGTCTGAATGTGATACAGAGTCGTGTACCGGATACACGCATTCTGTACTTTCTACTAACCCAGCCGAGCACGAGCGCATAATATCATTCTTCCTGTATAACGACAACTGCGAGGTCTACCAGCGCAGGAAGAGAAAACTTAAGCAAAAGAAATGGTAAATTACATATCCATTTACTGCTTCTAATGGTATTCTCCAGTGTATAGCCTAAAATTAAATTATTACAGATTGCGAATGACCGTGTCTAACGTTACCGTGCCAATAGAGACTCTGGATCCTGAGAGATGTCATGTCGATATAGTGGAATATCCATTCGCAGAGCGTCTTACCCAGCCTATCGATGACCATGTCGCTTCATTCCCCGTTATTACTGCTCCTGCTAATAAAGCTACGAGGATTGAGGGGTGGATAAATCAGACGAGTCCAGATTGCTCGCAAGAGATACAGCCAGAACCTGGCAAACGCTTCAGGTGAGTATGACAATCTTTAGTAATACTTTTGTGTTACATGTGGATGGGATTTTCTAATATACGTATTTTCTCGATCAGGCGCATGAAATCATTTGGTAAACCTAATTTTAACATATATGTTATAGGGCTATGCGGAGGGAACGGAGGAAGAGGAAGAACGAAACAGACCAGAAAAGGCAGAAGAGGGGATGTAAGTGGAGCATCCTCAACGATGGGCCCATGGTCTTTTATTCATTGAAGATATTCTGCATTCGCCGGAGGAGCATGGATAATCGATTACTCGCGCTTGATGACGTTGGCATATCCCCCTCCCATACCGTGAACATTGGACTATACTTTGACATCTCCTCCCTCTATATAAAGTGTCACAGTGATAAACAATTTCTTTATATTATAAAATAAGTCTGGGACATAATATCCAAAAACATTCAAATGATTGAAAGTTACCTACAACAAGAAAAAAGTTTGCGTGTGATGAATATTGTTATAATGTAATTTTTGCCTACAATATTATTTTATTTCTTGACATCTCAATTTATTTCACAAATACCTGTTTAACTGATAATGTAATATATTTAGACATTGACGGTGTAGAGAATCAAAAGCGGCTATTGCCCTATATTGAAACACACTTGAACATTTTAAATGAATTGTACAAGTAAGGAGCATCTAGTTCTACAGGGAGTAGAAGCGGGAGAAGAAAAATTCTTGAAATGTATACTAAAGTCAATAAAGCGCGTTTTAATATATGGATTCAGTTTATTATTCATAAAATTATCCTTTTACAATCCTTCACATAAACCATACACCCATTTCGAAAGACCGACATCACTATATAATTGTTTACACCACGTGCGCAAGAGGTTTGTAGGTAAATACTCTGTCATGTAGAATCAGGCAGTACAGTGACGCCTGAACAGGGATATTTGCAGATGCTTGAATCTTGAGTCTGATGTTCACAGTTCCATTTATACCCTCCAAGGGTTAGTGAGAACAGCCTATTACGAAAAATGGTGCACGGTGAAGAAAATCCTTTCTCTTCAAGAGGGGATAGTTATTTCTTTCATAATAGGAGCTTTGAAAGTTACACCACATTTCAGTTAGTGAAGCAAAATATGAATTCTTAAAGTTCAAATTCACATCATGGTGGGGGTAGCATTCACTGTTGAGGAATAGTCTCAGATTAGTGATGTTGCAGTGATGAAACTGGGAACTGCTCTCGCTATAATCACAAATTCTTGCAGTCTGCGCACACACTATGATGAAGCGGTGGTTTCTCGATCTTAAATGTTGTTGCTACATTTCACGTGAAAGATCTTGTCTGGGGTATAGCAGGCTGGATATGCAGATCCATGGATCGAAAGGCGAGGTGAATATATCTATCAGACTTGACAAAGTTTAGATGTGAACCCTTTCAGCATCGGAAAGACGAATTACAGGCATCCTCGATTCGGTTCTAGTGAACTTTACATTAGCTTCCTCTCCGTTCGAAGCTTGGACACAATTTCTAGAATCTTTGGATTTTATGAGAACCAATTTAAACCTTCTGTTGAATATGAGCTTTTTGTAATCATAAGCAAATTCCAGGAACATCGAGAGAGGGACTAAAGCATTGAAAACCCCATTCCCAGCATGCACTATATCAACTTCTTCACCAGGATAGGTCCGTCCAGCATTCAGAAGTCGTTTCGACTCCACAGGGTTGAGAGTCGCATAATTTCGTATAGTTGTAGTACTTTCAGGATTCCTTATTCTGTCTATAGTTGTAGCATTCATATCTAGACGAATTTCATCAAACATAAAGGATATAGTATTATTGGTGAGCTTCGCTGTAGTAGTAGTAGGGGATCCATCTACCCTGGTGAGGGCATCTTCGCTGTAGAGGTAACTCTTGTTCGGTAGCGCATACAAATCTTTAGCTTAGAATGGAATTCTAATTTCATTATTTACATCCACAGCGGAGGTGTTGTCTAGTATAAAAACACCCTCGTCTCCTTTGTGATCTTTTCATCAAATTCCAGAACCTGTGTTACGTTTAAGATGTTTATTATAGCAGTATATAGCCTATCCTGTCGAAGAACTTGCGGTTAGCGCTTGTTAACTCCTCGGTAGCTGGTGAGGTAGTGCTTACAAAGTGCTATACTTTGTCTATTAGAGTATTTGCGATGTCTTTTAAAAGTATTGCCATTGCGTCTTATGTGGAGTCTTGTAGGATACCCTCGTTCCTGAAATTGATTGCCTTACTGTGCTGATCTACCACTCGAATAGTGTTCTGATCTACATAGTTTGTATCAATGACTGATAAATATATCGGATTCGAAGTTTCTTGAGATATATCACAGCCTGGTGGAACAGAAGGGAAAAACTCGAAGAGCAAATGTCCACTTTAACCGTGGATGAAAGAGGTTGTCGCAATACCGCTCTCCACATAATGCTTACTTTAAGTATATTCACAAGATCGTCAGATTCAACCGCTTCTCCAGCAGGAATTATTTTATTGTCGGTGAATCTAGAAGTGAGCCAATCGATCTAGTTTTAGAAAAGTCTACCGTATAAGGACATTTAATTTCAGCCTTCATTGTATTATTGTTAAGCCTTATTAAGAAGACTTCAACATTCAATCCTAGTTTTTCCTTTAGAAATGCATTGATGTCGGCAATCTGGCAGGTTTCTTGAGGAATGACAATGTTTTCAGGATTACCATCATAATATAATGAAATTGATTATTACTTCCATCGACATTTGGTATTGAATAGAAGGTTTCATAATTCAAGAGAACAACCTCAAAATTCCCTGGAGAATCTAGCGGTAGAGGAGGGTTTAAATACGTCGAAATAACAGCACCTGATCCGTTCACTGTAACTGTGGAACTATTTTGACAACGTAGCAGCTCCTAAAATAAACGAAATTGCAAGCACAAGTGCCCATAGATGACTGAATCGAAATTCTGGTATCTCTGTGTATTATAGAAGATTTTAACACCTTATAGCTATTTGGCAATCTCATCAGGTATGTTCCAATTACCAAAACCATCAAAGTAGTTTACGACATCAGCTTCTTTCCTTACAGCAACCCCGTGTGTTCTTTCATTATCAGATCTATCGAGATTGGCAATAAATCTTCTTTGAAATGATGGTTTAATGGTAGTTTGTCAAGCATGAATATTTCTCTAAGATAGGGAAGTTTTAAACATTTAGCGTAGAATTCGATGTCTACTATACTCAGGGCATCCTCCGGTGTATGTACAATCCTCTCGCATACTTTTTGGGCTTCTTCTTTAAACACTTGCCTTTAGATCCGTTATTTCTTTAAGCTCCTGGAGTTTTTAGATACAGCGGTTAAAGACGAATCAGTGGCATTACAGGTAAAAATCCTCCTTTGTTTCTTTTTTTAATTCTTCTCTTTTGGAGTCCCTTTCCTCTGGCCTCCATCGCCTTATTATGCCTCGCAACTTCCGCATAAGTACCTATCTGCTGATTGCAGAGGCTATCTGAACAGTGCCACCAGCTGCAGCGCCTAAAGTAGCAATGATAGGGATCAATGGTAGAAACCCACCTATCTTCCTTCCTTTTCCTGCTCCAACTGTAACATTTACCTTTATGACTGCAGTTACTATCCTCGCCGCTATGCTTTTACCCAAAGCTGAATTTGATGACTGTAAGTGCTTCCATTCCTTCTCTGCAAGAATCTTATTCGCTAATTGCCTTGAAAGACGGTCCTTATGCTCAGTGTATGTGATCTAGTGCTGTTTGCAAGCTTCGTCTAATTGGTTAATTCCCAGGTCTGCCCCGTTTTTTCAATTTAATGCCCCGACCGTAATGTTTATATCCGCGCAAGTGAGCTTCAAAGGGGAGTAAATTAGTTATTGAATTAATAATTTCAGAGCCTCGCTGATACTTCAACGACCTCCCTCCCTTAGCTCTCATGATATACTACTCGAGTAAGTGTATGGATTAGCGCTTTTATATATTTCCTTTGATATCTAACCTATCCTAACCGAAACGTAACTATACACGGCATATGAATCCGATCATTTAGCTACTTTGCACTCGATAATACGAATATAAACATCGTTCATACTTTTTATAAGTTAGTCGTTTACATGGAGCTTGTAAAGCACCACTGCTCTCTACATATCCAGGTATTAAACTTGGAAAGCGACTCTGAATGCGATCGTCATAGCAAGCTGTTACTTTCTAATGTAACAGCGGTTATTTTAGGTAGTTCCAGTGCGGGGAAAACAAATGTATTAATAAATATGCTACTCCACGAGAATGGGCTATCTTTGAAAGCTTGTATATTTATTCAAAGTCACGCTATCAGCCAAAATATCAGTACCTAATTAAAGCACTTAAAGATATCGATGGCATAGAAGTGAACACTTTCGACAACGAGAAGATGCTTTGCATCCTTCTGAATTCAAAGGAAATTCAATCTATATATTTGATGACGCCATTACTGAAAAGCAGGAAGAGATAGCATCCTTTTACAGTATAGGTAGACATCGAAACGTCGACTCTGTATATTTTTCGCAATCCTAAGCTAAACTGCCAAACAATTTAATTTGCGAGAATACAAAAATTGTTATGCTTTTCAGGCAGGATAATTTAAACTTGAAGCACATTTAAGAAGATTATGTAGATACCAACATCACCTACAATGAATTTAAAGATCTGTGCAAGAGCGTTTAGGCGAGTGTATCAGAAGGAAGATCCTTTGTTGTGATAGTTCCTGAATTTAACCTGTATGGTGAGCGATATTGAAATGGTTTTGTCGTATATATTAAGCTCCATAAAAACAAAATTATCATTCGTATTTAATCATGAGCTTCGATAGGTGCGGCTCCCACAGAGGTGCTCCAGTTAGAAGAGTGGTTTATCGTTTTATCATAAATACAGATGTCAAAGGAAAGTATCAATTCAAGAATAAGGGATTGTGTACTGTTCACGATCCTGAAGATAATCACGATGCATCCAATATAAATTATGTGGATCCTCTCGAAATCAGGATGCACGATCTCTCTCAGCAAGCTGCTAATAATGTTGAGGTTATGGCTAAGATTATGATCGATAAATTGATTTCAAGATATATTCTCAAGAGGGACAAGTAAAATAATATCGTGATCAGTAAAGTTAGATTGGAGGTTTTGCTAGATCCAGTTCACGATAATGATGTCGCGAATAAAAAGCTCATCACTTGATATGTCAATTAACGGACGCAGCCGATAGATGATAATGGTAACATTATATTTGGCAATAAGGGAATCATTTATATACCAGATCCTCTTGGAGATATGCATGCTGTAAGTAAAAGATATGCTAGAGGTATGATCATTAGGAAATTGAACGAGACGCGACAGCAGTTAAACAGGCACTTGCGAAAGAAAATCAGAATGCAAATAGACAAGAAACTGCAGGGGTTCAACGCAAATTTGAACAAAACTACGGAGCAAGTGGATGCTTTAACAGTTTCAACAAAAGAAAGGACAGATTCGCTAATGACTTCAATTAAACAACAGGCAGAGGTACTTGAAAGAGAGAAAACAGTCATCCAAAGTATGTGTAATGAGAAAACAAATAATTTGGAAAAATTAACTATTATACCAATTTCAAGTCTGAATGCAACAACCAATTAAAACTGAGACTTTGAACACTCTAAAAATTTATATACAACTGTTAAAGAAATGCACACCAAAGGAAATGGAGACGTAAATATATAAGAAGCTGCAAGACATCACAGCAAATTTGAATAAAACTAGGGTAAAGTAGATACTCTAACAACTTCTACAAAACACAGGACGGATTCTCTAATGCGCTGTATTAAACAATTTACCGCTGAGCTTCATAAAGGGTAAACAAATCCTCAGAACCTATGTAATCAGAAAGTCAATAATTTAGAAAAGTTAGTAATGAGATTCAGATCTAGAGGATGCGGTCAAGCAGTTAAAGGCAAGAGTTTGGAATACTCTCAAAACTTATTCTCCCAATGATAAACTTAAGAAATTAGAGGAAAATGTAAACATGATGATGGATATCTACAGTAATCATATGTAGCAAATAACAAGTATAGAAGAAACGGTCAGAAGCCAGTACCTAATACGGCAATCCTTGCTGAGACTTTGAAAACACATACACAAGAACATAAGAAAGAAACGGACCAACTGAGAACGTCGATCCGCATGTTAGTTAAGGCTATCGACAAATTGAGAGCTCAAATTGGACGCAGGCTATAAATTTAAGGTAATCGTATATTTTCACATCATTTGTAAGATGGATAGTGAAGGCATAAAGGCTTAAAGGGTCGTAGCTAAGCATACCAGGGCTGTAAAAGAAAAACTGAGTCCTCTAAAACGTCTCAGGTTTGAGACCAGCATGTCATGTCCGAAGCTTTGAAGCCCGTAACCAGCTTCCTCAAGGATATTTTGGATACAGATAACTGACTGAGAAAACCGGCAGGAATGACGATGCCAAATCTGCAAGAATTTCTACTTACCTTCAACAAGTTCCCTCAAAAGACAAGGATCGTATTCATAAATTTTACGGGGTTTGATATCAGGATAGTAGTTGTGTGTTAGAAATAAAGATATACATTTTATAAATAATAAATTATAGATAGGCGACGAAACTCATGAGGCTACCAGCGGTTTGAAAGAGCTGATCTTTAAGTGATTACCCCAGATGTCTACATACACCAGTGAAGATTTGGAGACTACGCTAGATTGTGAAAAGCACCTTTCTTCATAGAAGTGGCTACACCAGTCATGGTTGATTAGAGATCTGGTAACTCGTATAAATACAAGAATATAATACGTCCTCTACCCAATACACATTATGTCTAAGAATGGTTTGGAAGGGGCATAAGCCAGATAAGGTGTTTTACTACGTTTTCTGGAGATATCTTAACACATTAGGTACAGACTGAGGCTACGTATTGTTTCGAATGACGCTGATAATAATAACCACGCTCAAGAGATTGAGGAAATTATCCGGGAGTTGAAAGCATCTAAAATTCTAGCATGTCGCCAAACAGAATATTGCCAGAGAGCTTCACGGATGGGAGAGAGCGAACTATTTACGACGCAAAATTATCAGCAAAGGACTTAATGATCTATTACAAATAGACTCGATTGAATTGATGCCCTAGGCAAGAGTGAACAACAATTTCAAGTACATCCTGATTGCAATCAACTCTTACTCTATAATGGCATATCCAAACCCTTAAAGGACAAGGGCGGAGTTAATGTTGCAAAGCCTATGGAAAATATTTAACAAGAAATGAACCTCCACCCAGGAATATTCAAAGTGACAACTGGAAAGAATTTTATAACAGTTCCTTTAAGCGATTAATGTTAGAGTATAATATAAACCACTACGCACCTATATTAATGTAAAGGCTGCAGCTGTTGAGGGTTTAATTTGAATCTTGAAGAATATGATGTACGAGAGCTTTTAGACCAAGGCTCATACAAGTGGTTGGACCTTTCACCTAGGATAATTGCTAAGTACAATGATACTTTTTATTCCACTATCTGCATGAAGCCGAATGAAGTGGGAAACAACGAATTTATTCTAACAGTGTATAATTATTATCAAGAACGAAGAGATAAGACGGCTGCAAGGAAGCCTAGTGTTGGTGATTATTTTAGGGTATCTAAACATAAAGGGCATTTTGAAAAGGGTCTTGAATCTAACTGGAGTGTTGAAATCTTCAAAGTATTTGTGTGAATCGTACCAAGGCTACAACATACATACTCGTACTAAAGGACAGGAATGGTGGGGTCATAAAAGGTGCTTTCTATGGACATCAACTAAAATAGACTAACTATACTAATACATATTTAATAGAAAAAGTTTTACTTAAACGTGGAAGCAAAGATCTTGTAAAGTGGTAAGGTTTTGCAGATACTAAATGGATTGATTAATAAGGGTTTGGTGTAGTGTATGGAGAATTAATAAAGACTATAGTTTTATGACTGTAAAATTATTAGTGCGTTTTTATTTAAAATCGTTCATACTATTTTTGAGGGCAAAATCAAGATATTTAAAAAAAACCACATTGTAAAATGAATATAAAATATAACATCTATATACAATATTTAAACAAACACATTTGGCATAAGAGGTAAATGATATGACAACATACCTACAAAGAAACCCACATTTGGAAATATATACAATGCTATAACCAGCTACAATATTAAAAATCCAAAGGGAAAAGCATTTCACAAATACCCTAGCATATTTGAAATCTATTATTACACAATATATACATATATATTATTTAAATTTTTTACAAGGATAGCCACTAGCAATTGCCAGGTCAGAGGGAATAATGGCCCCAGGCTAGCTTCTTATACGCTCCTTCTAACAGCTTCCGCTTGTCATCACTCCCCTTCAACGCCAATTTGTTTGTTTGGATAGGTGCAATTTTGTGTTTTTACTACGAAACGTTTTTTGAACTAAATAAACTATGATCCCTCCAGAATTCAAAATAATGGCCGAAATGTATTTTCTCCATAACCGACCTGGTGATGTCATTTGCCTTCTTTATGGTTTGATTGTTGTATCTGAAGCGTACTATTTTGCTCTGATTCCGACATACACTTCCATAGCCACGCCGCCCAATTCATCCTTGAACAACCCGTCTTTTTCGTGTTGGCTTGTTGAATACCATATGCATTATCTTTATCAAAGTTTGAGGTGCCAAATATTGTGGGTTCTTCTTCCTCATGAATTCATAGATATCAGAATTCGTTTAAAAATGAACGAGTCTGTATCCATGTAATTCAGCAGCAAGTCTTTCAAATTCGGTTTCATGACAGTATAAAAAATCGTACATTATAAACTTGGAAAGGTCCAAAATTGCACACCCGATGTGGATTGTCTAATTAATATGTACCTCCTACCTGCCCAGTTCATTGCCTACAAGAGTTTTCTGAAATATCATTTTACGTAAGTATGTACTGCGTTCAGTCAACTTTCTTGCTTGTTCCCATTTAAATTAGCTATTTTAAAATCTGTGTCTTTCCGTACATTCTCGATGAATTTTCCATATACGACAGTGTTGAACTTTTTCCAAACCTTTGACCGAATTTGAATATTCTTGGGCTCTCATCTCTGTATTGACATCAATATAAGTCTTTAGACAGTTAGAGTGGTCATAGGTCACCGTCCTGTAAATATGTCTCACTGTTAGGTCCTGTTTGATACACTGCTGCATTAGCCTGTTGTGCAAGACATATATGCATTTGTTCTCCAATGTTTCAAGCAGTATCTTTTATCGCCCGTTTAGTAATGTCGCGATTTGTGGACAGAAAGGAAGCTCGTTTTGGGCGTCGTAGATATGGTCAAGGGTATTGAATATCTACGTCTAGCACATAACCTGTCTCTGAGTCTTCTTTTACGTTCATAAAATTAATGTTGCCAATCTCTTCCCTGGTGAGCCATATTAGGTTTTTTTAAGGTAGGGCCGAAATCATGGAGGCACCGTATATGTTGCTAATGTCCCAATAGGTCTGGTGCTTAACAAGTGCATGCTGATCAAAGATGGACATGTATCTGTGGTTAGCTTTGGAGTATCTCTTCACCGCAGTACCCAGTCCACCTATAATACCGAGTCCAAAAACTCCAGCATGCTCTTGTCGGATTTTAAAGAAAATTTTGCCTTTAGCGTCTTCAATATTGCAGCAAAAGAAAGTCCTACTAATGCGTAAAATCATGCTGGGTGAAGGTTATAAATTCCCAGGATGAGATCACGAAACGTTTCAAAAATATCCGCAAGAGCAGTATATTTGTTTTGAGATATAGGTCACTGTATTCTCCGAGATTTCGAATATTAAAGGTATCCCAGCATCCCATTTCAGTATGCCCGTATTCCTCGTCGGTGATATGCTTGCCTTGTAGGGTAGTGAAGAAGGCCTCCTTCGGTGGTAGGGATGTTTCCACCAGCATTTCAAAATTCGACAGTCATAGGGGAATATACACTTGCTCGTTGCCAGCTTATAATGCTCTTCAATAGGATATTCTGCTTTGGTTATTTTGAAGTCGCTCTCCTCGAGCATCTCAGTCAGGTGGACAACTTCTCATCAAGAAACTTAAAGCTATCTAGAATCCTGAAGCTGTTGTTCCTGTGCCATATGCTAAACGCTGCATTCCCTTCACTACTTTGAGATATGCACTTGAACTATTACTAAGGTTATTATCATATGCCAGGTGTCTTATCAGGAAGTGAATATCATAATTAGATAGACAATGAAAACAGATTTAGTATGAAATCCGGGACTTTTTAATTCAAATTGCATATCTATGAGCAGCGACCAGATATTTCCCAGTCACGTGACCGTGATCGGTAACGCGCAAATCCATCATAGTGAAAACCCCAAGGCATATATGGCATTCCGTGGCATTATTGAAACTCTGTTGCTCTTCAGGGGACAGATGCATAGGTTTAGGACTAGAATACATATTGATGACTTCATCAGCAATTGTTTTTAATTGCTTGAAAAAGTCATTGATGGCATTTGGACCTCTGAAGAGAAAGAATTTCGACAATGCCTCATTATGTCTACATACCAGCTTTAAGGCAATATACATCGCTTCGTGTTCTTGAATGGCCCTCGTCCAGCTCGACATGCTCGAGTGCTCGCAATAATGGAGCTTTGCCAGAAAAGATTCAATGCCGGTATATATGACAAAAGGTACAGGAACGCTTTTGGAGAATGCATTAAATCAATGCGGTCATCCTGTTGCGTCATTTAAAGTAACTGAAATTTTCCACATCTTAACCTGTGTGCTTCCAGAGCCTTCTCATTGGCACATCTCTTGAGACATGCCTCGCATGCCCACATTCTAACATTATGCTTCGTGTCTTGACTCCTTACAAGCCTGGATAAATTATTAATCAGCCAGTAGTGTGACTTATCCTCCTGTTCAGTGTATAACAGATTGACATGGTGCTGCTTCTTTTCAGATTTTTGGTATAGAGGAATAATACCCCCATTCTCCTCTATACCAAACACAGAAATGGACACACCATTATTCTTCATTTCAAAGCATTCAGTTTGATGTAGAGCTACCGGAAATTCAATTCCCTCAAAATTTAATGATTTGAAAAGCAGTTCCTCCGGGTATTCTGTTATTGTATACTCATGGTGTTTAGCAGGGTATTTGGATGCTAGAATGCACTATGGAATGTAGCGTTCGTATTAATTATTGGCATTTATCACTGCAGCCTTATTCCAGATTTTCCGGGGCAATTCAATATAAGATGGTGCATGTGGAGAATCATAATGTGTAGAGCTTATTACCCGGACAAGTATGGAAAACAACGATTTCGACGAAGCATCCTGCTCAGGTTTGGAAATGTTTTCTAAAATGAAGATCTGACTGAGGTCGCTTGATGGATGTATCTGCGAGGTCTTAGAATTAAAGAAGGAATAAGCTAGCGTCTCTTCATCAGGTTTATGGATAAAATATGTAATTTCCAGGGGACAATTCATTTTCAATCCAGACTTGCTTTTCTGCAAGATGTTTTCGACCTCTTAATTTTATTTCGCTCTTGCACTCATATAAAAGGACTGTGGGGTCGAGTAATTCTAAGGCATTTTCTATTTTACTGTTCTAAATACGTCCCTTGAATCCCGATTCGATGGTCTTGCATCGAATCCGGACAATTGCTGGCACTAATCTTGGCCTTCTTAATAGTGAGTGGTTCGCTCCCGTCTGGTGCCTGTCTCCTCTTTCCACTCAGCGATGTTAAATCCCAAGCGGTGAATGAATATTCACCCGTCATGTAAGGTGATAAGGAGGCTGACGGTGCAGCGACTACCCGTTCATCAGTCATGTCGTGCGATGAGATGGGTGACGGTGCAGCGGCTACGGGTTTTTCAGCCATGTTGTGCACTGCGGAGGCTCGCGGTACAGCGGCTACGGGTTCATCAATCACGTTGTGTACTGCAGAGGCTGACGGTATAGCGGCTAATGGTGCACCAGTCATGTAGTGCGATGAGGAGGCTGATGGTGTATCGTCTACATGTTTATTAGTCATGTTGTGTGCTGCGGAGCTTGGTGCTGCAATATCCATGTACTGCCACGAGCATCCCTCGACCACTAGAGTATCTCCTGGAATAATAATAATAATAATAATAATAATAATAATAATAATAATAATAATAATAATAATAATAATAATAATAATAATAATAATAATAATAATAATTATAGGAGCATGGATAGAACATGTTAATATGAATTTTTACATTAATTTTTATAAAATACTGAAGCATTCTTACCATTTGTTGGTAGCTGCATATATGTGCCAGGGTCCCATCCCTAATGATTGGCTGCCTGAATAGCATTGGATGCAGATGGTGCAGCAGACGTATTGTAGACATGTGGTGCAGCGGTCACGGTTGGCACATTCCTCCCCAAAATAGTGACCGGTCCCTCGAATAATGATAATAATAATAATAGTATAGCAAATGTACCAGATGTTAATAAAGCATCTGAAGAATTCTTACCATTCAGTGGTTGCTGCATGTATGAGGCAGAGCCCCACCCCTGATGATCGGATGCCTGAATCCTGTTATTTACAGGCTCTTACAGCGGCCGGCGGCAAGTACTTGCTACAGCTTGTTATAAGCTTCCGATAGATTTCCAGAGCCAAATGCTGAAAGCATAAGTAATTTACGCATAGATTATGTTTTTATAGACAGGCTATATTATTAACTTAATATATACTTTATTGTGAATAGCTTACACACATGGAAATGGCGGTGTATTTAACTCGGAAGGAATTTGTATTGCAAATAAGACCATTTATTATTCAACACGGTCATGGAAATATCACTTTTAACGTAATGAAAACAGACTGAAAGTTTTCACTAAATGAAAGCATTAGGGAAAATGATACTTACCCAAATAGCTATTAACTGAAGAATGTTCAACCGAGGTAACGTGTGAGGCTCGCATTCAGAAGGTTCCGGGTTCGATCCCCGTCGATGGCCCCCGGAAAAGATTTCTATTGCATATAAAAACCGTTTATTATTCAACACATTCATGGAAATATCTCTTCTAACCTAATGAAAGCCTTCTGAAGTTTTTACTAAACAAGAACATTAGGGAAAATGAAATTCGCACAACTGACTTTTTGTAATATTCTATAAAGCAAAACGTTAAGGTGTTCAAATAGTTGTATTCTTCTATAGAAATGAATATAATTCGCCGCTAAAAATCTCGACTCGCATTCGGGAGGTCCGGGTTCGATACCCATAGATGGCCCACAGAAAAAATTTATATTCCATATAAAGAACGTTTATTATTCAACACGGTCATGGAAATATCTCTTTTAGCGTAATGAAACCAAGATGATCGTTTTCACTAAATGAAAACATTAGGGAAAATGAAGTTTGCACAACAGACATTTTGTAATATTCTAAAAAAGCAAAACGTTAAGAAGGCATACAAATACTTGTATTTTTCTCTAGAAATGAATATAATTAACCGCTAAACATCCTATATTTAAACAGTAGAACAATAAGTTTGCTAAAAATAAATATTTAACTAAACCGTTTGCATTTGAGAAAATGAAATTCACACACCTAACCATTAACTGTAAAATGTTTAACTATTTGTATATAAATGCCTGACATTAAAAAAAGAAGTAACCCATTTAAAAATTACCTAGAGAGAGTAATAAGTTAACTTTTAAAGTAAATGAAATGCTTTTACAACTTACCAGACATGATGTTTGAAGAAATTTCGCGGTGAGATATAAACCAAAAACAGTACTTAGCTCGAAGAGATCGCACAAGTCAGTGTGAAAAACAGTCTTTTGTCTCTCTTTTGCAATATAAAAAGTGCAAGCGGCAGGCACGATATAAAATAAATTGGTCTGATTGGCTACTCCAGCCCTATCGAGTAGAAACAACTTTGTAATATAGCAACTGGGAAAATCCATCCGTGTATAGAAGGCTAGACTATTGTTTTGAATACATGTATTGCTAAAAATTCGCTGCTTATTATTCCATTACCAAAATACTCACTCAAGTGTTATATTTGAAACACCTCTGGTTCAAATCCCTGTGGTATTCTTTTTACTTTCTCTACTACGTATAGTAAGTAGGGGAAGTATTGTATTCCACCCAAAAATTCGATAACGAGATTTCACCGGAATTACATGTTTTGAGATCCCCTGAATCCAAAAAAAGCATTTTTGGAAACATGTCCGTGTGTGTGTCTGTCTGTGTGTCTGTCTGTCAGTCTATGTGTCTGTCTGTGAACAGCATAACTCAGAAACGAACAGTCGGATAAACACCAAACTTGGTATTTAGGTTCAGTATCTTCTAGAGATGCGACTCGAAGGTTTTCAAGAAAATCCCCCACCCCAGAGTACCATTTACATGGAACATTTTTCGAAAATTTTAATTTTCTCAAAAATGGCTCTGACGATATTGATTAAAATATCATATGCTTAAGATATTTTTATGACAAATAAAATGTATATCTTGAATTTTCTGGGAATGTCTCCAAAAGTATTCTTCATTATGAACGACTTTTGGTAAACTGGTAAACCATAAGAGATGGACAAAATTTTACTACACAAAAGATGTAGATCGCGTTAAAATACACAATTTATGTCATATACATGTTTGTTGTTGAGTAAGCCATTTTCGAGATATTGCTTGTTATTCCCTTAAATTTTTCAATACTTATTTTCTCAAATGGGAATTCGTTATTCATTTTTTGTCTTGGATGTGCAAACAGTATTAATCTGTGGAAAAGGGAATACTGCTGCACCTAGCAACCAACTATTAAGAGATATGTATGTGCATAAAGGATAGTGCATTTCGATACTGCCCTTGTAAATATATATTCCCCTTGCATCTATGCATCTAGAAGAAAATTAGCAATAAGATAGAGTCTGCAAATGTTTATCTCGATTAAAATGAAGTAGATGGAGAATAAGCGTTTGTAAAAATAGTTTGTACAAGAGTAGAGAAAGTCATGTGAGTGTAACACATCAGATTTTTTTAACCCCATACTCAACTTTATTATTATTATTATTATTCAGTACTAAATATTTGCAATCAGAGTTCTATCTCACCATCCCGAGTCCCGTGTCAGCATTCACAGATGTGTGGAGATGTTATCGCATTGCTGAATATCAAAGTCTACAGTTTGCAAATCCCTGCCATTAAGGGGGAAAGACCCCCGGCTCTGAGTATCCTTGAAAGCGGAATTACCCCTGTGATGATATAGCGAGGTCCGATTTACCCGTCTAAGGGTATACAACATATTTGGCAGGGGTGTTTAAACAACGGTATTACTCGCTTGCAAATCTTTCCGAAGACCGCTGGTGTACGCTTTTAGAAAAAATGTCTTTAAAAACAAATATCAACTTTATATTTTAAGTGCCCATGGCTAGATTCTCCGCTAGAGTACTCAACACGGCTTTCGACATCGTATGTTTTATGTTTCCCTCCTGGAATACCTTATTCCAGAGGAAATGCTTTCTATAAGGCCACCTGTATTTTACCCCGAATGTCCGCATGTATTAAAGTCTCCAGAACCCTGTTATTTACATAGTTTGCAATACCTATATATATTTTCTCAGAGAAATGCCTGTTTTACAGGCGCCTGTATTTTATCCGAGTGGCCGCATGTTTGAAAGTCCCCAGGTACATGATATTTATATTTTTGCACTACTTTATGTACTTTCTCAGAGGAAATGGTTGTTTTGAAGGCCCCTGCATTTTACCCGAGTGTCCGTATTGTTTAAAAGTCGTCAGATCCATATTACCTACATTTTTTGCAATACATATCTATTTTCTCAGAGGAAATGCATATTTGGTAGGCCCCTGAATTTTATCGAGTGTTCACGTGTTTTAAAGTCTTCGTATACATTTTATTTACTTTTTGCAATAGTTATATATATTCTCAGAGGAAATGAATGTTTTGAAGGTCATCTGTATTTTACCTGGAGTGTGAAAATGAATGTTTTCAACACCTCGCCGTTCCTATCCTTTTAGATTCATGCAATATACACCTACGTGTCTTTATTCATAAAGCATTTGTATCGCTTGAGTTCCGGACTTGATTTCCGGCGGTATTCAATGCTTTTTTTAACTGCACATTCAACTTTACAATTCAGTATTATATATTACCGATCAGAGCTCGATCCAAGCATCTCGAGTCGTGTGTTAGCATTCCCAGGTGTGTGGAAAATGTTATCGCCTTTGTGAAAAGGGATGTGATCTGTTTGGAAATCCATGCCGTTTAGGGGGGAAAGATCGACGGCTCTGAATATCTTTGAAAGCAGAATTTTGAGGTCTGGTTTATCCAACCTCGGGAGGTATACAGCATATTTGGTAGGTGTGTTTAAACAACTCAATAACTCGCCGGCGAATTCAACCTACCATATCAAGAAGTAGCGGCATGCTAGCACAAAGGGGAGAGAGAAAGACAGAAAGTGTGTGTGTGTGTGTGTGTGTGTGTGAGTGGCGACATGCGTCCAGCCTTTTAGAGTAAATCCAGGGGCCATTAAGATGGGAAGACCGACGGCTCTGAATATTTTTGAAAGCAGAATTTCCCAGGTCTGGTTTACCCAACTTCGGGGTTATACAAACATATTTTGCAGGGGTGTTAAACAACTGAATAACTCGCTGGCGCATTCAACCTACCATATGAATGAAGCGGTAATTATATTAAGGTAGCGGCGTGCTAGCACAAAGGAGAGAGAGGAAGGGAGAAACAGAGTGTGTGTATGTGTGGGTGGCGGCATGCGTCCAGCCTTTTAGGTTAAATCCAGGGGCCATTAAGGTGGGAAGACGACAACTCTGAATATATTTCAGAGCAGAATTTCCGAAGTCTGTTTTACCCAACTTCAGGGGTGTTACAACATATTTGGCAGGAATGTTTAAGCAACTGCACACCTCGCTGGTGCGTACAACATACCATATCAATGAAGCGGTAACTATATTGAGGCACTGGCGTGCTAGCACAAAGGAGACAGAGAGGAGAGGGAAGGAGAGGGCAAGTGTGTGTGTAGGGGATGGCGGCATGCATTCAGCCCTTTAAGGTACGTGATACCGTGAATTCAAGACGTTAGAGGGCGATATGTAGCCTTTGTTAGCGTTTGGTCTTGAAGGCAATAAGACTAGATAATGTCATACATACAAGGACGAATATTTCCTGATCATTAACACAGATATTTAGATCTTTAATGGCGGAGCCTTCCCACACACAAAGGACAGGGGGAATTCCTGTGTCGGGAATATACCGCCAAAGGGTGTCAAAACCATTGTAAACACACATGTTTATATGTACGCTCAATTAAACTTTAATTACAGCGTCTTTGTGGTCAATCCCTTCCATCGATTTAGAAAGGCGGTAGCACCCGACTGTGAGTCATAGAGAGCGGTAAATGTCGGACGGGTGGTAGGTGTGAAAGGAACAATCGGATATCTAATTACACAGTCAATGGGATTGCAAGGGGCATCAATTAGCGGCGTCTCTCTTCAGCTCAAACCTCGTCAATGAAATCTGACAGCTACATCACACCTCCATTAGCGGTAAGTGACACAAAGAAGGGTGGCGGGTGTTTCAGAGTAACACACAAAGAGGCGACGGGGCCTGCGGCATAGAACAAAGAGTCAGTAATCCTATTGTGCTGATGGGGACAATAGCCTATTGTCACAGTTCTGTCATATGTATACTACTCACAACTTGAGATTCTGTAATGTTTAAACATACACATGATATGTAATCAGAATCCTTTGCGGAGGTGACTTTAAAAGTAGCATTACCATGGCCTCAGACTAATACAGTATCATCTTACTAATTCAATAAATACGCTCTTAACTCTGGAAACGAAATCATTAGTGTGCAAGGCAAATAATAGTCAGAATTCTACTTAAGTTTTATTTATACACTTTCGAGAACCTTAGAAAAGCATATTTCTTCCTCAGATATACGGAAACAGCTAAAAGTAAGCATTGGCAATTGTGAACTCCAAATTTCTAATACACACATATCCTTTTGGGAAGCGCCAGTGAATCACGAGATAGCGCTCCCTTGCGTTTGCAGAAAGTGAAACATGTCTATGAAAGCGCCTATTGCCATTGTACGGAATCAAACTCGGTAACAGGAATTGACTATAGTGAAGTAGTGCTGTGTTTGATTCCGTCTATAAAATAACTTTTGTTTCTCTTGTATTTAAGACGAGAGGTCCATGCGGAATATCATTGGTAATTTTGATTTCTGAATAACTCAGAAGATAAAACATTTATCTTTAGTGTAATAAAGTCATTTCGAAAGAGGGTTAGATATACTTTTTAAATATACTGTGTAGGAGCACTCGTAAGCAACTACAGCATCTAAGAGCATGCGTGAATCTGAAGTTCACTATGGCTGACAGTCTTGCTGCATCATTGGAGTTATGTTTATCGTATTCAGTAGAATAATGGCTAATGATTACAATTTTCAGGAGGAAGCAGACATGCATGATGTTTACGGGAAGCTAAAGGCAACACGTGTGAAGCTGCGCGACTTTACAGAAGTAATATACTAACAGACATTATCCTCACTCCTCAACTTTTCAGTATGTTCACCAGCGCCTAAGGAAAACTGGATCCTTGGATGTACAATGGCGAAACTACGGTGACGGAAAACACGTCGCCTTCCGGTATCTGAGGAAGACGTGCTCAGAAGCTTTCAGAAGCCCCTTCAGCTAGTACGCGTGATATTGCGCGTACACATTATTTAAGTGTATGGCGAGTGGTGCAAAATTACCCAATCCATCCGTTCCATCTTTTGAAGGTAAAGTCCTTGGCACCAGCAGAATTAGGTCGACAAATGCAGTTCTGTAACTGGATCTCTGAACAGGACATCAAATAGCCTGATTTATTTTCCTGAATGTCCTTCACTGATAGGTTTTACAAGGGGTAGAATGACATTCAACAAGAGAAATAGCTATGTGCGGAGTCATAAGAATTCAATGCCATTGTGCAGAGAGCAGTTAGGACATGTTCGACTCCAACATTTGGGCTGGCATCATTTTCAATTACTTTGTTGGTCTATATCTTATTCCATCTCGGCTAAATGGACATGTGTATCGCCAATTCTTTATTCATGTTCTATCTGGGTTTGTAGAGCACGTCCTTCTTGCTCTCCAAGGTCATATGTGGTTCCAGCATGACGAAGCTCCCACCCACTTTGACCGGGACGTTATAAGCCACCTAAATTGTGTATTCCCAAGACGATGGTTTGGTCGTGGAGGTATTGTTGCTTGACCTCCACGTCCTCCTGATTTCACTGCTCCTTAGGAGCTGAAATAAACGATGCTCAAATAAACTCAGCAGAGGAACTGCTCGCAAGAATAATGGCTGCCTGTGATGTAACCCGTGACATTTCAGATATTTCGAGAGAGTACGATATGTATTTCCTCGCCGTTTCGATCTATTCTTGGATGTTGAAGGACTCACTTTAAACAGTTAATTTTCCTTGATCCCCTTTGTTTTTATAAATTTCTTCCATCCTGTGGATAAACAGCAGCTTTCATTTTCCTTCATCTTCCTCAATTTCTTCAGCTTTCCTCCGAACCGAGTTGTGAACAAAATTTTCCCTTCTAATTCTTCATATTTTACAGTTTCCTTCAATCCGAAGATAAATGAGACCTTTTATTTTCGTTTATCTTCTGTGGTTTGCGCTCCTCCACTACGAGGTATGAATAAACAGTTTTTCTCCATAATTTATCCTCATTGTTTTCTACCTTCCTCCAGTCTAAAGATAAATAAAAACTTTAATTTTCCATTATCTTTCTGGATTTGTATTGTGCTTACATTTCCTCACGTCCGAGTTTGATTATAATATAACCCCCCCCGTTTCATTGTTAAGACTTTTAAACTCCCTTCACTCCGAGGATAAACAATTTTAATTTTCCTGGTTACTCGTTATTGTTTACACCTAATTTTCCCGAGCCTCAATTATGAGTAAAAAGCTTAGTTCCTTAATTTCATTTAGTCATTTTATAATTTCCCCCACTTCGAGTTAGAACTACTTTAATATTTCTTACTCTTCTTTATTGTTCACAAATGATCTTCCTTACAAAGTATGTGCATGTATGGTTTCCATTATTGTTTATCTTTAACCGCTGTATTTCTCCATTTCTAAAAGAAAATGGTTAGAGTAATCAATTTTGGGCATTTCTCCCTTAATGTTTACATAATGCGTTCTCTCTATTCTTTGCGTATACAAGACTGCATAACAAGTTACCAATGTATTTTATCATTAACCCCTATTGTTTGTATTATTACTGGCATCTACTTACATGTGAGGCTACCCAATATCTCTTTGTGTTTACTCCAGCCTATTCTAAAATAAAAAGCTACATTTCCTTCTTTATTCATTATCTCTAACGTTTCCACTTCATTTTTGTAAACTTATACCACGCCTGTATTGGACCATCGTCATGTTATTGCCGTTGCATTATTTAAAACGCATACGCTATATCCTGCCGTGATTATTTCCTACATCCATGTAACGGGATATTTGTTGCCACTTCCTATGTACAACGCTTTTATCATTAATTAATTTCTACATTTAACTAATGAAGAAGGTTTATTGCTGCTACGTATGGAAAGCCAGTTTGAAGAATGTGTATTATATTCCGACTGTTGGGGAGCCGACTTGAAGTAGTTGCAACCAGGTATGATACTAAGTTTTCCGGTAGCCTTCGCCCCAAATGTTTAAAAAAATTTTAACTTTGTAATTTTGACTGTTTCTTTAAATCTTATATATCTATGCTTGTCTCGGCTGCGTCAGTATTTATATATTTTTTAGAGACATGAATGTCTTAGCAGGGAGTGGTACGACTGAGGAATGTAGGCTTACACAGATTATAATTTTACTTCACTCCTTTTATTAATGCTTGACACGATTTAAATAACACTTCACTGATATAGAGAGAGCTGTGAGATTTTTTATTAAGTACTATTTTCGTCTCACACTGAATACGTATTAAAATTCTCGAGGACGCATCTCGCGTCCGGTTAGAAACACTGTCTACAAGCAACTAAATTCTGAATTTGTAAATTTTGCTTCATTTTGGTTTCTGATTGGCTAATCCTAATCCAATACAATACCCTTATTTAACTAAAGCTTTTTCTGGTTGTTGATTGGCTATTTTATAA
Organism: Deroplatys truncata; assembly: GCA_030765065.1. Classification (NCBI taxonomy): domain Eukaryota; kingdom Metazoa; phylum Arthropoda; class Insecta; order Mantodea; family Mantidae; genus Deroplatys; species Deroplatys truncata. The sequence goes on from CM060981.1 coordinate 274,402,386, forward strand.
ACTGTCAAAAATTACATTATTGTTTCCAGGAATTACAAGTAGCAATGTTAAACTTTCAAATTCATTATTGCCTCAAGATTACCTCATTGTTAGCAACTTTTAACCTATTTCTCACAGCTGCTACATGATTAAAGTACGTAATACTTCACATAACATTATTACACATGTATACAATAATAAAAACATATATAATAACTGTAATATAGACTTTTGTATATTTTTACATACACATAGTGCTTTAAGGCGGGCTTTTATTAAATTTATATATTATATAATTTGACTGAAATCATTTAAGTGTTAAAAGCACTGCCTTAAATTGCCCCCTTTTAGAAATATTTAAAAATTGTTCTTTTTGTTTTGTTCTTTTTAAATTTTTAAATATTTTCTGAAAGTCTCCTGAAACAAAGAAACATAATCTTTTTATTGTTACACTTTCTATTTTTCACTGTCACTTTTACTTAGCACTCAATGGTTTTTTTACTACACTCGTGTATAGCACAATGCTTCATATTAATTTTGTTCTGCTACATGTTCGAAACTTTAAGGTCAACGATATGGTGTTCAGTGACCTGAGTGAAGTTTGTTTATTCACTACACAGCCACTGCTAAATATCCTATGTGCTAGACATTTAACACTTAATTAGGCCTATTAACACCTGTTACCCTTTCTTTACAACCTATTTCTTAAACATTTTTATATTTCTTACAATTCGTAACAATTTCTATCTTATACTATATAAATGCAGTTGCTATTTAAATTTCTTATGTTTTTCCTACTAACAATGGATTTTCTTCTACTTATTCTTATGTAAACTCTCTATTCTTATTTCGACAATTTGTTACATTTAGTAAAGATATTATTATACATTTTTTTAAATTACATTGCTTTCCGCTTTTATGTTCCAGATACTTTATTTTCTTTTGCTTTTTGTGCCATAGAGTTTTTAGACTTGCCCTAATCTTATGTTGCACAGTTGTATTCCAGAACTTACTCACAATTAAGGCTCTCAACGTTTCAAAATTTATTTCACTGTCTGCTAGCATATGCAACCATTCTAAGGTTTTGTTGTCCAAGCATTTTCTAACAAGTATAATTTTTAATTCATCAGACACATTCTTCAATTTAAAATATTCTACTAAATCATGTATAAATTGTACTGGGCTTGAGGAAGTTTTAAAATATGGTTAAAAGTAGTTCATTTAGCACAGAATGAAAGTTTGACATTTGATTTGTTACATGCACTTGTGTGTCATCATTACTGTTTTGTGTTTGAGAGTCTTATACTACGGAAAAAGCAGTAGTGTCTCCTGTATTAGTAGTTAACAAAGGTGATACACTTCTTTCTGCACTTGTATTACTGTCATGCATTTTATTAGCATTTACAGAACTAATTACATTTGCATTTACTTTTGGTACACTGGTACTTAAATTTTCAAAAATATTTCTAAGTTTATCAATTTCTTTGCTACTTTCTTGTACTTTATCTCTAATTTCATCTATCATTGACTTGTGTGCTGCTTTAATTGCATCTGCATTTGTATTTGCCATTTCATGGATTTTATTTATTTCCCCTGTTAAATCTACTTGTAGTTGTACAAGATCTGCATTTGTGTTTTCTACCATTGTTTTTAATTCTTCACCCTGTTTATCTAACTTATTACAAATACCTTGTTTGGTATTAGTAAGTTTTAACTCCATTTCAGTTACATTTTTATCAATATGACTTGACAATTTCTGTTCTAGCTGCTTATAACCTTTATTTACCTTTAAATCTATATCTTTTTGGAGTGCTTTGGAAGATTGTTTTAGTTTTATTTCTAACCTCCTACTTTCAGCTTTGCTTTCTTTCATACAATTTTATATTTGTTTAACTAGATCATTTTTGATGCTAGATAGCTCTGTATTAGTTTCAGTTATCTTATTATTGGTTTCAGTCAACTTATTATTAAATTTTTTATTTAATTCTACTCTCAGCTCTGTACTAGTTTCCGTTATCTTATTTTTCATTTCTTTTTTGGTTTCATTTAACTCTTTTTTTTTAGCTCTGGATTACTTTCAGTTATTGCTTTCAAAAGGCACATAAATTGATGTTGTGAGAAGTTTTCTTGCTTTTGTTGGCTAGATGTTTGAGGGATGGTATCTTTTTCTATACGTAACTGTGAATTTACAGATAACTGTTCTGCTACATTTAACCTATTTGTTTTATCTAGCTTTGATTGTAAATTTACATTGTAATCTGTAATGGCTGACCTATCCTCTCCTACTTCAATATTTTCATAGTTTTCTGTTTCCATTTTATTTTGTATAATTTCTTTTGTTATATTTGGTTTGGAATTGCTTAATTTAAATTTACCACTTCTTAGCAGCATTAAATTATCTTAATAACAATATATTTTCTTAACTATTTTGACAATTATATACCTACAAAGTATGGAATATTCTGACCTTTTGTTCTGGCTGTTATTAATCCTTTTTATTCTGGTGTTCCCTCGTAGATTGTTGTTCAATTGTTGACTGCGTGCCCCGTACTACTGAAAGAATTGTTACTGTTCTTGGATGATGTTGATGATTCTGAAGTTCTCTGAAGTTTTCTGAAGCTCTCTGATGTTCTCTGGAGTTTTTCTCGATTCTTGTAGTTCTATGATGTTCGGTGATCTCTTCTTTTCAGTTAGTCTTGGCAATTCTTGTCTGTTCGAGCCCCGTGCAGCTGGGCGCCAATTTGAAGAAGTTATTTTGTGGTAGGAGTTGTATTGTTATTTGGCCCATACTTTGGGAGCCATTTGAAGAAGGTTTGTTGCTGCTACGTATGGAAAGCCGAATTTGAAGTAGGAGTTGTATTGTAGTTCAAATGTTGGGGAGCCGAAATTGAAGTAGTTGCAACCGCATGTATGCTAAAACTTTTCCGGTAGCCTTCGCCCCAAATGTACTTTCCGGTGGCCTTTGCTCCCAAAAAGTTTAAAAATATTAACCTTGTAGTTTTAACTGTTTCTTTAAATATTATATATTTATGTTTTCCTCGGCTGCGTCAGTATTTATACTTTTTTTTAGAGACATGAATGTCTTAGCAGGGAGTGATGCAACTGAAGAATGTAGGCTTACACAGCTTATTAATGCTTGAAACGATTTAAATTACACTTTATTGATACAGAGAGAGAAAAAGAGAGAGAGAGAGCTGTAGGATTTTTTTATTAATTACTTGCACTTTTGAACCCGTAAACTATTTTCGTCTCACACTGAATAGTATTAAATTTCTCGAGCACGCATCATGCGCCCGGTTAGAAACGCTGTCTACAAGCAACTGACTTCTGAATTTGTAAATTTTGATTCATTCTAGTTTCTGATTGGCTAATCCTAGTCCAATAGAAAACCTTCATTTAACTAAAGATTTTTCTGGTTGTTGATTGGCTATTTTATAAACTGTCAAAAAAATTACATTATTTGTTCCACGAATTACAAGTAGCATTGTTAACCTTTCAAATTCATTATTGTCTCAAAGTTATCTCATTGTTACCTCATTGTTAGCAACTTTTAACCTATTTCTCACAGCTGCTACCTTATTAAATTACGTAATACTTTCACATAACATTATTACATATTATACAGTAATGTAAACATATATAATGACTGTGGTATACAATTGTTATATATTATTACACACACACACATATTGCTTTAAGGCAGGCTGATATTAAATTTATATATTATATAATTTGACTGAAATTTGACTGTTAAAAACACTGTCTCACTAAATAACACTAAATGTCGCTATAGTGGCCTTCAGAAAGGAGCAGGCGTCTAAGCATTGCAACTGCACTGTGCAAACAACAGTAATTCACGTATTCCTGAGCAATGGGTTTAAACATTACTTCACAAAGCTATGTGTAGAGAGGACTTTGTTACACTAAAACTAACCGCTTTCTTCCTCTACATTATTCATAAATTGAAATATTTACTATTACCATCCGTGTATGCATACACCTCTCATCTTAAACACAAGAAGAAAATCAAAGTTATTTTACAGAGTATCGAACACAGCACTATTTCACTTGTCAACGATGTTACCGAGTGAGCGTGCGAGGGCAATAGGTGCTTTCATAGATGTATTTGACTTTCTGCGAATGTGTAGGAGTGCTATCTCGTGATTCACTAGCATTTCCCAAAAGGGCAGAAAATCAGATTTCACAAATGGAATGCTCCTTGTTAGTTTTTTCCGTATATCTGAAGAAACACCATTTTCTGTCGTTACGGAGTGAATAAATGAACTTAAACAGGAATGTGAGTTGTACTATTTATTTCTTTTCCAGAGCTAATAGCGCATTATTTTAATTCGTAAGCACAGTAGTGTATTAGTCTCATCTCATGGCAATGTTACTTAAGGTCATCTCCATAAAAGATTCTGATTACATATCATGTGTAGGTTTAGAACATTACAGTATCTTATATTTGCATTCCTGTTCAAAGTTCATTTGTTGGATTTGCTTAATTACATTTTCACATTAGCGGTAATAATAAATGGAGCAGTGCAGTATTTCATATACTTCACAATCAACAAGTTGAAGAAAGAACATGAAAGAAATATTCGCCAGGGCTTGAACTTGGAATCGCTGATTTGAGAACTCCGAACTTTACCACTGAGTCACACCTATATACTACTTGGCAATGCAGCAAGTGTTTGCATATGTCAGTGAAGTATCAGTGGAGAACTGGCTCAAATTTATTTTGGCTTATTGCACAAAATCATGCGCTCTGGGACCGTAAGTGTCCTATCTCCAATTGCTCCCCCAATAGCCCTTTATAGTTCCTTAAAATTAATTTGCCAAATTCTGAAATATCCTATATAATACTCCGTGGTGGTCTCTTTTTCCTTTCCTTGACAGCACGTTCATATAAACACTCATTAATACGAAAGCGGGCAGTGATTGTCCTCTTACCAAGGTTTGCGTGTTGAGTCATGTAGTAAAGGATATGTTTTCTTTTTTCTGTGTAAAGCGATTACCTTTTCTTGCGTTTGTGGTGATGGAGGTGAAGCATGTGATGTACTTCCATGTGCTGGTCATCTTATAACCCCATTCTCAAAATCGGAATCTCTCGTATGCCTCCTTCGGCTCCCAAACGCAATTTATAGTCCCCTATTTCATGATAAAACTCCTTTATTATATAAAGAACACGTTGTGTATAGAATTATAGCTCTTCATCAGTCAGGAACTCTGTAAATAAACCGGCAACATCCTAGAATTACTAATGTGTGGATGTCGGATTATTATTTAGTTACGGAGAATGCCATTCACAATCGCATTCTCCTGTGAAGTTTATTATACGAGGCGTGTTTTAAAAATAAGTACCGTTTTACTATTTTGCCGCTGCAGAGCGGCAGTAGCGATTTTGAGCATGTGCGATCACTTGCTCCATTCATTTGGAAGCCAGCCGTAGCTCTGAGTGATTGTTACTTTGTGTTTCCTGTTGTTAGAGCGTTTCGAAAAGCTTGAAACAAACGACCCGCCGATTATGAAGTCAGATTAGTAATTCAGATTTTGAATGCGAGAAATGTTACGCCAGCAAACATTCATTGCCAATTGTGTGAGCTTTATGGGGAAACAATAAGAGCGGTGGAATGCTGAGGAACTGAGTCAGACCGTTCAACGAAAGCCGTGAAAATGCTCATGGTGAGCCCCGGAACGACCGACCATCTGTTATCATGGATAATTTCGTGTAAGCTGCGGAAGAAAACATTTGCGAAGACAGACGTATAACCATATCAGTGTTCTCTTCGCATTTTCTACAAATATCAAAGTCAGTCATCCACAACATTATGACAGAACGTTGTGCTCAAAATTGGGCCCAAAAACGTTAGAACAAAAGCAGGCGATCTGCCGCTTCGCTGATGTTTCTCACGCGAAATGCTGAGGAAAGCGATGATTTGTAAACGCACAGTTACATGTGATGATACATGGGTGTCTCACACCAAAGGAACGATCCATGGAGTGGAGACACACAACGTCCCTTATGAAGAAGAAACTCAAACAGACGATATCCACTCGCAAGATAATTTGTCCGGTTGCTGGAACAGACAAGATGTTTTGCTGGTTGAATTCTTGCCCAGGATTGCGACAATCAACAAAGACGTCCATTGTGATACACTACGAGAGCTGCGTTGTGCAATACAGAACAAAAGGCGTGGAATCGTTTTGTTTCATGATAATGCCCGGCTGCACACAACCTAATAAACTCAAGATCTGATTGCATCATTTGTTGGGACCAATTAAATCACACTACTGTCCAGTTATGCATTAGTTTCATCATTTGGTGAAAACGTTTCATCGACGATGAGTTGCGCGAATTTTCATCACAGGTGGCATTAATCTTTGGCCAAGACATACAAAAGCAAGCTTCCCGTTAGACAAGTATCTCAATAATGGTGGTGACTACGTGGAGAATTAGTTCGAGGTGTAAGGTAATGAATAATAACAGAGTATTTGGAAAATAATACCCCGTTATTTTCTGAACACTTATAGGTACTTATGTTAAAAAGACGCCGCGTATTTGCCTGTTCGTAATGTATCATCTTGCACAATGTTTTAACAACTCTTATTTTATTTAAAACAATTTCATTGGATTTATTAGCAGCTTATGTTTCCACTATCGACCATTATTGATGCCTGCTATCGACAGTCAATGTTGCAGTTCGTACAGGTGAACTGAAACGGCCTACTTATGAGTTACCTTCGGGTTATTGGATAGATGAGCCAAATGGTTCTGTGATATAAGTCAGCAAGCGAAGCATTAAGATTTACGAATTCTGAATGCCATTTTAATGTAATGACCCTTCCGCCAATATTCTTCTTCTTATTCTTCACCTCACGGCATAGGCGTAATGCCCGCTGTAACGACTGTGAGACGGAGCGGGCATAGGCGTAATGCCCGCTCCGTCTCACAGTCGTTACCTTCCCTTCTTTCTGTGTCAGCTAGCATCTCTATTTCTTTTCTGTTCACAATGAAATGGAACTTAGTCAATGTAGAATCTGCCAATCTTGAACATGTTGCATCCATTGGTGCCGATATTTTTCAGTTTCGCTATTTATTGAATTTACATTAAGTTCGGTTCTTATATCTTCATTTCGTATTTTGTCCTAGGCTTGTACATCATTTTGCTTTCCTTAAAAGGTTTGCCTCTGCACTTTGTATTCTACTTTTATTTTCCTTGTCATGACCCATGTACCGCTTCCATAAAGCAGTATATCAACCACCATTGTTTAACAAAACTTTAGCCACGTTTCCTTTCTTGTTTTATTCCTCAACTTTTCCACCATAATTATAATTCGTTTTTTACGACTTAGATTTGCAAATTGAATCAGAAAATCCTTCAATGTGCTCAATGCTATGAATTTTTTCTCAGGATTCTGAAACGCATCGTATCTTAATACACTTTAATGATAAAATATTGACTTCTTTCTTAAATAACGCTAGTGTATATACATGTGACAGTGATTGGTTTACAACAGTATCCTTGTGTTCGTTCCTGCTAGAATGTTATTAATTTATTAGTCTTAACATTTTGAGGCAACTTAGGCACTTAAAATTGTCGTTGATTTACAACCATGTTACTAGGTATATCCATTTATTATGGATTAATAATGATTTTGGTTCATCCTATAGACCTGTTTAGTGAATGAAAACAGCTCTTTTAAATAATTAGCGGTAGGGTGAATTTCTTTACTCCAGTAGTTCATGGAATGTGCATATTGGTCAACAAAAACTTACTTTTCTATCCACTGTTAGTTATTTTAGAGAAATACAAGCATAGAAAAACTGATAAACTTATTGCTAAACACAGAAAGTTGAAGCAATTGTCACCTGTTTGTAAATTATGGCAAATACGTCATAAATTATCATATTGGAAACAAATGTACAGAAAAATCGCGCTGGCTAAATAGGGTTGACGTTTTTACGACTTAGGATTCTAATTCTGGTCGAGAAAAGCTCCCTGCCTGAAGATTAAGTGAAATTCTACTGGGTTTACCTGTTAATTTCGTGGTTTTATTTCTTTGAACTTTAGGATTCCAAACAAAAATTTATGTCGCGATTTCAATGAAAATACGTGTTTTTAGTCCAACATAATAAAAGAAAAAAAAGCATTTTTAGAAAACGTTATGCAGGTCTGGTATGTGTGTGAGTGAGTGAGAGAGAGAGAGGGAGAGAGCAGAACATCTCGAAAACTTCTGACAAGTACCAAACTTTGCACGTAAGTTCAGTATTTTCCAAAAATAAGAAAATGTTTGCAAGTAAACCCCCATTTGAATGGAAGTGTTCTGAAGCATTTGATTTCCTCAAAAATTTCCTTTTAACGATTTTGATTAAAATGCCATCCATCGGTTTCAAATATTTGCGTTACAAATAAAATGTATATCTTGAATTTTCTGGGAATAGCTTGTGAAGCCCCTTCATTCCAAAGAAATGTTCTATAGTTATAACCTGTAAAACATTATAAAGGAGCTTACTCAAAAAATATGCGGATCTGTTTAAAACACAGTCTTTCGGAATTTATAGCCCTCGCCAGCAGTAAGAAACACATAATAAGTTAAATGGTCATATATAAACAACGCGGTTCCTAAATAAATGCATATAAAATTGCTGTGTAATACAGCTGGCTTGGAAAGAAAATTGTAAAACAAAAGTCCCAACGTTAGAACAAAAATGAATCGTATATTGATTCAATATTTTATAATAGAAACTGAGATCATTCTCATTTCAGTAGAGGAATTTGAACTCTGATAAAATTTTCTGGAGCGCCGTCACATCAACAACTACGACGTGGACGCTATGCAAACATGGCGCTCAAAATGAGACATGATAGATTCAGAATTAGGTGGATGATCTTCAGAATCTTCAAGACGCCGAGATCTTCAGGACACCGAAATCTTCACGACGCCAAGATCACCGCGAAGCCAAGAATCTTCATGACATCGTGTGACAATTTACACGAAAAGTCACCTGCAGTGAAGAACAGAAGAAAGCGGAGGAGCCACCCAGAACTATAAGTATCTTAATTATCTATATCTACACTAAAAGAAGTAGAGAATCAAACTAATAAAGTTTGCAGATCTAGAGAAGTGCTAAAGCTGAAGGTATATGTTCTTAAGAAATGGCAAACTACAAACAGTGAACAAAATGAGCCAGAGTAACAAACCAGGAATCCAACTCACGCAGGTTGGAGTGAAATTAAGATCCAGGGGGACATAATGCTAGTCAAACAACTTGCAGCACCATAGAAATACTAAACGTGACGAAACTAGTGCAAGCTAAACTAGCTACAGAAATAACTGAGAAAGTAAAGACTGTGTGTTAAGCACCTGCTAGGGAATTAACTGAGCAAATAGTTAAAAAAACAAAAATATATTACCTTATATCAGGATAAACTAGCTATGGAAATTAGAGAAAGTAGAGATAGAATAGCTGAAACACTAGCAAAAGAAATAAGGAAACATTAGCTAGAGAAATCACCGAGAAGGTAAAAAAATGTCAGAGAAGCTAGCAGAAGAAATAAGTAAAAATGTAGAGGAAGTAAAACCAGAATAAGTTAGGTTTGAAAACGAAATAATAGCAGATGTATTGTAGGTGTTCACGGCTGAATTAGGTGAAATGAAACAAAGTTGTGAAACCTGTAGTCAAGTCATAAGCAATTAGCTAGAACGCGTAGAAGTAGGTTGTGTGGATATAAAGGAAAATGTATCAGAAGAGATTGATGTAGTGAGTAATATGCTAGACAAATTAAGAACTGAAATGTATACACAGCAAAACATGATAGGTGCAGTAAAAGCGATTCAAAATGGAATTGGTAACGAAATGAATGAGCAACTAAAATAAATCAGTGAAAAAAGTTAATGAAACGAATGAAAATAATAAACACCTTAACACTGTTGTGAACACAATTAAAGTTCCAAACATAAATAGAGATTATTCAGAAAATATAAACAAACCAAAACCAATATGACCCGGAAAATGATTGCAAATGTGAGCCTTCACATAGTATAGAAATGCACTCGGAGCAAAGAAAACTGTACAGTCCATTGAGTGACACACTCTACTTCAAATATTTGATGTCAGAAATTTCACCCCCGTTTTGAAGACGAAACTTAGACACAGCCCAACAACGTTTTTGCGATAAATCCAGGAATACTTTCAAATAAGTGAAATTCCATACCAGCTTAGCATGTGTGTTATCCGCAAAAGTTTAAAGAAACGTACATCCGAATTGCTAAGTGCTGCACAGTCTAGTGAAGAAAACCTAGGTCATATGTAGAAACTTGTTCTGACAAGTTACTGTAGTCAGATAAAACAAAACCAAATCTGTATAGAGTGTGATACTGCAAACTGCAATGCAGAGAGCAATGTTAATAATGGCTAATTACCTCATGATAGCAATATTTAATATTTGCTAACCTAATCGATTTTACGAACGTAATAGAACTATTGTGTGCATTCAAATCTAAAGAAACATTACGTGCGAATAACCAGATGCACCAAAATGAAATGATAACCATCGACATCCACCAGAACTTAGAACCACAACAATATACATGAATTACAAAACAGAAGCCAGGATCCCGGAGAAAATGCAAATAGCAATCTTCGAAGGTGAAGAAAGGCCCAGAACCCTCAAAGAAATTCCAACATAGCAATGACACCGGAATGCGCTGCAGGAGCAGTACGCCACAGTCAAGGATTTCGAGAAGTGATGGATTTGTAACACCAAGAAATGATGTTGACAGGGCAAGAAACGCAAGAGTAAAACACATACCATTTTATCAAGGAAATATGGATTATATAAGTTACGCCTTTCCGAGGCAATCTAAGATTCAGAGCACGAAATCGAGCTTTAAGGAGAAGTTATTATTCTCCAAGGCGAGAATGAACATGAACTCAGAGCGAGAAAATACTGAAAACTTCGTATATAACGTAAAAACTTGCCCAGAAGAGATTGGTAGGGATGCAAACATTACCCAAACACTGGGAATTAATGGACAGAAAAACCAAAAATAGGTTATTATCTCCTGTTCGTAATTTCCAAATTCATGACAGTCTTTCATGGAATCCCTTACTTATAGATAGTATACCACAAAGTGAAAAATTGCATAGTATAATTAGTATTACAGAGTATAGTTATTACAGAGTATAAATGCAGCGGCAGGATGAGAAGACTCACACGGTACATACATACATACATACATACATACATACATACATACATACATACATACATACATACATACATACATACATACATACATACATACATACATACATACATACATACATACATACATACATACACACACGCAACGTGCACGCACACGTGCACGCACGCACACGCACTCGCACACGCGCGCACACACACACACACCTTAGTCTGCAGCCTGGATGCTGTTTTGATGACACACTTGTCGCTATCTTCGTTTATCTGCGTTAGGATAATTGCGTATCGTTTTGTGGATGCATCGGAAAAATCTAATATGTTAAGCTTGAATTTCACCTTTTCAGAAGAATGCCGTTTTGAAATGCTTGTTTTACATTTTCAAAAGTTGTCTGGTGTTCTTTCGTCCATTTCTATTTTGTTTCATTCTTTAATAGTTCTCTTTAAAAGCTTCTCTTCTCCGTACTTTCCAATGAGTTTGCTGTCTTACTGTACTCTTCCTAACAATCGTTTCAATTTTTTGTTTGCTTTTTGCAGTGGTGGAATAACTTTTATTGCTTTTATGCGAGCTGGGTTTGCGTTGTTACCGTATTTAAATGGGAAATAGCCTAAATTTTTGTTTCTCCAACCAATAATTGACATTCGTTTAGGTGACAGTCATAATACGATCCTTAATTTTGATTATATTGTAATTTATGTGACTTATATTTGTGGTCAAATCTTTATTACATATTAAGACCTCGTCCATAGGTTTGTGCTACAAATCCTTTTATTGAGTCTCAAAATATTTTGTGTAATGCCTAAGTAGCGTATCGCTACTTGTTGACAATCCAAAGGCACATTTTTAAAATAAATATTGAGCCAGCACCGTGCATCATTATCAACTAAACTTGCGTTATCAGTACTTGTTACTGGTGGCGCTGGGTTGCGCAGTTAATTTCTTTCGCTCTCGCGAGTGTCTTGATTGGGCTTCCGATTCAAGCATTGAGCTGGGAACAACCGAGGAGTTCCAGTGCTTGATCTGAGTTGAGCTGTCCTGTGGTAAGTTTCCTTATGGCGTAAATTCTTTCTTGTTCTCTCTTGGCTCGGCTTACTGACCTCTTTACGCCGGCAAGTTTACTAAGTTTTATAATTTAGCTGGTCCTTTTGTACAATCGAAATTATGAGCGGAGCCAAGTTATTTCCAAATAACGTTTCAATTTATTCGTTGGCCATATTTTATCAGGATGAGCTGATGAATTTCGTCGTTTTCTATTTAATACTAGTGGTCCTTTCAGAGTTTAAGTTTCTGAAAAAAATATTAATATACGTTTGATATTTACGCTTTTTAAATTGTGTTTATGGTTATTAAACACACACACACACACACACACATATATATATATATATATATATATATATATATATATATATATATTTACATATATTTCTACGCTTGTTATATTTTCTAAATTGTGGCCAATTATGCTCTTTGAAATACATGGTGTGATTTACTTCTTGGCTCGTGTAAGCGAATCAGGTGGTGTCATGGGCAACATCACCATCAATGTTGTGAATGTGTATGGTTAGGCTCGTTCATTAAGTACATATGCCGGTAGAAGAGAAAAAGTCGGTAATGTGAATTCCAATATTAGTTCTATTTTTACCGCTATCATGACTTGATCCGTGACCCTCAGTTTAATTCTTCTGATGTGCCTGAACAGAAATGCGCCCGTACCGGAAATATTGGTAACTTAATTCCCCTTTTTACGAAACTATCGTAAAACACTTGGATGTACACTGAAACATCGGTAACAGTGTTGCCCTTTGTATATTATTCATATTCACTCATCATTAGCTTTATCTTTTGTGCCTCCACAATATCTAATACTTGGCTTCGGTTTCCTGCGTTACCCTCCCCGCGCAGATTCATCTTGCCTATAGTCTCACTATATCATCGTTATTAAGGACGACATAATCCGGCACCCATTCAAGGGGTGTTACGTTCGCCGCTAACAGATTAACTGTTGTAAGTACGTTTGTGGTTATGTTCCTGACGTCGGTTGAAATGTAACCGGTTCTACGTGATTTGCAAAATTCTTTGTGATTTTCAAACGCAAACTGCATTTGCTGTTTTTCTGCACATTATGTGATGATCTTGGCTTGCTTAGGGCTGGAGAGTCCCAGATCCGGCTTTGTCTGTGAGGGTGTTTTACGTTATTATGATAGTCGTCATTTCGCCTACTTTGCTGAAGGTTATTTTTCCCTTCGTGTCTGTTCGTTCTGCCGTCCAGCCCATCTCGCAGGCCGTTCGTTTTTCACCTGTTGAGAATTCGAGCGTGCACGTCCCCCGTTAATATAAGCTTATCTCGATGGCTCTTGGGACCCATTCAACCTGATTTTGAAATACTATGAGAAGGTCCAAAGTTTTCGGTAATGACCGTGATCAGATTATGATTAGATGGTTTCGAATATCTTCTGAAAAATGATTGTACTTACGTGCTATAAATACCCCTTCTTGCATGCATGACCCTAACAACTGACTTTGCTGGGCGATACGAAGGTAATAGTCAACCATGGCTTCATTCCCTCTATCTGATAATTAGCATGATTTATCTACCTCCTAACTAGGCTTTGTGTATTTGAACTCCATCACTAAGCTAGAAATGTTCAGCTGAATTGTTCGCACATCACATGTTTATCTAGTGCAAATCTGAACAGATGAGGGAACGTCCTTGTAATCCCCGTTTAATTACCATTTATTTGAAGGGCTCGGATATAGATTTCAATAAAAAGCATGATTCCATGTCCCTAATAAATCGTCTCAAGTCATCGCACGGATCATCAAGGGTTGTTTCTGCTGTCTCGTTGAGTAACTAATGCGCTACATTGTAGGCATTATTTAAATCTCCTAATTGCATTGCATGTTCACTGTACATAATATTTGCTATTGAAGCGTGCATATTATTCTAGGTTTCACTAGGTCACATTTGAAATGCAACGCAAAGTGGAGGGGCTGTGGTTGAGACTTTCATTTTAATTAGTTATATGTATTACAAGTGGCGTATTTTCGCTTACTTTCCTAATTTTATGTTTCGTATGCTCCAGCTGATTGCTGGCAAAGCTTTGATTTTGTACTAATCGTGTGGTCATGCATTTTATTGCTACCACTTTTTCTGCATTCACTTTATTCCGATTAATTGCTGGGCCTTTTACTCCACATTTTAATACCTCCGCAATACTTTATCGCATTTCCCTTTCCTCACTGTAAGCAATTATACAACTCTGTCGTAAATACTCGCTCATTTTATGCTTAAATTAAACATTAATATTCCTAAGGGCTCCCACTTGCTATTTCATGGCATCTACCTCTAGCTGAGCCTCCCTAACGTCTGCTCGGACAATAACAAAACCCTCATGAATGGACTTCTCTCCCGGCCGCATCTCTTCTAGCAATTTTGCTGCGTAGCTATTTGTAACCCTTATGCTTGTCAAAGCTGTCCTTCTGTTCTTCTAATTCATGCCTTATTTTCTATTTCTGGCTACTCAGTTCGAGATCAACTCTCCCCTTACCTCATCTCTTTGGCTACTACACTTTACTTACAGTTGTTCTCTAATCTACTTAGTTTCTCATCTATTTTTCCTATTGCGCCAATAATCGCTGTATCATGATTTCCATGCTAATAGTGCACCTATCTGTGCCTGCCCTACTTCGGAAATTTACTGGAATATCTAATCCAGTAACGAAATTCAGGGATGAGCTTTATTTTCCTGTTTTTTCATGATTGCATATTCCCTATCTTTCAATTGCTCAATACTTAGACTGCGTACTTCGGCCCTTTTTCTGCTCTACCTATTATGTTGTACACACATGTACATTACATAAATTAACAACCATCTACCTTAATTGTGTACAAAGAAAGCAATTACTATTGTTTGGAGGTTTTGTGACTGACACCTTAATGTCACGTAGGCTTCTTTAGTGTCCGGCAGACGTTGTCCAAGTGCGTAGTAAGGACGGTTTACGCCGTCGTCCTGGTGGATGTCGGCGACTATTTGTGTGTTGTCGGTGCCACGCTTCGGGGCATTTAAGCTTTTTTTCGGCTTACTTCCGAGCACCTACGTGCTGTGTCTGGACTTCCGTGTAGGCATCATAAGCATCTTGTAGCTAATGCCCTTTTTTCGTTTACAGAATTTCGGGGAGCCCCACGTTGGGCACCGTTTGGGCGGAAACTCAGTTGTTGCCTGGAATGGCTAAGAAGATTTCGTCGGTCTTCGTTTCGTTGCTCTTTTGTCTCGGTGTGCTTAAGTGCTTAGGAGTGTTAGGTTCAGGAGCGAAGTAGGAAGCACTGACAAGAGTCTCTTCTTAGGTGGGATTTTATGCAGATAAACCATTATTATTACATATACGAAAGGCACTGTTTAAAAAACTCCTCTTTTTAATTACCTTATTTGCTACATACCCCAATTATGATTTTGAAGGTGATTCCGGCATTTAAAAATATTGCTTATCACTTGCAAGGCTGTGCTAAAGAACCCATGGGTAGTGATGCGCTTGCAGCACGTGTTATTTCATGGCTAATCCGAAATATAGAAATCATGGTGATTGGGTCCACAGGCGTCTTCAAAGCGTACAGAACACTTTGACGTCTGACCACATACACATCTGTAAATGATTAGTAGGGTCCTCCTACTATTGCAAAGCTTTGTTGCAATTCCATTTATATTGTTTCTTCGACTTCAGAATGTTTTAAAAGCTGTGACTGTGAGCGCGTGCTCTTCTTCCGTCTTTTAGTTAAATTTATATTTGTATCTTCATAGAAGTTATATAGTTATTTACTTAGTGCAGTTTGGTATGTTTAGTGTTATCAACAAAATTCCCACCCCAAAATACCTTTTACGTGAAAAAACGTTCGTTATTGCTTTTTGATTTTATCATTATATCTTGAATTTTTTGGAAATATCTCCTGAACTCTTCTTAATTTTGAATGGCTTTAGTATAGCTGGTAAACCGCTAGAGATAGACAACATCTTACTGTAGGCAAACTCTCAACCATTTCCGAGAAATCTTTGTTATTGGCTTGAATGTAGAAATACTTATACCTTTTACAATTCATAAGTCGCTATTAGTATTTTTCTCGCGGTCATGCAAAGAGCACTGAATTTCAAAGTCATCGCATCTGCTTTTTAAAAACCTGACTGTCGCTTTTAGGCTACTGTATTTTTATAGTTGGAACGGTATGCGTAGAAGTGTAATGAAGAAGTCTTTATTGTTTAACAAGAAGTAGATAAAAGAATAACTTCTTTTAAGAGTGGCTTATAGAAGAGTGATGAGTAACAGTCATGTGAATGCAACACATCAAATACTTGTCTTGCAATTTATATTAAAGCATTTAGGTAAACGGAAGTGGTTTTTCTAACCAATAAATCTCACACATCTTAAACCACAACACACAAATTCTTCTTATATAGCTTTATATTACTAAAACATTGTGGCGAAGCAAATTTATTCCTTTTCAAAACTACTAACTCAAGAATGACACAGAAAAGTGCCTTTGTCTTACTTTTTCAGCTGTTTCTTCTTCTTTATGCTTTTTAAATTTTGATAATGACTGTTTTCGTTTACATGCTCTGAAATTTGGTTTTTTTTACATTCTGTGGTTGCTGAACAAACAAAATAAAGATGGCTTCCACCATAGCTCCGTCCACGATAATTACAGCGAGCAAAACGGCAAGCATACAGCCCCTATTTATACAAATTCACCATATGCGTAAATAACAATCAGAGATCATGCTGGTGTTTGAAAGTAATTTATCCTTTAAAAATAAATTCATATTAATGTATTTTAATTGTTTAATGATAGTCGTTAAGCAATGCATAGTTTATTCAGGGCGTGTTTCTAAGGTTCCCTAGGATTATACGTTATTGACGTGCATTTAAATTCTTGTAGATTAATGCATTGATTTAGCTCTTCCTCAGTTATATTCTAAAGCGTTTGTAACGTAATATGTAATTATTATGCGATACATAATTATTTACTTAATTTGTGTGTAAGGTAAGCAAAACAAATAAACTGCATGCTTTTATTTCGTACATGCGGAAACGCAGGTTTACTTTTAAATAACATTTTAAATTGTGGCAACAACGCCCCCGTGCACATGCATGTTGCGACGGTATTACTTATAATGTTTGTGTATGTGTGTTTACTTCACGTGGTAAAACCATTTTGTGACGTGATTCTTTGTTAGGTTTGTAGCTCCATCTGGTGTTAGCAATTTGCGGTAGTATTAAGTGTTTGTTTGAAAGAATGCGACTGTTATTTTATTTAATTTTTGTTTACTGTCCTCCGGCTAGCTATGATCTTTTTGGTCGAGCACATCTCTTTATACAGGTTGTGTAAACGGAAAGGAGTCTTTTATCCAAAGATAACACTGATGAAAGAATTTGTTTTACACTTTTATTGTCGAACACATTCACTATCACATTTACACGTTGATCTAGACACTCGCCAAACTGAAACTGTTATAACAACTTCTTACTGATCACTTTTAATTCACGTACTTCAACCTTTTGTATAATTAACTTAACAACACTTGATAATTTTCCTAACTCTGCTACGCGTAAATTGCGAATCGATAGCCGACGTATACTTTACAAATATTTCTGCTGGACTGAGGGCGACGTGTAGCATACAAATATTTTCGACGAACTGACGGACTCTACCTCTAACCTAGCCCTTTTATACTCCTACACCCCGATATGCCTAAAGATTATAACTGAGCTGCAATTGGCTAATAAAACGCGCCAACATTAGCGTCTATTTTTATATCCAATGAAAATTATGAATACATATGCTCTAGGGAAATGTTCCAGAAGATTCTAAAGAAAAAACGCACCAACATTACGTAACTACCTCGTCTCCAATAATGATAAACAGCTCACCCCCTCGCTGCATTATTGCACGCTATTATTGTCAGTTTCAGTAAGGCAGTATAAACCTACTTCTCAACAATAATTACAATCAACAAACATCTCAAATCAATGTCACACAAAAATGCATATTCATACTATAATCATTCTTTACATTTAAATAATTTATGATACAAATTACTGCATCAATGTAATTCTTCTTTCTTAAGATGTTTATGGTGGTTGCGGTTAAGGGAAATACGAAACAAGTGTTTGACTACTGTGTAACAACCGCCGCTTGGGGATGCTTTGCCCGCGAATTCTGTACCATATATCGTAGCATGCTCTGCAGGAGGATCATTAAATTAAATAATTTTTTGACTCCTTAATTTATTTATTTATCATTATTTATAAAAATATTGCAGTGGATTTAAACTCCACACATAAAGTCAAGTTTTTTTATAAATGGCTACACATAAAAACTAAAACTTTATTTTTACAATGAATATGTAAACTTTTGTTTTAAACTACTCTAGATATCATACTCCCTTGTTTCGAGGATGCTGGAGTTCTCCCGTTGAAATCGCGGTTTAACGGAGTACATACATCTAATGGGCTGTTTTTAGAATAACTCAGAGTTTTTCCTAATAGCGGTATTAAGCTTCAAAGACTGGGCAGCCATCTACCTTTCTGACCCCTGTCCATCTCGGCTAGGGTGATGTTTAAGGAAAAACATCCTTTTTGCGTATGAATGTGTAACATATGTGAGACGGGTGTCCTTGCTTTCGGCAAACTGGTGGAAAACGTCGTGCTCGAAAGGAGCTTTCTCTATGTATAAATTGAATATAAAACCGTATCCTCTGCGTGCTGCTACAATTCGTCTCAACATACACCGCCGGCGTATACACACACCAAATACTATTAAAATAGTTTTAAATCTTTCCGATGACAACCATAGTGTTAAACATTCATAATAGAGCAGTAATTAATAGTAATGAAAATCTAACTTTTATGTGAATTTAATTCTTCTAATAATCATTTTAAGCAAAACTATGACAGTATCGTTCTCAGTAGAAACTATAAATTCAACTACTATGCTTGCAGCTCAATCATCGTTAACTGTATTTTTTAATTTCTATATAAATAACTTGTGAAAAATGCCTTGCTTTTATCATAGCTGATTTAAAATTAAAATTACAAATTATTGTTAATATAGTGATTAGTAATTTTCAAACAAATAAGTGGCAGAACTTACGTATATCCCAAGCTGTGTTTGTTGAGTGAGTTAGAGTGCTACTAGCACCGAAGATTAGATCCGATTTTGGTACTTGTACACAGGTTCCTTCAGAGTGGAGTGGAGCTGGACTATAATATTTTCGTTTTAGGGCTGGATTTGTCGCTCGGCCAGCTACATATCTAGAACTAACAATCGTCCCTAGCATTCCCCCAATATTGCGTATACATAAGGTTTATGCCTGTATTCACTGATGATGTATTCGTTTTCAAGTAGAAATTGTAGCCTAACCTGAAAGTCCCAAGATTCCCAAATCGAAATGAACGTGTTACCTGAGGAATGTTATTACCTTTTCCCGATACTAACTACAGGCACAACATATATTACCAATGCACTAAAATCTTCTGGGGAAGAGTTTGTTGCTATGGCAATGGAGTGCTCTAAGGCAGCCGTCAAGTTGGCCAGCATGAAATAATATGTAAAATGTATCCTTTCGAATAAAAGCCTGTTATCCTGAAGTATGGGCAGCTTTAGCTGTGAATGCACTTACACTGAATGCTTTTTATCTCTCGTCAAATATCTTAGTGGAGGTAAACAAGGTAGTAACATTTGTCCTCAAGTGATATACAAAATGCTGCAGCATAAACCCTGTCTTTTTGAAATTCATTTTTTAATGTTTTCCGTACTTAAACAAACGGACTCTTTATCAAACAAAGCCACAAGAACGACTCTAACATCCGTTCTTAATATCACAGTTACTAAGTTTGTGAAATACAATTAAAATCCCGGACATCTTGAGCTCCCTCTTTTTTCACGATTACTTACTAATGTTCATTGCTTTCCATTGTGCTACTTTTTTCAAGTGCCTTAATGGAATTACCATGAAAGTGTTTATATTCTCCTAGTTGCATCACAAATATTATTACCAACATCATTTTCAGAATAGTAGTATGCACTTAAGTGAACGTTTGAAGTTGCAATTGAAACGGATGGGTTAGACAATGAGCGAATGTTATATAAAAGGTATGTTTTGTCGGTCTTATATAAAACTGATAAGACAAAAGACGTAAATTCTAACGGAAATAACACCACGGGAAGTCAAATGCTGTCTAACCAGGTTTGCAGAGGAGACTGTGGTGACCGATATTGCGACTGCCAACAATGCAATTTCCTTTCCGTATTACAACAAAAATTGATAGCTTTGCAGCTTGGGTTCAACTATGCACAACCTACACATTGGAAATTATTAAAAGGATTTCTAGAGTCCTATAAAATGGCTCTTTAGTTGTGATATATACCATTTCGAAGAACATGATTTGTGCTGCTTTTAGGTAGCTATAATTTGTAAATATCATCATAAATTAAAACATATCCGTAATCAACATTTGTTCTTCTGGTATTTAAAGCACTAACCAGTTTATACTCACAATCAAATTACTGTATCCCTCCAAAACCATGCAATATTTCACCGAAAATGAACTCTAAGGGAATAAGCAGAAAGTACAGAAAATTAAAAAACGTTGTTACACATGAATCCTAAGACCCTCAAATTGAGGGAGAAATTGTTTTGAGTGATGCTGAAGCCGAATTGTAGGGGAGTGATGAAGAGAACTTAAATTTGTCCGGAAAACAGATATTATCTCATTAATGCATTTTATCCTGATTCAGTTAACAGACACAGACAAGAGAAATCTATTCATGTAATCGACAAAGCCATTTGGAATTATGAATGTCATTAAAATACACTGAAGGTAATTTGTAAGCTTAAAATGTATAAATCCGTGGATTCACGTATACCATATTATTGTTATGATTATCATTATTAGAATGAAAGAGCATATCCTGGTTGTTTGTAGGAGATATAATTATCAAAACATCAATCCTGCCAATAAATATTGATGACTCTCGGTGTGCCATAAATATCAAAACTTAATTTAAATACAAGTTTGCACCAAATCAACTTCTGTTAACTTCAAGGTTTAAAATGCTGTATGGCGAAAATTGCTAAACACAATTTCAACATTTCTCCCCACTAACTATACAAAATGTACTTGGTATAGCTAGGTACTACTAGAGTAACATCACTTACTTTTCTCTATCACGTACCTAGTAATTGGGTATGGAAATTTCACCAGAAATACTTGTTTTGAGACTCCAAAATACAAACATTTTAGAAAAAGATCTGTGTGTGTCTGTGTGTGTGTGTGTGTGTGTGTGTGTGTGTGTGCGCGCGCGCGCGCTCATATGTCTCTGAACAGCATAACTCAAAATACAAAAGAATCAACACCAAACTCGGTATTTAAGTTCGATACCTTCCAAACATGCGACAGAAACGTTTTCAAGAAAATTCCTGCGCCCAAAACTACTCTTTATATGGACAATTTTTTAAACTTTTGATTTTTTAATAAATGGCGCTAAGAATTTTTGATTGGAATACCGTATATTAAAAATATTTTTGCGACAAACTCTGCATACATATGTATGTATATATATGTATATGTGTGATGTGTGTATGTATCTTCTGGGAATAGGCTTTGAAACCTTTTCATTTGGAAGCATTTTGTATAGTCTTGTTTAATGATAAAGATTAAGCGATAGACGAAAACGTACTACACGAGAAATATAGATCTGTTTAAAACACACAATTTATTTTAAATAATGCTTGGTGTGGTATCAGTCATTTTCGAGGCATCCGTTATAGATGGTTAGAATTGTTCAATAGCTGGATATTCTTTTAAAGTCCTGTCAACATTCGGTGGTTTCTCGTGATTCAATTGAAATATTGTGAAAGTTGAAGTCCAGCGTATATCGTCCAGTTATTAAACATTTGACCACCCTTCTTCTCATTATCTATAACAAAATGTGTAATGTAGCTATTTCTGAAGAGGTTTATTTGGATTAAAATGCAGTAGATATAAAAATATGTTAGTAAGACTAGTTTGTATAACCACTATTAAACGATAGAGTGTAGAGAAAGTCGTGTGAATGTATCACATAGGCTTTTTAGGAAGAATATATCCTAATACTAAGCAATATCTTTTAAAGCCAGTTGGGGCTTTTAAGTTATGGATTTTGTTTCCTATTTTTTAAAATATTTGTTGGAGTTTTGAATCGCGGCATTTAAGTATGCCATTTATCTGGTATGAATGTAAATACTAAACCCAGTTATTTGGTGATTAAAGGAAACAAGATTATATCCTAATTGGTCGGTATATAGAATTCGTTTTTGGAAACATCCAACTGCGAGACAGAGATATTACTACGTTAATTATCTCTTTTGGTAAAGTGTGTTTCTTATTAGAAGATTTTGCCTGGATATTTATACAGGGCTTATGTTTGGAATAATTAAGAGAAATATTTAGATGAAGATGTATTTATGTGGTAAACTGAAATTCCTGATTATATTATCGAATAGAGTGTGAAATGTGTAACAGCAGCAATTAAACTATTGACAGATATGCAGGTAGAAGATAAGGAAACTTAAGAGTAAGGGACAAGTGAATGAGAAGTTTGAGAAAGGTCAGTATAGCTGTGATAAAGATCCTCTTTAGCATCTCTAATCACCGCAACCAAAGCTAGAGACGAAGGGATGAGGCGAGAGAGAAAGAATGGCCGCAGGCGCAGTACGACGGAGTCCCTAACATTTCCAGGATGAGCATCCCAAGATGCCCCTTTGATACCTCATGTGTTCGCACGTGCAGATTATTCTTTACTAGGAAACAATTCTCTTCTTAAAGTATATTCCAACGCACTCACGACACATCATCGATAAACGGGGCACGCAGTATTACTCTAAAAATCAGGTGACAGGAATGACGGAAAATGAAATGCATAGTAGTATATAATTCAGCCCAGCATTCACATACCGAAAATCCCGGATGGCCGGTACACGGTAAGCGAACCTGGACCTATCGAATGCGAGCCTAAGACGCTACCGATTAACCCATCCGACTCGATCTTCGGTGACACTACACTGTACACAAAATCTGGAGCAGGTCTGAATTTTAGTTGCGCCTAATTCCTAAGTATGTTGTTTGTAAGGTTCAGGACCTGCATACTTGTGTATATAATTTATTTAGTTTATTAAACTCATTTAAATGCTATGCAATGCTTGTAAAAGCTTAAGTTTTCTTTCTTAATTTTAAACGCTACTTTTAAAAGACTTTACTTGTTTTATTTACTGTTATATCCTGTACTGTTTGCATTGTATATAAATGAAATCGCTTGTTTTTAACAGTATATTCATACACATTTTAGCATTTTCATAAGGTACATGCTTTCAACAATTTAAATATTCATCCCGGATACAGACATACTTGATTACAAGATATAACTGCACATAAACTGCCAGAACTAATGTATACTGAAGAGCCATTTATTTAACACACAAACTTGACATGTAAGCATTGAATAATATTTCTTTTTTATCATAGTTTCCAGTGATCATTCAGATTATACCGTAGGGCAGTTTAGCAAGTTTACAGTCTATATCTTTACCTCTAACATAACATTTTACATCTCGACCAAGGCTGGTTTTCCTGTCCTCCATTTACGCTTGTCTGCCTGTCGTCATGTTTTGAGTTAGTTATGCAATTAGCGTAAGATCCGGCCGATTTTTTACGAAAAAGAATAAATGAAACAGATATTGAAATGTTTTTCTGACCCTGATCTCGTTCTGACAGAAGAACACAAATGAAATAAATGATGTCAACAATATTCCGGTGGTGCTCATACAGCAATAGGAAACTGCTTGAAGATACAAAGTCCTCTCTCATTGATATAATAGTTTGTGTTCTTTATTTCCGAGGTAGCATGAGGCAAAAAAGTGCATAGAACAAATTCCCACGCATTGTAAAAAGCGAATTGGAAAACACTAGAAACGAAACCAATGGCCGAAGTAAATCGTGTAAGTTTGATTACGTTTACTCAGTAGAATGATTGAGGGGGTGACATTTCCAATATTGGCAATGAGATAAGCGTCCATACACAGTTTTAGAAGTGAATTCAAGCATAAAAGGTGGTCAGCTGCGTCATTTCCGACTACCGAGACGCAAAACCCCATGCAAGCAGTAGGAATATATTATGAAAGCCTCTGCTTGCCCGTTTTGGCAACAATCTTTGAATATCATCATGAAGCATAATCTAGTTTTAATCAGCGCTTCGTTTTCAAAGCGGCCACAATTTGTTGGAAATCCTACCAAATGGAAAATAAATACAATTTAGTCGTTTATGACGGCGCATCTTTCAGAAAAAAGGATGGGTTGAATTGTCTGGTATAAACTAACTAAATCGTATTAATTAAATCATAGGGTTTTAACAAGCATTCTTCGAAGCAATATAAACAGTTCTAGCTCATAAAGCGTCCGTGCAATTACGTAACTTTTACTGCCAGAATTGGAATTCATACACTTAAGTATGAAGTACAGCTAGTTCTTGAACATTATTAAACCAGTAGTTAAGACACACAAAGAAGATTATCACCATTAAGAGCATTATCCTTAATTGAAGTACCTACTTTTTGTCCTATTGATAATGCCCGTTAGGATTAGGATTGGCTAGAATGCTTGCATGTGTGGTGTTCGTGTGCATGCACTTGGAAACAGATGAGCGTCATAAATCCCTTCCTTCCTCAATCCCTAGCTTTTCACATTTCACATTCCCATATAAAACTGTGCTTTATGATAAGGCAATTTATAACAATGTTGATTCTGGGATCATGAAATACGAGCAAGCCTTAAGTTCTTAACGTGCAGATTTATTCTCTTTCTCTTCATATTTGCTTCTACCTTCTCTCTGTACACTCCCCAAATCTTTGATGCAAGGTTATAACGCTCTCGGATTTCTCATAATTTCTCTTGAGAACTTCAAGTTCTTCTTCTGTCTGTTTTTCAGCGCGTTTGTGAATTTATTCCGTATAAAAATTAATTTCGTAACTCCAGTAAGGAATAACGCTGGGCTCTTGAATAATAAAAACAGGAAAAGCAATTCATTGAATTAACTACCTCTTACAAACAACAGCAACATAAAACTCTTGCGAATAAATGGATGACTGGTTTTCACGATCCCTGTCGTTACTGCTGCGCCACAGGATATCTTAACGCCATGTATCCAAATCACTGTAATGGGTAACGACAAGAACCCTGGATTAGCGGGATATCTGTGAAGAAAGCAACGAAATTTTTTGTACCGACCTGAACGTACCGCAAAATAGAAACACTGAGCAAAAGAATTTTAATTCCAAAGCAAAGAGACAAGCTACCAAATATTTATTATTGGACGAAGAGCATAAATGAATGAAGATGGTAATTGTGAAAACACTGTTCTCACATGTTTCATATCATTAAACTATATAAATGTTGTTTCTTAAACAATTATGCACAGCTGGAAAATTAATCAAAATATTAGAAAAGTAAAAATTTTCTTCATATAATTATAATTATCTAGTTTCATAATCTGTATACGTAGTATTCTGATGAGAGCAGAAGCCTGTGTTCTTAAATGTCACTGCGCACGAGGCCAAGTAACTGTTGCAAAATTTTGAAAGCTATTGGTGCTTGCTTGAAGTTCACTGGTGTGCAAAACCTAATACGAAATGGGTAAAGTAACATAACAAATGAACTACTTGGTTGGTGGAAGTAGATGAATGTGCGCGAGCATATTGCCAGAGGTCTCTCACATGTACACAGAAAGCTGGATGTCACATGACGTGAGTGTAGCGAGCCTATAGTGCCAAATGGGTCTGGTCCCGCAACACGGGGCAGTTGACGAAACAGTACAAGACGGTGTGTGGCAATTAGCGAGCTGTTACGGTGCACTGTAGTGGTGTTCTTCATTGCAACATGGCCCGTAACA
The DNA here is from genome assembly GCA_030765065.1 of Deroplatys truncata. Classification (NCBI taxonomy): domain Eukaryota; kingdom Metazoa; phylum Arthropoda; class Insecta; order Mantodea; family Mantidae; genus Deroplatys; species Deroplatys truncata. The sequence goes on from CM060981.1 coordinate 274,428,550, forward strand.
CTATTTGGATGACTTCACACGGGGAAGAATCATCGGAAAACTGGAAGAAAGTCGAAGTGTGACAAGTGTTGCTCAGGAGTTTGGCATTGCTCACAGCATTGTTTCACGTGCATAGGGAACCTTCCAAACCACAGGCACTGCTATACCAAGGAGAGGTGGTAGTCGACCACGCTCAACTACAGAAACAGGTGACCGCTACATTGTGCAACAGGCAAGAAGGAACCCACGCCAAACAGCGGGTGCAATTGCAACCGCATTTAACAGGACAGCTAGGCACGCAATCTCACGATACACAGTGGCACGGCGACTACACAGAGGTGGTCTCTTTGACCGACGGCCAGTACGTTGTGTTTTATTGACATCCGCAATTCGGTGACACCGTTTGGGATGGTCCCAAGAGCATCAAAATTGGACTAACGAGGAATGGGGTCGCGTGCTCTTCTCGGATGAGAAGATCCAGTCTAAGTAGTGATTCTCGACGTACCCTCACCTGGCGAGAGTTGGGAACACGTAATGAACCCAGTAACATCTTGAACATGATCGTTTTGGTGGTCAGGTTGTTATAGTTTGGGGAGGCATAATGCTGCATAGGCGCACCGACCACTTTGAACACGGTTCGCTCACTGGTCAACGTTATTGTGATACTGTACTCCTTCCCCATGTACGTCCTTTCACGGGCGCAGTTGGCCCTGACTTTATTTTTATGGATGACAATGCGCGACCGCATCCATCAGCGCAGGTTGGAGGATCTCTTGGAACGAGAGGATATTCGGCGAATGGACTGGCCTGCCCGTTCCCCCGATTTAAATTCCATCGAACACGTGTAGGATGCTTTGGGGAGACGCATTGCAGCACATCCACCTGCACCAACGACCATCCAACAGTTGCCAACAACGCTGGTGGAGGAATGGAACGCTCGCCACAAGAACAGCTTACCAACCTTGTGGCCAGCATGGGAGCACGATGCAGAGCATGCATTGCTGTCCGAGATGATCGTACGCGCTTTTAAGCAGTATGTTTCTGTTTCTGTAAATCTGGAGAGCCATCATATGTCGTATTGACTTTAGTGCAGCTTATAGTCTATGAATAAATATGGCATTTCTTTGGTCTCACTGCATATTTCGTTTAGTTGCCCACTGTAGCATATCGTAGCACTTCCCTCTATGTATTATTCAAGTTTCATCGAGCTATGTTACTTGGCAGTGTTACAACATGAGATTACTTTTGTACTTAGGTTTTGCACACCAGTGAAAGCTAGTTATTGATTATTACACGGAACTTATTTGCAATAATTCTTCTGTACTGCCCCTAATTTGATTAGTATATCCAATTAGTGTCATAAAATTATATATATATATATATTTACACACACACCAGCTGACCCACACAATTCGCCCTTAGTAGAAGCTCGGATGTCAAAAGGCTTGCCTAAGCAGTACTGCAAAAGGCAATACATACGAACAGATAGGAGGCCACTGAATGAAAGATCAGCACCTGCACTGCCCCTTTGAACTTTCTGATGCGGCAACTTCTTTTGCACCTATGTATGCGGGAGGCATAAAGCGGCAAAGAAGAACTTCTTTGGGCCACTTAGTGTAATAATTTAAGGATTACAGGTGGTTTTGAAGAAATATTAAGGAAAGTACATAATGTAGTGCCGTAAATGAACAATCATTAGAAGGGTTAGGAGACTGTGTTTGACGAAATTAATCAATTTAGTATTTTCTAACTCCATGTAATGGTACAGCCGAATTAAAATAGGTTTACAAGCTCTTAAACGACAGGGAACTACTGTGCAATTCGTCATAAGCTTTCTGTTTCTATAAAATACAAGCTTGTATATATGCCATTTCCACAGTGTAATGGCTATTCTTGGTTTTTTTCTCGCTTGAATGACCAGGTTTGGCTTCCACCGCATAGAGAGTGTTTTTTTATTCCTTATGAGCCCAAAATGGTTAATGATACTTTCGTGCAGCTACAATTATTTGCAAGACTATAATAATTATTATACCTTCTATTTTACATGTTCTCAAACATGCCAGGATAGCCCGATCAACTAAGATATCTTCTCCTTAATGCAGTGCTATCTTTAAAAGCATATAAAGTATGCTATAAGCCTCTATTCCACAATAACATTCTATTACGCCGATTAAAGCCTCAAAAAACGATAGACACTCTTGCAATATGTAAAGGACATATACGTACTAGTTAGCCACGTTATGAATGCGTTCGGTGGAGAGTAACTAAACAATTACGGAACAAGTAGGAAAGCCATGGAATGTGCAATTAGGTAAAAAGGACATCCACGGTTCCATTTCTAGTTGAGGCCTGCAAATACAGTACCGTCTTCAGTGTGCAATTGTATATTCCCACTATCTTCTTACCCCTCATTCCCAAGATCTCTTATGTAATACTGCCTGAGGACAAAAGTGGTAGAGCTCAAAAAAGGGCAATTTTGAGTTATTTACGCTGTTATACTCCACATACCATGCCCTTCATTATGTAAAACTGTTGTATCACTAACTATTCATTAACATGCCTGTTTTTGACATAATTCACTATAGTATTGGACGTTATGTGATTTTAGTTCACTGCAAGGTTTAACTATTTGAGTTGTAACACTTTAGCAGCCATTGGAGCAACATAATTACAGTGTAACATTGGTTTTCTTTAAATTGTACCAGTTTTGAACGAATAATCATGAATGCGCGTTTACACTAACAATAGATTTGAGCTTGCTGTACTGCGCAATGACTGTTAAGAATTATTGAATAATATATTGAATATTACTGAATGTTTGGTTTCTTGCTCACTTGTAAACTGGATTGCTACAGAAGTAGAGCGTGGACTAACGTTTTGGATGAAAGCAGAGAAAGCTGCCTTGCTCCGTCTTTGATTGTATTTCAGGTAGGTATGATCTTGGTACCAATAATAATTATAGGTTATTATCTGAATACTTTATTTGTATCAAATAATGTATAAAATGCTTTAGTGAATATATCTTAATCAGTGGATCCTGACTTTGTTAATGATTTCCTCATGAATTCAAATGTGACAAAGGAGGTCTACAGCAGCTGTGTCTTTCATCCTATTCAGGTACCATTGATTTTAAAACCTTATTTTGTTCTCTTTTGAAATACCAATAACCTATTTCACATGGCATTTAATTTTAAACTTTACAGTCTTGACGACAAGTGTTTTTGAGAATTAGTTGTAGTATACATAAGCCATAATACTAGCACACTAAATTATAAACGGCTTTTTAAGCAATGAACTGAGAAAAAATGCTAAAATAATGGAAATGTCAGCCGAGAACGTATATATATGTGTGTGTGTGTGATGAAATTCGAATTCTGACTGCGCTTATAACAAAGAGTATGCCAATAACGGTTAATTGAACTAGTGACTGTTGTTAGTACCAGCTTAAACGTGGTAACGTTCCGTGTGATTATTCCATTGAGAATAAGTTCCTAAATGTTTGAAGAAAACTATTTTTCAGCTAATTCGAAAGGATTTAATCATTGTTACGTAGTTTTGGCCATTACGAGTTCCAGAACAATGCTGCTGTAATAATTATTCCTGAGGAACAGGAGAAAGAAAATTACGTAACATTTCAGGCAACTGACAAGTAAAAACTGAAGAATGCAAATAAACTCAATACAATGTTTTAGTAGTGCCTAATATACAGAACCTGCGTTTCAGATAATCAGTGAGGCAATCCAAGGTTTACACGAAATTCCGCAGGAAATAAATCACAAAAGGTGGACAAATGATACTGAGCACTTGAATACATAGAATAGTAGGCTGTTGCTACCATTGACATCAGCAATATAATTATTTTTATTAGATTATTTTGTTCGTAAGAGTAAGACTTTGGTCTACAAGAAAGAGACTAGAATTCTGAGCATATTAATTGCATGCTGTAAATTGATAAATATACCTATATTTTTAAAACTAAGGTTCTTTTTTTATTCATTTTACAGACTCGAGTAACACATCCTTAATACACCAGGAGAAACAACAATCCATACGTAGAAAATGAAACATTCGGAAGCACAAATTGAATTCTGGTAAGAGTATTTGAACTTTAAGGAAATCATATGAAATCTTGAAGAAGTACTACCACTACCTTGTGGAGAATGTTCATCGCACTATTATAAAAGAAAACTATCGTTTTTTAATTTTAGTATATTTGGTGCAACAACCAAAGATGCAAATTGTTTTTATTGGCTATGAAGGGACAGCCAACAGGGATTCTAACGAAGTAAGTACATGTCTGATGAAGTACATTCAAATGCACAGGATAAAACGTATCAGTAAATTCGTATTTTACTCTGACAATCTCATTGGCCAAAACTAAAACAAGAAGATTGCAGCTTAATTCATCTGTGTAGTTATGCACATAGGAATGGATTATAATAGGCAAAAATATTTAATAAAAGGATATATACAAAATGAAAATGACTCTGTACATGGTAATATTGAAAGATAACACAAAGGATCCTGAAAGATGAAATGATCTGTCATTCTTCACAGCGGTTAACGGTACTGCAGCTGGTCAAAAAGAGTGGCACTGCATACAAAATGACTGAAATGTCTACTTATGATTTTATAAATTTCAAACATTTTGCAAATTCCTCGGGCAAAAACAACAACATAAATGCGAAAGGAAAAAATGTTGTGTGGGCATACATTAAGATAATGCATTATGAGACATGTGAACCTCTCAAAATATTTTACATAACACCCTACTCCGGAAAGAGATGAGGAATCAGTGTCAGAAGACTTGCCAGAGACATGAGTACAAATGACATGACAGAATTCAAGAAAGCCTATAGTGACGCTGCCAAAATTGATTAAAAAAGGATGGTTTCATTTCCTTGTGTTATTGGTATGCAATTCCTGCTATACATTAGGATTTTTATGAAACTTAAAAACTAAACGGAATCATTCTATTGTTCTTAGCTTTACTTTCTATGCAACATAGAACTCTATTCTGTTTGTGCAGACTTGAAATATAAACTTATATTTTTAAATGTATATTATTCTTATTATAAGGGTATTAAAATTATACTCGTTTACATTTAGACCACTTCAAATTAGCAGTAAAGTTACACATTAAAGCACTATTGTATACTTTAACTATACATTTTATAGCTAAAATTCAGTGCCAGAGTGGTACAACTATAAAAAGCGGAATAAATTTACAGATCCATACTGTAATAACTAAAAAATTGGAGGCTGATAAATTATGTATGATTATTTTATTGTAACAATTTAACAAGCTGTGTTTATTTATTTGTGTGAACTGAGAAAAAGTGAAAATTGAATGCTCAACAATCCCTTCACAAGCAAGACTGAAATGTCAGAAGGAAACGTTTTCTGCTCCTACTGAAAAATTGTTGGTTTTGACTTGCAACACCCTTATTCTGAGGTATCGGTTGATGACGTTACGCATTGTGAACAAAACAGCGGCGATCTCCACCCAGCGTACTCATAGCGTGGTTGATTAATACATAGGTTCTCAGAGATTATTTATACCAATATTGAACTGACAAGAGGACACAGATTCCAATTTTTGGTTGATCTCCTACATGCACACGTTCACTTGGTATCTGAATAGTCTAGTGTATGAATGGTACCCAGTTTTAATGTATGTATGCATGTATGGTATGTACATTATTTACATTTAATGCAGTTAGTTCTTAACTATAAAGGCTGTGACAATAAACTGTATTCGCGAAAAGAAAGCCCTACTCACCTCTTGTGTAAAACAATCACTACCAAACCAAGAAGTTACTGATACTCTTACAGCGACATCATTGAAACCATTTTACGCAAAGGATGCAGCACATGACCGTATTCTGCTAAAACTTATATGTCGCAGCAACCTCAAATGCTAAGGTATGCCCATATTAAGCACACAGACACACACACATACACACAATGATTTCAAACTAGTGAATAGCACATACTTTATTAATAATTTTCTCGTATGTATATTGTCACGGTTAAATTGAAGTTGTGAGGAAGCGGTGAGTGACGCTCAACACGGGCGATGTTTGGAGGGTGACGGTGGGCGCTCAAAGAGGCGCATTCACCAGCATGTCACGGTCATATTTTGGGGATGAAGGTTGTGCCTGAGTGTCACACATAACGGGAGGGGTAGCTCAGAAGGATGACTAAGGATGTGACAACTTCCATGTGGAAGGAGATACATGTATTTCCTCCGCATGCCAGTACTAACTTACGTTTCGAAACTATAAACCCAGAGCACTCGCGTGAAATATCGAATCCGGAAGGGGAAGGTCTTTAAAGATTCCTAATCTTATTGAAACACAATGCTGGAAAGATGCAGGTATGATCAGGACGACTCCAAGCAACTACATGATTCTCCACACTTTTATAAGAATATATAATTTATTATAAACGTAGCTCGAGGACGGAAGAGAGACTATAAATACATAAGAAAAACATTACCGTACCTGCAGTGAAGAGTGGTTGTGTTTGGTGCTTATCTTTTCGATTGTTATCACATAATTCAAATACAATTCTGGATAATCATATTGTTGAAGAAGTAGACCGACGTGAGTTTGGGTAGAACATGGTCCATGTCGACCCTTGTGCATAAACTATGGGTTTATGAAGTAAAATGTTGCAGCCTAGGCACTACGTCACTCTCTGAGGTGAACACACTCCACTCCGCCACAACTAAACGTAGGCTACTACCTGTGCTGATGCAGAGACACCCGGGTCTGCTTACTTGACCATTTTATGCAGGGTTGAAGTTCCGGGTTTAAAAATGTATAATTATAAGGGCAAAAACTATATATTAATATTAAAATAACATTAACGCCAGATGCACCGCGACATCACCCTCCACCCAAGAAAACATCTGTCCATGGAACGGAGTAGGGATACTAAAGAACTGAACATGCATTATGAGGAGAGTATATTCTACAAAAGAAAATATAAATGTGTAGACACGGTACATCAGTAGTCCTGGGATGTTTCTTTCTTCAGTTTTGCTTTTCCCAATTTCGTATTATACAAATACACACAATAGCTACAAACCTAAGTGAAGGACGAAAAGGAGCTAGTTGGGAGCGGACGGAGGACAGAAAAACGGAGAGGAGGAGGGAAACAAGAAAGCAGAAAGTAATGCTCGCAAGGGAGAGATGACCAACGAGAAGGAGGAAGAAGAATTACAGGAACATCCACGACCAGATTAGAAGGGGAGAAGGTGGCGCACGCATGTCCACCAGAGACATCCTATATATAGGTAGAGCTGGCATAACAAAATATATAGGTCCTCATTAAAGAACGACACAGTGGTCCTGGGCACATTCACATACGCCTTCAGCAGCAACCTTACGACTGAAACCGTAATGTTTGTTGCCCCGAAGGATAGATAACGTTACAAAAATCTTTCCAGCGCTCAGTTGATGTGAGGACAACCCCGGATTTTCATGCGGGCGAGGCCATGGGTCCATCCCATTAGCAGTAATAGAAGAGAGGATTACATGGCTCCTAGCGATGACACCGTCAGCTTTGACTTATGTTGTTACACCTGACGCAGGACTCGTATTTTGTGTGCAAAATAGAGGGTCTTATTTGGTCTCCAGCTGCATGGCCATGGGTCATAGGATAGACATACGAGGGGCACCATTTATATTTTGATCCTAATCATTAAAAAAAAGTAATTTCTGATTGAAAACACCCTTATTATTTTTCAAAATATTCTCCTTTATGATCAATACACTTTTGGATCCGTTTGAACCATTTGTCAAAGCATTTATTCCAGTCTTCTTGAGACACCTCCAAAACATGGTTTTTGAAGGCATCAACGGCTTCTTCTGCCAACGAAAATCGTTGTCCACGCAATTTATTATTGATGTTAGGAAACAAAAGGAAGTCATTGGGTGCCAAATCAGGACTGTATGGCGGATGACCCATTAATTCGATTTTTTGAGCTTCAAATACTCTGTTGTTAGACAAGATGTGGGTGCGCTCGCATTGCCTTGATGAAGAACAATCCTAGGTTCTTGTTGGTTTTCTTTACTTCACCGAAGACTTCCGACAAACAAAGGTTGTGTACCATTCGGCATTGACCGCTTTACGTTCCTCTAAAGGCACTGATGCAGCATGGCCAGTTTTGCTGAAAAAGCAGGCGACCATTTGCTTCGAAGTGCATCGAGTGCAAACAACTTTTGTTGGATTTGCTTCATCTTGAAACACCCATACAGTCGACTGCTGTTTATGTTCCGGCTCTTACGCATAGATCCATGATTCGTCACCTGTTACCATCTTATATACGCCTTTTCAGGTACGACGATTGTATTTCTTGTGCATTTTTGTACACCAATCAACACGAGCACCTTTTTGAGATTCCGTAAAATTGTGTGGGATCCAACGAGAGCAAATCTTTTTAACGCCTAAATAATCATGCCAGATGTTATATATGCTGGTGAAACTAATGCATAGGGTTGCCTCATTCTCACAATATGTTGCATGGCGAACTTTCATAACTAGTTTTTGCAAAGGATCAATGTTTTCTCGCTCAACAACTGATTTTGGACGACCTTCACGAACTTCATCATTGAGCGAACGGCGGCCACGATTAAATTCGTTATACCAGCGTTACACAGTGGCCAAGGATGGAGCTTTGTCACCAGATGTGGAAGTTAGTTGATCCATGTACTCTTGTCTTGATAATCCACGTCAGAATTCGTAATAAATAATTGCACGTACATTTTCACGAGCTAATTCCATGTTTTTGTTGATACACAATTTTCAAGTTAGCATAAAAAGAACAAATAACGTTTTATTGACAAAATGTTTGAAGTAGATTATGTTAAAAAAATGTCAACCTTTCCATTGAAAAAGTCAGATGGCACCTAGAAAATTCAGGGTTGCCAAGGCTCAAAATATAAATAGTGCCCCTCGTAAAAATATTATAGGGGTGGAACAAAAAGTCATGGCGCTACCTAGAAGAGAAAGGACATAACCGTTAATAGGGGTTTTAGGGTAGAGGTTCGAGTAAGTACCAAACCGTAATGCGGTCAAAGAAAGAGGAGAATAAGAGGTAATAAACGGAGGGAGGCGTATACGTAGCATACTAGAGAGCCTTGTCGCAAAAAGAAAAGGATTGATACAACTGGCTGAATGTTTTAAAATAAACTCATATAAACACACACACACACACACACATGGTTTAACCTGCCAAGGTCGGACGGGACAGTGGGTTAATCGACGCAGCGAAAAATTGTGTGGTAGAAATGCGATATTTTCGGGCGAAAATATCCTTAGCATGACATCCTTCCGAAGGGACGTAAAGCCGGTGGTTCCCTGTCGTAGATTTACGGCACGTAAAATAACCTCAACCTGATAAAGGGTCTCTAAGAAAAATCATCAGTGTTTCACGCCCAAAATATAATGGGACGCTAAGGAGCACAGCAGTTAAAGGGAGTCCATAAATAAAATTTAAAGAAGGCACACCGGAACTGCATTACGTAAGGAGCACACGTTTCCCTATCATAGTGAGAACAATGTACTTAAACTACTATTCACACCAGTCCCGCAACACTGCATCATCCGGGATCCATCAGAGCGACCGACAAAGACAAGAATCAACAAGTCTAAGTACCCTTATAATTATTTTCTCATCATAAAACGTAACCTCAGCACTCCTCAACATGGCGCATTATTATACTCTATCCAGGCGGTGAGGTCTAACTGGAAGGCGACACAACATATACGAGAGCGGATTCATAAGTTCATGACTGTGACATGAGATAGCGTTCTAAGTAAACGTTTCTTGTTTACACCCAAGCCTTACATCTACTCTGGGTATAATCGCTGCAATTCGTCGTCATTTATTTCTTGGAATATTGCTGAGAGCGTCTAAAATAAGCACATGTGTGTTGCTTCGTAGAAAACGGGAAAAAGTGAATTTCGTGTTCTGAAACAGTACTACCTTTTGCGTGGTAAGACGGCGATGGAAACGCAAGAAAAACTTAACAAGTATTATGAGGACTCTGTTCCATCACATGGCATGGTTCACAAGTGGTTTACAGAATTTCAATGTGGCCGTTCGAGCAAAAGAGATGCCGTGCGCGCAGGACGGCCAATTGAGGACACAACAGCAGAAACGGTGAACAAAATTCACGATATTGCGTTGGAGGACAATCAATTGAAACTCCGTGAGATAGCCAAGACCGTAAACATCTCCAGTGAATGGGTGTATAACATTCTACAAGAAGTTTTGAGTATGAAAAAACTATCAGCAAGATGGGTGGCGCAACAGCTCACAGTTGAGAACAAGTGGAATCGTGCCACCATTTCACAGGCAAGTTTGAACATGTTGCAGCTCAACCAAATGAGTTTTTCCGGAGTTACACCACAGTTGATGAAACTGGGATCCATTACTATCAACCTGCAACCTAACAACAATCAAAGCAGAGAATTTCCTTCGGCGAACCTGCTCCAAAGAAAGCGAAAACCCTTCGTTCGGCAGGAAAAATCATGGCAGCTGTCCTTTGAGATTCACATGGGTTGATAGACAACCACTACCCGGAAAAGGTTCATATTATGCTGCATGCTGGATCAGTTTCGCACGAAATTGTTAAAAAAACGACCCCATTTGATGAAGAAAAAGATTCTCCTTCACCAGGATAATACATCCGCACACTAGTCAGACATTGCCATCGGAAAATTTGTGGAATAGCGCTACGAACTGCTACCTCATCCACCCTATTCTCCACATTTGTCTCCAAGCGACTTCTTTCTCTTCACAAACCTGAAAAATTGGCTCCCTGGGAAGAAACTCTTGTCCTGTGAACACATCATGGCAGAAACAACCTAATATTTTGCAGACTTTGAAATATCATATTTTTCGGAAGGGTTTAAAAAATTGGAGAAACGTTGGATCACGTGTATTGAATTTAAAGGAGGCTATGTCGAGAAATAAAATTGATTTTTGGGGGAAAAATTATTATTTTCTTTAAAAAGTCACTGAATTATCAATCCACCCTCGTAGTATTCCACACAAATGAATACCAAACATACATAATATGTTGTGTGACCGACACATAGAGGAAGGCTAAGACCTCTAAGCGAATTCAACATATATTGTTGTCTCTGATAGCACACGCCCTAAAACTTACGCATATAAAATACTTGACTATTGCTTGCCTATAAAAATGCGGAACCTAATACGACGTTAGGCGTTGCTAAGCACCAGTACAGCACGACGGCATACCAAGTATGTGATAAATCTTAACCACGTTACCCAAATGTGAATCACTGGAATAACTTATTGTGTTCCTCCACTCTATAGAACAGCGTGCACAACAATTGATTTAAATTTTGTACCACAGGGAGTCGGAAAAAAGCCTACTTTTAACTGATCTTAAGAATTAGCGGGATTTTATGTTTACAAAATAAAGTAACGGAAACTGAAGTGTGTGACTAGACAAAAAAGTATTCACCTTTTACCGGCGGTATGTTTTGTTTGCCTTCTTCTTCTTTTCTTCAGTGTAAATAAATTTTGGTTCCCAAATACTTGCCAGAACTAGTGCTGAGACCTAAACAAGAGATAAGGTAAAGGGACTTAAATGCAGTGCATGACCTGCACATAACTAACAATGACTAAGGAGACTGACCCAAAGTGAAAGACATCTCTCCGAGGGGTGGATCGAAAAATAAAAACAAAAACGACAATTTGGAAACACCTGAGCGGTTACAGTCGACTAGACGACCATAAGATCATCGTGGTCCTACTTACTATTAGTGTCGGACACCTATCATTCTTGATGAGCTGGTTATCGTTGAGTTTACGCTTGGCAAGCGTACAGTTTTCTGGCTGTCAGCGATTTGTAGAGTCGTGTGTATGTAACACCGTGAACTCGTGTCAAAGGTTCAGCTGGCACTATGAAAAATACGGTTTCGGCGCCACAATTTCACATTCTGTGTCATGAAAAATAAACATGAATATGTATGCGTTGTAAATTTCACTAAAGAGGACAATTATAGATGCATGACGCTCATAAAGAGAAATAGGTTATTCTGTTTGTATAGACACAAGTATATCTGGAAACATGGAGGGGAAGTACCTGAAATAAGGAAACATACTTATAGAAAATATAGGGTTGTAACTGTATAAAATAGTGACAATAATATATCTATTGCAGAGTAAAGAATGTACCCTACAAACTAAACACCTCATATTTCGCAAACAGGTAAAAGAAAATTCTTAATTTACCAGAGTGAGACGTACTTGAAAATGTTACATATTACAAAACTCTACTAAAGTAAGTGAAACAACTATTTCAAAATTCTGAGAAACACACTACTGATTTTATTATAGCTGGAGAAACGGCACATTAATGTCTCCAAATATTTCAAGACAGGACCCTTAAAATTTATACTAAACACGCAGCTGAAAAAAAATACTTTGAAGCCATGATCTTAGTCATTATTCACAAAAGAGTGTTTACCAAGAATGTAATATATGACTGACAGTATGTTACAAAATTAAATTTTGCTAAAGCGAGACATTAAAACTCCGACGGAAGGTTTAAAATCCGTGTGTGGCAACATAATAACGCTTCTACAATGAATTCCTAAATTTCTTATTAGTGTTAATGTGTGAAAAGAAATATAGCATGCGACACACCAAGATGCACAGTAAACAACAAATTATAGTGAATGTAAACAGCAATTTGGAACGATACCAATAACCAACCGTTCTTTCTTGCTGGATTCCGTCCTGGAGAGGGTCTGACCTTAACCTTCTGCAAAATAAGCTAAAAACAAGTAACACAAAATAACTAGAGGTGTGCCACAGTACCCCGGAGAAAAATGTACTGTTAGACATTCAAAATGCACAGAAACAAGACTAGTCTTAAAACACTTAAATGTTTCACGGCGATGGTTACTAATTAGTGCTCCTCTGGTTATCAGCCGTGTTATATGGATGAAATCATTGGGCTTTCGGCCATTTTGACTCTGTGGCCTTCTTTAGGAGCTGAAGTGATTTGTTTTGTTTTCAAATGGGGAAGAAAATGATAACCCAGCCCCGATGGGAGTCACAACTGGGAATGTGGAGCTCTCCAATAGTCCGCATACCAACTGAAAACTCCTCCACCGGAAGGAAAATAGGAAGAAGGAAAAAGAGTGGAGTAATACGAAAGGTTGCGCGGTCCCGCGTAGCATCCGCGTTAGTACATGAAAGGTAATGTGCTGTCGCCCTGTGGGCGGAAGCAGGTAAAGAAGTTTTCTAGGATGCAGCCATGAATAAACCTGACACAACACTAGTGAGTGGAAGGTGATAATGTAAAGGAAAGTAAGTAGGTGAAAGTGTGACTAAGGAAGTGTTTGGTTTTGGCGTTGACTTGAGGACGTCGTCAATGTACCAGCCGATCTAGGTAGAACTGGGAGTATCTTGCAGTAGGCGGAGACTTCCTGTGAGAGCTGAGAGTCTCCGGTAGTTTGGTTGTCTGCTGCTATAAGTGGGTTAGACGTTGGTGTTGTTGTTCCTCTAGTATCTGAGTGTGAGGTCAATGGAATCAAGGTGTTGCTGCGTTGTGTCTGATGTCGTTTGATGTGCTCGGAAGGAAGTGTCAATTGAAATCTGAAGGTTTTGGAGGCAGTCCTCCAGGGCCGTCAACTTCGCCGACAGGTTCAAGAACTCGGCGTGCAGGTTCTGTACGGCGTCGCATAGTCCCTGGATTTCCATGGTAGTGTTACTTGGCAGTGGTGATGTTATAGGATGCGTGGATGTGGTGTCGTCTGCGGCGGCGTGGAAGGAGCAGGGGTTTCGGCGATGCGTTCCTGCGAGGATGCAGGGGACAGAGCGCCTGGCTGGTAAAATGTGATGAACCACCCCAAGTGGCATAGTAGCGGCGTCGACGACGGTTCTTGCATGACGCAGTGCTGCATAAAGTGCAACAGTAGCGGCGCTTCAGCTCGGCGCTGCAGGTTGACTCGCTGTGCCCCTAGGTGACAGGGAGGTAGACTTTCCTGTCGGCTAGCCTCGATGCGTGGGTCCTTCCCAATAAGGGAAGGCTATACGCCAAGGCAGCCTCAAGGTCGGTGTGGCCGGCTATCTCCACTCGGATCACCGGCGTTGGTCCCCGGCAGAGACGATCTTGGTGGCGTTAAAGGCAGAGGGCCATTGTTGCTGCGCTGCGCTGAGCAAGGAGCGTGCCAGTACGTCCCGGGGTACTCCAGCGACTACTATGCTGAAGCGTCTATTTTGAGTTGGCGGCTGATCTGTGATCTCTCCCTGCTATACATACCAGCAGCCGGGAGGGCGGAGCTAAACGGTCTGAGCCGATTCTCCCTTATTGGTCGGCTGCGCGGAGTTAGCGAGGTTATATCTATGTCTGAGAGCTGCTTCCGTGCAGTATAAAGTCTTCGACCACGCTGTGCTGAGCCAAAGGTCGTTGTGTCTATCGAAGTATTTATTAGACTCCAGTTTAATTTCTATAGCGTCTTTTAAGATTATGTCTAAATATCGGTCGCTACGGTGCAACACCGTACCTTGCCAAAGAGTATGCCATGACCATAGTCAAAACGGTGTTGTACTATCGCCAATTTCTCAGGTTGTAGTAACCGGAGGTGGCGTTTATGTACCGCGCACCTCTCTTCAATGGAACGACCGGTCTGTCCCACTTAAACGTTCACACATTGGCCGGGATTTCTTAAGCACACGGAGTTTTGAGCGCCAGGTGTCCCTGGCCGTACTCATGTGTTGTCCGAGTTTCTTAGTTGGCAAGAATATGGTCTTGATATAGTGTTATTTAAAATGCTTATCTTATTAGATACTGTGCTCTAGAAGGGGATGTAGGATTTCGCCTTGTGGTTTGATCCTACATCTGAAGTATATGTGCCCTTAAGAGAGTGTCAGTGCAACAATCCTCGAGATGCTTATTGTGCTTGATGACTTCCCTCTAGGCTCGTTGATGCTTTATTGCTGTAGCCGTTTTTATTAAACGTATATTTTAGGTATTTTAGTTCCTGGGCAAT
The DNA here is from genome assembly GCA_030765065.1 of Deroplatys truncata. Classification (NCBI taxonomy): domain Eukaryota; kingdom Metazoa; phylum Arthropoda; class Insecta; order Mantodea; family Mantidae; genus Deroplatys; species Deroplatys truncata. The sequence goes on from CM060981.1 coordinate 274,443,580, forward strand.
ATGGTTTTGGTCTGCAATTTCATATGCACGATGGAACAAGGTGGTGAGAACAGTGCTCTTCTGAGTAGGATGATGGTGACTGCAAGTGTCGAGGTACCGGTCCGTATGAGTAGTTCTTCTGTAGTCGCTGTGTCCTAGTGTACTGCCTCTCTTCTTATGAATAAGAATATCCAGAAATGGAAGACAACCTTGGGTTTCGATATCCGTGGTGAAACTAATGTTAGGGTAAAGACCGTTAAGTTGAGTAAGAAAGGTTTGTAGTGTATCACCACCACGTGGCCAGATACGAAAGTTGTCTTCGACATATCGGTAAGAAAACCTTTGGTTTCATTGGTACCGACTGAAGGGCAGTATGTTCGAAGTGTTCTATGCACGGGTTGGCCACCGTTGGAGAGAGGGGATAACCCATAGCGGTAAAATCCGCCTTTTCGTAGAATTCATTCTTTGTATGATTATTTGTGGAGACATTTTAAATATGGTAATCATAGAAGCTTATTTATTTCCAGTTGCAGCTACTTCACGGCTAATTTACAAATACATAAATTTTTAGGTATCTTTATTTGTATTATTTTTTCTCTCCTTAGTACGTTTAATCACAGCTGTGTACAACTGGGTTTTCCTGGAGCAGCGGAGATTGTGACGGTTAAAATGTTATTTTATTAGATTTTGATAAATGTGATTTTATGGAGTTTAAAAATATTCAGGACAAAATTGTTTAAAATAACTACAGAAAATTATCTTTAGACTTCCTAATTATTTCCCGGATGTTGAAGTAAGCAGAGATTATGTAACACGCGTTCAGGGTAAAAGATCACTTCTTGTCCGATACGTGAGTGAGTTACGCAGTTTCTGCTGGCATACGCTTACGTCAGTTAAGAGCTAGGCACTAATCAGAATTTTGTTGGATGTTTAATTTTCCGGATGTTTGAACCCGCTCTCTACCAATCATGTGCTTAAAGGAACCTTTGCTGCTAAGTTCTTTAAATACATTTAATGTTAATTTGCAATCTGGACGTAGGCCCTAGGCCCGACAATGATGGATGGCTGGACCTCCCCTACCGTGCAGGTAAATCCAGCAGTTGTCCAGTTATTTCTTTTTGAAATGCACTTTAAATTATATGATGTAAATTAAAGATTATTACGTTTGGGAGTAAAAGTTACATTTCTCATGATGTCACCGTTTTACCACTCTTCCAGCTACCGCAACTGTAATCCTCATGATGCCATCCTGTGCTACGCTCCCTCATCCCCATGTGACGTCTGGTGAAGATGCTGATGTCGTCGCCGGGCTTACGACACATTACTTTGTTATAAATTGTATTTAATGTTTATCCATTTTGAATTAACGCTAGTTTGTTTGCACGAACAAATTTCTGAGTTGTTATATTGGAATCGCAAAAGTCTACGCATATAAATCGTAAACTATAGGTTGAATGGTACTGTAGTGGAGCAGTGTGAATTGCAGATGCGCTTTGGTGAATTCCTTTGTGAAAATTTTGGCCTATGTAGGATCCGGTATGTTTTAATATCTGAGTAGATTGCAAAGTAGAATTAAAATAAAAAGTGCAATGACATAGCCGGTTTGGGATTACTGTTCTTTGGCTTTCCACACCGTGGCTCTAAAACAGATATCATGGCAAAATGTCGGAACCACATTAAGTTCCTCAACTGACCAACATTCCTCCCGGTACGCCGTAAGGTGTTTCCAAATTCATTTTGGGATAACATATTCAGATGGCAACTTACAAATTCGCAATTACTTTAAAGCCGCAGATTTCATCGTTAACCACTATTAGGTGAATCAGTGGTTGTTGACTGCTCTTCCACGTATGCCGTGGGTGGGAAAACGGAAGCTGCGTAGTTTAAATTGTTTGCTTTATTACTGAACTTTTCAGCCTCTCTCCAACTTTAGCCTTCTAGGACTTTCATTTTCCCAATTTCTTAACCTTCCCTTTATTTACAATGTTACTTCAGTCATTAACACCTACTTCGGTGAACTGATGTTGCTAACATCTAAGGCTAAGATAGTAGTGAAGCGTAGGCAGAAGTCGATTAAATAATGTGTAGTTACAAATAATAATTGAGAATTTAGAGAAGGGTGACGTATGTTGTACAGTACATCCTGTAAAATAATGATTTAGTATATAGACATCTATACCCCTTCCAACTATCCTATAGAGTGGATACATTTCTTTGTTTGAAAGTATATACATCTATACCAGGTGAGTCAGCTGGCCCTAGGTATTAGTATTTATGCAACCAGAATTTTATAGTTTCATGTGAAAACGTTGACCCTTTTAGCAAACGAACGATTATTTTAGCTCTGCCCTTTTATTCAGTACTATACAGAACCACCAATACTGATTAAAGGCCTGAATGAGAACCACGCCACTGCGAAAAGCTTAAAAAAGACGGTGTTTCATGAATATAATGCCTGCAAGGATGTAGAGGAATATTGTCCCAAAGAGCGTGACAGAAGAAGTGGGTTGTGGTCGACTGGTTAGCTGTCGGAATGTGCTGAGGCAAAGGTTTGCTTCGGAGGTTCGAATCTAATATTTACATCAAATTGTTTTGGTTCCTTTTTCCCCTTCTCCTTGTGTTCAGTTTATATATTTAGGTATACAAATTTATTTATTTTTATTATTAACTCTCCTGTGAGTCAAAGATACAAGAATTACAATCAGATAATAATTGTGAATCACGCTTACCCTAATAGCCTCAACCGTATCTGGTGTGAGTAGTGTTACGTAGTTAACTTCCATTCTTTCGGGCGCATGTCGACGTTATGAAATCTACTGTTTTACATGTTTAAACTATATGTTTCACTTCTTATACTGACAAAGAAGTTGTAATTGAGTTAAGTTCACGGGTAAACCGAATAATAAATTGTTAAAGAGCGTGGACTTCATCAACGAAGTTAATGTTGAAAATGACGATCCCCTTCATGAATGCGCATTTATGTACGTTGCTGGAGAGACCTTTTTGCATATTGCAACATGCACGATGTAATCTGCTACATTCTTCACGTATGAGACTGCCAGCAGATTACTTAGGCTTTACGGATCTTCAGCAAAGACCCGTTCCTTTAAATGACCTCACAGATAAAATCGAGTAGGATGAGATCAGGCGATCTAGGGAGCCATGCGATTGGGCCACCTCGGTCAATCCATTTTTGTGGATATGTTCTACGTAAGTGTTAAATTACAATCAGTGGCCAGTGTGGTGGAGCTCCATCCTATTGGATCCACATTTCTGTCCTTTTCGTAGTGGTACATCTTCTAGTAGAATGGCAATTCTTTTTGTAGGAATGCAAGGTACCGTAGTCCTGTGAGGTTGCCTTCAAAAAATTATGGTCCAATTACCTGGTCGCCTAATATTCCGCACCAGGCATTGATGATCCGCTCTAGAATGCAGCTTCTTACATTCAGTGAGGATTGCCTATACTCCAATAGTGCATATGATGGCGGTTAGCAGTTCCGTTATTGTGGAATGTGGCTTCATCACTGAAGAGAACATTTCTTAAAAACTTTGCATCGATTTGTGCTCGCTCCTGTGGCCACTGTGCATATGACACTCACGCTTGAAAGTCGCGTCCGTGGAGAGCCTGGTGTAGTTGCAAACACTAGTACGGATGGTATTATTAGGTGCAATATGTGTATCATTGAGGACCGACTTAGACTTATGTACAGGTGCTCCCGAGGTCGCGGGTTCAAACCGGGCGGAGAGCGATGGATTTTTTCGGTCGTAAACATCCTTAGCATGGCTTCCTTCGGAAGGAAAGTGTAGTCGGTAGTCCCGTGCCGTAGATTTACGGCAGGTAAAATAACCTCAAACTTGATAAAGAGGCCCCTGAGCAAAAAACCGGCTTTCCCGCCCATTGTACAATGGTATGCTAAGGAACATAGTGGTTAAAGAGTGTCCATATATAAAACTCAATTTAATTTCTTATGTATAGATCCTGTGCTATGGCCTTGAACTAGTATGAGGATGGCTTTCTATTGCGCGTTGCACAGCTTCTTCATTGCGTTCAGAGGTTACTGGAGCATCGGGAGCAGGTGGTACTCCTCCAAGTCATCCTGTTTCACGAAGGCGTCTTTCGACCCTTCGAAAAGTGTATGCAGTAGGTGTCCTCCTTCCTGGAAATCATTCTTCATACAATCGCTTTGTTGCCATTGCATTACACCTTGTTTCTCTATAGATTAACATGTCAACATATTCGTCGTTTAATACGAGCACAATAAAATACCTACTATGAAGTATGAATTATCCAGCTGTCAGTGGAAAACATGGCGAGTGTTCTATTTTATACACATTTAAAATACTATAAGAATTTTCTTTGTATCACACCATCAAATGATATGCCCAAAGAGATAAAACAAAAGAAAATAAATAGCTGGAATTCAACACCAAGGATTTGAACTCGAAATGAAGTAGCACAGTTGTAATGCAACTACGAAAATACCATTAAGCCAATGCAACGTTGCGAACCGGGGTTTCGATACGAATAAATGGTTGCAGTACTCAGACCCCGCCTTGAATCTTTACTCGCTATTTTCAGCTTCATACAGTGTTTGGTGCTCGTTTTGGTGGTTTTAACTCAAATAAATAAACTGCATAAGCCATTTCAATCATTGCATGAACTGAAATATGCCATAGTTTGTGCCAAAGGCGCAATTATGTAACTAATGCTTAGCTTTTTTGACAAGGCTGTACAACGAACCTTTTTTGGCTGACGGTTTAAATCCAATTGGTCGCACCTGCCATTTGTGTTCAAATAGTTTTTATCAGTCGATGCATATGATAATTTGTTCCCTCAGGGGTGTTCTCAAAGGTGTCTATGAATGTATTCTAACGAATAAAAGTTTGTAAAACAGCTAAAGGCGCTACTTCAGCTCCCAGTGTCAGGGTGGCATGTTTTTGTCATCAACATACACGGCGATTGGATTCTGTCCATTTATGCACTCAGTTATCCATCCCACCTCTATAAAGCGTTATGCAAATCGGATAAGAAGGTATTCAAGAAAGGCGTTAGTCACAAATGTCGTTTAGCATGTTCCATTAATTCAAAACAAATAGGGGCAGATGACCCACCTGGAATATTACTATTATACACAGTATATATATATATATATATATATATATATATATATATATAGCTAGTACGAATCTTCACAAGATTATATATATATATATATATATCAAAAATCTTAACTAGATTACATTTACATATAATCCTTTGAAATATCCGTATGGCATATATAGAAATAAGTTCCATAAGCATGTGAATGGAATGGATTATGTTCGCATTCCTAAAGAGCTTTATGAATATAAACCCCAAGGGAGAAGAAAGGAAGAGATGGAAGGATAAATTTCTGAATTGTTTGGTTTCGGAAAAGACAAGTATAATCTAACCCGAATTGTATAAAATGATGATGATGGTTATGATGATATATTACGATTGACTTAGTACCAAACATTAAAAATTGTTTAATTTATCGCCAAGTTGTATTCTTAGATGGAACTCAGTTACTCCACAAATTACTAATTAACCATCATAACTTTTACGAGGTACTACATTTAACGATCTGTAATTTTTAGTTAGTCTTATGAATATATTAATCACGGTACCACGCCACCTGCCGATATAGGGTGACCTTGATTCGGTGCTTAATTTTAATACATGTTTCCGCAATACTAACCTGTGGTGTAAGGTAAGCTGAACTTCTAGCAACATGGTGTTACATTCCATAAGCTTTATAATTCATATCCTGATATTTGTTTACATTTTGTCACATTCTTATACATAGACACTGTTACTAAAACCTCTTTGTGAACGTTTGTCAAGAACAATGAAATGATTATACATTTAAAAAATGAAACTCAGTCAAATTAAACCAACCCTAATAAAAGTAAACATAAGTTAATTGAAAACAATTTCTTATCTAAACAGCGGTTTGCAATGACATCATGTTTAACGCAATAAACGCCTTCTATTTCCTTCCTAAGAGAAATGTCAACTTTCTCAATCACGTCTATAAGAGCGGAATATAATTCGTCCTTTTTTTGAAGCCACTTCCATGTTCCCTTTAGACTCCTTGCATACGTGACATCCTTACATCCTGGTACTTTGTATTAGTACCTGTGATTGTTCCTGAGAAAATCCTTCCTTCGTAATTGAAAATGACGAATTCATCCACGGAAAACGAAGTTTAATGCTGTACATCATTATCTTTTCTTAGATATGGATTGCTACTTCAAAGTTGCCTTCAGGAAGCGCGTCAGGTTGAATCGTCAAAAATCAAATGATCCTCAGCTTCAGATTCCGAAGTACACATTTCTGAATATCAGGATTTATTATTTTGTTGTTTGTGCTGTCCCTATTCTACAGTGTTTGATTCTGTCTTCTTCTTTTCCGTTTCCTCCAGGTGTTTTGATACTTTTTCACAATAGTGGGGGGAGTCGGAGAACCCGTAGAAACCCACTCAGAACCAGCTTTTTCCACTACAAATCCCACAAGAGGTTCCCTGGGATTGAGCCCGGGCCGTCTCACTGAAAGGCGAGCCGTGTAACCATTCGGCCACGGCGCGCCCCATTGATTGTATACGCTATTTAAAAAATAGACCACTCGGTAGAGAACGCCATGTGAATTAACGCCTTTGTATGGCAATGAGGGCAAATTATGGCGATCTCGAACTTTTTATATATTCATACAATCATTCTAACCATTTTTAAGAAATAAGGAAATTTGGTCCACTTATAGGGTTTATTAGGACGCGAAAGACTAGTCTACCTTGCTAGCCTCCAAAGCCAAGCATGCCAAGTTCTATTTCCGATCTGAAGGGTAGTAATTTTAGACTAAATGTTGGCCACTATCCTCCCTAGTATCCGGACATATAAATGAGAACCCAAATGTGTGTGATTTAATATGTATAATAATGTTATGTTTACAAAGTGGAAGAGTTAACGTAATTGGCGATTGGCAATTCTTTCAAAGGCAAACCGTCGATATAGCCTCAGTGATTAAAGGTGGCAATAAATGGAACAAAAAGTGAAACAGGCGTTGCGAACCCCTTGAATATATCAGCCATGTATTACCTCGAAGATACGCAACTTAGATACTCGGTTTGGAGTTACACAAAGCTTTCCTTTTCGAGTTCTGTCCGTATATCTCTTTCTAGTAAAATATCAGTATCAGGATTTTAGGTTTGATACAATAACGATTCTGCCTTAGCCCAGAGCGGAGGGAAATTAAAATAAAGAAGCTCCACTCAATAAGCTGTGATTAATGATACTCATACTTCAAGTGAAACTCTCAGTTAGACAAGCACTTTTTGAGCTCTGAACTTCAGTTCAGTACATTGTGTAAAATATGAAAGTTCCTCAAGAGCTATCATTAAAATATTATATTTGCAATCACCTCATTTGTATTGAAAATGCTGTATAGTAATTAATCAATGAAGACGAGAGTAAAGAATTTCTGAAAGATATTCTAAGCCACTGGCAGTCTACCTGCATAAAATTTACCACTGTGAACAATCTAAACCTACATTGGCCTGCTTTATATGCAAAACAATCAAGATGTAAACCATTTTGAAGTTTTGAATATGTACTAGGCTTCATTAGTCTATCCACTATTCATTGAGTATTCATTTTATGTCAACGCTTTCGATTCTGAACAAGTAACTTGCAGAAAGTGGTGTGTCTATGGCTTTTGTTTAGGTATACGCTCTGTCGTGTATGTACAAGACTCTTACATGCAATGGAATGAAACATGGGAGAAGAAATAAAGATGCTAGTGGAGTGCACTGTAACAGGTAATGTGATGCAATTCATATTTTCATAATCCTTATATGAGGTACGTTCTAACATTCTATACCACCTACCTATATTACGTAGATGAAGTATTCTATTCCAACCGAAGTTTTGATACAGAGATATCATCTTAAATACCTTTGAGGTACCCTGAGTGTGTTTGAGTGCGTATGTGTGAACAGCATAACACAAAAATGAAATTTCGTATACATAAGAAGCTTTGTAATAGGTATAACATCTCGCAAGGTGGTCACACGAAGATAATAAAATAGAACATCCCCACCCCAAACTACTCTTTAGCAGAAGTAAAAGCTTTCCTTATTCTTAATTTTATGAAAACCACGCATTTAAGATATTAATAACAATGGATGTATATATTAAATTTTCTGTAAATAGACTATGCATTCCACTTAATTTTAAATGAGGTTTGTGTACCTACTTTAGTTTAAGTGGTAACGAAATGGTCCAAAAATTTTCGCGAAAATGTAGAGTTGTTAAAACACTAATTTATGAAATTGTTTTGTGGCATTATCACTTTCAGAGGTATTGTTACTATCAGTGTGAGGTTTCCAATAGTTTATAATTAGCTTTTTGAAGTACTAGGTAATTTTCGTTTGTTTCGTATGTCAATCTGCGACAAGGCAGTATAAAATATCGACAGTCTTTTTAAAGATTTGAATCTTACTTGAGTTTCCTGCTTTCCCTTTGCAACTATAACGAAATGTGTAATGAAAATCTCAATTGATATGAGATAAAAAAGAAGCTTTTCTTAGAATAGATTTTTAGAATAAATTTAAAAGTAAACAATAGTCACCAGAAAAAAGCCTGTGAATGTGTTAATAAGATATTTTAGCCTTTCTCAAGGGACAAAACAGAATTAAGTGAAATAAAGCGTTGCCGGATTTGTTGTTTACTCCCCTCTTGTTTTGAGTCCATGGGGTAACAAATGCCAGGCATTTCAAGTCGTTGAAGTAAGATCTGTAAGTTTACTTTAGTGGTTGAATTGGTAGGAACAGTTCAATGCGCTTTGATCAATTAAATCGCGATTATTAAGCTACGTGGCTTGTTTAAAATTCATGTAACAATTCAAAAGCTCGTTTATGTGTTATCCAATTGTGAGTTTTCTCACGAGGTTGCTGATCATTTGCTGATTACCTGCAACAATTCGGCTGTTCATTAGCGTACATTTAAAACGGATATAGGATAGGCTAGGTCTTGAACGGAGGAGACTTAGCACCTCCACCTACGCAGATCTTTTGTGCCTACGCTCCTGATGAGGCGCCCCGGAAGGGAGGGATGCAGTGAGAGAGATTAGAGGCCGATCGGACGGGTGGCACGACATGCAGAGGGCGGGGTTCCAATCATTTTCAGATCTGAACTTCCCGAGTGCTAACAGGTGCAGCCGACCTCCTGGGCTTACCCATTCCCTGGAGGCGGTACTTGGAAACCGCTCGCAGTCTGGCGGATGAATTTTTCCACAGAGCATCCTTTTCCTCTGCCATGCACAAGCCGAGATCTCCCACTGACACCTGCAACCCTGAAAAAACCAAGAAGGTGAAACGTGAAGTGAAATGAGATTTGAAATGAAATTGAGGGACAGAAAATTCAGGCGATGTAATGATCCTTCCCGGCATTCGCCTGGGCAATCTCGGAAAAAGCCCCATGGGTTTTTACCACCTGATTAATCCCGTTCGGTTTAAAACGGACTTCTTTGGCAATTGTTGCTTAGGTACTCAGGATATGGACACAGATAGAAGAGTAATGGGAAGTAGGATATATAGGAGAGATCGAGCGCAGTTTTTTGCGTTTATATGGGAAAGGATAGGGAAAACGAGGCTAGATGCGACGGTTCAAGGAGGAAAATGCGTTTATATGGGCGAGATAGGGAATACGAGGACTGACGCTAGGCTAGACAGTGGTAGGAGGGGGAGTGCGCTTTATATGAGACAGATAGGGAATACGTGGAGAGGTGCTAGGCTAGACAGATGCTGAGTAGAGTATAGTTTATGTGAGAGGTATAGGAAAACGAGGGGAGGTGTTAGACTAGACAGAGGCTTGAAACGTAGTGCATGGTTTATATGAGTGGTATAGGAAAACGAGGAGAGGAGTTAGACTAGACAGAGGTCGAGGAGCAGAGTATGGTTTATGTGAGAGATATAGGAAAACGAGGAAAGGTGTTAGGCTAGACAGAAGTCGAGGAGTAGAGTATGGTTTATATGAGAGGTATAGGAACAGGAGAAGAGGTGTTAGGCTAGACAGGTAGTGTAGCAGTAGGAATATGGACTTATATACAGGAGAGATAGGGAATACCAGGCTGATGCTAGGCTAGTCAGATGCTAAAGGAGGGAGGGATATGCTTTATACGAGAGAGATAGGGAATACAAGGAAAGATGCTATACTAAACAGGACTTGAAGGGTAGAATATGAGCGATTAGCGAACCGAGGAGAGGTGCTAGTATAGGAGCTTTTAATGATGGAGTAGGCGTTTATATGCGAGAGATAGGGAATACGAGGGTCGATGCTAGGCTAGACAGTGGTAGGAGGGGGAGTGCGGTTTATATGAGAAAGATAGGGAATACGAGGGGAGGTGCTAGTCTAGACATGGTTTGAGGATTAGAGTATACGTTTATATGGGAGGTATAGGAAAACGAGGAGAGGTGTTAGGCTAGACAGATGCTGAGTAATGTATGGTTTATATGAGTGGTATAGGAAAACGAGGAGAGGAGTTAGACTAGACAGAGGTCGAGGAGCAGAGTATGGTTTATGTGAGAGTCATGGGTAAACGAGAGAGGCGTTAGGCTAGACAGAGCTAGAGGAATAGAGTATGGTTTATATGAGAGGTATAGGAACAGGAGAAGAGGTGTTAGGCTAGACAGGTAGTGTAGCAGTAGGAATATGGACTTATATACAGGAGAGATAGGGAATAGGAGGGCTAGACTTGAAAGCGACTTTAGACGTGAACTTAGTGGAAAACTGTTTCATGTCAATGTTAGAACGCTAATTCTAGACATGCCCATCACGTAACCTATTCAGGGAAAAGGTGACTCGTTCAGGGAAAAAGGTGACTGCTCAGGGAAAAAGGAGGCCCACAAAGGGAAAAAGTTGACTAGCAAAGGGAAAAACGTGACCAGCAAAGGGAAAAATGTCACCAGCAAAGGGAAAAAGGCGACCACCAAAGGGAAAAAGGTGACCTGCAACGGGAAAAGCTAACCCACTAACACTAACAGGTAAGTAATTCAGGTAGTATCACAGGAGGCTAGATTCCAGGGTTGGGTATAGCATAGTTTCATATTTCAAGGTAATTCAGAGGGTATCGTAGGTATTTAGGATAATTCAAGTAACATAGATGTTTAGAGTAATTAAGCAAGCATTACAGGAGGGTAGGTTCCAGGGGTTGGTTATAACCTAGCTTCGTATTTCACAGATAGTTCAGGTAATATCGTAAGTATTTGAGGTAATCGACAGAGCTTCACAGATATTATTGATAATTTCGATCAGAGATTTGTATCACAGCTATTTAAGGTAAATGCAGATGATTCAGGTTGTATCAGTGGTATTTGAGTCATTTTAACAGGTAATTCAGATAGCATCACAGGTGCTCGTGCTAATTTAGAGCAGGAATTCGTATCAGAGCTATTTAATGTAATTTCACACGATTCGGGTAGTATCACAGGTATTTAAATCATTTTCATAGCCAATTCAGCTAGTATCACAGGAGGCTAGATTCCAGAGGCTAACTGCATCATAGCTATGCATGATTTCACAGCTAATTCAGCTAGTATCGTAGGTATTTAGGCTAATTCAGGTAGTATCACAGGAGGCTAGATTCCAGGGTTGGGTATAGCATAGTTTCATATTTCAAGGTAATTCAGAGGGTATCGTAGGTATTTAGGATAATTCAAGTAACATAGATGCTTAGAGTAATTAAGCAAGCATTACAGGAGGGTAGGTTCCAGGGGTTGGTTATAGCCTAGTTTCGTATTTTACAGATAGTTCAGGTAATATCATAAGTATTTGGATAATCAGCATAGTTTCACAGATGCTCGTAATAATTTCGATCAGAGATTTTGTATCACGGCTATTTAAGGTAAATGCAGCTGATTCAGGTTGTATCAATGGTATTTGAGTCATTTTAATAGACAATTCTGATAGTATCACAGGTGCTCGTACTAATTTAGAGCAGGAATTCGTATCTGAGCTATTTAATGTAATTTCACACGATTCGGATAGTATCACAGGTATTTAAGTCATTTTAACAGGCAATTCAACTAGTATCACAGGTACTCATGGTAATATAGAGAGTAATTCGATTATAAAACTTTTCTCATCCAACGTTACAACAATTTATATACTTTTTTCTAAATCTTACAAACTTATTATATGTTAAACACTTATTGTACGATGCGGAGAGGGATAAACTGCATATTGGTTCACAAACTGAAAAGCTTTACGTCAACATACCTTTATTTTAGTTCGTTATAGATGTCTCTCCCCTTTTATCTAGGCTTGAGACTAGCACTAGGATTGCTCCTAATGGCAGGGTTACCACCTTCCCTTCCATCTTCTTCTTTCTTCATCAGGCGTCAGCTATCTGCATATACAGCACACAGATACCTTCTTTTTTAAGATTGTAGACTCACTAGAAAATCTTTATCTTTAACTTACATTCTTTTAAGCACTGTTTGTAATGGCGTAATGTCCATACGCATATGTTGTTATCCCGTCCTCAGCAATAATTCTTTTATCATCAAACGGAGTCAATGCAATTTTATTCACTTGTACTGTAGCAAGGGCATGCTTTCGTGATAGGATCAGATTCATAGGTGTTCTGATGATTTCACTGATTTTAAGACAGTCTGTATAGCTGTCAAACGAAATGTACTGCTTAATAGCGCTACGTTTTATACCTTTAATCTTTTTTATCATTGACCCTTGAATATCTAAGGCATACATCTTAGGACGTAGTCCAACAAAGCGTAGGATGATTTTGCTGTTAGCCTCATCTTTAAATTTTCCCAATACCTTCTTGTTCTGAGTAGAGTAACATATATGGTTGGCAGGGTAATCAGCTGTATCGAGATGTTCAAGAAAACGTAGCTTGTCCTGGTACACATCTTCAGTTCTTACACGATGAATGAACGAATCAGTGTCCATATACATAAACTTCAGGTTTTCAGCTCCATAATAAGGCAACAAAACGTCGTAATGATAGTTATACATTAATGTCTTGGAGATGTCCAACACACTCATACCAATGTATATAGGCTTGTTGAATACAATCTGACGAGAGGCCATATGTACAGCAGCTAGATTATCAGCATATATCGTCCTGTCGATAAACGTAGGCTTGGCGATCAGCTTCTCTAGAGTTTTTTCATTGGTCACCAGTCGTATATCCATACGATTACGCAGGTTCTCCATAGTTTTTCCAAACATAGCGTTGTTAAAGAGTTTGTAGAGATCCTTCTCGAAATCATTTGCAGCTTGTTGTCGTAGCCTGTTGTTAAATTCCACATAAGGTTTCAACCACTGAGACTGTCGGAATTGTAGCACACGATGGATTTTTGTTAGTCGTAGTCCATGACTAAGAGCTTGCTTCAAAGCCATGTAATGCACTACATACTTCTTTCGAGGTCCAAGATGAGGTATCAGTTTCTTTGTAGATGATTCCAATGGTTTCATACACTCTGGCAGGAACGGTAGATCGTTGTGTAGATCGTGAAGTTCTGCAGGATACTCGATGTCGACTTCTAATATGTACCCATGAGGATCATCTTCTTGTAGTGTTTCTAAGTTGATTTCTTCAGGTGACACCCACTGAAATCCACCAAAAGGAAGGGCGTGACACATTGCCCACCCATATTGGTTATTAGCGTCCTCGTATGTGATAAATTGGGTTGGTCTCGACGGATCAAACTTCTCCATATAAGTGTTATTAGCCTCAGCATACCGATGAGAAACTTGGCATAAACCTCCTCTTATACCTGATTCCACCATGAGTAGTTGATCATAATCTTGTAACAGTTCCAGCTTAATTCCAGTATACAGCAACATGGCGTCCCATGTAAGACCTGGAGAGGTAAAATAATGGGCAGGATCAACTTTGTGTGTTTTAAGGGTTTGCTCTCTGAACGTCTCAAAGACGTCAGCTAGGAGAAGTACATCCGAAGTTAAGTAGAGATCGCTGTACTCTCCCAGGTTTCTCACATTAAACAGCTCCCATACATTTCTAGCATGATCGTAGTCAGCATCAGTAATTTCTTCTTCATTTAATCTATTGTAGAAGGAGTCCTTAGGAGGCAAGCAGGTCTCGTTCAGGGCATCCCATGACGTAACAAAATCATATGGAAATACACCCTTACGGGTCATCAACTTCAATTTGTCTTCTCCAAAGTACTTTAGCGTTTCAGGATACGAGGTTAGATTTTTTACCAACTTATCCAAGCTTGTACTGAGGAATCGGAAGCTATCCACAAATCGAAGCTTTATATCTCCTACATACTTGGTGAATGAGATATAGCTTTCTTCAGAGTTAGGAATTACCTCCACACGTTCACTTGTACAACCCAGCTCCTTAACAATGAAATGAGAGTCATATCCGCTAAGGTTATGCATGAAGACTGGTATATATTTAGGTGTTTTACAGGCTAAATTACATTCATTATGAAGACTTCCACGATATTCACCGCTGATGTGATCATGGTCGCGTACTTTATAATTCTCTTCTGTAAAGGGTTTTCTACACAAGTAGCATGTCGTAGAAGACTCGAAATCCTTTTGCTGTTGATCCGTAAGTTTCAGAGGCTTAGCAGATTTGTATATATTACCAATCATTTTTGCAAGAGATGTAAGGTACAGCATAAACTTCTGAGCAGCATCAGCACCACGATACACATAGGGATGCTTAGGAAGATCAGTTTCGAGATGTTCAACACTGGATGTAGGTTTCACGTAAACACAGAAGCTCATTGGTGTGTGCTCTTGATAAGGTGTTGTATAGGAAGTTTCAGGATTGGGTGTACACGTATGGCATGGAGTGAGAATACTCTCAAAATCCGCATAGATGACATAAGGTACTTTCAGCATCCTCTCAACATTTTTAAACTGTACAATTGATTTCTCCTTGGTAGGCATAACTGCCCTTGCAACACCATGTTGAATACAGACGGCTGCATGTTCTTGTAGTTTTTCCTGTCCACTTCGTCCATATCGATCATCAAAATGTGTAAAGCAGCGCTTACAAGTATAAACCCGTCCATTATGGTTAGTTTTCTGGCGTCGAACGAGTTTCTCAAAATTCCTTATATACACGTAGTGATGTTTTCCACTGCTATCATTCAATAGTAGCAGGTCGCGATGTTCAGGTAGTTCAATATCAGCAACCTTTATCGGATACACTTCATGCTTCTCATCCAACCCGAAAACGTTAATAGACATATTGTTAAACTTCTCAAATTTAGGTATTTGAGAAAGTGGAGTAGGGTAGGAAACACAGCTGAAGTCGTACTTGTCTTGAAGTTGTTTGTATTTGCTCACACGTTGCGCATCCTTCCCTATGAATTTAGCTAATATAGAGTACATGAAACATTTATCGTCGGTAAAGTTCTGAATGTTTATACACGCTTCTTTAGCTCCGACAGATGACGGTAGTGGTATGTAGCTACTTCCTCGTAACGGGTTGTACTTGTTGATACGAAGTCGAACTCCTTCCACAGCAAGCAAAGCCCAGCTGCTACCCTTAAGCTGAGACTCCTCCATTTCAGTCACCAATTTCTTGAATTTCACTTCCATCGTTGAGTCCAGATCAGTTTCCAGGAAAACAGCTTGATTCCGTGTTTTAAATGTTTTGTCACAGGTTTCTCCAATACTGTTAACAAATCGACACTCAGCCAGCAGATTAATTTTAACACTCTTATGAATGCTAAGCTCTTTATGCACAGCATGGATTATACGTTGTTTTGCCTCTTGCAGATACACATTTAGGTCCTTAGCTGATTCGCATCGTATAAAATACGATTTCAATCGTCCTTCGAATGAAGTTTCGTATTCTTTCATATCGCAGTCCTCCATTGTTGACAGCAACTGATGTTTAGTTGGCTCCAATCTTCTTTTCTTCTGAGGGCTGCTTATTTCACATATATCTTCGTGTCGCTGTCCCTTATAACAATCTTTGAAGGTTACATTACAATGTTTACATTTGAAGAGCTTCTTGCAGCTCATCTCGTGTCTTCTCTTGTCATAACCTCGGAGGAACTTCTTCCCACATTTTCCGCATGCATATCCAGTAGCGCTTGGAATAATATCCTTATACGCTGAGTTATTCATCTTTATTCTTGATGTAATAACGTATTAATCACTGATCAATGAAATGTAGACCTCTTCACCTTGACACCACTTTAGAAAGCTGATTATTCTTGGAGAGAACACGATGTTAACACCTCAAGACTAATTAGCACAATGAAGTCCAATGCCCTAGATCACCATATTTATAGAGGGAGCACGAACCTTTTAGATCAATCATAAACTCGCTCCATAACCTCCTGTATATGATCGCTCAACGTGTACTAACCCCCCAGCCATATAACCTCAAGTCTAGAGACAGGATGTTTATGACGTCACACCCAGAGACAGGATGTCTGGCAGCATCAAACACGTTTAAACTCGTCTCATAACTACCTGCTTATGCTGTCACACCAGCAAGAGAAGTACTCCCACACGCTCATTCAGACATATATTTCAAATTCAAGCCCACCACCACCATCACCACCTATTGTACCAAGGTTAATTCAAGCTGTATTATCACAATACTTAAAAGTAAAAGCTTAAAAATGAAACCTAGAAGATTTTCCCCCTTATTTACTTAATTATTTCATGTTTTTATCCCCTTTTCAATTCTTCCTTTCCATCTTCTCACAGAAAGACCATTACATTTCACTACAATCATGAGAAAAGCAATTTTTCCAGAGTTACACAGATTCTAAGCTTCTAAATCGAACCCGGTAATACTTTTAATAAATGTATTTTAGCTCCCCAATATCAGCATCTACCATTTAATCTTTACTCGAACCTGATATGATCCATAAGCTTGAAGATATATGAAATCACCCTTCGGGATTCGATCTGAGTACTTTAAAGTAATATTTGTCACGATAACGATATTTAAGGACTAGATACTCTGTTTGCGTTTACCTTGACATGTTTATCTAAATTAAATTACGAGTTATTAAATTTTTGCAAGTAAATTACATTTTATCGGTATTCGAACCCAGAACACCAGGAACAAGATAATTTATAATATTAGTCTGACATGTTTAAAGGTGCTGTATGCAGTTACATCATCGATCTAAGTGATATACTCTAGTGTACAGAGGAAAATTAAGAAAGTCATTAAAAGATGGGGAATCGAACCAAGCACAACTGATTGGCAATTATATACAGCATTAATCACCCAGTACAGAACCTATCAATTAAGCCTTAGTCCACTCCTCTACCTCACTTAGTTCCCGAGATAATGAAAATTTAAACATTAAGGATCGAACCCAGGACGTCAGGTATCTAATTACACATTTACAAGATACTACCTAATAACATAAACGCAATAAAGTTTATTTGGCGTCTTTATCTTAATTGGTTTAGGAGTTATTAAATTTATAAGTAAATTCCATCGAATCAGTATTCGAACCCAGAACACCAAGAACAAAATAATTTATAATATGAGTTTGGTATGCTTAAAGGTGCTGTATGTAGTTACAACATCAATCTAACTGATATTTTCTAGAGTATAGAGTAAAATTAAGGAAGTCATTAAAAAATCGGGATTCGAACTAGAGACAACCGATTAAAAATTATATACAGTATTAATTACACATTATAACAGCTATCAAACATGCTTTGGTCCATTCCTCTAGCCTTCTTAGTTTCCGAGATAATAAAGTTTTTAAAATTAAGGATCGAACCCAGGACACCAGGTACCAAAATATACATCCACAAGAAACTACCTAATGACATTAATGTAATAAAGTTTATTTGGCGTCTTTATCTTAATTAGTCTCCGAGTTATTAGAAGATGAATTTGCATTCACTCCTAGGATTCGAACCCAGGCATCCCGGTCAACTTGGAACAAGGTCCTAATGACGCGGCGCATTCCAATGAATTGATTAGTTTTTATCCCATTGTTCTATCTCTTTTCATTCAGGAGATATAAGCGATTAAACAGTAGAAATAAAAATGGGCGGGGAATGCCGGCATAGATCAAAGAACCTTTATCAGATGTCGGCATCTCTCTGTGTGCTGGAGTCGCCATTATATTTCTACTGTTTAATCGCTTATATCTCCTGAATGAAAAGAGATAGAACAATGGGATAAAAACTAATCAATTCATTGGAATGCGCCGCGTCATTAGGACCTTGTTCCAAGTTGACCGGGATGCCTGGGTTCGAATCCTAGGAGTGAATGCAAATTCATCTTCTAATAACTCGGAGACTAATTAAGATAAAGACGCCAAATAAACTTTATTACATTAATGTCATTAGGTAGTTTCTTGTGGATGTATATTTTGGTACCTGGTGTCCTGGGTTCGATCCTTAATTTTAAAAACTTTATTATCTCGGAAACTAAGAAGGCTAGAGGAATGGACCAAAGCATGTTTGATAGCTGTTATAATGTGTAATTAATACTGTATATAATTTTTAATCGGTTGTCTCTAGTTCGAATCCCGATTTTTTAATGACTTCCTTAATTTTACTCTATACTCTAGAAAATATCAGTTAGATTGATGTTGTAACTACATACAGCACCTTTAAGCATACCAAACTCATATTATAAATTATTTTGTTCTTGGTGTTCTGGGTTCGAATACTGATTCGATGGAATTTACTTATAAATTTAATAACTCCTAAACCAATTAAGATAAAGACGCCAAATAAACTTTATTGCGTTTATGTTATTAGGTAGTATCTTGTAAATGTGTAATTAGATACCTGACGTCCTGGGTTCGATCCTTAATTTTTAAATTTTCATTATCTCGGGAACTAAGTGAGGTAGAGGAGTGCAGCAAAGCATGATTGATAGCTTCTATGATGGGTGATTAATGCTGTATATAATTGTCAATCAGTTGTGCTTGGTTCGATTCCCCATCTTTTAATGACTTTCTTAATTTTCCTCTGTACACTAGAATATATCACTTAGATCGATGATGTAGCTGCATACAACTTTGTTTAACATGTCAGACTAATATTATAAATTATCCTGTTCCTGGTGTTCTGGGTTCGAATACCGATTCAATGAAATTTACTTGCAAAAATTTAATAACTCGTAATTTAATTTAGATAAACATGTCAAGGTAAACGCAAACAGAGTATCTAGTCCTTAAATATCGTTATCGTGACAAATATTACTTTAAAGTACTCAGATCGAATCCCGAAGGGTGATTTCATATATCTTCAAGCTTATGGATCATATCAGGTTCGAGTAAAGATTAAATGGTAGATGCTGATATTGGGGAGCTAAAATACATTTATTAAAAGTATTACCGGGTTCGATTTAGAAGCTTAGAATCTGTGTAACTCTGGAAAAATTGCTTTTCTCATGATTGTAGTGAAATGTAATGGTCTTTCTGTGAGAAGATGGAAAGGAAGAATTGAAAAGGGGATAAAAACATGAAATAATTAAGTAAATAAGGGGGAAAATCTTCTAGGTTTCCTTTTAAGCTTTTACTTTTAAGTATTGTGATAATACAGCTTGAATTAACCTTGGTACAATAGGTGGTGATGGTGGTGGTGGGCTTGAATTTGAAATATATGTCTGAATGAGCGTGTGGGAATACTTCTCTTGCTGGTGTGACAGCATAAGCAGGTAGTTATGAGACGAGTTTAAACGTGTTTGATGCTGCCACACATCCTGTCTCTGGGTGTGACGTCATAAACATCCTGTCTCTAGACTTGAGGTTATATGGCTGGGGGGTTAGTACACGTTGAGCGATCATATACAGGAGGTTATGGAGCGAGTTTATGATTGATCTAAAAGGTTCGTGCTCCCTCTATAAATATGGTGATCTAGGGCATTGGACTTCATTGTGCTAATTAGTCTTGAGGTGTTAACATCGTGTTCTCTCCAAGAATAATCAGCTTTCTAAAGTGGTGTCAAGGTGAAGAGGTCTACATTTCATTGATCAGTGATTAATACGTTATTACATCAAGAATAAAGATGAATAACTCAGCGTATAAGGATATTATTCCAAGCGCTACTGGATATGCATGCGGAAAATGTGGGAAGAAGTTCCTCCGAGGTTATGACAAGAGAAGACACGAGATGAGCTGCAAGAAGCTCTTCAAATGTAAACATTGTAATGTAACCTTCAAAGATTGTTATAAGGGACAGCGACACGAAGATATATGTGAAATAAGCAGCCCTCAGAAGAAAAGAAGATTGGAGCCAACTAAACATCAGTTGCTGTCAACAATGGAGGACTGCGATATGAAAGAATACGAAACTTCATTCGAAGGACGATTGAAATCGTATTTTATACGATGCGAATCAGCTAAGGACCTAAATGTGTATCTGCAAGAGGCAAAACAACGTATAATCCATGCTGTGCATAAAGAGCTTAGCATTCATAAGAGTGTTAAAATTAATCTGCTGGCTGAGTGTCGATTTGTTAACAGTATTGGAGAAACCTGTGACAAAACATTTAAAACACGGAATCAAGCTGTTTTCCTGGAAACTGATCTGGACTCAACGATGGAAGTGAAATTCAAGAAATTGGTGACTGAAATGGAGGAGTCTCAGCTTAAGGGTAGCAGCTGGGCTTTGCTTGCTGTGGAAGGAGTTCGACTTCGTATCAACAAGTACAACCCGTTACGAGGAAGTAGCTACATACCACTACCGTCATCTGTCGGAGCTAAAGAAGCGTGTATAAACATTCAGAACTTTACCGACGATAAATGTTTCATGTACTCTATATTAGCTAAATTCATAGGGAAGGATGCGCAACGTGTGAGCAAATACAAACAACTTCAAGACAAGTACGACTTCAGCTGTGTTTCCTACCCTACTCCACTTTCTCAAATACCTAAATTTGAGAAGTTTAACAATATGTCTATTAACGTTTTCGGGTTGGATGAGAAGCATGAAGTGTATCCGATAAAGGTTGCTGATATTGAACTACCTGAACATCGCGACCTGCTACTATTGAATGATAGCAGTGGAAAACATCACTACGTGTATATAAGGAATTTTGAGAAACTCGTTCGACGCCAGAAAACTAACCATAATGGACGGGTTTATACTTGTAAGCGCTGCTTTACACATTTTGATGATCGATATGGACGAAGTGGACAGGAAAAACTACAAGAACATGCAGCCGTCTGTATTCAACATGGTGTTGCAAGGGCAGTTATGCCTACCAAGGAGAAATCAATTGTACAGTTTAAAAATGTTGAGAGGATGCTGAAAGTACCTTATGTCATCTATGCGGATTTTGAGAGTATTCTCACTCCATGCCATACGTGTACACCCAATCCTGAAACTTCCTATACAACACCTTATCAAGAGCACACACCAATGAGCTTCTGTGTTTACGTGAAACCTACATCCAGTGTTGAACATCTCGAAACTGATCTTCCTAAGCATCCCTATGTGTATCGTGGTGCTGATGCTGCTCAGAAGTTTATGCTGTACCTTACATCTCTTGCAAAAATGATTGGTAATATATACAAATCTGCTAAGCCTCTGAAACTTACGGATCAACAGCAAAAGGATTTCGAGTCTTCTACGACATGCTACTTGTGTAGAAAACCCTTTACAGAAGAGAATTATAAAGTACGCGACCATGATCACATCAGCGGTGAATATCGTGGAAGTCTTCATAATGAATGTAATTTAGCCTGTAAAACACCTAAATATATACCAGTCTTCATGCATAACCTTAGCGGATATGACTCTCATTTCATTGTTAAGGAGCTGGGTTGTACAAGTGAACGTGTGGAGGTAATTCCTAACTCTGAAGAAAGCTATATCTCATTCACCAAGTATGTAGGAGATATAAAGCTTCGATTTGTGGATAGCTTCCGATTCCTCAGTACAAGCTTGGATAAGTTGGTAAAAAATCTAACCTCGTATCCTGAAACGCTAAAGTACTTTGGAGAAGACAAATTGAAGTTGATGACCCGTAAGGGTGTATTTCCATATGATTTTGTTACGTCATGGGATGCCCTGAACGAGACCTGCTTGCCTCCTAAGGACTCCTTCTACAATAGATTAAATGAAGAAGAAATTACTGATGCTGACTACGATCATGCTAGAAATGTATGGGAGCTGTTTAATGTGAGAAACCTGGGAGAGTACAGCGATCTCTACTTAACTTCGGATGTACTTCTCCTAGCTGACGTCTTTGAGACGTTCAGAGAGCAAACCCTTAAAACACACAAAGTTGATCCTGCCCATTATTTTACCTCTCCAGGTCTTACATGGGACGCCATGTTGCTGTATACTGGAATTAAGCTGGAACTGTTACAAGATTATGATCAACTACTCATGGTGGAATCAGGTATAAGAGGAGGTTTATGCCAAGTTTCTCATCGGTATGCTGAGGCTAATAACACTTATATGGAGAAGTTTGATCCGTCGAGACCAACCCAATTTATCACATACGAGGACGCTAATAACCAATATGGGTGGGCAATGTGTCACGCCCTTCCTTTTGGTGGATTTCAGTGGGTGTCACCTGAAGAAATCAACTTAGAAACACTACAAGAAGATGATCCTCATGGGTACATATTAGAAGTCGACATCGAGTATCCTGCAGAACTTCACGATCTACACAACGATCTACCTTTCCTGCCAGAGTGTATGAAACCATTGGAATCATCTACAAAGAAACTGATACCTCATCTTGGACCTCGAAAGAAGTATGTAGTGCATTACATGGCTTTGAAGCAAGCTCTTAGTCATTGACTACGACTAACAAAAATCCATCGTGTGCTACAATTCCGACAGTCTCAGTGGTTGAAACCTTATGTGGAATTTAACAACAGGCTACGACAACAAGCTGCAAATGATTTCGAGAAGGATCTCTACAAACTCTTTAACAACGCTATGTTTGGAAAAACTATGGAGAACCTGCGTAATCGTATGGATATACGACTGGTGACCAATGAAAAAACTCTAGAGAAGCTGATCGCCAAGCCTACGTTTATCGACAGGACGATATATGCTGATAATCTAGCTGCTGTACATATGGCCTCTCGTCAGATTGTATTCAACAAGCCTATATACATTGGTATGAGTGTGTTGGACATCTCCAAGACATTAATGTATAACTATCATTACGACGTTTTGTTGCCTTATTATGGAGCTGAAAACCTGAAGTTTATGTATATGGACACTGATTCGTTCATTCATCGTGTAAGAACTGAAGATGTGTACCAGGACAAGCTACGTTTTCTTGAACATCTCGATACAGCTGATTACCCTGCCAACCATATATGTTACTCTACTCAGAACAAGAAGGTATTGGGAAAATTTAAAGATGAGGCTAACAGCAAAATCATCCTACGCTTTGTTGGACTACGTCCTAAGATGTATGCCTTAGATATTCAAGGGTCAATGATAAAAAAGATTAAAGGTATAAAACGTAGCGCTATTAAGCAGTACATTTCGTTTGACAGCTATACAGACTGTCTTAAAACCAGTGAAATCATCAGAACACCTATGAATCTGATCCTATCACGAAAGCATGCCCTTGCTACAGTACAAGTGAATAAAATTGCATTGACTCCGTTTGATGATAAAAGAATTATTGCTGAGGACGGGATAACAACATATGCGTATGGACATTACGCCATTACAAACAGTGCTTAAAAGAATGTAAGTTAAAGATAAAGATTTTCTAGTGAGTCTACAATCTTAAAAAAGAAGGTATCTGTGTGCTGTATATGCAGATAGCTGACGCCTGATGAAGAAAGAAGAAGATGGAAGGGAAGGTGGTAACCCTGCCATTAGGAGCAATCCTAGTGCTAGTCTCAAGCCTAGATAAAAGGGGAGAGACATCTATAACGAACTAAAATAAAGGTATGTTGACGTAAAGCTTTTCAGTTTGTGAACCAATATGCAGTTTATCCCTCTCCGCATCGTACAATAAGTGTTTAACATATAATAAGTTTGTAAGATTTAGAAAAAAGTATATAAATTGTTGTAACGTTGGATGAGAAAAGTTTTATAATCGAATTACTCTCTATATTACCATGAGTACCTGTGATACTAGTTGAATTGCCTGTTAAAATGACTTAAATACCTGTGATACTATCCGAATCGTGTGAAATTACATTAAATAGCTCAGATACGAATTCCTGCTCTAAATTAGTACGAGCACCTGTGATACTATCAGAATTGTCTATTAAAATGACTCAAATACCATTGATACAACCTGAATCAGCTGCATTTACCTTAAATAGCTGTGATACAAAATCTCTGATCGAAATTATTACGAGCATCTGTGAAACTATGCTGATTATCCAAATACTTATGATATTACCTGAACTATCTGTAAAATACGAAACTAGGCTATAACCAACCCCTGGAACCTACCCTCCTGTAATGCTTGCTTAATTACTCTAAGCATCTATGTTACTTGAATTATCCTAAATACCTACGATACCCTCTGAATTACCTTGAAATATGAAACTATGCTATACCCAACCCTGGAATCTAGCCTCCTGTGATACTACCTGAATTAGCCTAAATACCTACGATACTAGCTGAATTAGCTGTGAAATCATGCATAGCTATGATGCAGTTAGCCTCTGGAATCTAGCCTCCTGTGATACTAGCTGAATTGGCTATGAAAATGATTTAAATACCTGTGATACTACCCGAATCGTGTGAAATTACATTAAATAGCTCTGATACGAATTCCTGCTCTAAATTAGCACGAGCACCTGTGATGCTATCTGAATTACCTGTTAAAATGACTCAAATACCACTGATACAACCTGAATCATCTGCATTTACCTTAAATAGCTGTGATACAAATCTCTGATCGAAATTATCAATAATATCTGTGAAGCTCTGTCGATTACCTCAAATACTTACGATATTACCTGAACTATCTGTGAAATACGAAGCTAGGTTATAACCAACCCCTGGAACCTACCCTCCTGTAATGCTTGCTTAATTACTCTAAACATCTATGTTACTTGAATTATCCTAAATACCTACGATACCCTCTGAATTACCTTGAAATATGAAACTATGCTATACCCAACCCTGGAATCTAGCCTCCTGTGATACTACCTGAATTACTTACCTGTTAGTGTTAGTGGGTTAGCTTTTCCCGTTGCAGGTCACCTTTTTCCCTTTGGTGGTCGCCTTTTTCCCTTTGCTGGTGACATTTTTCCCTTTGCTGGTCACGTTTTTCCCTTTGCTAGTCAACTTTTTCCCTTTGTGGGCCTCCTTTTTCCCTGAGCAGTCACCTTTTTCCCTGAACGAGTCACCTTTTCCCTGAATAGGTTACGTGATGGGCATGTCTAGAATTAGCGTTCTAACATTGACATGAAACAGTTTTCCACTAAGTTCACGTCTAAAGTCGCTTTCAAGTCTAGCCCTCCTATTCCCTATCTCTCCTGTATATAAGTCCATATTCCTACTGCTACACTACCTGTCTAGCCTAACACCTCTTCTCCTGTTCCTATACCTCTCATATAAACCATACTCTATTCCTCTAGCTCTGTCTAGCCTAACGCCTCTCTCGTTTACCCATGACTCTCACATAAACCATACTCTGCTCCTCGACCTCTGTCTAGTCTAACTCCTCTCCTCGTTTTCCTATACCACTCATATAAACCATACATTACTCAGCATCTGTCTAGCCTAACACCTCTCCTCGTTTTCCTATACCTCCCATATAAACGTATACTCTAATCCTCAAACCATGTCTAGACTAGCACCTCCCCTCGTATTCCCTATCTTTCTCATATAAACCGCACTCCCCCTCCTACCACTGTCTAGCCTAGCATCGACCCTCGTATTCCCTATCTCTCGCATATAAACGCCTACTCCATCATTAAAAACTCCTATACTAGCACCTCTCCTCGGTTCGCTAATCGCTCATATTCTACCCTTCAAGTCCTGTTTAGTATAGCATCTTTCCTTGTATTCCCTATCTCTCTCGTATAAAGCATATCCCTCCCTCCTTTAGCATCTGACTAGCCTAGCATCAGCCTGGTATTCCCTATCTCTCCTGTATATAAGTCCATATTCCTACTGCTACACTACCTGTCTAGCCTAACACCTCTTCTCCTGTTCCTATACCTCTCATATAAACCATACTCTACTCCTCGACTTCTGTCTAGCCTAACACCTTTCCTCGTTTTCCTATATCTCTCACATAAACCATACTCTGCTCCTCGACCTCTGTCTAGTCTAACTCCTCTCCTCGTTTTCCTATACCACTCATATAAACCATGCACTACGTTTCAAGCCTCTGTCTAGTCTAACACCTCCCCTCGTTTTCCTATACCTCTCACATAAACTATACTCTACTCAGCATCTGTCTAGCCTAGCACCTCTCCACGTATTCCCTATCTGTCTCATATAAAGCGCACTCCCCCTCCTACCACTGTCTAGCCTAGCGTCAGTCCTCGTATTCCCTATCTCGCCCATATAAACGCATTTTCCTCCTTGAACCGTCGCATCTAGCCTCGTTTTCCCTATCCTTTCCCATATAAACGCAAAAAACTGCGCTCGATCTCTCCTATATATCCTACTATGGGATTATTGCAGACAACTCAGCGAGAAGCGGTTTCTTCTTGTTACTCTGCTTCTTCTTCTTCTTCTTCTTCTTCTTCTTCTTCAGGTTTAGACCTCTCGTTCTGCCCTATCATATTTTTTATAGTACCTGCCGTTGACCTACTTTCTGTACTGCAGTAAATTGCTGGTCCGTTTATAATTATGTAAGTTGGCATTACATGCTTTATTTTCTCTGCCAATTACCTAACTAGGTATTGTATTCCAGCCAAAACTCCACGTCCAAAATGGCGAAAATACACGTGTTGAGGTCCCGTAAATGCACAATAAAAGTTCAGAATAAGGTATTTAAACAGCATAATTAAAATAAAAAAACGGATGTTTTCCATTTCCAAGGGTACTCTACCTACTCATCTACAGAACATTTTTCTATCTGCTTAATGACATTTGAGATAAACGTTTGCAAATATGTTTCATTACACACTTAAGGAAATTTAAAGTACAAGTATATAATTATTACATTCCAGAATATCTTGTTCCCTTAATTTGCTTTTTCTGAATTTCTCTTAGAGCGGAAGATAAAAGGCATAAGAAAACTGAGAGTAACTTCTTATAACAATGTTCTTAAGTGCTTAAAATCAGAACGACTCTGCCGGTAACGCAGCCAACTTCGTGGTTTTTCTTACACCTCCACTTTTATGTATTATAATGTATTATGAGCCCACAATAGAGTAATGTTTTAGTAGCATATGTAAGGAACCTTACACTTTTTTGAGCATACATGGGGAAAAATAGGGAGAACGAGGGGAGATA
Organism: Deroplatys truncata; assembly: GCA_030765065.1. Classification (NCBI taxonomy): domain Eukaryota; kingdom Metazoa; phylum Arthropoda; class Insecta; order Mantodea; family Mantidae; genus Deroplatys; species Deroplatys truncata. The sequence continues at coordinate 274,470,947 of CM060981.1, forward strand.
CTAGTCTCGGTAAGGGCGTTCGTGGAGGAAAATTGGATTATCTGGGGGAGATAGGAGATATGAGGCGGGATCCTAGGAAAGAAAGGGCTTGAAGAGTAGAACATGCGGTTATACAGGAAGGATAGTGAATACGAGGAGAAGTGCTAAGATAGACAGATGCTGAAAGAGGGGGAATATGGGCTTATACGAGAGAGATAGGGAATACAAGGGTAGATGCTGGGCTAGACAGTGGTAGAAGGAGGGGGAATGCGCTTTATATGAGAGATGTAGGGAATGCGAGGAGAAGTGCTGGGCGAGACACTGCTTGATGCATAGAATATGCATTTATATGAATGAGATATGAAGCCGAGGAGAGGTATTAGGCTAGGAAGGTTGGAATGGTTGAGTACGCAGATCCGTGGTCCTAAATGGGAGAAACAGCGGCCTATCCGATTTGAAATTCTTGAGGATTTCAACCCTTTCAGCATCAAAAGTCGAATCACAGGCATTCTTCACCCGATTTGTACAAGTTTAACAGTAGCATTCTCCTCCCATTGAGACGCTACAGTACAGTTTTTTTAGAGTTCCTGGATCGAATCAGCACCAACTCAAACTTGCTATTGAGTATGAGCTCTTTATGGTCAGTGGTCAGCAGCTGTATCCAGATGCTCGAGAAAACGTAGCTTGTTCTGGTACACATCTTCAGTTGTCGCAGGATGAATGAATGGATTAGTGTCTATATGCATAGACTTCAGGTTTTCGTTTCCATAATATGCCTAAACACATCATAATGATAGTGATACATTCATGTCTTAGAGATATCCAACATGTTCATACCTATATATAGGCTTGTCGATTAGAAGCTGACGAGAGACCATATGTACGGCAGAGATTAGCAGCATATGTCGTCCTATCGATAAACGTAGGGGATTGGCGATCAACGTTTCCAGTGTCTTCTCATTTGTAACCAGTCGTATATCCATACGATTACGCAGGTTCTCCGTAGTTTTTTCCAAACATGACATTGTTAAAGCCTTTGTAGAGGTTCTTTTCGAAATCATTGGCAGCTTGTTGTCGTAGCCTGTTCTTAAATTCCACACATGCTTTCAACCACTTGACGGCCGGAATTGTAGCATACGATGGAATTTGCCCAAACGTACGCCATGATTAAGAGCTTGCCTCAAAGTCATCTAATGAATTACGTACTTCTTCCGAAATCCAAAATGGCGTATCGGTACCTTTGTAGCTGATTCATTGGATTTCATACACTCAGGTAGGAAAGGTAGATCGTTTTGTAGATCGTGAAATTTTGCAGATTAGTCGATGTCAACTTCTAATATATCCATGAGTATAATTTTCTTGTAGTCTTTCCAAATCGATTTCTTCAGGTGAAACCCAATTAAATCCTCCATAATGGAGGGAAAGGAACACTCCTCAACCATATTGGTTATTGACGTCGTCATATGTTATAAATTTGGTCGGTCTCGACGTATCATACTTATCCATGTAGGGTTTTTTGCTTGGGCACACCGGTGGGAAGCTCGGCCTAAACCTCCTCTTATACCAGATTCCATTATGAGTAATTCATCATAATCCCACAAAAACTCCAGCTGAATAGCAGTATTGAGTAACATATCATCCCATGTAAGTCCTGGAGAGGTGAAATAATAAGCGCGGTCGCCTTTGCGTGTTTTGAGGGAGTAATCTCTAAATGTTTCAAAGACATCAGCTAGAAGAACTACGTCTGAAGTTAAGTAAACGTCGCTGTACTACAAAGGTTTCCCATATTAAACAGCCCCCATACATTTCTAGCATGGTTGTAGTCAGCATCACTGATTTCTTCTTCATTTAACATATTGTAGAAGGAGTCCTTAGGTGGCAACATTTCATTAAAAACATCCCATGAAGTAACGTAATCATAGGGAAATACTCCCTTACGGGTCATCAACTTCACCTTGTGTTCTCCGAAGTGCTTCAGTGATTGACGATACGATGTTAGATTTTTCATTAGCTTGTCCAAGCTTGTTTTCAGGAATCGAAAGCTATTCAGAAACCGAAGCTTTATATCTCCTAAGTACTTGGAGAATGATATATTACTTTCTTCAGAGCTAGGAATTACTTCCACCCGCTCACTTGTACACCCGAGCACCTTGACAAAGAAATGCAAATCATATCCACTCAGGTTGTGCATGAAGACTGAATATGTTTAGGTATTTTGCAGTGCAGATTACAATAATTTGTAGATTTTCACGATATTCACCACTGATATGATCATGGTCCCGTACTTTACGGTTCTCTTCAGTAAAGGTATTTCCAGACAAGTAGCATAATGTAGAAGAGCCGAAATCCAGCTGCTGCTGATCTATAAGTAGGTTGTGTAAGGACTTAGCAGATTTGTACATATTATCAACTTCTTTGCAAGAGATAACTGGTATAGCATAAACTTCTGAGCGGCATCAACACTACGATTAACATAGGAATGCTTAGGAAGATCAGTTTCCAGATTTTCAACAGATTTAGCAGGTTTCAGGTAAACACAGAAACTCATAGGTACATGATGCTGATAAAGGGTTGTATATGAAGTTTCAGAATCGGAGATACATATATGACATAGAGAGAATGCTTTCAAAATCTGCGTATATGATGTAAGGTAGTTTAAACATTCTCTCAAAATGGTTAAATTGTACAATCGGTTTCTCCTTTGTAGGCACAAACACCCTTGCAGCACCATGTTGAATACAGATGGATGCACGTTTTTGTAGGTCTTCTAAACCGCTTCGTTTATATCGATAATCTAACTGTAGAAAACAGTGCATACAGGTATAAACACGTTCTTTATATTCAGTTCTTTTGGCTGGGAAAAGTTTTTCAATTTTTTTTATGTATACGTAGTTATGTTTTCCACAACTGTCACTGAATATTAGCAGACCACGGTGTTCAGGTAGTTCAGGCTCAAGAAACATTATCGGATACACTTTGTGCTTCTGATCCAGTCCGAAAATCGTAATAGCCATATTGTTAAGCTTCTGAAACTTAGATATTTGACACAATGGAGTAGGTTAAGCAACACAGCCCAAGTAGTATTTATTTTGAACTTGCTCGTATTTGTTCACACGTTGTGGATTCTTCCCAATGAATTTGGCTAATACAAAATGCATGAAACATTTCTCGTCAGTATAGTTTCGTATATTTATGCAGGCTTTCGTTTCTTCAACAGAAGGAGGCAGCGGTATGTAGCTACTTCCTCGTAAACGGTTATACTTGTTGATAAAAATTCGCACTCCTTCGAAAACAAGCAGGGCCCAGTTGCTACCCTTAAGCTGTGATTCCTCCACTTCAGTAACCAATTTATTGAAATTCGTTTCCAACAGAGTGTCCAGAACAGTTTCTAGGAAAACGGATTGATTCCGTGTTTTAAATGCTTTGTCACACGCTTCGCCGATATTGTTAGCAAATCGAAACTTAGCTAGGAGATTAGTTTTCACACTCTTGTGAACAGCAAGCTCTTTATGTACATCCTGGATTTTCCGTTGCAGCCCCTCATACAAATACATATTCAGATTCTTAAATGATTCGCATCGTATAAAATACTATTTCAATTGTACATTGAATGAAGTTTCACATTCTTTCATATCGCAGTCCTCCATTGTAGATAGTAATTGATATTTAGTATATTCCAATCTACTTTTCTTCGCAGGTATGTATATTTAACATACTTGTTCATGACGGTGACCCTTATAACTTTCATTGATGACCGCGCTAAAATGCTTACAACTGAGGAGTTGATTACAACACATCTCATGCCTTCGCTTATAGTAATCATGCAGGAACTTCTTCCCGCATTTACCGCAAACGCGTCCAGTAGCCCCTGCAACAATATGCTTATATGCAGAGTTATTCATCCATATTCTCGATGTAATAACGTATTAATCCTTGTTCAAGGAAATGTAGACCTCTTTACCTTGATAAAACTTTCGAAAGCTGTCTTCAGAGTGAACACGATGTTAACACCTCAAAACTAATTAGCAGAATGGAGTTTAGTGCCTGAGCACATCCTGGTTACAGAGGGAGCACGCACGGTTTAGATCAATTTAATAAAAATAACGGTGATTAAGCTTCTAATCTCTCATTTCAAAATACGTGTTTACACAGGTGTTAGGGTATGTTCGCAGGTTTTCGTACAGGTTCTTATGTTAGGGAGAAACTCCGTATTTGTTTACATAAGCGTATTTGCTTGGTATCAGTGCGCGTTTGCCACTTGTGAACATGTCCGTCTCGCTCTGAGCCTGCTCATGTGTAAGTGTTTCCTGTGCATTACTTGTTTTATACCATAACTCCCAATTTCAACATTACCACTAACATCACACCCTGCTTTCATAATCAGCATCACAACCTGCGTTACTCACATTTACACCACAAATCCTCACTGCGACCAACCTCCGTCACACTCTATTAAACCATATTCCCTAAACCTTTATTATTAACAGCACCACTACTACTGTAACCATCATTACATTTACAGCATAACTCTGCACCACTATAACCATCACCACCACCCTTATTACAACCACTACCAGCACCACCACCACCCATAGTTATTGATGGAAGTATACAAGTAAATAAACGATAATAGTTATATGGAGAAATAACTGCAATAAATAATTTCGGTATATTAAATCAAAGTGTAAATACGTTTGAATGTAAGATTCTTTTGTAAAGAAGAAGGTAATTAGGTTGTGTCACGTTAACAAAACACAAACTTACTTAAAATAAGATTTTTGTCTCATAAGCCGTTTCTGAGATATCCATTACTAATGAGCAGAATTTTTAACAGTTTTTAGGTACTTTGAGTACATCGGCCATATCGGAAGCTGTACTTTTTGTAAATTATGGCCTACTGGCAATGGTGTTAACTCGTATAACCCTTTTCGCAGTGTTTATTGCACCTTTTTTTCATCATTAGTCTTACATAAATTCACACTCTCATTGATATTTCAATACTCTCGGGGAGAATAGGCATTAATCTTGGCTAGAGAAAAATTCCCAGGCTCTATCCGGGAATCGATTCCGGGTCCGCTCGCACCAACACCATTACTTACATAACCACCATTATTACTACTCCATTAACACCATAACTCATTCATTCTGCAGTTCATCCAACACCATCAGTGTCACATTAATCAACATACAGCCTTCGAGATATAGCCACTCATATATCAAGGTATGTTATAACAGCGACACACCTGTAATTTGAAGTGCCTGTGCCTATTAACGTGTTTTGTTCGTTTATGTAGGTGTGTGTATCCATACACGTATGTGTTTCCATGTGTGTTTATGCATGTTTGCGTATGTATATGTAACGGTTTCTGCTAGTGTTTTGACTGTTTTACCGTCTGTGAATGCATCTAACGAGTGTTTTAGCGATCTAAATCATCTTTGTATGTTTCTGTGTATATGTGTGTTGCTACATGACTGTGGTTTGTAAGTGTGTTTATGCATATGTATGTTAGTGAGCGGTATGTGCACGTACATATGATGTGAACATGTAAGCGCGGGTATGTTTCGTCCCCTCCAGGCGCCAAATGGATAGAGGATGCCCATAAATCCGTCACTTTCCCCCATTCCCTACATTGCATAATATAAACAATAGGGTCATTAATTTTGAATCGTTTGGTCGATCACAAGTGACAGGTGATATATAGACGCTCCCATGTCTTCCAGAACACCCAGGATCACTTATAAACAAAACGTTACCATTTGTTCGCCAAACAATACAAAATTAATGACCCATTGTAGCACTGTCATGGGACCGGGGAGAGTTATAGATTTATGCACATTCTATGCAAATTTTTTGCCCTGACCACGATTCACAATCACGAACTCAGGTCTGGGTTCCGCAAAAGGACACTACTCCCTCCTTTAAGTCGCTGTTCCACTAAAGCCTCTCCTCTCTTCCGACTATTATATCCAGAAGTGCATGGGTGTTCTCGTATTTTGCTTAAAAATTCATTAGCAATTATGTTCTTTTGTGCTATAGCTTTTAACTTTAATAGCATACAAGCTAAGGATATTTGGTTAACATCCTCCTCTTGACAATAACATAATAAATCATTATATCAAGCCTGAGAATGGGTATCCCTGTGTGTCATTCTAGCAGAAATACATGTGTTATTCAAAAAAGGTGATACTAACACAAGTCTCTGTAATTGAATGAGAAACAATAACGAATGAACCTCCTTAAAACTATGTCGAATACAGGTTATGTAATAAAAATTTTGGAAAGTAGCGTATACATGAAATTGAATGTGCGCTTTCTTTATAGTATAAAATATAGTTCATTGAAACCTGAAAAGAAGAGAGATACCATAACTTGTTTTGTGTATATGTACAGTATTCTTAAGAACTAAATATCCCTGTATCTGCTTGCGTTTGTTAACGCAGGTCGCAAGAATTGAAAGTATTTTTTGAAATGCTGTCCCTAACAAAAAGCTTTCATCTGAGATAACGTCCCGCTGTGCGGATGCATGGTTGAGTCGGAATTCCTCTGTATATCACAATCTGAATGAAGCACGTTCTCAGGGATCCAGAGGCAGACTTCAGCCCATAGCGTAACAAAACGCGTTTAACAAATATAATTATATGAATCAAAACGCTTGTGTATACTCAGCTATCTCAAGGCCTAGGATCGATTCTTTAATTTCTACCTCCCTTTGTTTTGATCATTGTTTCTATCTATCCCTTTCGTTCTTCTGAGCTGCTGACATCCGAGTATACAGACACACACACGCGTGAATACATCGTTGTCGTTATCGCTATACAGCATATGATAGTTTAGGTCCAAGGATCTAGAAAAAATAAGTTTTAAAAGCACAATAAAATATAATTTTACAAAAAGAAACACAAAAGTACAATACGAGGTATGTACAAAAGTACAATGAATATTTTTAGAATGTCATTTCTCAAAAACAAACTATTATATCTATATTTGGCACTTGCTCTTTCTAATGCTCTGCTAATTGATTGCAGTGTAGTTTGTTCAATTTGATCTGATAGTTTGTTAATTTGCATCATTTAAAGATGTTGTGTTCATCGAAAAATAAGCTTCACCACATAGGTTTTCAGGGCAATAATATTTTATTTCGTTTTAAATTGTCATTAAAGCTTAAACACTGCGAGAACTGGCTTGGAAATGCGCCATCTAAAGTAACAATTTCAATTGGTACAGCGAATTCAGAAGGGATAGCTTTTTTCTTAGTGATGATTTTCGTGAGGGATGCCCAAGAACTGCTGTTATCGATGAAAGTAATGACACTGTTCGAGCAACGCTTGAAGAAGATCGAAAGATATATTAGAATTTATTTGGGCGCTATTGGGAATTGGTATTAGCAAAATCCAAAACATTTTATATCAACAGTTAGACGAGAGAACACTATGCTGCCGATGGGTTCCACATAAACTGACTCCCGAGGGAAAACAACACGTTCATTGGTGGAAAATCAAATTTGGAAAAATTTCAAAGCGACACTTCAAGTTTGGTTCGGAATATCATTACTGTTGAGAATCTTAAATTTATTGTTATGATCCTGAAAGGAAAAGTCTATCGGCTCAGTGGGTCTTTCGAACAGAATATTTTATCCGACGAATTCGCATTGCATTTAAGAGGATGGTTGGTAGTTCTATTTAATGGGCAATATTGCTGCTATAGTATTAAAACATAGGCATATCGTTACTGCCGACTGTTACACAACTACCTCTTTACCGCAAATGTTTGAAAAATGTAGGGAAAAATAATCTTATATCATGATATGTATCGTCGCATACCGCAAAACTAACAACTGAGTACCTGAATGTCTAAAGGGTCAGCACCGTAGGCCCTCCACCATACAGTCCCGATCTTGTGTTTTACTTTCGTTTCCAAAACTTAAAAATGAAATGCGTGGAATAACTTTTTCGTCATCAGGTGAAGCAGTGAAACATTACAAAAATCTGGTTTCTGAAGTACCTCAGGAAGAGTGGCATCATACATTACATGAATGATTTCATCGAATGTAAGGGTGCATTGATGTTAAAACTAATACATGTTTCATTTTCTAAAAGTTTCACTGTCGGCCTTATATTAATATAAAGCATAATTCTTGGAAAATTAATTGCCTCCTCTTTTTATCACCATCATCTTCTGCTTCTTTAATTCGTGCCATAGGCAACCATATACCTGTTTTGCCTTCAAGGTTCTCCGGACATCGTTTCCTCTGTCTTCCCACAGATCTCTTTCCTTTGGGATTGTATTTCATTATTTATTTTGTAGGCTTTCTGCCAGGCATTCCTTCGTTGAGAATCCTTTAATCTGGTATTCGTATTAAAAAATCCTGGTTCAACTCCCATACATTCATTTATTGTATGATCATGTGTTTTGCAATCATTTATATTTCTTAAACAATTGATTTCCGAAGCCCGTATTTTACTTGTTAGTTCTACAATTCTTCATTTAGTCCATCCTGCCTTATGGTTTTCCCATTTTTAGCCTTTATAAGCGCTTCTTTAAGTTCTTCAATGGAGATTAAGTCACCTTCATATTTTGAATTTTTTCCTGGTGCACTCTTCTTTCCACTCATCTATCCGCCTCTTCTCCATTCCTCTCTCCGCCTGCCGGATGATACGAGGTGAGCCTCACTCGTAGAATTGCTACACTCGGCCTATGGCCTCGATTCGCAAACATCACTGCTCGCAAAAGAAAAAAAATTCTTATAAAACTCGTATATTAAATAACTATTAAGCAATAACATGTGCACAATTGTCTGATTTTTTTCCTAGCAGAAGGATATTCAAGTCACTCAAATTGTCTGATATATCAACAAGAGATACCAGTTCATTGACCCAATTTTTATTTTCTATTTCGGGAATTAGATTGCCCTGTAAATAAATATCAGTAAATTAATTTGTTAACATTTGTTAACACATTGTTGCCTTTTTCTTTTACGTAATTTTTCAATCTTCCTATTAAACCTTTCTTTCATCCTTTCATAACAGGCGCCCCATCTGTCGAAACTGATACTACCTTGTGTATGTCCAAGTAGTATAAAGTTGTTCCATCCTCCGATTAGTGTAACTGACCGTGTAACCAGATACCAAGTGCTTTAATACCTTCTCGCTCTGTCCTTCGTTTGTGTTACTCCGACAAGCCGATAATGGAGGTGTCATGAAGTTGCCAAATTTGATTGACAATGGTTTGACAAGAGTTTGATAACGATCGTCCATGTATAACAACATCTCGCTCCAAAGGACTGAAGCCGAGGCCAAAAACTTTTGCGGCTCTCTGGGACTCTCAGTCGCGTGCAACAACTTACCTAAATTGATGGAATAGACTTGGAACACAAAGGCTCCGACGAAGAATTGACCGTGTAATTTGATTCGTTTCATTGAGTGGAAATGTAAGGATGTGTGTATACAAATGTTTTGACACACTTATTGGGTATTTTCACGACTCATGAAGTCCATTTCCTTTGTCTGGGTGATGTCTCCGCCGCTAAAGTTCTAAATAGCTGGTCGCACGTTACTCTCGTCAGCTTTGATTCAATTTGTATATTAAATGAGCCGCCTAATGAGTTTAATTGAAGGAACAATTTATTACATATGTAATGACATGTGGCTTACTACCGAAAGGGACTGCATCTCCAAGTGCTTGTCAATCGATCAGATAATGTTCGTCCATGTGTAACATCATCTCGCCTCATTGACTTCAAAGACTTAAACCGCTAACGAAGGCTATAACCCCTTCTAGCGTCTTGGATTCTCGGTATCACGTACCCTCAATGGCTGGACGCATGCCATTGGTCGACGTATCTCCGTCACGTGTATTTGATTGATTAATAGAATTAAGTGTATATGAATTGACTCGCGCACCTGGTTGTCATCATATATGTGTGTTAGCATATGTATAACTATCACACCTCATCGGTCTTACCCTGTAGAGAAACCCTTCCTCTTGTAATGAAAAACGTCTACCGGCTTCTGTCTGATAATAACAAGTCTCACTCTACATTTCACCCCCTCCAACACTGCTGTGTGACGTTACTAACAAGTCTCGACTTGCAAAATAACCCGGATCCACTCTTTTGGCGTCGATAAACGTGTTAAAGCCTGCTCATCAAATCCTTTCGTTTGTAATCGAAAACCATCAGCAGGTTTCTGTCTGGCGAGATGTGAATAACAGGTCTCAACCTGCATTCTATACCTTCCGCAGCCGCTGCGTGACGTCACTGAACAACTTTACACATTATTTAAGGAGCGATCTCTGTCAGAATGGTCATGTATTGTTTTCAGCGTTCATTCAATGATAATCAAATTGGTTGGTGATAATCGTGAAGCTGATGTAAATGATTACTGGAGCGAGTGCGGGGAAGATTATTATCATTATATATACTTCCATACCGAAACATGCAATGGTTTAATCCATTCAATATTGTGTACTCAACCATCCAACTATCTGTCCACATTGGAAGCGTGTACACAGAGCTGTCCTGTTTATCAAAGAGCGAGCTTGTAAGTAGTACTTTTCTATTATTCAGTATGAAATTGCATGCATGTTAAACTAAATCTAACTTGAAATTATTTTATTATTCCAGAGGAAATCACATGGCGGAGAATGAGGAGGATTGTAGTGATGGCGAGAACTTGATGTCTTTGTATCAAAACACCTGCCTGAATGTGATACAGAGTCGTGTACCGGATACATGCATTCTGTAATTTGTACTAACCGATTCCAACAAGAGCGCGTGGTATCCTTCTTCCTATGTAACGACAACTGTGAGGCCTACCAGCGCAGCGAGAGAAGACTTGAGTAAGTAGAGGAAATGGTAAATTACATATTCATTTATTACTTCTAAGACTATTCTCCTATGTGTAACCTATAATTAAATTAACACAGTTTGCGAATGACCGTGCCTAAGATACCCGTGTCAATAGAGGAGCTTGATCTGTAGAGACGTGATGTCGATGTAGTGGAATATCCAATCGAAATACCCAGTTTATCGATGAGGATATCGCTTCATTCCCCCTCATTACTGCTCCTGATGATAAAGCTACGAGGGATGAGGAGTGGATATATCGGACGAGTATAGATTGCTAACTGGAGATACAGCCAGAACCCTTGAAGTGAATATGACACTCTTTAATTATACTTGTGTCTTACATGTGAAGTGGGTTTATAATACATGCATTTCTCTTTCAAGCGCATAAAATCGTTTGTTAAACCTAATGTTAACATACTTTTGAGTATATATGTTACAGGGCTATGAGGAGGGAGCGGAGGAAGGGAAAGAGCGAGACTGGCCACAAAAACAGAAGCGGGGAAGTAAGAGGAGAATCCTCAAAGAAGATCCCAAGGTCTTATTAGTCATTGAAGATACCATACATTCGCCGAAAAAGGATGGAGAATCGATTACTCATGCTTGTTGACGTCAGTATATCTACCTCCCATTCCGTGAACATTGGAATATATTATGACATCCGCTCCCTCTACATCAATTGTGAAAGCGATAAATCGTTGGTTTATATTACAAAATCAGACTGGGACATAATATACAAAAACATTAAAATAATTGAAGATGACCTACACAAGAAAAAGTTTTCACGGCATAGAATATTGTCATAATGTAAATCACATACAATATTATTGGCTTTCTTGACAATACAATTCGCTTCATAATTACTTGTTTAAATGATAATGTAATATCTTTAGGAATTATTGTTGTACGGAATCTAAAACGGCTATTGTCCTATATTGAAAGACACTTTAATATTTTAGATGAATTGCACAAGTAAGGAGCATATAGTTTTTTAGGGAATAAGAGTGGGAAAAGGAAAATGCTTGAAATGTATAACAAAAACAATAATAGAATGTTATCTTATATGAATTCAGTTCATTATTCATAAACTTATTCTATTACAATCCTTCACGAAAACCATACACCAATTTCCAAACACACATAACTATATAATTGCATCACGTGGAGAAGAGATTTGTAGGTAAATACTTTGTCAAGTAGAATCGGGCAACAGAGTGGCGTCTGGGCAGAGATATTTGCAGATGCTTGAATCTCGAGTCTGATGTTCACAGCTCCATTTATAGCCTCCTCGGGTTAGTGAAAACAGTCTATCAGGAACAATGGTGTACGATGAAGAAAATCCTTGCTCTTCAAGAGGGTGATAATTTTCTCTTTAATAATAGGAACCTTGAAATTTACAGTACATTTCAGTTAGTGAAGCAAACTTTGAATTTTTAAAGTCCAAGTTCAAATTATGGTAGGCTAGCATTCAATGTTGGGGAATAGTCTCAAATTTGTAATGATGCAGTGACCCAACTCTGAACTTGTCTTGAAGTCTGCGCACCCACTATGATGAAGCGAGGTTTCTTGAACTTAGATGTTTTTCCTACATTCCACGTGAAAGGTCTTGTCTGGGGTACAGCAGGCCGGGAATGAAGCTCCATGGATCGAAAGGCAATGTGTGGACGTTTATAGAGTTGACAATGTTTAGAATGCCAACCTTTTCAGCATCAGAAAGACGAATTACCGACATCCTCCATTCGGTTCTAGTGAACTTTACATTAGCTCCCTCTCCACTCGAAGCCTAGACATAATTTTTAGAATCTTTGGATCTTATGAGAACGGATTTAAAATTTCTGTTGAGTATGAGCTTTTTATGATCATCATCAAATCCCAGGAGCATCGAGAGAGGGACTAAATCATTGAAAATTCCATTCGCATCATGTATTATATCAACTTCTTCACCATGACCGATTCATCCAGCATTCATCAGTCAATTCGACTCCATAGGGTTAAGAGCTACATAATTTCGTATAGTTGTAGTAATTTCAGGATTCCTGGTTCTGTCTATAGTTGTAGCATTCATATCTATACGAATTTCATCAAACATGAAGGCTATAGAATTATTAGTGAGCTTCGCTGTAGTAGTAGTGGAGAATCCATCTACCTTGGTGAGAGCACCTTCGATGTACAGGCTTCTCTTGTTAGGTAGCGTATACAGATCTTCAGCTTTGCAGGGAATTCTAATTTAATTATTTTCATCCAGAGCGGAGGTACTGTATAGTATAAAAACATGCTCTTCCTCCTTGCTGATCTTGTCATAAAATGCTGGAACCTCTGTTACGTATATGATGTCCAGTGTAGCAGTTTATAACCTATCCTCTCGAGGAACTCCTCGGTAGTTGAGGAGGTAGTATGCTCCAAAGTGCTATACTTCGTCTGTTATAGTATTTGCGATGTGTTTTAACCCTTTGCTGCGCATAGAGTATTAGCTAGTTGTTCACCAAGCAGAATTGCGTCCATTTAAATTCTGAGCTGCTACTAAAGATGTTAAACTAAAAGTAACCTACAAACACTCATAATTATATCTTTTAGTAGCTAAACGAAATTGATTAATTATTAACTAAATTGGTCTCAAGTAAATAAGATGAAATATTATTTCAGTAATTTAAAACTGAAAACATTAACCCCTTTTATAGACAAACAACACATATATACATGCACCCCTTTGCAATGCATCTTTATAGCTCCTCAATATTAATGGCAATGGAATTCGTAACTTTAGAATATTAAATACCAATAGAATCTGCTATACTTAAGTAAAATAAATAGAATAATTTCTGCAAAATTGTTATGGTACTCACCCTTAAAATGTTTACATCCCTGCCATCATTGCAGCATGTCCATAAAATGTTAGCTAGACTATTCTCTTGCACCATACAAATGTTATATATACACTTAAGATTATTAATGGTTTCGTATGTACACCCTTGTATTAGTTTTGAATTTCCACCCCCTTTGCCTCATGATAATTGAGAAGGCCCCAATTCCACACAACGCAATGTCACACCTTTTGCACTTGTATTGTGACTGTATGTCACGACCTGATGGTGTTTTCCTTTTCTTCGCTATGCACTGAGCACACGATTTCACCCGGTGTTGAATTTTTACGAGGGTGTGAAGAGAGCTTGGTGCAGAAGTAGCAGAAGGTAGGATACGCTGAAATCCCTCTCGCTTATGTGACGTGAAGTCTTCAATTAACTGTTGCACTAAATGTTGCCTGTAGTAAAGAGCTGTAGAAGTAGGTCTGTTCCAAATGTCCTATATAATAAAGCTATTAACGATAGCAACATTAACTACGAAATGGAACAGATATCCCACAATTTTTTAGGTTCGGCTGACATCGTATTACACTCTCCTTTGGTCTGCCAGGGCAATCCATGCAATATTACGAGTATAGTTTAACACTGCATTAGGATAAGGTATCTTTATTTGTTCTTTTTACTTGCCACTCTTCCTTTCTACTTGTCCATGAATTCTAGGATCGGAGTCCGTGTTATCATGTCAAACAACCGCAGTTACACCTTCATGTTGCAGTTTGCGAGATTCGCGCCTTTTCAGTTTCAGTTGTTTTGGCTTTTAAAATTGTTTTGGCCAGTCTTTACTTCCAGCACGAGTTGTACAGCACGCATACAGCTTCCTGTCCAAAAGTAATTTTATTTGCCGCGTCGAAGTAAAAAATTATCAAAATATACGTGATGGCAAAACCCCGCCTATTTTTCACACATGTCTAAACTAACCTGTTCTCCTAGCAGAAGATCGCTGTTTCTCGCCTCATTTTTCCCCAGATAGATTTCACATTCTAATAAATACCCAGTTTTACTGGCTGCAATACCCCGGGCCTTTATCGCCCATTTTGTAGGTTAAGCAGGCATATATTGTTTTAGAAAGAAGCGTCCTTTGAAGCCTATCATCGCTTCGTCAACAGAAAGTTCAGGATTTGGTTTGTGGGCCCTCGCAAACTGTTTGATTATGTCAAAGGCAGGTCGTACTTTATACACATAATCGTAAGCATCTACCTCTTATCGTGGCCTTGCAGATTCGTCATTCAGTGAAGGTACTGCGATATATTTTGAAAGCGATGTCATTGCTTGACTTATAATTGGACAAATGCAAAAATTCCCCCAAAAGTAATCTCTGGTTTCAGGTAAATCCATCATCCCCATATATATCAAAATACATAAATAGGCCTGTATCTTCTTTGAATTTGTAACTTCCCATTTTGGATCCGCGTTTTTAGCTTGAATCTGAACTGCATATCTGTTGGTTTCCTCCGCGAGTTTTCCGCAAAAATTAGAATCTATAAAAAGTTCAAGATAATCTATTTCTGGACTTCCTGTAGGAATAGAATGATTTGCACCTGTAGAGGATGAAAATGCTTCTAACCTATTGAAAGTCAACTTAGAGTTCCAATGTGCCGGTACTGCTTTAGTTTTAATTTGTATTTCACTAGCTTTAGCCCCCTGTTCTGCTACCTGTCTCTCAGCACTCTCACTGTCAATGTGTTCCTTATCACTGTCTTCCACTAACTCACCAAACCAAGATTCGTCGGAGCTACCTTCGCGATCTAATTCCTCGTAAACTGCTGCTAGTATTTGCTCGTCTGTTACCTATACCTTCTCACTACAGCGTTTTTAGACCGTGATGCACTTGGAACAGCCTCCATGATACCGATATGGCTATAAATGCGACAGGTAAGTGCTTACTTACAGAACTGCACCCGGCTGTAAACAGTGCTATTTATGGTTTGCTATTACATTGTGGCTTGCGAAATCGCTAGAACAATGCAGCAGGAGTACGTTTACATCGAAACCACTCCTAAAAGCAGAGGTCAGCATAAGCAGAACGTATATGAAACGATAAGCACATTTACTACGTTGTACTACGTTTATCATTTCACAACGCTTTACTACACTATGCGTCGAAAAGGGTTAAACGTAATGCCATTGCGTCTTATGTGGAGTCTTGTAGTCATAACCTTGTTCCTGAAGTTGATTACCTTACCGTGTTGATCTGCCACTCGAATAGTGATCTGATCTATATAGCGTGTAAATATGACTGGTAAATATATTGGATTCGAAGGTCCTTTAGAGATACCATAGCTGGTGGAACAGAAGGGAAAAACTCGTAGAGCGAATGTCCGATGAAAGAACCTGTCCAAATACTGCTCTCCACACGTATGATGCTCACTTTAAATATATTCACAAGATCTTCAGATTCAACCACTTCTCCAGCAGAAATTATTTTAGTGTCAATGAATCTTAGAAGCGAGCTAATAGATCTGGCCTTAGAAAAGTCCGTTGTATAAAACATTTAATCTTAGCCTTCGTTAGATTATTATTAGTCCTAATGAAGAAGAGTTCATCATTCAATCCTAGTTTATCCTTTAGAATGCATTGATGCCGGGAAACTCAAAGGTAAGGAATGATATTGCCTTCAGGTTTACCATTATGAGTATAGTGAAATCGATTATTACCCTTATCGAAGTTTGGTATTGAATAGGATGTTTCAAAATCCAAGAGAGCAGTCTCATAATGACCTGAATGATATATCTGTAGAGAGGGTTTGGATACGTTTAAATGACAGCGTCTGATCGGCTCACTGTAACTGTGGAACTCATCTTGGAAATTTAGCAGCCCTTAGAATAACAGAAAGTGCCCGCAGATGACTGAATCGAAATGCTGGTATCTCTGTGTATTGATTTTAACACCTTATGGATATTTCTTAATCTCGGGAGGCAGTTTCAAATTACCAAAACTATCAAGGTAGTATACGACATCAGCTTCTTTTCTTACAACAACACAGTGTGTTCCTTCATCATCAGAGGCATCGAGATTGGCAATAAGTCTCTGTTTGAAACATGGCTTTAAAAGTAGCTTATCAATCACATATACTCCTCTAAAATATGTAATTTTAAACGTTACTCGGGGCTTCCCCAGTATATGTACATTCCTCTTCTACAGTTTTTTGTCTGTTTGTTAAAACCTTTAAAAAATGTTCAAGTTCCTGGCGATTTCAGGTGTAGTGGCTAAAGGCAATATCAGCGTCATTGTTGGTAAAAACCCTCGTTTATTCCTCTTATTACACCTTCTGTTTTGGAGTACCTTTACTGTGGCATCCATCGCCCTATTATGCCTCGCAGCTTCTGCTAAGTGCCTATCAGCAGCCTTTTTTATTGACTGCAGAGGCTATCTGAGCCGCGCCACCAGCTGCAGCGCCTAAAGCAGCAATGATAGGAATCAGTGGTAAAAACCCGCTTGTCTTCTTCTTTCACTTGCCAGCTCCCACTGTAACATTCACCTTCACGATTGCTGATCCTATCCTCGCCGCTATCCTTTCACCCAAAGTTGAATCTGATGACTGCACGCGCTTCCAGACCTTCTCTGCAAGAATCTTATCTGCTAATTTTCTTTAATTACTATCCGTATGCTCAGCGTATGCGATATTGTGCTGCTTGCAAGCTTCGTTTAATTGGTTAATTCCTGTGTCACCTCTTTTTAGACGTTTCTCCAATTTAATTCCCGGACCACAATATCTGTATCCGGGCAAGTGAGCTTCAAAGGGGAAGGAATTGATTAATGAATTAATAATTCCAGAGCCGCGATTATACTGCAATGACGTCTCTCTTAGCTCTCATAATATACTAATCAAGAAAGTGCATGCACCATCCGTTTTATATGTTTCCTTTGATGTTTAACCTATCCTAACCGAAACGTAATCACACGCAGCAAATGAATCCGATTATTTAGCTACTTTGCACGCGGTAATATGTATATAAACAGAATGTGTGCTTTTTGTAATTTAGTTGTTAATATGGAGTTGGTTAGGCAGTACTGCTATCCACGTATCCAGGCATTATAGCTTGAAAGCGACTTAAATGCAATTGTCATGGCAAGCTATTTCCATTCAATGTCACAGCGCGTATTTTATGAATTTTCATTGCAGGGAAAACGAATGTATTATTGAATATGCTATTCCACGAAAATGAACTACGCTATGAAAACTTGTGTTTTCATTCAAAGTCTCTTTATCAGCCAAAGTATCAATATCCAATTAAAGTACTTGGAAACATCGACGGTATAGAAGTGAAAACTTTCGACAACGCAGGTGTTTTGCATCCCTATGAAGTCAAGGAAAATCCACTCTTTATATTTCATGACGTCATTACAGAAAAACTGGAAAATATAGATCATTTTAAAGTTCGGGGAGACTCGAAATGTTGACTCTGCATATCTAGCGCAATTCTATGTTCCAAGACATTTCATTCCGATAATACAAGAATGATTATACCTTTTAGGCAGGATAATTTAATCTTGAAACATATTTATGAAGATTATGTGAATACCGACATGAGCTACAATGAATTTAAAGATGTGTGTAACAATATTTGTGGGAGTGTATTAGAAGGAATACACCTTAATCTGATAGTTCCTGAATACTGCATGAATGTCTTTGACGTATATATTAAGTGCGATGAAAAGAAAATGATCATTCGTGGTTAATCATGAGCATCGACAGGTTCGGCTACCAGAATACTGCTACAATTATAAGAGTGAGGATCGTTGTATCATAAATAGAATTGTCAAAGGAAGCCTTCAATTCAAGAATAAGAGATTGTGTAATGTTCACGAACCTGAAGATAATCATGATTTATCCAATAAGAATTATGTGGATGCTCTCGAAATTAGGATGCACGATTTCTCTCAAGCAGCTGCTAGCAATGTTGAGGTAATTCTAAGTCTATGATCGATGATTTGATTTCAAGATACATTCTCAAAAGGGATAAGGAAAATAACATCGTGATTGATAACGTTAGACGGAAAGTATTACTAGATCCAGTTCACGAGAATGACGTCGCGAATAAAAAGCTCATCACTGGATATGCCAATTAACGGACGCAGCCGACAGATGATAATAGTAACATTATATTTGACAATAAGGAAATCATTGATATAGGAGATTCTCTTGGAGATATGGATGTTGTATATAAAGGATATGCTAGAGGTATGATAATTAGGAAATCGCAACAGACACGACAGTAATTAAGCTGGTACTTGCCAAAGGAAATCGGAATGCAAATAACAAATTTGAATAAAACTACGGGTAAAGTAGATACTCTGACAACTTCTACAAAAGAAAGGACGGATTTTCTAATGGATTATATTAATAACTTACTGGGGAGTTTGATAGAGAGAAAACAATTCTTCAGAATCTATGTAACCAGAGAAGAATATTTTAGACAATTTGACAATGAGGCAAGTTTCAGATCTAGAAGAAACTGACAAGCAATTAAAGACAGAGGTTTTAATTACTCTAAAAACAGATTCCCCAAATGATAAACTTAAGATATTAGAGGAAATGTAAACATGATGATGTACACTCACAAACAATCACATGCAGCATATGACAAGTCTAGAAGAATCAGTCGGAAGCCAGTAAGCTAATACGCCAACCTCTGCTGAGCCTCTCAAGACACATACACAGGAACATAACAAAGAAACCGAACAACTCAGAACTTCGATCGGTATGACAGCTAAGGATATCGACACATTGAGAACTCAACTTGGACGGAAGCTATAAATTAAAGGTAATCATCTATTTCCACATCATTTGTAAGATGGATGGTGAAAGCACAAGGCTTAAACTGTCTGTAGCTAGGCATATCAAGGCTGAAAAAGAAAAACGCTCTAAAAGGTTTCAAGTTTGGGGCTCAGGCTGTAATGTCCGAAGCGTTGAAGCCTGTAAACTATATTTTTAATAGTCAACGGGAGTTGACTGAGAAGAACAACAAGAATGAAGATGACGAATCTAAAAGTACTTCTACTTACCTTCAATAAGTTCGCTCATAAGACAAGGATTGTAATAATACGTAGTACGGTATGATGTATCAGGATAGTAGTTATCTGCTTGGAAATAGAGATATTCATTTGATAAATGATCAAATATTGATAGGCGATAAAGTTTTTGAGCCTAACAGCGATTTGAACGAGTTCATCTTTAAGCGATTACGCCAGATATTTGCATACAATAGTGAAGACTTGGATACGTACGCTAAGATTCGGTAAATCATTTTTTCTTCATAGATGTGGCTGCACCAGGCATGCTCGTTTAAGATCTGGTAAATCGTATGAATACAAGATTATAATACGTTCTGTGCTCAATACACATTCAGGTCTACACTGGTATGGAAGAAGCATATGCCAGATGTGGACATTAACTACGTTTCTGGAGAAATTCTAAAACATTAGTGAACAGACTGCGCCTACTTATTGCTTCGAGAGACGCTGGTAATAATAGCTACGCTCAAGAGATTGAGGAAATTATCCGAGAGTTGAAAGCATCTAAAATTATAGCATGACCATCAAATAGAATATCGCCAGAGAGCTTCACGGATCGGCGAGAAGGAAGTGTTTACGACGCAAAATAATCAGCAAAGGTCTCAGTGATTTATTACAAATTGACTTGATTGAAATAATACCCTATACAAGAGTGAGCATAAATTTCAAATACATCCTATAGCAATCAAAATTTGTTCTAAAATGGCACATGCAAAACCTTTAAAGACAAGAACGGAGTTAATGCTAGAAGGGCTACGGAGAATATATTACAAGAAATGCACGGTCCACCCAGAAATATTCAATGTGACAACGGGAAAGAATTTTATAACAATTTCTTTAAACTATTAATGTTAAAGTATAATATTAACCACTACACCACCTATACCAATGTGAAGGCTGTAGCTGTTAAGCGTTTAATTCAAACCTTGAAGAATATGATGTATCGAAGAGTTTTTAGTCCAAGGCTTACACAGGTGGTTAGATCTCTTGGCTAGGATCAACGCAAAGTACCATGATACTTTTCATTCAACTATCCGCATGAGGCTTAATGAAGTGAAAAACAATTATCTTCTTCTGTCAGTGTATACTTATAATCAAGAACGAAGAGAGAAGAAGGCTGAAAGGAAGTTTAGTGTTGTTGATTATGTCTGAGTATAAAGGAATTTTTGAAATGGGTTTTGAATTTAACCGTAGTGTTGAATTCTTCAAAGAATTTAGTGTGAATCGTACCAAGCCTACAACATACATACTAAAGGATAGAAACGGTGAGGTGATAAAAGGTGACTTCTACGGATATGAGCTAAAAAATACTGACTATCCTAACACGTAATTATTAGAACAGGTTTTACGTAAACGTGGAAGTAAAGTGCCTGTAAAGTGGTCTGGTTTTGCAGATACTGAATGGATTGATGAAAAGGATTTGCTCTAATGTATGTGAAATAATAAAGTCTAGTGCATTATGACAGTAAAAAATAATTTATACGTTTTTTATTTAAAATACTTCATACTACCTTGAGGTAAACGAATAGGTATTTAGAAAACGTCAAATTTTGAAATCAATATAAAATATTAAAACTATAGACAATATTAAGACAAACACATTTGTAATATGCGGTAAACCATATTACAACATACACAGAAACTCACATTTGAAGCTTATATACAATATTAAAATGCGGATAGATTTAAAATATTACACCTTACTTACAAAAAAACCTCAGATTCTGAAATGAATATACAATATTATAACTATATACAGAATTAAAAAAACATAGGGAAAAGGTATTACATAAAAGCCCTTACACATTTGAAACCTTTTATACACAATATATAGATACATTATTTATATTTTTTTACATGGTTCGGCAATAGCATTCGCCAGGTCTGAGGGAATAATGGCCCCAGGTTAGAGTTTTATAGGATCCTTCAATCAACTTCCTCTTGTCGCCACCTCCCTTCAAATCAAATTTGTTTATTTCAATATTTGCAATTTTGTGTCTTTTACTACGAAAAATTTTTCAACTGAAAAATTTTCACACTATGATCCCTCTAGCATTCAAAATAATGGCCGAAATATATTGTCTCCATACGGGTCCTTGTGATGCCCTTTGCCTTCTTTATAGTTTTATCGTTGTATCTGTAGGCGTACGATTTTGCCCTGATGCTGACATACTCTTCCATAAGCACACCGCCCAATTCGTTTGAAGAAGCCAATCTTTTTGTTTTTGACTTTCGCATTATCTTTTTCAATCTTGGAGGTGTCAAAATATTGCGAGTTCGTTCAGATGAATTCATAGATATCAGAACTCGTTTCAAAACTGAAGGAGTCTGTATGCATGTAATTCAGCAGCAAGTCTTTCAATTTAGTTTCATGACATTATAAAAAATCGTACATTATAAATTTGGAAAGGTCCAAAATTGCTTCACCGATGTAGATTGGCTCATTCATATGTACCTCCTCCCTGCACAGTTCGATGACTACAAGAATTTCTTCAAATGTTATTGTACGTAGATATGCAATGCGTGCTGTCAAATCCAATGCTTGTTTCCGCTTACTATGTTAAAATCTGTGTATTTCCGTTCATTCCCAATGAATTTTACGTATTCTGCATTGTTCACCTTTTCCAAAGATCTTGCCGGAATTTGCTTATGTGTTGGGCTCTTTTTTCTGTGATGACATCAATATACGTTTTTAGCCACTTAGATTGGCCGTAGGACACCATCCTGCAAATGTGTCTCACAGTTAGGTCCTGTTTGATACACTGCTGCATTACCCTGTATTGCAAGACATATTTGCTTTTGTTCTCCAATGATGCAACCAGTATCTTGTATTGCTCGTTTGGTGGTGTCGCGCTTTGTGGAAGAAATGAAGCTCGTTATGTGCGTCTACTCGATATCTACTTTTAGCACATAGCCGGTCTCTGAATCTTAATTAACGTTCATGAAATATATGTCGTCAATCTCTTCCCTGTGAGCCTTATTAGGTTTTTATAAGGAAGGGTCGAAATATTTGAGTCAACATATAAGCTTTTAATATCTCTGTAGGTCAGGAGCTTAATAGGTTAATGCGTATTAAAGCCGGATGTGTACCTGTGGTTAGCTTTGAAGTAGAACTTCACTACAGTGCACAGTCCACCTCTAATACGGGACTAGAAAAACTCCAGCAAGTTCTTATCGGATATTAAAGAACGTTTCGCCTTTGTCGTCTTCAACATAGCGTCGGAAACAGGTCCTGGTAATCTGTAAGATCATGCTGGGTCAAGTATATACATTCCCAGGATGATATCACGAAACTTTTCTAAAATATCCGCCAAGAGCAGTATATTTGTTTTGGGATATAGGTCACTCTATTCTCTGAGATTCCTGATATTAAAGGTATTCCAGACTTTTACAGTATGCCTGTATTCCTCATCGATTATGTGCTTGCCTTGTAGGATACTGAAGAAGGCCTTTTTCTGTGGTAGAGCTGTTTCGTAAAGTTTTTCAAATGTCCACAGATAATCATAGGGGAATATTGCATTGCTCGTTGCCACCTTAAAATGCTATTCAACAGGATATTCTGCTTTGGTTATTTTGAAGTCACTCTCCTCGAGCATGTCAGCCAGCCTGGGCAGCTTGTTATCAAGAAATTTAAGGCTCTCCATAAACATGAATCTAATGTTCCTGTACCTTTTGCTGAATGCTACACACCTTTCACCACTTTGAGATATGCACGATACGGGGTTATTATCGCATATCAGTTGTCTCATCAGGAAGTAACTGTCATAATTAAATAGGCAATTAAAAAAGATTCGTATGAAATCAGGGACCTTTCTATTAAAATTGCATCTAGTATGAATTGCAACCACATATTCCAAGTCACGTGATCATGATCCCTAACGCGTAAATCGCTCATAATGAAATTCCCAAGACATATATGCAATTCATTAGCATTATCGAAATTCTATTGCTCTTCAGGGGATAGATCCATAGTTTTAGGATTAGAATACATATCCACGACTTCGTCAGCAATGCATTATAATTGCTTAAAGAAGTTATCGATGGCATCTAGACCTCTGAAGAGAAACAATTTCGACAATGCCAGTCATGTCTACATATAGCTTTAAGGCAGCAGACATTGCTTCACGTTCTTGAATGGCTCGGATCCAGCTGGAGTTGCTTGAGGGCTCGCAAGAGTGTACCTTTGACAGAATAGATACACTGTCTGTATATATGACAAAAGGCAACTTTTGGAGAACACCTTAAATTCAATGCAGTCATCCTGTTGTTGCATTTTTAGTAATTGGCATTTACCACATCTAGGTTTATGCGCTTCGAGAACTTTCTCATTCGCATACCTCTTCAGGCATGTCTCGCATTCCCACAATCTTCGATGGTTCTTCGTGACTTATGTCCTTATCAGTCTCGACCAGTCTTTAATGAGACAGTAGTGGGCCTTTTCATTATCTTCTATATACAAGAGATTGACATGGTGCTGCTTCGTTTTAGCTGCTCGGTATAGAGGGAAAATGTTTTCATTGTTTCCTATACCAAACACTGAAATGCATACTCCATTATTCTGCTTTTCAAAGCATTTAATTTTGATGTAAGGGTACCGGAAACTCAATACCCTCAAAAGTTAATGCTTTGAAATGCAGTTACTCCGGTATACTCTTCTTCCCTATCAATGATTTTTAGCAGGGTATTTAGATGACAGCAGATATCATGCGAAACAGAAATTGTCCTCATTCTTTATCGCTGATATCACTGAATTTTAATCATGATTTTCTGGTGCAATTCAGTGCAACATGCTCCTTGTAGAGGGTCATAATTTGTAGAGCTTATCACCAGGCTAAGTATGGAAAACAATGAGTTCGACGGTGCACCCCTCTTAAAGTTGGAAGTGTTTTCTAAGCTGTCACCCGTAATTGAAGTGAAGATCTGATTGAGGTCGCTTAATGGAAGTATAAACAAGAATTTAGGAAGGCAGAAACTATGGTCTCTTCATCAGGTTTATGGATTAAATATGAAGGTTTTAGGGAACAATTTATTTACAATCCAGACCTGCTTTTCTGCAAGGATTTTTCCTCCTCTTTAATTATATGACCCTTGCACTTTTCTTAACTGTCTCTGGGACAGAGCGTTTCTAATGCAATTTTCTATCCTACTGTAAAAAAATACGTCCCTTGAATGCCGATTCGTTGGTCCTGCATTCCAGACGCTGACAATTACTAGCACTAACCTTGACCTTCTTAATGGTGTGTGGTTCGCTGCGGACTGGTGTCTGTCTCCTCTTTTGACTTAACGATTTTGAATCCATAACGGTGAATAGCGATTCACCCGTCATGTTGGGTGATGAGGAGTTGATGGTGCAGCGGCTACGGTTTCAGCAGTCATGTTGTGCGATGCGGAAGCTGACGGGGCAACGGTTACGGGTTAATCGGCCATGTCGTACGATGCAGAGGCTGACGGTGCGTCGGCTACAGGTTCAGCAGTCATATCGTGTGATGAGGAGGTTGATGTTGCAATGTCCTTGGACTGTCCCGAGCATCCCACGGTCATCGGAATATCTCCTGGAATAACAATTATATTATTAATAATAATAGCACCGTGTGTAGCATAAGTTAATATTAATTCTTACATTAATTTTATAAAACACTGATGATTGGGTGCAAGAATAGCATTGAATGGAGTTGGTGTAGCAGATGTGTTGTAGACAGCTGATGCAGCGGTCACGAATTGCCCCATCCCAGCCCCGAAATAAAGGCCGTTCTTTGGAATAATAATAATAATAATAATAATAATAATAGTGTGTATCGAAATGTTAATATAAATTCTTACATTAATAGTTATAAAACACTGAGGACTTCTCAGCATTTGCGGTTTGCTGCATGTATGAGGCAGGGCCCCATCCCTGCTGATTGGGTGCATGAATACCATTGAAAGCAGGTAGTGCATCGGACATATCGTAAATAGGCGGTGCAGCTGCCACGGGTTAGCACATTTCTGCCCCGAAATAAAGGCCGTTCCCTTAAATAATTATAATAGTAGTAATAATAATAGCATATGCAGAAGATGTTAATATGAATTGTTACCATTCAAAACCGAATATCCAAATACACCCGAGGCTCGAACCGCCTCCTCCATTGTAGGTGTCCAGATATTAGATATAGGCAGGAAATGAGTCTTAATCATGTTATTTACAGAGTCTTCTAGCAGCCGGCGGGATAGATTACCAGAGCAGGATGCTGAAAGCATATGCAATTTACGCATTATATTTTATTTATTGGTAAGCTATATTATCAAGTTAATTTAATTGATTGTGAATAACTTACATGCCTGGAAATGTCTGTGTATTTAACTCGAAAAAATTTCTATTGCATATAACGAGCGTTTATCATTCAACACGGTGATAGAGATATCTCTTCTAACGTAATGAAAACAACCTGAAAGTTTTCACTAAATAAAGGCATTAGAGAAAGTGTAGTTCGCACAGCAGAATTTTTGTAATATTCTAAAAAGTGCAAAAAGTTCAGAATGTATCCAAATAAATGATTTTTTTCTCCAGAAATGAATATAATTCACGCACTAAAATCTCTTATTTCAACAGTAGAATAATAAGTTTCCTTAAAATGAATACTTAACTAGATAATTGTTTGCATTAGAGAAATGAAATTCTCACAACCAGCTATTAACTGAAGAATGTTCAAACGAGGTAAAGTGCGAGGCTCGCACTCGGGAAGTCCCGGGTTCCATTCCTGTTGATCGCCCACGGAAAAAATCCTATTTCATATAAATACTGTTTATTACTCAAAACGTCATAGACATATCCCTTTAACGCAATGAAAACAGCCTGAAACGTTTCACTATTTAAAGCATTAGGGAAAATGAAATTCGCAAAACAGACTTTTTGTAGTATTCTAAAAAAAGCAAAAAGTTAAGCACGTAATGAAACAATTGTATTTTTCTCTAGAAATGAATATAATAATAAAATTCAACGCCAAAATATTGTTATTCAACACGCACAATAATAATAATAATAATAATAATAATAGCAATAATCTGTTTTCTTAAAATGAATACTCGGTATGCCTAAATTGAATACTTAACTAAACTGTCTGTATTAGAGAAAATGATGTTCACACAACTGGTTATTTATTGTAGAATGTTCAACTATTTGTATATAATTGCCTGATATTCAAAAGAACAAGAAGTAACACATTTGTAAATCACATGCAGGGAGTAATAAGTTAACTTATAAAGTAAGTGAAATGCTTTTACAACTTACCAGACATGGTACTTAATAAAATTTCGCGGAGCGTTGTAAAATAAGAGCAGTACTTAGCTCGACGAGTTCATGCAAGTCAGAGTGAAAATTGCTGGAGAAGCAGAATTTTTGTATCATTTTATGTGTTATAAAAATTGCAAGCGAGAGGCGTGACGATATAAGGAAAAGGTAATATGCGATAGGTAAAGTCCATCTGTGTCCGCTAGACTATTGTTTGAATACGTGTATTGTTAAATTTCTCTGTGAGTATTCCATTACTAAAACATTCACTCAAGTGTAAGGCTCGAGATGCTTTTTGATGACATTCAGGGTATCGCATTGTCTGTTTCAGAATAAAGACGCTTAATGTGGTTTGTGGAAAGGTTTCTCCCAGATAACTATGGCATTTGTAGTACGTATGATTTCACTTCTCGAATACCGAAGGCATGCATTTTTAGAAACATTTTATAGCGTATATCAAATTTATATTTGAATCGCCTGTGGTTCGAACCCCTTCTAGAGTACTCAATACGGCTTTCGACGTGCTATGTTTTAAGTTCCCCTCCTGCAACACATTATTCCAGAGGATATCGTCTTTCGAAAGTCCCTGCAGTTTTCATTGAATGTACGAGAATGAATGTTTTAAAGTCCACAGGTCTATGTTATTTACATGTTTACTTTTCCGATAAGTACGGTCTTAAAGGATATATGACTTCACTTCTCTAAAACCGGGTTTTAGAAAAGTTTTAAAACGAATATAAAATTTATATTTGAAGCGCCCATGGTTTGAATCTCCGCTAGAGTACTCAATACAACTTTCGATCTCGTATGTTTTAAGTTCCCTCCTAAAACACATTATTCCAGAGGAAATGCATGTATAGAAGGTCTCCTGTATTTTACGTCAAGGGTGCGAAAATGTATGTTTTAAAGTCCCCAGGCCCATGTTATTTACACATATGCAATACTTATATGTTTTCTCAAATTAGAAATCGGTTTTAAAAATACATGCAATATGCACATACATTTCTTTGTTCATAAAAGAATTTATATCGCTTGTATTCCGGGTAGAATTTCCTGTGGTATTCAGTGCTTTTAATTCCATACCCAACTTTATTTTCAATGAGCATCACATATTACCAATGAGAGTTGATCCTACCATCTGGAGTCTGTCTTCTCTATGATTGATATCTCCCCAAGCATTCACCGGTGTGAAGATGCTATTGCGTTCCTGAAGAGCAAAGTGAGCTGTATATGTTTCTTTATTCATAAAAGCATTTGTATCGCTTGAGTTCTGGGTTCAACTACCGGCGGTGTTCAATGTTTTTTTTTTGATTTCACACTCAAACATTATTGTTAATGAGTATTAAATATTACTGATCAGAGTTCGCTTCTTTCATCTCGAGTCAGCCTTCTCTATGATTTATATCTCCCCCCAGCATTTGCGTTCCTGAAAAGCGGATTGAGCTGTTTCGAAATCCGGTGCCATTGCGGTGGAATAAACCAAAGTCCCTGAATATCTTTGAAAGCGGAATGGCCCATTGTAATCAACGAGGTCGGTTTCACCCACGCAGGGATTATACAGCATATTTGACAGGGGTGTTTAAAAATACAGTATAACTCGCTGGCGCATGCATTCCCAGGGAGGTGGGAGTATCTCTACTAAAAATATTGAATATTTAATGTAAAATTGTTTCAATTATAAAGAGGGGACGGTAATTTAATACACTCGGAATTATAAGGTAACGATTACACATCACCTGTAATATTTAATTCTGTAAATAATACAGATAAAAGAGGTGGAGGTTTCTTAAACATGTTTTGGTTACACAGAGGAGAGTGGGAGCAGCCTGCCATATCATTAGTGACGCGGTAGTTATATTAAGGTAGCCGCGTGCTAGCACAAAGAACAGAGAGGGGGAAGGGGAGAGAGAGGGTGAGAGGTTTAGTAAAATTTGTGTGGACGTGCGTGCTTGCAGTGCTGAGTGGGCTACTTTATTGGCATCAGGACTTTATACCGTAACTTAGTTACAGTGGGGTGTTATTATCAGTGAAGTATCAAAGTGATTTCATTTTGAGTCCACATATATAAATAGCGTTCAATCAACTGGAATAATTTTATTAATTTATGAGTGGCACCGTCCAGCCATTTAGGGTACGGGATACAGAGAATCCAAGACACAAGAGGGCGATATAGCCTTTGTTAGCGGTTTAACTCTTTGAAGTCAATGAGGCGAGATAATGTTACACACGGACAAACATTATCTGATTGATTGACAAGCATATAGAGATGCAGTCTCTTTCGGTAGTAAGTCGCATGTCATTACACTTGTAATCAATTACTCCCTCAATTTAACTCATTAGGCGGCTCATTTAATATTCAAATTCAGTCAAATTTGACGAGAGTAACGTGCAACCAGTTACTTAGAGCTTTAGCCGCAGGGACTTCACTCACACAAATAACTGGGAGGTGGGACTTTCCTGTGTCGGAAACTGCCCACAAGTTGTATCAAATCATTTTAAACACAGATGTTTACATGTGTACTCAATTAAACTAATCAGATTACACGGTCAATTCTTTGTCGGAGCCTTTGTGGTCCAAGTCTATTCCATTGATTTAGGGGGAAGTGGCACGCGACTGAGTGTCCCAGAGGGCGGCAAAAGCTTTTGGCTGCGGCTTCAGTCTTTGAAGCTAGATGATGTTACACATGGACGATCGTTATCAAACCCTTGTCAATCAAATTTGACAGCTACATTACACCTCCTTTAGCGGCTTGCCGGAGTAACACAAAGGAAGGAGGGGTGGAGGAGTAAAACACTTGGTATCTGATTACACGGCCAATTACACTAATCATATTATAAGAGGCATTAAATTATTGTTCGGGAAGGAACATCTTTATACTACTTATCTAATTTGTATTGTTCAAGACAATCAATACTTCCAAAAGGTACGTCTCCTGTCGTTTTCCTTCTTAAAGGACTCAAGTCAAGCAGATATTCCTCAACCAAAATTCATCTTTTACTCCTGGAATAAATAACGCTAATTGCGCAGTATCATTAATATCTAATTTTCTTCGCCTTAGCAAGTGAATGAACCATAAATTGCGAAACACTAGATTTTAGTACCCGATCGACGAGAGATAAAAATCTTCTACTTTTCTCCCAACAGTACGACGAGAAAACACATTTTCTTCTATTGTTCGTTTTGTTCCGGACACATTTACTAAAACGTTTTTAGCAAATGCCCCACAAATTCCCATCACTAATAGAATCCAACGATTTTGCAATGTGCCATGCAACTATGTGACTGGCAAGAATTTCCTTTTCTTTTGGAGTCAAGTATTTCGTCTATTTCCACTTGATGTTTTGGTTTTTAATATCCGAAGCCGCTCCATGCGTTCAGGCTCTAATTGAGATAGGTAGAAATAGAAAATATAAAGAAGTTAATATTATTTGAAACTATTGTATCGGTTTAATATTAAATTTAGGATTACATACTTGTAAGTGGTAGACTGTGATTCTTATGACATAGTTTATAATGGCTGTGTATATTCTTTCTATGCATTTATTTAAGGACTTTCTTACATAGTAAACAAGACACATGTTCTTCATGAGCACAATAGAAAACCTTTTCTTCCCAATCAACCTGAATTGCTGGTTTAAAACTGTTCACTGATGTTGACATGTTGAGAGTCGTAGATCATCCACCACTAGTAATCAAACCACGGGTCGCTTGCAGAAGGGGTGGAGGTAAATGGAAGTGACGTGAGTTAAGACACCGGATGCAATCATAACCACAGGATTGCCCAAGTCTGCTTTAGTGTTAGTTGGCATTCTATCAGTGTCCCCGTCTAATACATGTTGCTATTTTTTCTCCACCCATCGCATACGTGTGTGTGTGTGGTCGGCCCTATAAGTTCATTTTAAAATACATTTTCATGCTCTCATACCCCAATAAAATATTTATGTGGATATAGTGGATGTTTTCTAAGTTGTTTAATGCAGATATTACATTTTAAATAATTAATACATTCTGTTATACTGCATATTTATTATTATTATTGTTATTATTATTATTCATTTCCGGCCCCTCGGCCATTTTGTTTTCTCGTTGGTTCTCGTGATTGTTTTCTGCAGTCATTTCACTGTTTCCAAAGATAGATTCTGTGCCATTGCTGCTATTTGTAAGGCAGTGGCAGTCGATCTGCCATTCGCTTTACCATCGGAAACTTCTGTTGAGATGGTACTTCTCCGGTCTCTCGATCTTCTTTCATTTTCGTTGCAGCTTATGGCCTTTTGCATTTCTGCCAAATCCCTAGAGGTTTTGTGTTGTTTTCCGACAATCTGCTTGAGGGATTCTTTTACTACTTATATTTCTTTTGTTTCACTTGGATTCTGATTTTCAATCGATTTCTTAATGGCTACGTACTCAGAAATTACCCATTTTGTATGTCCTTCTGCTTTAATTCAATCCTCGCGCAGGTATTTCAGAAATCATCACATATACCTTCATGCACAATCCATTGTTACAATTTACATTTTCTACGTGTTTCTTTACTTCCTCTATTTCATTAGGTGCCTCTGCACTTCTGCCCAAACTAATAAAAATTCTCACTCATATAGTTGTGCCCTGCACTAATTTCGTCCAACACTTCAATTTCTTTTACCTTTCTGAGCTCTAACCTCACTCATGACCTTATTTTCTAACTCATTCTATTATTGTGCTAAGTTTCCAAGCTTTTGGTCCAATTGCCCCCTTGATTTTCTAATTTTGACTTATTTCCCCTCTTTCCTTTTCCAGTTTTTGACTTATGGCCTCAAATTCTGATAGCATCCACTGATGCAGGTCTCCAAATTGCTATCCGGATTTGGTTCATTTTCAGTTTGACTACCTATATTTTCCATTCTTTCTATTCCTATACTTTCTACAGTATTTCCTATTTGCTCCTCCATTTTGTTTTATATTTTGCACGGGTTTACTACCTTTTGATTCCTCAATATCATCTATCATTTGTACCTTTACATCTTCTCTTCGTTTTTCTGCCCTATTTTCTTCTTCTTTCCTCCTCTGACTGAACTGATGTATAATTTTTTACTTACTTTTCGTTGCACTGCTGTTGTCAGTGTTACCGTTAACTCTAGCAGCCCTGCAGTTGCGTAGGTGATAACATGGACGCATTCGCTGCTGTCCTCCCGCTGTCTGGAGCCGTCAGCTGGATTCTGGCTAGTGATTTCCTGGACTCACGTCCTCGTACAGTCCTTTAAGTTTTGTTGCACGTGCAGTCGGTTTTTATTTCAATCTCAACGTACGGGAACGCGTATGTGGAAAGGAGTTGATTTGCGCCAGTTTGGCCACGAGGATTTTTAGGAATGGTCCCGGGTTCAATGCTAGCTCAGGTTTTTGCATGAAACTTGAATCTAGGGTGTGGTGTATAACACGGTTGGTTTTCGCTTTTCTGCCTGTTTATTTTCCGTCAACTTTTATAACGTGAACCCTGATAGAACCTCGCCACACACACATACACACACACACACACACACACACACACACCTTGATTTTCAGTTGCCGACACCTTTATATCAACTCTGGGATCTCTTTGCACTGTACCCATATTTCGTTTGAGAACTGACTTTTTCCGCTTGGGTTCCACGGCCAAGATTCACGACAAGTTCTACAACGAAGTGAAGACCAAGAACCAGTGATTTTCAAAACACTCCTGTTTGTTTAATTCAAATTGTCCTGTCCGCTTGTTTCATTATCACGTGATTTTTACTTTGTTTCTTTGTAGTTGTCTACTTTAATCCTGGAGTACATACCTTTTTTGGAAGCTATTGTTACACACGGGGTGTGCGCGCACCTCAAGGGAAACGAATTCTCAGCTTTTAAATGAAATCATGTATTTATTTTTATTCTGTTTAAATTCACCATTTGATTTCAATACAGAAATACTGGCTTTGTTACCAATATAATTATTAGTACAAAAATAACAGTATGATTAGATGCAATACACAAATACAGAAATCCTAATTTCTTACAGGAGAGGTACCTAAACTAAATTTTGGAATTGTAAAACATTGTATATTTCATAAGAAAGCTCATAAACTGAATCATTTCTAGATGTTCTTTCACCGAATAAAAACAACCCTGCATTAGGAATCTTTTCAAATCTTTTCTGAAGATGAACTATAAACGAAAAAACCAAAAAAGAAAATTATAGGAAAAGTCCAATCATAATGGTCACTATAGTACGTAATGAGGAGGTCCACATTAATACACATATAAATGAAAGGGAAATTACGTATAAGAATGCCTGACACTACGATAAATAACAGATTGACATAATAATAATTTTGTCATGTATTTACAAGTCCAAAAGTGATATATGTTTTATAAAACATTCATAAAATTAAAATTCCATACCTGTGGTATAAAGTCAGATTATCGATTGCATATGCGGACACAATCTTTAATTTTTAATCTATCCCACTTAATATAATGGGCAGAGGAATAAACAAACCAAACATTTAAAAAAAATAATCAAAAGAATATAATATATGTAGTAGATTTGCATTTTACCTTAGGCACATTATACACACATCAGTTTTGTGTTCTGCGCACACAGATTTCGCACAATTTGAACAACATTGTTTTTACTTTCCTGTCACGGCTCGAGGACACAGTGCGCATCTTCCCTGCTCCCTAATCTTAAGCAGGAAACACAAATGACTTTCTCCCATTATTGTACTGTACACGGGGGCTGCATTCACCGACCACATTTCACGGACATTTAGCTTTGCCTGCTTATAAGTCCCTGCAACGTACAGATGGTCAATAAAGGCAAGGATTTCCGTTTTATCTGTTAGTTGGCAGAATTTTGAAGGATGTGAATAATTTTGGGGTGTTTATTTATTTATTTGTGTATACAAAAATTATCGAAACAATGTCATTGCTAAGAAGAAGCTTCCATGCTTCAAGTTGATTGGTTATATTCTTTACTGCACCTTTATTTCCTGGAATTCGCAGGACAATGCTTTGTAGGTTGGTTTTCAGGTTCCTCATCGCTTTTGTCCTCGGCATTCAATTCACTATCTTTCTCGGAACACTCGAAATGACTGTCATCACTATCATCTAATAAAGCTGCTCGAATTTTCTCACTTTTTTACTGTCCAGACGAATATAACTGTAAGAAGTAAAAGTGCAAGGTATGCAACAATAACCACAGCAACGCAGAAACACAAAACTTCTAGTTATCTTGAAATCCCTCCATTAACACATACGGGGCGATGGCGCACCCCTGTGCCTTCACCAAGGTCAAAGAACAAGCGACAATGGTAATGTTTATGTCACATTATAAAAGTAGTGCAATGAACAGCATTTAGTGGAACATATTCATTCATTATCTGTTTACCCTCCTTTTATGTAGGACTTACACCCGCCAGGACTTACAAGCGGGTGCCTAGGGTCAGAGGCCCGTCGAGGAGCAGACACTCATGGATCAGATAGAGCATCCAGGATGGGTGATCAGCTCGATGCCTGGTATGGGATGAAGGAAGTAGATGAACGAAATGTTGGTGAAATGGATGAAAGGAAAGGTGATGATGGAGTAGTTGGTGGCATGAATGGCGGGGACATGCAGGTCCCTGGGATTGAACCCGGGCCGCCTCAGTGGGAGGCGAGCGGTCTAACCACTCGACCACGGCGCCGCCTTAGTGGAACATATATGAAAAGATATGAACAGTCGAATAAGCATGTGGGGTGCGTATAAACACCGTAAGAGTTGCAGGGTTAAGTTTCCACACGAACTCACCTGGCTGCGGCTATCAGAGAACTGACCTTCGCTTCTACGCACATGTTTTCTAGAGGCTTAACGGTACGTAAGCAAAAACGTCTACTCCTACTCTGCTGCGGTGGAAAAAAATCCTATTCGCTTTCCTGCCTGCTGCTTTCGTTGTCTCTCCACTCTATTTCATATTTACAAATTATATTCATTTCTTACTTCTTTAATTATATTAATCCCACTGTTAGTAGTATACCTTCATATTATCATACTTATCATTTAATATTTATAGCTGAGAAGAACTTGCTGTCTCAACACGTGTAATTTTCCGATTCATCAGTAACTTAGTAAATGTTCATGTAATGTTATGTTCATTTTATGTATAATACAACAAATAAGTAGTTATGGAGTTTAATTAGGATTAAAATGTTGAATTAGCCAGAACAACTTCAATGCCATGACCGGGGTGCAAAACATGGGGCTTCGGCTCTCTGTGCCGTTGCTCTTATCAGTTGAGCTACCATGAAAAATTAGCCGTATGCGCATTAGCATTTTTCATGTGATTCAAGCATCGCGGTAAATCTTCACGGCAATTGAAATACTCCATACACCGTAGCTCAAAGATGACTTATGATGCTACAAGTGATTTAACTTCCTGGCTCTATAGTTGTCTAGTTGGGTTAATTTATATTTGAATTGCTACTTATGTTCCCTTAACCTTTTCTCACTGTGCCCAGATAAAGGTCCTAGGAATCACGAAATGCACACCAAGTAAACAACATGGGACCGCATCATTTACTTAATATCTGTATTCTCATTTTTTTCTCGTTTTTTTATAAAGGGGAGGTGGATCTTGGTTTCCAGTAAGCTTACTTACACAGTGCATTTACAAATATCGGTAGCTGTAGTACTGGGTAGCAAAGCATATTGTTGTCTGCTGCTAAGGCTTGAGAGTTAGGAAATGCAAGTTTTTACTCAATTTAACGGCGAGAGTTATATTGGACGGTGAATAATGAATTGGTATGCTCCAATAAACTCAGGGGCTCAATAGAACACAAAGTTATGTGACACTAATGTTTCAATGATAGTTTAAAACATAGAATAAAAGAACCTAGGGAAGTCGTCCCAAACCAAAACTTGAGGTAATATTCCACCCTAAGGAGGAACGAGATGGAAAGGTGTCTTATTTCTATATTACCTCTTGAAATTTTGTGACTAATAGTAAATAAAGTAACACCTTTTCTTCAAGATGTATTTCTTTTGCAACTGAAATAAAGAAGTTTTAAAGTTACTCATTTTGGATGCCAATAAATGATTTAAAATGTACCTTAATATTCTCTCTGCTTATAACTACAACATGAAGGTTCAGAAAGATTAGAAAATGACGACCTGTTGGTTTGGTTATCCCAGTGCGTTGTTTCTCACTCTGGGTTTGTGGAAGTTATGTTGTATTTTGTAAAAATTAACTCTTCTTTTATTATTATGCTGCATCAAAACTAATGTGTAAAGAGAGGGGTATAGAAACAGCTAATATTTCGGCTCTCTCCGCCAGCGAGAGACCGTAGAATGGATACAGGTTTCACGAAACGGTCACCATCCGATGTTAGACGAGTGGTGACATCAGAGGCTTGGTAGGAGTGACAGGCGTCCAATTAACTCACCGAAATCATTGTAGAACCTTGGATGAGATTCGCTTTCCAGTGGAAAAGGCAGCAATGATAGGATCAGACTTTAATGTTTTTGCATTTGTTGAAATTTGTCTACACCTTAATGCCTTCTGTGTTCATATTCACATAATGGTTTTAAAACACGATGCACTGGCATCGACGCCATCCGATGCAATCACACATTACTAATCTTAACCTTAGGGATTAAAATTTTCTGGTAGATCTAGGCTTGGTATTACCAGCAGAGTGGAGGGCTGCACTGATGGAAGAAGGGTTTCTGACGGGATGCAACAACTGTTTATAACAACTAATTCTGGTTCAAAATCTAATTTAATTTTCTAAAATCTCTCTACACTACTGATGTGTTAGAGACTTGGCGTATAGCTGCACCAGATAGCTAGTATTATCTGGTATTCGGAAGTGAAGGTCCGGAGTTCCGTGCTTCTATATGCATATATTGAACTGGTTATAACTTCATAACTAAAATTGTTTAAAGAGTCCGGCCAGGCCGGTAACAAAGAGCAGAGAGAGAGACACTTAAAGGCCTCTCTCTTTATCAACTCCTAATACAAGCCGTCAGCTTCCAGAAAATTCACATGTCATTCCCCTTGAATCACGATCCTTCCTTGCTGACATACGCATCCGAGAAGTATGTGTCACAATTTCTAAGGTCACTTTTAATTGTTCCTATTAAACAATTTTATCCTAAACTCCGAAAACTTCTTATGTTCATGTTCTTATGATCATCATAATATGTATATTTTCGAGACACTTTAATACACACATCTTTCACTTAAAGACAAATATTGTTTAAAACATAAGTTATGTCTGCCTCCCCCAACGCCGTCCATTTCTCAACCAGTAACCAACGAAATATGTTGGAAGGTACTAAATTAAGTGATAATTTATTAACTACAATAAATTCTGTAACAATGCTTTAACAAACAAGCATTATGGAAATTCATAACTAAATGTACTGTTTAACGGGTCACATATCCATATTTCTTATACATTTAATTCTTTAATTCATCCATTTACTAAATGCAAAGGCATACAGAATATGTATCCGAATTAATTATAAAGTAATACAAAGCTGAAGTTACTACTTGACTCAGAATTTCAATATTCAGATAGATAAACTATATCATCACAGTAAATTACCAGCCTACCTTGACACAATGTCTAGGTTACGAATATAATGTTCTAAATAATAATTAGTTAAAACGGCTATAAGAGGGAGAATATGTGGTAAATCCTGTTGCACATTGTCAAAAAAATGATATCGGAGAAGTCCGCTGCAATGTTTCACAGCAAGAATAAGCATCTTCCTAAAAAAACTACAACTTTTAGCACTCTCACTAACCCACTCTCAGAATTGGGCAGGTACTGCCGGCTACGTCGCATCAGGCCACTCACAGTTATATGACAGACGGGTTTATCTGTGAAGAGATAAGCGGGGATTGAGGTACAGATTATATAGGTAATAAATGTGGTGATAATATATGTGAAGATTCGCAGATCTACACGTCCACTGCATCTATTGCCTTATCCACACAATCATAGGAAAAGACGGTATTAGTAGTGGAATGTAGTTAGCGTACTCATTAAGTCATTAGAGACTTGCAAATTATCGTGTCATCACTCACAAGCTCTCCTGGTTTTATCCGAGAGCGGCCCCCTCTGTACTCGGGTGTACTGTCCGTATTTCGTACTCTGAACCCCCTTCAAGCACTACTGGCAGCCTCTTTTACATCAGATTTACTTATATCAGACAAGTTAAATCATGAAATACTTGTCTTTTCTGATGTTTTCGTCATTGTGCAATACATATGGACCCTTCTTTTCTTGTTATAGGTTTGAGACGGTGAAAACCGATCACAAGCATTGAAAACAGTTGGTTTTGGTCTTATACGCTATGACACTTCCATCTCATAGTCTGCACTCTTTACTTATTGATAATGCGTGGGAATGACGTCATGTTCCTTTGTAGAGAATTTGCGTTTTAGACCAAATGATGACTAAAACCTTAAAAGTCCTATTTCTCACTTTCTTTTCGTTCGGATGCTCAAAACGTCCTAAACAAACTTTCTTTTTTGAAAGCATTAAGAGAAATATCAATATTAATGAAAGACATGTACAGAGAGAAGATTTCTGTTTAATACATTTAGCATAGCTCACAACCAACCAATTGAGTTAACCTTTATGTCGAGACTGAGTGAAAGCTAGGGTTAGTTCGCAACGCTATGGAAGTGCGCAACGCTATGGAAGTGCGCAATGATATCTAAGTAGGTCTACCGGCTTACTATCTGAGGTCGCAAATGTAGCGGCGAGCGAGCTCCAACACGTTCTGCAAAGTTCTTATATACATTACTAGAGTGCTTAGCCACGATTGCTTCTCAGTCGAATGATTCACAAGAATCTCCCAGCATCAAACATTGCCACAACTGGTGGCACTTCCCTTTGCAACGCAAACAAAAACACTGCCACAGCTTTTGAAAGGGGTTATGTGGTATTTTTCAGATGCCATTCTCTACATGTTTCCATTAGGCAGACAAACAGTGTCATGAGTAATCATCAAAGGTTAATGTAATGTTCTTGACTACCTTGGTGTGAAACATGTCAAAGCACTCATATTTTCAGGAGAAACGTGATAACAGAGAAAATAAATCTTCAGTGACACGTCGATGATATAAAGAAGATTAAATGTTATGTCACAGTTAACAAGTTTATCCCAACGCTATTCATAAATAAGTAGCTTATGTTAGACTACGCGTTTTAGGCTTGTTTTGTAACTGAATTACGAAAACACGTCATGCGTGTTTAACACAGTAAATTAAGAGCTTCGGAGTTTCGCCATAGCTGGGTGCCCTGATTAAAAACAAGGGTTTTGTTTGTGTGTATGCAACCGCATGTAATAAGACGATTATATTTCCTGAGACTACAATATATACAAGCTATTGTTCCATTTTAAAAGACTTCTTTTTGAAAATGTATGAATGAATTAAAGCACAGGGACACACTGCAGAGGAAAACAATACCGACAGGAAGATGTGACAAGAAGATGGAAGAAAAACGTCACTTTGCTTGAGAAAAAAAGATGTCATAACAGAAGTATCCTGTTTACTTTGTCTGCGCTATAAACAATCCCATTTTTGTCTTTATTTTTTGCTTCTCTTCTGGCAGCAACAGAGATCTTTGCGAGAAAATAAATCAACGAAAAGAATGCCTCAGATAAAAATTGTTTGGTTCATTATTCAATTCACAATCCCATTAAAGTGCTGATTCAATCATACTCGTGACATGCTTGTTATACTCTTCTGTTTTTAAACTATGTTTTGTGCTTTTATTGAAACAGTTAGAAATTAAGTGTTAAAGTGACTATACAAGCTTTTAAAATAGCAGTACTGAAGGGCAACGACTTGTCATTTCCACATTTTAGTACACATGTTTTATGTAGCTGTTGGTCACAATTAGAAAAACGTGATATTGCGGATTTTTCAAGAAGAAAGAAGTCCTAACAACGTTATATTATTGCACCTCGACAAGTATACAGTACTTAGTGTACACAATAATAACAATATTAGTGATAATCGTTATTATTAATTTAGTATTGTTATTACTACCATAACTTATCGTATTTACTGAATACCCATTTTATGTCTAAGACTTCCAGATGATGGTTCAAATGCTTGTTACGCAAATCAGAAGTGTCACAACTTGAATGTGAATGAGATTATGTTCTACAATTTATCGTAAGAAAGCGTCCTCTGCAGTCACTGTGTATGTTGTCTATTGTCGAATGCACTTTTACGGGTCACGTAATTTCATGACTAGACACGAAAGCTAAAATATCTATTTCCATGTCCTGGATTATTTTTTATGGGAAGAAAGTATCACCAGCAGTAACTAAAAATTAGAACTATATTCTTCATACGTATAATCGTTTTTATCCTACATAAATTGATACCCTTGCATTATCCTTTATAAACACAGAATTTGTTTTCAACATTTTTAACACAGTCAGAAAAAACTGCAATAGAATAGCTTCAACCATTTTTTGCTGAACCGCGGTTTGTGGGCATATTTACTGTGTGATTTTAATGCATATTTTTCAATATGCTAAATATTTTTGTTTGAGTTTTGTAAATATGTAGTTAAAAAGCTGTTTACGAACAAAATATTGTATCAATGTTATGTTTTAGCATTTAATATCCACTCCTAAGTGGAAACACTGTGCCGTATGCTAAGTTTAACTATAACATCTTCACTTAATACAATTTATAATTAATGAGATATTTATGGGAAAGCCAGATAGCTATAACGAGATAAACATTTTTCTTTTTCTTTTTTATTATCGGCAAAGAAAAAACTTCAAAAACAGACTCAAATACGTAACTAACAATCACCTTAAATATGCGGGGACTGGATTGTTTCAAGTTTTGTGTAACACATAACACACAGTAAATATCGGTGACTACTACGTGCAGCTCTATAATGATTATATCTTATTCTTTAGCTCAGGAGATATGTAATGCATTCTTCCTCAATTACCTCGTAAAACGCCAATTTGCAGCAATGAAGTTTTGTAAGCCGCAACCACAGGGAGTTTGTGTATATATTGGCACCGTGATTAGTAAGTTACTATGTGGGATAGGGTTGGGACTAATTAACGGAGGGGGCACATAGCACCTGATCCCAATGGATCTTTTGTGCCTACACCCCCGGGAGAAACGCATGAGATGAGGGAGTCGGAGAAGACTTACGGGTTAGTGCGAATGCCGGCGCAAATCGACAGAGACGCGCAGAGTTTCCTAACAGTTCCAGGCTTGACCACCCGACCACGGACGGTCGCTTGGAGACGTCTGTCTAGTGGAACCAGATAAAAGCTACCCAGCAGTGGAGGATCGACAGGCCTCCCTCTAGTAGGGCCAAGAAGAAGTTTTAAATCACAAGCTTCTGCACCATCTGCCCAACATCGACCGAACCACAGCCCCGAGTCCACCTTAAACATTAAAGGGAAATGAAATGAGAGGAAATGGGGGAGAGAAAATCTGTGCTACAGTGCCGTCATTTTAAGTTGAGGCCACAGATCGGCTATATGCGTAGTAGTTCGTGCTGCAGTGACTTAGGTATTTTTCCAGTACGCAATTGCGATTCATGATGCGTTCGAGGTTATTTTTATCAGCCGTGCTTCAGTCGCTGCTTTGTTTTTCGTGCTGTAAGGAGAGTTCTGCTGCATCTCAAAGGTGAAAGCTTATTCAAGACATTCTATGTTATACGAGGTTTGCTTAAGGGTATTAATCTCTTCTTATTGGTTCAGTGCAATTCCTGCCAACAAATTCACATTTGAACAACGAACTTTTATGTACGATACATAAGTAAAAACCGAATCATATAGACAGCATGTATATAATTTAATGAGACATTTCCTGCTATTCCAGTTCGAAGTAGAGAAACTGCTAGACGTTTGGTAAGTAAGTTTAGGACAACGGGAGAACTAAACATTAAATATAAGAAGCGAAACGAAATGTTGTGACAGGGGAAAAATTAATCAAATTTTTGAATCTGTTTGTGGGGAACCCTAAAACAGGATTACAGGTACAATCTCCACACCACGAACTGAAGGACAATATAAAAACAGAAATTACGAATATTATGCAAGAAAAACTTATGTGTGTGAATATAAATTTCATTCGAGAATGCCAGGAATGTATTCACGAAGATGGACACCACTTCCAACACCACGTATAACAAGGTTAATACTCATTATAGTGCATGTTGCTATAGTCCTTGACTAAGGCGGAGGTTACGGAACAAAAAACAGCGTGCAGAGCACGCATACGATTGATCTGTTGTCTTACCATAAAATGATTCCACTGTAGAATATCCACACCACTCCAGTATTCTTCTTTGTTAACCAGAGTAAAC
This sequence comes from Deroplatys truncata, assembly GCA_030765065.1. Classification (NCBI taxonomy): domain Eukaryota; kingdom Metazoa; phylum Arthropoda; class Insecta; order Mantodea; family Mantidae; genus Deroplatys; species Deroplatys truncata. The sequence continues at coordinate 274,513,262 of CM060981.1, forward strand.
CACGAAAGCTATATGGTCACAGTGGGTGGCCACCAGGAATCGAACCCGGAACTCCCAAATGCGAGCCTCAGACGTTAGCGTGCAGCCATCTCCCTCGGCAAGCTGCTATGTAACTCAGCTGAAATAAGCTCTTGTATTAGAATAGAAACACGATGAGAAGGATGTTCATGTCTAATAGACGAGAACATTGTAACGCATTTAAGTCATTAAAAACATACTACATATAATTTAAATACAACTACATTTTACAACAACAAGTCAGTCCTTTTTTCACCTTCATTTATTGCTTTGTTTCTGTTGTAGTTGTTTTATTCCTTCCTAAAACGCGTACACTTTAAGTTTATGAATGGAACATGACAGAGCATTCGTTTACTTCTGATACACTATTTGGGAAAAAATGTGAATTAGAGCTTTTAGGGCAATTATTACATTAAACACAAAGAAGCTCTGAATACAAATATAATGACAGCATTACAATAGGATTTGATTTAATAAACTGCCGCAGACAAATTGAATCCAGTGTTGCTTGCAGCGAGGTATCCAGCCAGTGGGGGTCGGTCTCTTTAGAGGTTTATTTTGAACAAGGTACAATAATTACATAGAAACAAAATCATTATTTTCAGCCTTCATTTAAAGGATGTCGCATTAAATGTTACCACATACCACGATTTGTAACATCCTCGTAAAGCCTATTATCTAAGTATGTCGTGTGAGTTAATAGTATGCTTTTAAAAACAACTCAGCTTATGTGCGTGAGCCGTTCATAAAATTCATTTTACTTTCAAATCTATATTGCAGCGATTCCTTATTATGCAGGCACCAAGGAGAAATGTACCGATAATTTCTTCGCTTATAGATTAATGGATTGTTTATTTTGTATAAAAATATATGGCTGACTCATCTGGTACATAAATGAATGAGTGCATTCATTTAAATAAAGTATACATACGATATTGATCCCATTAATCACACGGATCCACAGAGCGTACGCCGTTTTATAATACACAGAATAATAAAGTAAACTTAAAAAAGAAAAAAAAATATAAGGGAGAAAATACATAAAGTAAATATACACCATTGATCCCTATCAACCACACGGACCTACAGAACATACGTGTTTTTATAACAGACGGAATAATGAAGCAAGGTTAAAAATGACGAAAGGCAAAAGAAATACGTATACGGGATAGATCATTTAAGTTGAGAATGTACAACATCTCCAAAACTAAGCGTTTTAGAAAGAAATGTCTTGGATAACATTTGCTTGTTATTATGGGGGAAAGCAAATGTCATTAGTGTGTTTTGTTTGGAGGACGCTATGTTGGTAATTTTAGGGTGAACCTAATTTTTTTAAATGGGAACCTACAATTAGGGTCAATTCAAATGATGTGACCCCATCACAACATCCTCCAAATAAAACACGACTGACAGCATTTAATTTTCCCCATAATATTAAGCAACTTTTATTCAACTTTCTACAACGCTTATTTTTTTAGATATTGTACAGTCTCAACTTAAATGGTCCGCCCTATATATATATATATATATATATATATATATCCGTTAAAAAGTTAAGAAAGATGAAATAAACATAAGACACTAACAATAAACGAAAAAGACATAAAATAGCACAAAATAAAGCAACATCATCCATTAGATTTAGCTCTTCTTACATCCCTCCTTCACTGCTATCAGCCTTCATAGATTTCAGCAGTCTTGCCTTAAGTAGAAGTGTGCCTATCCCTCACGTTTAGCCTGCCTACCGGTAACGTCCAACATGCCTGAATTAGTGGTGTTAAGGAATCACAGTAAACATTTTTGGTCCCCTTCTCCGTACCCCTGCAGCTTGAAGAGATGTGCACCCACGACAAATGAAAAGAAATTCAAGTTTCATCCGCGATTCTCATCATTGAGGCGGAATTGTTATCACTTAAATAATATCAGACTAATTATATAATATAAAATATAATAACAGCCCGCCTTAAAGCAATATGTGTATGTAATAATATATAAAATGTATTAATTAATTTTGAAGGTTGAGAATCTAGTAACAGTGATGTGTCATAATTTAAAATAAAGAGAGATGAAGGCTGTTACACTACATCACTAAAATGTTCTTACTTGAACGGGTTTCGGGAGAAGGTTTGCTCCAATCGTCAGCATGTTTTCAGCTGATTTTTGCCGGTTATTGTCCGGGGAAAGTGTGTAGCTAGTGGTGTTCTCTGGCTGATGAACCTCCAAAGGCTGCTGGGTGGCGGTAATTCAAAATTCATTAGGTGATTTCTGTGTTTGACGATATGTGTTTTTTCCCAGATGTCGAATTCATTGCTGCTGTTGATCGGTTTTAAGACAATGGAAGTAGGAGAGGAAAGGCTAGAGGTAACAAATTGGTTAGATGTAGAAGAACAATGATTTGTATATTCACAGTTAGATATAGAAAGAGGTAGAAATAGCATGCAAGGTCAATCACCTTTACATGTTTTAGTGCAGGGAACAACAAATGAAAGAAATACTATCCCTCACACATCTAGCCAACAAGAGCAAGAAAACTTATGACAACAAAAGTTTATGTACCTTCTAAAAGCAATAACTGAAATAAATAATAAGCTAACTGAAACTAATAATAAGATAACTGAAATTAATAATATGTTCACTGAAACTACTATAGAGTTAAGTAATACGATAACTGAATTTAATAATAAATTAACGAAACTAATATACAGTTGAGAAAGGAAACTAATAATAAGTTAACTGAAACCAGTAAATAGTTAAATAATAAGCTGTATGAAACTAGCACACAGTTAAATAAACTACAAGAAACTAGTCAGGAAAATGAAGAAATGGAAAATGCAAATGCGGATCTCATGCAAGTACAAATAGATTTAACAGGGGAAATAAACAAAATTCATGAAAAGGCTAAAACCAATGCAGATGCAATTAAAGAAGCACACACAGGGCAAGGACAAGTAATTTCAATGATAGATTAAGTCAATGATAAAGTACAGGAGAGCAGCAAATAAATACATAAACTTAGAAATAGTTTTGAAAATTTAAGTACCAATGCACCAAACGTAAATACAAATGTGACTAGTTCTGTAAGTAGTAAATAAATGCATGATAATAATACAAGTGCTGAAAGAAGTGCATCACCTTTGTTAACTAATAATACAAGACACGCTACTGCTTTCTGCATAGCATCAGCCTCTCAAACACAAAACAATAAAGTTGACACACATGTGCACGTACCAAATCATGTGTCAAACTATCATTCTGTGCTCAATGAATTACCTTTACCTTATTTTAATGCTTCCTCAAGTCCAGTACAACTTATTCATGATCTAAGCCGATAAATTGAAGAATGTGCCTGAAGTATTAAAAAAAAGAATTACAGTATGATATGCACAAAAACCACTTAAACAATGGGAAGTACTATTTATAATATCTTCACTAAATATAAACCAATTGTCAATATAACAAAAGGAAGTATAGATAAAATGATGTAATAAAACAAAATTCATTGTTAGTAAGACAAACATTAGAAATCTGAATAGCAATTGAATTTATAATGTATAATATATAAATTGTTAGAAATATAAATATGTTTAAGAAACAAGTTGTAAATAAAAGGGTAACAAGTGTTAATATGCCTAATTAAGTGTTAAATGTCTAGCAGATAGGATATTAATAGTGGCTGTGTTAGTGAATAAACAAACTTTACTCAGGTCATTGAACACCAGATCGTTGACCTTAAAAGTATCAAACATGTGGCAGACCAAATATAAACTATTCTGCTACACGAGTGTAGTGAAAACCAGCGTGTGTTACATAAATAGTGACAGTGAGAAATATCAAGTGTTATAATAAAAAGGTTATGCTTCTTTCTTTCAGGAGACTTTCAGAAAATATTTAAAAATTTAAAAGACAAAACAAAAAGAACATAATTTTTAAACATTGCTAAAAGGGGAAAATTTGAGGCAGTATTTTTATCACTTAAATAATATCAGTCTAATTATACAATACAAAATATAATAACAGACTGCCTTAAAGCAATATGTGCATGTAATAATATATAAATGTATGTAACAGTAATTCCTAGGGTGATGGTTAACATTAATCCTTGGGTAGCTTGACTATAATTGTCTATTAACAACCCGTGATGACTTCATGTAATAGTAATACCTGATGCTAAAAGTACAGTTGTATTGAGAAGGGGAATATGAAGAGCATTAAAAGGTAAAATTCTTATATTATTATGTACATGTATAATAATGTTATCTGCATGTATTACGTAATTTAACAATGTAGGAGCTGTGAGAATAGAACCAAAATACCTTCGTAGTAAACAGAATTACAATGTGGAAGCCGAAATTTGCTAACAATAAGGTAACCTTGAGACAACAATAAATTAGAAAGTTTAATAACGCTACTAACAATTCTTGGAAAAATAATGTAATATTTAAAACAGTTTATAAATAGCCAATCAACAGCTAGAAAAGCTTTAAGTTAAATAAAAGTATTCTATTGTAGTGGAATTATCCAATCAGAGACTTGAAATAGGGGGAAAATGCAAATTCAAGTGGCAGACGCTACAAGATTGCGTACCCGATCGGTACGATACAGGTTCAATGTGAGACATAAAATTTCATTGCGGTGAGAATAATATAAAGTATACTTGTTAAAAAGTGCAATTAAACAACAATCTCACAGCTCTATAGTAGGATACATCAGTGAAGTGTTACTTAATTGTGTGAATGATTAATAAAACGAAGTTAAATACCATTATAATTTGTGTAAGCCTTCATTCTTTAGCAATACTACCTATGCTAAGCGATACGTGTTCTAAAAATTACTAATGACGCAGCCGAGACATACATATATAATATTTAAAATAAATATTAAAATACAAAGTTAATTTTTTAAACGTGGGGCAAAGGTCATCGGAAAGTTTGTATCATACTTGGGGCATCAACCCTCTCATCATTCTGTTATGCTCACAAACCAAGCCGCACGAATACTCGTTTAATTAATTGTTTTAATGTATTTCTCCATATTGAAGTAGCTGCTGCCCCACTGTTGGAGAGCCAACTTGAAATTGTTTAATTGTTGTGGTTTCACCACGTATTGCGGGAGATATGTTTCTTGAAATTTTCGCCCCACGTACGGTACAAACTTTCCGGTGTCCTTTGCCCCACGTTTACTTTTCCGGTGGACTTCGCCCTACGTTTAAGAATCAACTTTTTATTTTAATGTTTATTTATTTATGTATTATATATGTATATGTATGTATACCTCTGCTGCGTCATTAGTAATTTGTAAAACGCGTATCTCTTAGCAGGGCTGGCGCAGCTAAAGATTGAAGGCTTAACACAAATTATAATCGTATTTAACTTTGTTTTGTTAGTCTTTCACACGATTAAATGACACTTCACTGACTATCCTAATGCAGAGCTGTGAGATTATTGTTAATTGTACTTCTAGACACGTAAACTTTATATTATTCTCACCGCAATGAATTTTCTTGTCTGACACTGAACGCGTATCATACCGAACTGCTCGAGTACGCAATCTTGTAACGTCTACCGCCTGAATTTGTATATTTCCTCTATTTCAAGTCTGATTGGCTAAGCCTACTCCAATAGAATACTTTTATTTAACTTAAGCTTTTTCTAGTTTTTGATTGGCTATTTATAAACTGTTCTAAATATTACTTTATTGTTCCATGAACTATTAGTAGAATTATTAAACTTTCCAATTTATTGTTGTCTCAAGGTTACCTCATTGTTAGCAAGTTTCGGCTTCTACTTTGTAATTCTGTTTGCTACGGAAAGCAGCTTGCTTCTATTCTCATAGCCCCTACATTGTTAAACTACGTAATACATTCACATAACATTATTATACATGTACATAATAATATAAATATAATACAATGACTGTTACATACACTTTATATATTATATTATACACATATTGCTTTATGGCGGGCTGTTATTATATTTTTAATATTATATAATTAGACTGCTATCTTTTAAGTGTTAAGAAACACTGCAAGATATCCGATCAGATTTTATCCGGAATTCTCCTCCCAATGAAATCTTCAACATGAAATGCGCTATTGTTTGTTGCCTATCAATATCATAGAGACGGTTCTCAATATTTCTTCACACACTCCGTCTATTTCTCTAGTCCACCATTCAAATTTTGCCATCCCTATGGTTTCTAAACCATTTGTTTAATTTTGATGCCCATGTCGAATATCCGTCCATTTTCCTTCCGTTCACGATAGCGGACCATCCTAATAGAGATTGGTCTCCATGAAAGATTATAATCCCATATTTAACTGCTGTCATTTTTCAATCTTGTCACCTCACTATGCGCCTCGAGTTCCCTCCATATTCTGAAGTTGACCATACCCCTTTCTACCCATAGAATTCTTTCAAAACTCGGGTTCTCGCTTGGTCCAGATTTACTGTTTGTTTACACAGCCCGATTTACACTCCATATGTCATCGTGGATCTAACTATTGGTCAAATACACTTACAGAGTAGGTAAGCTTACATATATATCTTGAATTCTGCTACGTATCCGGAGAGCCTCTGCTACTTTCACTCTTGCCTTGTTTCGTGACGTCAATATGATTCGTCTAATTTACATTAATCGTAAAAATGAGCCATAAGTAAACGAATGTTTTAACGTTGTCTAGCGTCTGTCCTACATATATTCCCATGTCTCCTCCCTGCTAGAAACCGAAACATTCTTTAAAGTAATTGTTTTATGTAATACTATTTATATTAACTGTAAGTAGCTACTGATCACAACAAACTTATATCTCTTTAGTCCCCGTTATAGTGCGTTAATTGTCATACACATAACACTAGGTTATCTACGTACAAAGAAAGGTACTGAAGTCTGCGAAACTCCCAATACTGGCACCACCATACTTTCCGCTAACGTTAGGTAGTAATATCACCCAAAAACATACTGAATACTAACTGTGATAATATGCAGTCTCGCTTCACAACGTTATAGCTTACGAAACTTTCCGACACTCACCTTCTGTCCCATTTTATACAGAATTTCACATTTTGATATATTGCCTGTAATGCTCCAATCATATTATTTGACATTGTGCGTAGTTTATGCCATAATACATTCCAACTGACATAGTGAATTGCTTTCTTATAATCTACAAAGTGCAATGCAGCCCTTCCTCCTTTAATATTTTACCCTGTTAACCTGTATAAAATAAACGCACTGTGTATGATACTGTGTCCTGTGAAACCCATTTGAAATTTGCAAGTTTTGTTAACTTTTGATTCCCAGCATTGTAATCTGTCGCATAATATTCTGTAATATATTTCACTCATAATTGCCTAATAAGTAAACCCCTATAATTTTCGGCATTTTCAGTAGCTCCCTTTTCTTTATAAATGAGGCAAATAACGTCCTTACCCCATTAGGTAGGGCAATCTCCAATGAGGAAATGCTGTTAAATATCTGAAGCATATTCATACCAAACTAATTTACAATATCTGCGACCTTAACAGCTTCTGTGCAAACCCGTCCAATCCTAGCTTCGCGTTCAGCGTCCTGTTATCTCCCTTGCTGAGATCTCATCGTTCAGCAGTGGTATATATGGCCCTTCTCCCCCTAAACTCGTGTTTCTCTCACCATGCCAATTCCCTCCCTACCCCATTCATAAAATTCTACCTTGAATTGCATTGCGCACTTGCTGGGAGAAATTTCGCTGTGTGCTTGACGGTTACTCCTTAAATTCCTTATCACCTACTATATCTCATCATTATCCTCGTTTTTAACACATCCCTAATTTTCGCAGTTACTCGATCTTGCCAAATGTTCCCCTTTCACCGTCTAAGGAGTTTGTTTTCCCTTCGTTTTTGATCAAAATCTACCTTACGTTCTTTCCTCCCCCCGTTTCGGAACTTTCTAGTGCCTCCTCTGTTTCGTTCTTCTTTTACGATTTTGCACTGCTAGTCATACTGGCCGTCCAATTAAATTGCCTTCACTGCATTCTGAGTTTCATTGTTTTCTCAGCAGTATATACTGGTTTTCTGTTGCTCAGCTATTTCGGCGTTCTTCCTCCTTAAGTGGTTCTCGAAATAATCAACAAAGGTTGTACATGTTCCGATCTCTACATACCAACCTCTCTTAATCCCTTTCCTCACCCTCGTTCACACGCACCTAATCTATATTCAGTTCCAGAGCCACTGGATCATGTTATCGATACGATCCGCAACCTAAAATTCTTAACTTTGTCTATTATACTGTAATTTACCAAAATAATATCTGTTCACTACCGCTGTTTTCATTTATGAAACTGAGTTTCATCTCCTGATCTCAACTGTAATTATCATTCAGTATTTCTGGAGAGAAGGCATCACTATAATATGTAGTTGTCTCCCCACCATATTAATGATGCGATCTTTATTCTTTCGCTGGCCACTTCCTGGTTTCCGTTCGCCGTTTCGGCCTCCAATCAGCGAAATATTTATCCTTCCTAACCTCGTGTCAAAATATCCTATGATAATAAATTCAGCCCGAAATATTTGCCTGTAGTTGCACCAAAATATTTGTCAAGTTGCTAAAGAGGTTTTGGTTCGCATATTTGGACATAGCGATGTGGTTTTACAATCATATGACCAATAAATTTGCCCCGATGTCAAAGATATACCAATAAAGTTCCAAATCAATTTAGTTACCTCCGCTTTCAGCTTGAATTAAACTTATACTCCCCGGCCACCTCTCCCTCTTGCCCGTTGTTCCAACCCCTTACTTAAACTATGCAAAATACTGGTGCAACTATTTTACCGTTCTTCAGAAAGGTTTCTGTCAAACATGCAGTGTGAAAACCTCGGAAGAAAGACAAGAAATTGCCACTATCCAACCTTTTTCGAAAGCCTTCAATGCCCCATGTTACACTCATCAGAGAAGGGCTTGGGTCCCATTTTTTCTGGGCGGTGTTGTCCGGTCAGTCATTTGGCCAAACTCTGATGCGTTGTGGACAACCTCTCTTCTCTACCTTCCATTTCTTGCGCCCTGGACTGACTCACCTCTCGCAGCTGCACCGGGGCAACTACCCACTACTGCTACTCTGTTCGGTTTCCATACTGTCCAAACATTGCTCCAATTGTTCTAATTCCTGTAGAATCCAGACTCGCCCGTAATTTTGAGCTTGTGAAGTCTCCACACAGAATAGTAACCTTGCTTGCTGGCCTAGAACATGTGTCACTTCAAGAGCACTCTCTCTCTCTCTCCCTTTCTCTTGCCTCAAGCGTTGGCTTAAGTCCTCAGCAGTACTTATTACCATTCCCCGGAGATACTGTCATCTCGAAGAACGCCATCTCTAGTTTGAAGTGGCTTGTTTCCAAATAACAGGTTGTTGTTATGTTGTCACGTTGACCAACATGATGAGTCCTCTCAACATCGAACTTGGGGAGTTCCAGATCTGATTGCGTCGATGCATTTTTCACTATATTCTTCAGCATCTCCCAACTCTTCTCCGTCTTCTTCAACCGCACCGTGTACGATATTGTTATTTCATCGAGATTGCTTCTCCAGGTACTCCACTTTTGTTCTAGAGCACGCACCGTTCTGATATGTTCCAACTGCACTTTCCAAAGTTTAAGGTTACATCTATGGAATCCCTGCCGCATTCGTCTCTCAACTGAGCTATAACTTTCGTACACTCTCTGTTCTGGGGCCTTAGAGGGAGCTAAGACAATAATTCGTCCGTCTCCTTCCGCCGACGACTTTCTGTCTCATACAATTGTATCAACCCGTCTCTCAGGACCTTTACATCCGACTAATGGTTTGTATTAATGCTCTTTTTCCGTTCTCTAATAATACATGGCGTTATATTTAGAATTAATAACGAGTTTATCTAAATTGTTTAATTTATTAGAATTAATAACGAGTTTATCAATGTGTCACTTATAAGATATATTTATGCACATAGGCTCAATATTATTTCAAGACAATGGATATGGAAAATATAAACAAATGCCGTATTCTCTCATGTTCCTGCTGAAAGGCAGATTGCGACTATTTTAAATTTGCGGGTTCTATAAGTAGCACTGTAGGTCGCACAGTGTGCAGTAGAAATAACATTAAAGTGTCATGGTATACCTACCAGTACCATTAGTTGTTTCATAATGATAAACACTTTATTTCTATTACTTCGCCAATTTCATTTCGCAACTGTCTTTTACCTCAGCTGAATCTACGTTGCTCACCTTTATTTGTAAATTAGCTATCATTTTGATTACTTAGTACTGTACCACATATATATGTACATCAGTATGCATGTATGCATACACTGTGTAGGTAGGTATGCTGTGGGCTTTCACACGTATACATAGAGTATATTTTATCAAAGTATGCGTCCAATATTAGGAATATGTAAAATGCAATAAAACACACACACACACACACATCTTCAAAAATAACTGATTTAAAGCAAAATACAACTGCTAAATTGTCATTACATTCCTGCTTCTAGCATACACAAAACGATAACTAGAAATTAAATTACCTCAAGAAGGATATGCGAGGCATATAATGCATTTTCTTGAAGGTAAAGTGTGTTATTTTATAATATGATATCGACTGTTCTAATACTGCAATTGCAACGTTAGCTATGCCTGAATGCATGCTGTTTGATTGCCACCATTATGATGCACCCTTCTTCGTTTCTATAGTGTTAGTTATTTCCGGTGCAACACATGACAGTTAGATGTACTGTAAAAACGGCAGAATACATCAGTGATGCAACACACACAAAAGTTTTACCATATAAATTATATTTATATGAAAACCCTTTCTAAAGCATGAACTGCGGAAACTGATTGCACATCACAGGGTGCGCTTCCTTTCCCTCTGTCTCAGAATAGCTAGACAAAGTATGTTTAGCTAATGAACTGATGAAGCAGAAGTAGAAGAAAGATAGTGTGGTATCAAAATAAACTGAGACCTGTGTGCAAACAAAATATTCTCACTTCCTAGAACTCAATAAGCAGCAGGAAAATAAAATAAAATACCCATTACTCTGTCCAGGTACCTTATTTCCCACATCAGGACGTATACTCAACATTTCGTATTTTATTTAACACTTATTTCATGTCATTATTTTATACATTTTACTTACTACCCAATAAATAAAAAATATCACAATGAGAACAGAAAATGATGCAGTAATTTGTATCATAAATTATTTAAATGTAAAGAATGATTATATTATGAATATGCATTTTTATGTGACATTAATTTGAGATGTTTATTGATTGTAATTATTGTTGGGAAGTAAGTTTATACTGCCTTACTGAAACTGACAATAATAGCGTGCAATAATGCAGCGAGGGGGTGAGCTGTTTATCATTATTGGAAACGAGGAAGTTACGTAATGTTGGCGCGTTTAGAATCTTCTGGAACGTTTCCCTAGAGCATATGTATTCATAATTTTCATTGGATATCAAAATAGACGCTAATGTTGGCGCGTTTTATTAGCCAATTGCAGTTCAGTTATAATCTTTAGGCATATCGGTGTGTAGGAGTATAAATAGGGTAGGTTAGAGGTAGACCCCGTCAGTTCATCAAAATTCTTTGTACACTACACGTCGCATTCCCATCAGTTCGTCGAAAGTATTTGTACGGCACACTTCGGATATCAATTTGCAGGTTACGCGTAACAGAGTTATGAAAATTCTCAAGGTTGAAGTACGTGGATTAAAAGTGATTAGTAAGAAGTTGTTATAACAGTTTCAGTTTGGCGAGTGTTAAGATCAATGTATAAATGTGATAGTTAACGTGTTCGACAATAAAAGTGTAAAACAAATTTCTTCATCAGTGTTCTCTTTGGATAAAAGATTCCTTCCGTTTACACAACCTGTATTAAGAGAAGTGCTTGACCCAAAAGATCAGAGCTAGCCGGAGGACAGTGAAACAGAATTAAGTAAAAAATAAAAGTAAAATTCTTTCAAACAAAAACTAATACTGCCGCAAATTGCTAACACCAGATGGAGCTACAAACCGAACAAATGAATCACGCCACAAGATGGCTTCACCACACGTGAAGTAAACACAAACATTATAAGTAATACACTCGCAAATTGGCTACCACAACGTGGGGCTACAATTAATGTTAAATAAATAACATTAAACCATCGCAAAAAATAAAAAATAAATGTAGTATTATTGAACTTTAAAATAAGGAATGTATTAAACTGTTGTTGCTCTGAGCAAGCATAATAAAATTATTAGTATCCAGCTATTTGCAATTACTATTTTATAATTAACAAAATAAATAACATAAAAAGTGGAAAATATCCCATACTAATCCCTACTACTTTCCAATTCCTGGTTTATACCGGTAAAAGCACTAGTATCCAGTACAGAAGGCTCCAATGTTTTCTGTTGGACTAGGGGATGTAGAGGAAGAGATGGAAGGAATGTCTTCTCGATTAGTCATGCCTGGGTATAGCCGACAGTAAGTGCCAGCTCAAAGGTCACATTTATTTTTGTGTATGCTTGTATAATTTAGCGACCTGGATCTAAGAGGAACGTTTACGAAACTAAATACTTTTCTCTTTACCAGATTTATCCAAGCGAAATAAACTAACATTTTCTTTACATAATGTGTTGTTTAAAAATCAAACATTGCACTGTTTATGCGGGTGCTTCAGAAGTTTAAGATGTATTATTCAGTAATTTTCTTGAGGAACAAGGTGCATATGATGTATATCTTGTTTTAACGTTTGTTGCTAATAATAATAATAATAATAATAATAATAATAATAATAATAATAATAATAGTCGTTTAATGATTACCATTAATAATACTAATGTGAAACTGTTGAAGCAGTTTGAGCACAATTAAGTGCAACATTCAGTTTTCTTCAAAATGAGATATATTTTGCGTTTGTTGCTGAAAAACGAACAAAGTTTTATTTAAAACATAATTACTCCTTCACACACTCACAAGACAAAGGAAGAAAAACCGTGCCAACAATATAGTGGACGTAGAGTAAAAACAGCTATTGTATCTCAAAGCAGAAAATGTTAATAGATTCGAGAAAACTTTTAGCGCAAAATATGCAGCTTCCATATAGCTGTTTTATTGGTTAAAGTAACATGTAAGCTACATTTTCAAAATAGTGATCCGAAAGTGTTAATGCAGAACGGCTGATATGCTTTTGTTGCAATTGGTTCATTTGAAAGCATTCTATTTAGAAAATTAAATTGCTTTCAAAAGTAAACTTTTTTAAAATTATAAATCTGAAGCAAATAGGAAGAAGAAGAAGAAGAAGAAGAAGAAGAAGATACTTTGTATTACGATTAACGTTCTGAATTCTTAAAATGCTCCTCTTCCCTGGTCTGGAATGGAATGGGATGTGTAACGGAGGGGATTCAACCCCGATCCAGTGAATGAGGATATTGTGCCCCTGGAGAGGGTGGCCCCGGGGAGGGAGGGACAAGGCGGCCGGAACCAGGAGCGACGTCACAGCATGACAAGGTTCCTAATGTTGTGACGCCCTGACAGGCAAACCGGAGACCCCACCCCACCAGAGGGTCCAACGCCCTCCAAAGAGGCGGTTCGTATACGCCGGCAATCAGCCGAAGATCGAGAGCCGGATGAGGTTCCTCAGAGATCTTCCTTTTTCCCTGCCACGCCGCTCCGGAACACCAACCCCGACACTTGCAACCCTGAAACAGAACTAACGGAGTTAAGGATGAATGAAATGGGGAATGAACGATATGCGGGGCTGAGAGAATCAGCATTCGCCTGACGACCCAGGAAAACCACCGAAAATTCCTATTGGTCACAGTGGGCGGTCGCCGGGAAGCAAACAAGGGATCTTCCTAATGCGAGTCTCACGCTTTACCGCAGTGCCACCTGGACGGAAACTGAAGGATCGGTAGTTCAAATCTCGGGTATGACTCAATTTTTCAATCTGATTCTATCTTTGCAACCTTGTCTTGCGCACGGCTTGAATGAAAGTCTTCTTGTTAATGGGTACTGCCATTACAAACTTGGTTGTAAGTATAAGAAGAATACAGTAGCTCAAACGATAGTCAGATTTTTATGTGGTGTCTTTGAAACTCAACACTCTTTGCATTACCACGAGAACAAACTAACGTGTAGCATTCACATAGCTTTCTCTTCTCACCATTCTACAAATTATTTTTACTAAATCTTAGTTTTCTGCCTACTTCTTATAATCCAGATAAACTTCCAATCCACATTTAGCCCATCTCTGTGGTGTAGTGGTTTACCTCACATTTAAAAGTTCCCGAGTTCGAATCTCGTTTAGAGTGGATAACCTGGATAAAGCTTTTTCCCAGATTTCCTCTTATCCTGAGAAGACGTATGTCAGATAACTCTAAGCTCTAGGGACCTCGAGCCCGTTTGAGCATCATTTTAACCATTTCGTTCATTCATCGTCCGTAATGCCCTACCCGGTTAAAAGACTAATTAAATACCAAAAGAAAAAGTTCACATTTACACATTTCGTTGTACTATATGTAAATAAAGCGAATCACAGTTTCAAAACATGTCAGTACGTGTTGCTTTGAAACTCCATGCTGTTAGTATTACCGCGAAAAAAACAAAACGAATAGCAACTCCTCAGTTACAAAAAGTATTCAAAACAACTCAAAAAATATCTGGGAAATAGTTAATCTCATAAAATATATGCATGAGAAACTGCGTACTTTAACAGGATCTACATTGCTTGTGTAGCGAAACTTTGTCCATCTTTTACAGTTTATCAGTTATACAAAGCTCATTCAGAATGAAGAAGACTTGAAAGGCTCTTCTCAGGAAATTCAAAATATATATTTCGTTTATCATGAAAATAACTTAAATATAGAGTATTTTATTAAACGTCCTTAGAGACATTTTTGAGAAAATAACAAATTTCGAACATTTTTCAATATAAAGGTTTGTTCGGGGTGGAGCTGATTTTCTTGAAAATCTTTGTGTCACATCTGTGAAAGATGGTGAACTTAAATATAAAGTTTGGTATTTAACCGACTTTTTGTTCTGCAGTTATGTTGTTAGAGAACATACAAGCATATGGAGCTTTTGTTATAAAATATGTGTTGCATTCACATGACATCCTCTACTCACTCTTCCACAAAGTACTCTTACAAAGCTTATTCTTGCATATTTCATGTCAATATAGATAAACCGTCATCACTTATTGTAGATATAAATAGAATGTATTAAGCTAAAGCAATAGCCAAAATCCTTAAAGCTGAATGCTATGTGATAGCTTTGGAGTGGTTGGCTACAGAAGGGACTCGGCACCATTGTGCCTACACCTCACAAGGGAGCGTCTCCGGGAAGAAGAATGAGGCGAGAGAAGATCCCGGGCGGCCGGTACCTCAAAAAGAGGGGTCCAACGCCCCTCAACGGTGTTAGGATACAACGATAGCCAGTCAAAAGCCAAATGATGGAGAGAGTCACAAAGAGCATCCCTTTCCCCTGCCAAACTGCACCGAAACACCATCGCTGACACTTCCAATCCTGAAAGAAACCAAGGGATGAAGGTAGAAGGGAAAGGAGAGGACATGAAATGGAGGGAAGGGAAATTCGGGGATTTGAGAATCCTTCCGAGCATTCGCCTGGCGACTCGTGAAAAAAAAAAACCGAAAAACACCACAGATCAGGAAGGTCAACCTTAGGAATCCAACCACCACCACCCGAATGCGAGCCACACACGCGATAACTTTGAGATTTTGTTCTCATTGTACCAACACCTTAGAGAAAGAAAGGAGAAAAGAAGGAAACAACAAATGAGGGAAAGAAGGAAAGAAGTAGGGAAGAAAGCAAGGGAGGAAGGAAGGAATGAAGGGAGGTAGGAAGAGCTTAAGGGAAGATATGGTAGTAAGGGAAGTTAGGAAAGTAAGGGAATTAAAGGCGGTTAGGAAAGTAAGGGAAGATAGGGAAAAAGGGAAGTAAGGGAAGTAATGGAGGTTAAGGAAGTAAGGAAGCATGGGAAGTAAGGAAGTAAGCAAAGTAAGGGAACTAAGGGAATTTAGGGAAGTAAAGAAAGTAACAGAAGTAAGGAAACAAGGGAAGTAAGGGAAGTAAAGGAAGTAAGAGAAATAAGGAAGTAAGGATGCACGTGAAGTAAGGCAAGTAAAGAAAGTTAGGAAAGTAAGCGAAGTAAAGTAAGTAAGAGAAGTAAGCATGTAAGGGAAGATAGCGAAGTATGGAAAGTTAAGGAAGTAAGCGAAGTTGGGGAAGTCATGAAAGTTAGAAAAGTACAGGATGTAAGGGAAGTTAGGGAAGTAAGGAAAGCTAGAAAACTAAAGGAAGTAAGGGAAGTAAGAGAGCTAAGGGAAGTAAAGGAAGAAAGGGAAGTAAAGGAAACAAGGGTAGTTAGGGAAGTAAGGGAGGTAAGGTAAGTAAGCGAAGTTAGGGAAGTAAAGCAAGTTAGGGATGTTAGGCAAGTAAGAAAAATTAGGAAGTTAAAAAAGTAACGAATATAACGAAAGAAAAGAAAGTAAGGGAATTAAAGGAAGTAAGGAAAGTTAGCGAAGTAAGGGAAGTAAGGTAAGTTAGGGAAATAAGAGAAATAAGTGTAGCTAGGGAAGGAAGAGAAGTAAGGGAAATAAAGCAAATAAGGGTAGTTAGGAACGAAAGGAAAGTAAAGGAAGTAAGGAAAGTAAAGGAAGTTAGGGAAGTAAGGTAAGAAATGGATGTTAGGGTAGTAAACGAAGTAAGAGAAGTAAGGAAAAAAGAAAGTTACGGAAGTAAGGTAAGTAAAGGAAGTAAACGAAATAAGGGAAGTTAGGGAAGTAAGTAAGCGAAGTTAAGGAAGTATGTGAAGTTGGGGAAATTAGAGAAGTAAACGTATATTGGTAAATAAAGGAAGCTAGTGACCTAAGGGAACTAAAACGAAGTAAGGGAAGTTAGAGAAGAAAGGGAAGTTAGATAAATAAGGGAAGTAAACAAAGTGAGGTAAGTAAAGAAATGAGGGAAGTAAAGGATGAAAGGGAAGTTAGGGAAGTAAGGAAAGTAAGGGAAATAGGGGATATAAGGGAAGCAATATAAGTAAACGAAGTCAGGGATGTAAAGGGAGTATGGAAATTAAAGAAAATACGGGAAGTAGGAGAAATTAGGGATATAAGGGAAGTAAAGGAAGTGACGAAAGTAAAGTTGGTTAGGGAAGCAAGGATAGTAAAGCGAGTAAGTGAAGTAACGAAGTAAGGAAAGCTGGGGAAGTAAAGACGACAAAGGAATTAAAGGATGTAAAGGAGTTTAGGGTAGTAAGGGAAGTTAGGGAAGTATAGCGAGTAGGGGAATTAAAGAAAATAATGTAAGTAAGCAAGTAAAGGAAGTTAGGATAATTAAGGAACTAAAGTAAGTAAAGGAAGTTTGGAAAGTAAGGTAAGTTAGGAAATTAAGGGAAGTTGAGGATGTATAGAAAGTTAGGGAAGTAGGGGAAGTTGCGGAAGTAAGGTAAATAAGATAAGTAAGGGAAGTTAGGGAAGTTAGCGAAGTAAGGTAATTAAGTTTAGTTAGGGAAGTAAGAAAACTAGGGGCGCTAAGGGAAGTAAAGCAAGTAAGGGAAGTTATCGAAGTACGGGAACTTAGGGAAGGAGAAGAAGTTAGGTAATAAAGGAAAGTAAATGAAGTAGGGAAGTTAGTGAATTAAGGGAAGTTAAGTAATTAAGGGAATTTGGGGAGTAAAATAAATTAAGGAAGTAAATCAAGTTAGGGAAGTAACGGAAGTTAGTAATGCAAAGGAAGTAAGCAAAAGAGAGAAAATAAGGGATATAAAGTAATTAATGGAAGTAAGGAAATAAGGAAGTAACGGAAGTAAAGTAAATAAGCGAAGTAACAGAAATTGGGGAAGTTAGAGCAGTAACGGATGTAACGAAATAAGAAGGGTTTGTTCAGTAAGGAAGCTTAGGGCAGTTGAGGATGTAAGGGCGGTAAATGTAGTAAGGGAAGTAAAGGTAATAAGAGACGTAAGTGAAGTAAATGAAGTAAGGTAAGTTAGGGACTTTAGGGAAGTAAGGGAAGCAAATGAAGTAAATAATGTGGGTGAGGTAAGGGAACTGAGGGAAGTTAGGGTAGTAAGCGAAGTAAAGGAAGTTAATGACCTTAGGGAAGTAAAGGGGATAAGGGAATTTAGGGAAGTAACGGAAGTGAGGGTACTTATGGGAGTAAGGGTGCTAAGGGAACTTTGGGAAGTAAGGGAAGTAATAGATGCAAGGAAGTAAGAAAAGGAAAGAAAATAAAGGAAGTTAGCGAGGCTAAGGAATTAACGGTGGTTAGGAAAGTAAAGGAAGTAATCGAAGTAACGGAAATAAAGGAATTAAAGTAGTAAAGGAAGTAAGGGAATTGAGGGAAATTAAGGAAGTAAGGGAAGAATGGGAAGTTGGGAAAGTAAGAGAAATTAGGGAATTAAGGGAAGTAAAGAAAGAAAGTGAATTTAGGGTAGTAAGGGAATTAAGAGAAGTTAGGAATATAATGAAAGTAAAGGCAGTTAGCGAGGTAAAGAAAGTAAGGGAACTTAGGGAAGTTAGGGTACTTAGGGAAGATAGGGAAGTTAGAGATGTAAGAAAACTTAGTGTAGTAAAGGAAATAATGGAAGTATGAGAAATAAGGAAAGTGAGGAAGGTAAAATGAATAAGGTGAGTAAGGGAAGTGAAGGAAGTTAAGGGAGGTAAAGGACGTAATAGAAGTACGGAGATAAGGGAAGTTAGGTATGTAAGGGAAGTAAAGGAAGCAAGTGAATTTGGGAAAGTTAGGAATGTAAAGCTTTTTAGGGAAGTAAGGGAGATAAATGGAGTAAGGAAGTAAAGGAAGTTAGGGCAGTAAGGAAATTTAGGGTAGTTGGGGAAGTTATGGAAGGAAGACAAGTTCTAGAAGTAAAGGAACTAAAGGAAATAAAGGAAGTAAAGGAGGTAAGAGACGTAAGGTAATTAAGGGAAATCACGGAAGTAAAGAAAGTAAAAGAAGTTAGGGAATTAAGGTAAATAAAGGAAGTTTGGAAAGTAAATATCGTAAGAGAAGTAATGAAATAAGGGAAGTTAGGAAGTTAGGGAAGTAAGGGAAATAAGGGATATAAGGGAAGTGAGAGAAATAAAGGAGTAAGGGAGGTTAAGGTAGTTAGGGTAGTTAGGGTAGTAAGGAAAGAAAGGGAAGTAAGTTAAGGAGCTAAGGTAGATTGGGGATGTAAAGAAAGGTAGCGATGTAAGGGAAGTAAGGGAACTTTGGGAAGATAATGAAGCAAGGGTATTTGGTGATGGAATTGAAGATAGGGAAGTGAAGGAATTTGGGGAAGTTAGAGAAGCTAGGAAAGTAACGAAAGTTTGTACAGTAAAGGATGTAAGCATAGTAAAGAAAATAATGGATGTAAAGAAAGTTATGGAAGTAAGGGAAGTAAAGGAAATAAGGGAGGTAAGAGAAACTGAAGAAGCTAGGAAAGTAAGGGAAGTTAGAGAAGTAAGGGAAATTAGGGAAGTTTGGGAATTGAGGGATGTGCTGGAAGTTAGGGAAGTAAGAAAATCAAATGAAATAAGGGAAGTAAGGGAAGTATGGGAAGTAAAGGAAGTAAGGGAATTTAGGGAAATAAAGGGAGTGAGGGAAGTTAGTGAAGTAAGTGAATTTTGGGAGTATGAAAAGTAAATGAGGGAAGAGAAGTAAGGGAATAAGGGAAGTTAGGGTGCTAAGGGAAGTAAAGGAAATAGGGGGAGTTATGGAAGGAGAAGAAGTAAGAGAAGTTAAGGAAGTAAGTGTAGTAAGGGAAGTAAAGGAAGTAAGGGAAGATAGAGAAGTAAGGAAAGTAAAGGAAGTTAGGGAAGTAAGGGAAGTGGAGGAAGTAAGAGAAGTCGGAAGTAAGGGAAGTATAGTAAGTAAGGGAAGTAAAGGAATAGGAGCTGTAAGGAAGTTAGTGAATTAAAGGATGTAAAGGATGTAAGGGCAGTTAAGGTACTAAGGGAAGTAATGGAACTTAGGTAGTAAGGGAAGTTAGGGAAGTAAGGGAAATAAAGGAATTAAGGGAAGCAAGAGAAGTAACGGAGGTTAGGGAGGTTAGGGAATTAAGGAAGTAAAGATGTAAGGGAATTAAGGTTTTAAGGAAGTAAGGAGAGTAAGGTAAGTAAAAGAAGTAAGGGAAGGAATGTAAGAGACGTTAGAGAAGTAAAGGAAGTAAGGAATTTAAGTGAAGTTAGGGAAGTAAGGGAAGAACAGGAAGTAAGTTAAGTAAGGGAATAAAGGAAGTAAGGGAAGTTTGGGAAGGAAAGGAGGTTAGGTAAGTACGGGAAGTAAAGGAATTAAGAGAAGTAAGTGAGTAAAGGATGTATGGAAGGGAGTAAGGAAGGAATTATGGAAGTAAATAAGGAAACATCGAAACAAAAACAATAGCTTTTGCAATTGAACTAAGTATAAAGTATTTGAAATCTCAAACTAATATCAAAGAATATTTCAGAATAGGTAAAATATGAAGATGTTATTTGACATAAAAATAAATGGATGTTATTTGATATAAATTTTGTACCTTATTAAGATCTATATTTGTTGTGCAGTAACATTTGTTCTCTTTCTTACGATTTACTAGTTATTAAAAGTCATTCACAATAAAGAGAATCAGAATATTCCTAGAAAATAAAATGTATAGAGTTTATTTACCATTAAAATTAGCTTAAACATATGTATTTTAATCTAAATCCTTAGAGCCCTTTTTGAAATTATAAAAAAATTCAAAAATTGCTTTCTATAAAGGGTAGTATGGAGGGGGGATTCTTTAAAATATCCGTGTCGCATTCTTGGAAGAAGTTGAACTTAAACACTAAGTTTGGTTTTCAACCAACTTTTTGTTTTTGAGTTATGCTGTTCGCGGATTCACAAACAAAAACACACACACTTGGACCTTTTTGTAAAAGTTTATTCATGGGATTCAGGGAATCGCAAACGTGACTTCTGGTGAAATTACGACAGTAAATCGTTATTTGGAACTTAATACCTTCTCTACTTATGTAACTACGCAGTAGAGAAAGTAACAATGCTTACTTTGTATTCAGGAGTCTGAAAGCGTGTATTTCCGATGAATCTCGTTATTCAATTCTCGGCTGGAATAAAATGCTTTCTCTACCTCCTGTAGCTACGTAGCAGAGAAAGCAAAAACGATTTATTTGGTTTCAGGAGTCTCAAAAGATGTATTTCCGGTGAATCTCTTTATAGAATTCTTAGGTTAAACACAATACTTTCTCTACTTACTGCAGATTTGTAGCAGGGAAGGTAAAAACGCTTTCTGTGGCTTTCGGGGGTCTCAGAACTTGTATTTCCGGTGAATCTCGTTATTCATTTTTTCGGTGGAACACAATACTTTCCTTGCTTACTACAGCTACGTAGTAGAGAACGTAAAAAGGCTTACTTTCTATTCAGGTGGTTTCAAAACGTGCATTTCCGGTTAATCTCGTTATTGAATTTTTGGGTAGAATACAATACTTGCTCTATTTATTGTAACTGCGTAGTAGGGAAAGAAAAAATGCTTTATTTGTTTTGAGGGAGTCCCACAACGTGTATTTCCGGTGTATCTCTGTATTGAATGTTTGGGTGGAATACAATACTTTCTCTACCTCCTGTAGCTATGTAGAGAAAGTAAAAATACATTCTTTGGATTCAAGGGGTCTGATAACGTGTATCTCCAATGAGTCTTTTTACTGAATTTTTGGTGGAATGCGATACTTTCTCTACCTCATGTAGCTATGTAGTAGAGAAGTTAAAAATTCTTTCTTTGGATTAAGGGGGTCTCAAAGCGTGTATTTCCGCGAATCCTTTCATTGAATATTTGGGTGAAACACAATACTTGCTCTACTTACTGCAACTACGTAGTAGAGAAAGTGAAAATGCTTTCTTTGGATTCAGGGAGTCTCAAAACATATATTTTCGGTGAATCTCGTTATTGAATTTTGGGGTGGAATACAATACTTCCTCTACTTACTGTAAGTGTGTAGTGGGAAAAGTAAAAATGCTTTCTTTGGATTCAGTGGTTCTAAAAACGTGTAACTGCGTTGAATCTGGTTTCTTTTAATTTTTGGGTGGAATACAATACTTTCCCTACTTATTATAAGTAAATAGCGGAGACAGTAAAAAGACGAGTTGTGGTATAGATAAGCGTTTGTTTGTCGTTACGGCATCTGGCATGCAACCAAATAGGGAAAAGTATAACTTAAACTGTAAGTTTAAATAGTTTCTGACCTAAATTGTCACGGTGCACGGAAAAATCATACTTCACAGGGACAATAGGGAAATAATGAGCATGTGCTAGTTGATAATGGGTAGAGAAAGCAGTGAATATTGAAAATAAAACCATTTTGTTGCAACACTTGCTGGTTATGCAATGATATGAAGCCTCTAATTCTTAAAAATCTGATGTGTTACACTCACATGACTTTCTCTACTCTTGTACAAACTATTTTTACAAACGCTTATTCTCCATCTACTTCATGTTAATCGAGATAAACATTTGCAGACTCTACCTTATTGCTAATTTTCTTGTAGATGTAAGGGGAATATATATATATATATATATATATATATATATACAAGGGCAATATAGAAATACAGTAACCTTTAAGCACATACATATCTCTTAATAGCTGGTTGCTAGGTGCAGCACCATTGCCTTTCCCGCAGATTAATACTCTTTGCATATCCAACGCAAAAAAATGAATAACGAATTCCCATTTTAGAAAATAAATACTGCAAAATTTAAGGGAATAACAAGCAATATCTCGAAAATGGTACATTCAACAACAAAAATGTATATGACATAAATTGTGTATTTTAGCGCGATCTATATTTTTTGCGTAGTAAAATTTTGTCTATCTATTATGGTTTACCAGTTATGCAAAAGTCGTTCACAATGAAGAATACTTTTGGAAAAATTCCCAGAAAATTCAAGATATACATTTTATTTGTCATGAAACTATCTTAAACATATGAGATTTTAATCAAAATCGTTAGAGCCATTTTTGAGAAAATTAAAATTTTCGAAAAATGTTCCATGTAAGGGGTAATCTGGGGTGGGGATTTTCTTGAAAAACTTCGTGTCGCATCTCTGGAAGATACTGAACCTAAATACCAAGTTTGGTGTTTATCCGACCGTTCGTTTCTGAGTTATGCTGTTCACTGACAGACACACACACACACACACACACACACACACAGACACACAGCCACTCACACGGATATGTTTCCAAAAATGCTTTTTTTGGATTCAGGGGATCTCAAAACATGTATTTCCGGTGAAATCTCCGTATCGAATTTTTGGGTGGAATACAATACTTCCCCTACTTACTATACGTAGTAGAGAAAGTAAAAATTAGTCTGTATACTGCTTATGTCGCTGTGTTGTAATGTTATTGCTGTTTTCTTTTCACAGTTATTACATTCTAACAGTCAAGTCTAAGGGAAATGTGTTGGAATTATATTTCCTAAGCACTATTACATTCGCTAACCTTGTAGAGCAGGTATGAGCTAAGGCACCTGGCATAACCTCTCTATAACACCCTTACAGGTGGAACGGAAAACATATCGAGCCGCCTGTTACATTAAAGCACTTTATGTAATTGTTGTGTATATATGTACACTTACATACATTTTCAACCAATCATAAAATACCTGTCTTTGGTTACTTCTAATTGTTTATATTATGTATTTCTCAATGCATAGCAATATTAGCTATGTTATCTACGACTTGTGAAATTAAAGTTATCTATGCTTTGTAAAATGGTGTATTTCTTTTGTGTTCCCTTATTAATTATACTTCCATTATATGAGTATTTTTACTGAAATAATTTTTATAATTTCAGACAAAATTCAGAATTCTGACTTCTATATTTGTATTCTTCTTTCTTCCTATGCAGCTTCAATGCATTCCTTAAAAGTTATGATTTAACCGTTCACTTTTCTTAATATAGTATAAATAATTAGTAATATCTATAAGAGGACATATCCGATAGCAGATAAGCATAGAAAATAACAGCATAAAAATAATCGGAACGGGATTAAAAATCAATGTTAAAATATTGGAAATACTTTAAAATTTGTAAGACCAACTTGTAACATAGCTGTGATTAGAATAGGTGAGCTAAAAAACGAGACGTGAAAGTCCACCAATACACGCGCTAATGCTCACAGGGTCAGACTAAACTACACAAAATAGAAAGAGAGGGGAGAGAATAGAAAGAGATAGAAATAGTGGCCCATTTCCCGGAACTCAGGGAGTTGGTAAAATTGAAAATTAAACGCGTTCTTAAGGGTAGAGACATTGGGTTTTGCTGGATAAGTCCGCAGGACGCGTGAGTTCAGATATTTGGCACGTTTTATAATCATAGCATACTATGTAACGCTGCTTAAGAACCAATGGAAATGGTTGTAAGAAATAAAGGCGCTCATCCTGGCGTCATAGGAAAACAGATAAAAAGAGAAGGAAGTCCGGAATTTCGACGACTATCTGAGATACTCTCTTGGCATTTTCTTGCGTGCTACTACCGTAGCAACCGATATTAGAATCAGTGGCGTAATTTAATTTGGAACCAGGTGGAAGATGCTGCGTACATCGATGGGAAGATCGTGTGGCGAATTAGCTAGCTTCACAGAATAACATAAAATGATAGTAGGAAAATTTAAGCTATGATATTTAAAAAGCACTACATAAGAGAAAATTTCTAGCCGCCGGAATAGACATAATTCTCTTCAATAAATCAAGGTTACGGAAAAATCAATTTATTACTTTGCCTCCACTCACCAAGTCCCAGAGATTATTATCCAACTAGATAGGATGTGATTTCTTTCCTCAGCTATTCGTCTGGCAATCGGCAAGAACGTCCACAAAACAACAGAGATCCAGGAGGTACATGTGCCTACATGTACTTCCGCCACATAGTTAATAATTTAAGTGAATTGTCACTCTTTCGGAATTAAATTAATCTTCCCTTATTATTTTTTTCTTTCACTTAACTTAACAGTCGCATGCTTCCCTCAAAGCCTTTGATTTTGCATAACAAATAATCAATTTGTCAATCGCCGTTCTATAAAGCTGTTGCTTTGCTCACCCCTTAAAGTGTATATACTTTTTTCATTTTACTTACTACTTCTTTCACTTCATCTCAACTTACCAACGTATTTTCTCACTCTGTTTTCCCTCGCCGCCATCTTTTCTTCTTGCTCAAAATCGTACCTCTACCGCTCATATCCGACTCCTCCATTCTCCTTCTCCTGCTCCAGGCTTCCACTACTATCTGCTATCAACCCATCCCCTTGGTCGTCCTCTTCGCCCAATCGTCTCTCTACTATTAACTCCCTCTCCTCCATTTCCTCTTCTCTTTTTATTCCTTCTTTCTCAAATTCCCCTCTCTTTAATACGCTTTTAATCTCCGTTTTTAAATTATTTTCTTCCCTTCCCCTCCGTTTTTCTCTAAATAGATTGTGAAAATATTTTTTTTTCAATCCGTTTAAATTTGCTTTCCTGCTTCACCTTCGTCAGTTTATGCTCCTATTTCTAAACTATGATGGTCATGTTAAAAGTTGTTACTATAAACATATCTGCTCCACTTAATGTTTGAATTTTCCTGTTTCTTCTTATTTCTTCGTTATTCACAGGTATAAGTGTTACAATTTCATGTTGTTTAATTATCTTGTCCGCTTGCAAATGTTGCTAATTAGTGTGTCTAGTTGTATATATGGAGCTCTGTTTCTTCAAGTATGTGAAGCATAGTATTCACTTGAAGGCTACATTCTTTTATTTGTACCCCTATAATACTGTATGCAATAAAAAAAACACAAGCTTAGGGATTTCTTGCTGAGTGCAGAGAGAGAATTTATTAACAAATTCAGCTTCCCCCAGTTGGAGGCTCCCATAAACAAAGCATACTAACCAACAAAACGACATTAACACATACTTCGAATTGTAAAATATATATATATATATATGTATATATATATATATATATATATCTGTTAAATTTGCAACTAGTAAAACATTATCTGAAAAGAGTTTTAATTTACAAATATATATGGAAATTTCCCTTATCTAAACCAAATTTGTGTATGAAATTGATCAGTTTACATACAATAAAAAATGAATTTTCACTATAGCTAGTGGCCCTTGAAGAACACTAAGGGCCACTGCTATAATCATTGAGTTTTTTAATTTATATTTTCTGCAAAACGTTACAAAAGTGCATGGGATGGTACCCCTGCCTCATGTTAGTAATGCAACAGCATCAGTTGAAGTAACATGATATTTATTGCAGAACTATGGTAATTTGGCTTGTAAATGTTACACTTTATTTTGTGAATCTTGGGTCTATGAAGGTTTCCGAATATTAGCCAGGCTGAATGGCTATGATGTCCATTCTTCTGTTTCATCCATCCTCTGCAATATTATGGACTTCCTTCTAAACCTGGTAGTTCTGCAGTCTGAGGGCTTCGGCAAACATTGAGCGCACTTTATGATGTCTCAGAATGCTTCCATATGAACAGGGCCCGAGGAAATGTGCAAGTGTTTCTATCTCACTGCCACAGCGGTGGTAGTGGTTATGTTGTGGGACCTGCCTTGTATTGCTCTAACTGAACAAGTGTTTGTTCTCATTTTCAGCGCTTCCTTCCATTCACCACTACTAGGTCCCTATGGTCTGTGGATCCAACTATTTGCAGGGGTCAACTGCTTATAAACAACTACACCCTTTCGTTTTTAGGGTGAGAACACCAAGTTTTAAATTCTTTCTCCCTTAGTAGTCTTCTTAAGCTGCGAACAATTGCACTTTCATTAATGAGAAGATCAAGCTTGTGAAAGCAAGTGTCAATTTCTCCAGTTATTATAGGTTATTACGTAAACATTCCCGTAAATTCCCACATTCCTATAGGCATTCAAAGGATGTAGGAATGCTTCCATAGTTCAGGCTTTTATACTTGTTCTCCAAGTAAATAGTGCTGTCAGAGATATTTACTGGTAGTTGTAATATATCCTTGAGGGTGTTTTCAATCATAATATCAGCATCCTTAAGACTTTTCCGGGTATTTTTTTGTAGAGTCTAGTTTGGAATGAATAAATGAGTTTTCGACAAATGAAGATGGATAGGACTGTGATTTTCTTTAGGTTTATAGAATACGTGCCACAGCCAAACAATCTAATTTACTACTCAACTTCTCCCTGTTTCTCCGGCAGTAAAAAGTGATGAGTTATAAAGTCTCCACCTAAGGATCGAATATTTTTATCTATGGCAACTGAAGGAATTACTTCATCGTGATACAAAATCAGAGGCTGATACAGAATTTTTCTTTTAATTCATATGCATTTGGACATTTTTGTGTTAATTTTGTCATATTTCAGTGAAATTTTAAGGGCGATATTGGTTAGAGATTTGCAGAATTTTCACTGTTTGCTGTGTTGAGAGTGTCATCTGCAAATCCCATAACCGTCAAATTGGGAACATAGGGGCTAACTGGATATCCATATTCTACAATATTCCCATCCGACGATAATTCCTTATAGCTATGATCTGTAGCTAGGTTTTATGTGCTCGCAAAACGTGGCGATCCCTACATTACTCCTCAATGAAAGACAATGGGGTTTGATTTTTTATGATTTGCTTCTATTTGGGTAGTACGGTTACATTTTATATCCTTTGGTGTTTTGTTAATTTTGCTCTAGCTGAATGTATAATGGCCTTATTCGGTTAAGTAATTTATTCGTTTTTTTTGTTGGATTTCTTCATTTTAAGCGTTCCGAAAGGATGCTAAATAAATAAAAAGTTCCCCTTTCCTCGAGAATGCTTTACCATTCTTGCTGCCAAATTAACTTTAAAATGTGTTTGATTTCTGCTGTAGGTTTACATGTTTTCCCATTTTATCTGTGATGTGATCTCCAATTTACCTTTCTTCAACCAAAAAGTTGAGCACCTTAACTTTCTCACTTAACCTATTTGCCATATTTCTTTTTAATATAACAATGCCATTAGCTGCCCTTAGCAGTATCTTTAAAATCAATAAAATATTTAGTTGTGCTCTTCTTACAAATTCTTATTTCAATTGTACATCATTCATTCTAAATGCCCATACTCTTGCTTCAACTGTCATATGGACCGCAAAAATGCTATTACGATATGTAATAGCCATGCTTAATGATATTCTGTAAATAAATAGAATCTGCCTAATTTCATCATTATAGATTCACATTTATTTAAAATGTATTTAGTGCCAGCGCATGGAAAGATGAGAGAAACATAGCCGATTTGCTATAATAATAATAATAATAATAATAATAATAATAATAATAATAATAATAATAATAATAATAATAATAATAATAATGAAACTTTCAATGTCATCGCTGTGATTTGAACCACAGATCTCCCTGTTTCCATCCAGTTGTTCTAACCATTAAGCTATCATGGAAGCATGCTAGTACGACATTAAATTCCCCAACTGATTCGCATTTTTTTCCGGTAAATCACAAGAAAATCTCAAATTGACTGACAATGCTATAAGTACTTCAAGTCTCGGGCTTCATAGTTTCGGATACTACTAGGTAATTAATGTCATTTTCAATTGTCTGATTCTACCTTTCCAATCTTGTGTGGATGAACAATCAATTCTACTACTACTACTACTTCTTCTTCTACTACTACTACTACTACTACTACTACTACTACTACTACTACTACTACTACTACTACTACTACTAATAATAATAATAATAATAATAATAATAATAACAAACAAGGTTATATTATCTTTGTTTTCGGACTGGGCCGCCAGTTATAATGCCTTTGTAACAAATGTCGCTAATCTTTTACTTTAAACATTGTATAGTTCGATACATTCAATATTTAATACGTTATATTTGTTAGTCATAAATATGAAGTCTCTGAATTTAGTACGTACTTATCTCGAATAATCTTTATAATCATATTTTTTTGTAAAAATGTTTAAAATTCCAACAATTGTTCTAATGCATTAATACGGAACATAAACGAAATGATACTAAGCCAATGTTAGTAAGCTTAAAGCATTTAATTTGCTCTTTGTGACACAGCGTCAATACTTCCACTGGTAACCTCAAATTATATACAACACAAAATGGATTCTGTTGAAGTTAGGTAAAATGCTGGGGATAACAGCCAATAGCATATACATCAAGCATTGCATCTTGAGTTTTCACATAAATATTTATGGAAAATTCTCCATTTAAAAATGCATTTGCAATTTAGATAACGCTGCAAGTTACCTTAATATATCTTTTCTTATTTTATTTGTTTGTAAGAGCCAATAAATAGTTCCACTTACCTCACCCAAAGGCAGTTAAGTGCCTGAACCATTAGATGTATCCACCTGTATTTGTAAATATCTCACTACCTTATTTGGCATCACACCATTCCCATCTTGTAGCCAAGTTTTATTCAATAGTAGTCTTGCAGCTGTTAGGTTTCACTTAAAAGGGAAAACTTAGTTTTGTTACAAATGTTTTACTATATCTGGATACATAGAAATGTAACCATAACATTTATTGTCTTTAAATACTGAAAAACATTCCACTCTGTATTGCTTTTCAAGACTTTCTGACTTCTCCACCTTAGCAAATCACTTGTCAGCTTTAAATCAAAGTAATTTGAGGCGCTTTCGCTATTGTGAAAACTGTACTGTACATCTTTTGTTACTCTCATTCATGGGCTTGCAAAAAGATAGAAAAGGGGATCATATCTGTGCTTTTAAAAGGCATAACTTGATCACCTTTATTTAATAAAGTATGCCCTGAAGTTGCATTTTAGGTCACTCAGCACCATGAAATCGACAATGTCGCCTGCAGTCCAGACAAAACAGACCAAATGGACAGTGTCAATTCTTTAAAAATAAGTTGCAAAATCCCCTTTTAAGAGCCAAAAAGTGCGAAATATCGCCGAATTTGATTCCCATTCTCAGGAAGAACAGGAATAGGGCGCTGATTCTAATGGTTAATTTAACACGGGAATAGAGACCTTTGTTTTAAAATAATTGGATATACCTTCTCAAAATGTCTAATGAATGAACTTATCTAGACAACCAGATTGTGTATCTTAAAAGGAAGGCTTTCATTAATAGTCTCTGTATTTGGCTGTGTTAAATTAAGAGGATCTAATAGCTTCTGCATTCTCTTTGTAGAGCATAATTCCATTTCAAACTAAGTTTATAGCACACAATTTTACTCAGAGTTTCCAAACTGAGATGTAACAGAAGAGGCGTACACTGTGATGCATAAACGCTGACCAAGTCCTCTAGATAGCCATAGTGGTTTTTCCCCGTAAGGTTTCCACCTTCAAGTAACCAAATTTGACTCAGTTCTTTATGTGATTTGGCCTAAAAAATAATCCAGGGGTATGAAGACCAACCAATGAACGATGTTTATAAGCTATGTGAAATGGAGGGGTGTTTCTGATACTCTTCTATGAACGAATTTTGCTACAATTGGCACACATGGAAGGGCTAAACCAATTACAAATAATTCGGCCTTCTAGAGGAAGGGGTGAAGAATCATTTGCATATCTGGTTAAACTCAGTAACAGCTATGACTTTTGGATATATGAAAGCTATCATCAGCGACATGGAGACGAAGGTTAAGTTACTGCTGCTACTAAACGGCAATAAGAAAGCCGGTATTAAGAAAACGGTGGTGTGTATGATAGCATAGGTTTAAGTTTTAATGCTGTCCCTTAGCAGAGTGGCCATATCTACTTTTGGGGAGGTAAAGTACCCTGCCAGTCCAGTGGCTAGAATTATCCACGAAAAACAGGTGGTCACGGTGTTATGGATTATCGTTGGATTTTGTCAATAGCAACATAACCAGATCCGTTCCATTATGGGTCACATTTTATGCACATGAATATACATTAGAATATTAACTTATTGTTTCGAAGTTGTTTATAATATTTTCTTCACAGATTGGCAAGAAAAATAATGAGATCTCTTGGCTTTGTTCTTTCCCGCGGTTGCATTATGTAACTTGTAATTAAGCGTTGCTGCAATTCTCATTATGATTTCCATGAAGCTTAACTTGTCGCACGGTAAGCTGCGAATGATTTCGGTATTCTAACTGTCACCGCATGAACTTTAAATGAATTTATGACTCACGTTTTCTCTAAAATGCCGGTGTATAATTAATTGATAAATGTTTGCAGCATTACCCAAGTTCTTATGCCATAATCAGCAACAACAACGCGTTCTGTTCAGGTAATGCACATCGTACTTTGACTCATTACCGAATCACCACTTTAGGGATTAATAAAGTAGCAGACTGCTTGTTAAATAGGTCGTCAACTGAAGTTGCTCTAGGTTTAGCTGTCGGCTTCACAAACGGTTAGGGACCAGCTACGGAAGTTAGAGGTTCATCCCTACTGTTGTGACTTTCGTGTTTTGATGTTGCATTCGATATTCAAAACCCTTAACTTTTATTAATATAGCAATCTTCGTTCCCCATGCAGATAAAAAACTATCACGTCAGTAGAAATAATATGAGAGAACGGGCATACGAAGATAAGATGTAATCGATATCATTTGTTCTGGGCCGCGACTCCAGCCCCTTGCTTTGTATGCTGACCGGAGAAGCCGCTGACCACGCCCCCTCCTTTGTGCGCTACTAGCATGCCGCCAGAGAGAGGCGTAGAACAATGGGCTATTGTCCTTTTGAGCGCTTACCGAAGAAGCCGGTGACCACGCCCCCTCTTTGTGCACTACTAGCATACCGCGCGGTAGAGGTTAAGAACAATTGGCTGTTGTCGTTTTCTGGCCTGACCTAATGTCGGTCTCGGTAGAGGAGAACAATGGGCTATTGCACTCGTCGCTAATGGAGGTGGGTCTTTGTGCGCTTCTGATGCCGGGTTTCGTCAAACGATGGGTTATTGTTTTCGTCGCGTGTCGCCGCCTCCGCAAATCGATGTAGGTGATAATTGTGTCAATCAATCAGGTAATGTTCGTCCATACATAACATTGTCTATCATTATTGAAACAAAATCAAGGATTTATACTGCTAAAGTCCTGGCATCGACCACTACAGATACTGAATCACTTCACCCTGAAAATGCCAAGCGCTGTACTTGGCGAAACGTCGGTATCCACGATGCCTTCTAGACCACGGCCTACAAGTCCGGATAGTTGTAATTCATTTATTAGTCAATAGATATGTGTTTGTCACATATTATAAAAGTTTACTCAAATAAAAAGCTAGTATACTGCTGCACGAATTGTAGTGGTATATAATTATGCTATGCAGCACCATTACAATTATTCCTTAGTTTTTCTGGCGATCATTCTATACGTGGTTGTTATATATGCCCATCTATATAAAATAGGTCACTAAATTAAAGCTCTAGGACCTCGTCCGAGAACAGATAAAGTCGAGGATAGGACACTAAAGGGGAAAATACATACACGTAATAAACAGGGCAAATGCAGAATAATGCTATTAGAGAATACACGCATTTAATTTATTTATGCAACTTATAATACACCGTTAGGTTATTTAGAATTCTGACTTGCACATGATACAGCTTTGTGTTTTCATGTATTATTATTCTTTGACCCTAGAAAGTATATTCCTTACGTAGACAATTGGCGAAACATAACACACGCTGTGTCTCTTTAATTTCCTTGTACCCTTTCATTGCAAGAGACTTTAACTTGATATGTGTTTTTAAAACTGATCATCCTGAAATGTGCATTTAAAGCATGCAACGTTTTAAAGAGACCTTCAATTTTATAACAATAAATGTAATTGTAATTATAAATATACATATATAATTAACAGAATTCCCTGTCGCTCCCTTAAATACGATTTCAGCTTGAAGATTAAAATTCTCACACTTCTCTTAATACAAGTTATTGTCGCCCTTACTTCTGGAATGGATCCCTATTAGTGATTCTTCTGTCCCTCATTATATGAAATAATACTCTTGAAAATATGGAATTTATAAAATCTCACTGACCAGATCATGATGTGCATATGTTAAATTTAGGTAAGGCCGAAAAAGAATTGAGTATATTCAACCCTTATACCGTATAGGATCGTTGCCCAAAATTGTGTTGTCGCACTCTCAGCACCTTTGACTTTGCTTGCTTAAGCAAATAGCTCCTCGCCTCCCTGGGAGCCGTCTCCTTGGCAGCTTAAGTTTTTCGTCGCTAGAGCTCCCGTCTCCTCATTGGCTCTGTGTTATCCATTGCTGAGTAGCCATGCTGTTGCTAGCAACATGACGCAGTTACTGATCGTAGACACCAAACTCCCCTGGCCTCCGTAAATCTACTGCATCTTTCGAGAGTCATCTTGATGGGAGGAAGCCAAAATGGTACAACACTCCACCCGCGCAGAACCGGAGCGGCAGGAAAACAGCACTTGACCAATGCTAAACCTAGCAGGAGGAATATGAAAAATACTCAGCTGACATCAGTAAGAAGCAAACTACATGGGAAACGCAAGACATCAGAAGGTGTTTAAAAAATGTCAAATTACGGCAGGAGAGAGTAAGGCAAGCTAAAATGAGATTCACTGGAAAGCTATAGGAAGGGGAGACAGGCGGAGAAGACAAAAATGATCTCAAAAGGCCTAGCATAAAGAATACGAATTATCTAACCTATACACAAATCATAACAAAAGTTGAATGAAAGCTCTTAAAGATTAGTGCAGGAATAAAGCCTTGGCTTATAATAACATCAAAACTACCAACAAAAGAATAAAATGCCGTACAAGAGCAAAATTTGTACCGAGCAGTATTCAGCTAAGAAACTTTAACGTAAAATATACAAAGAAAACACACAATAACAAAATGACAACAATCGCTAGGGATCTTCCATATGGCTCATAATGCCATTATAAATATATACAAAATAAATAAGGAATTGCTGCATAATAAGTATAACATCGCATCAACATATCACTGTACAGCATAACTTAAAGACTCATATCAGTTCTCACCACACTCACGCATAGTGCTTGATAAATATAAATGAACAAGTGCGCCTGTTCAGGTCTTAGGTGTGAAAGGATCCACAGATACAACTAATGGGCCCATCTACAAACTATACGTGCATAACTACCGAAACAATACATAAAACTACCAGGGAGAAAAATCCTCTGGACACATACACAAAACATAGAAAACACAGAAAGAAGTAAAAGCAGATCCCCGAAGAAAGAAAGGGGAAGAGAGAGGTAAAACCAGACTTCAGGTAGAAAAAAGCTTTCGAACTTGTTTATGACAAGGTGAGCTCCAAATGACAAGAACCAGCAGGGATCTTCACCGAGAAAGGGACTGAAATCCTGTGCGCTGGTGCGAGAGGTAGAGCTAAAGGGAAATATTAATTAAACACAACATGTTTACATTCCGAAGCATGGACCGTCGTCCGAGCGCCTGTGGTACAGTCCTTCAAGGTCCTTGAAGATTATATCGTGGAGCCCTTCTATGGAAATCGTCCAACAAGGTGCATACACCAGATTGTCAAATATCATGTAGCTCTTCAGAAGTAGAAGTTTCTGGAGGTAGATGAGAAAACTTCTAGAGGTTACATAGTGAGAAGGTAGGCGTGAAATTAGCCATTAAGGCAATCGGCGTCTGACAGAAGGCTTCTTAAATGGAAATGTTAGGCGTAAACTGAATTTTCGCAAGAAAATTATACCAAGACGCGTTTTGAGTTGTTTGTAATGAAAGCAGGTTGCTTTTATGAGTGCGATTTCCCCGTTCGACCAAAGATGTTTTGGGGTAATATGGAAGTTTCCGAAAAAATTTAATGCCTCTATTAAAGAGAAAAGTGCGGAAAACATGCGCACGAAATTAAGAAGCATTATCAGACAACAAAATATCAGAAATACCGAAAGAAGCAAAACTTGATGACAAGACCGACAAGACTGAAATGCGGTAACCGCTTTAACGAGATGTAACCAATAAACTTCTGAAAGCGTCTATAATGATGTACAAATAAGCATTTCCAGGGGGAGTATGAGGTAGTGGACCGATACAGTCCATGAAAAGTCCTTACATAGGGTATTATGTCAGCCTAGAATTCAGAAAATCAAATCTCGTGCTTTGAGGGGGTTTGGAACACAAACAGGAACACAAAATCGGACAAATTTGTCAATATCATGGTAAATGCCATGCCAAATAAAATATAGTTGGATTTTCGATTTGGTTTTAAAATTACCAAGGTGACCTCCGAACGGCCAAGTATCAAAATGCAGTCAAACAAGTGAATTGAACGTCTTTAGTAACAGTATGCGCCATACTTCATAGCGTGGCAAAACAGTGAACAAGATGTCCTCAAAACAATAATATCCTTACATAACTTGCCTGTTTTAACCTGACGCCATAGCCAACTTATTTTACGATCATTGTATTCGTGAAAGCAAAGAGAAGTAAACCCTTCCGGGAAGTCGATGAGAAAGACCCAAGAAGCAGCAACAGGAACCTAATTGCGAAGCGGGAGAATCCATTGCGGATTTTCCTCAATGACATGCATGGTTTGAGCGTGCAACTGCTACAGAATGCTCGAAACTTTTAATATGAGTGACATGAAACTGCAAAGAACTCAACCTAACCGCCCAACGAGCTAATTTTGAATTTCTTGAGCATGCGATAATAAACAGGTGAAGGCTTTATTACCACACTCAACATAGAAGTGCTCAAAAAGGAGTGGAACCCTTCAGTCACTGTAATAAGCGCCAAATCCTCGGGCTCGTAAATAGATAATCGTCGTTCTGCTTGAGATAACACGCGAGAAATATAATGTATTGGTCGGCGAGCCTTACTGCAACCCTGGAGTGAAACCACGGCAACAAAAAACGTGAAGCGTTCGTTTGTGCCCTAAAAGGCTGATTGAACTGACATAGTCAACTGGTGGATTCATTATAGCCACCTTTAAGGCATCAAAAGCTTTTTGTTAAGTGAAGTCCAAACAAAGTTTGCTCCCTTTCTACGAAGAGCGCGCAAAGGCTGAGCAATATATACAAACGTGGGAATAAATTTAACAAAAGGGTCACCATTACCAAGAGTCATACCAATTCTTTGGTCCAGCGCGGAGGTGGAAACTTACGAAATGCAAGACTTTTGTGCCCCAATAGATAATCCAAACGGACCCGCGAAAATTCAAAGAGGTTCCAGGGGAAAATTCAGTGAAAGGCTAAGAAGATTCTGAGACTGGAATTTGATAATAAGCTTGGATTAAATCAAGAGTAGTAAACACACAGTCATTACAAAAGTAATGTGCTGCTGTGTGAATTTTAGACAACGGCATGGCATCGTTGTGTTTGGGGACAAAAAACATGGACTAGAGAATGCACTATCAGAGGGTTCAATAATCCGACCGGCAACCTCTCATCAATTTTATGTTGAGGAATATCTAATTTGGGTGGCGATAAGCGATACTGTGGTGATCCAGCATGAGTAGAATCTAAAGTGTGTTTGGAATATTTTTTATTTCGAACAATGCCGAATTTATAGGTTAAGACATCTGGAAACTGCGATATGATGTGCAACTGAGTCTTTCACTCAAAAGACGATAAATACAACAAATCAAAGTTCACTACACCGTCACCTGCCACAACTGGGTCAATGTTATGCACAGTGCAAGCGGCAGGAGGTAATGTAATCGGTCTTGAAGGTTTAAATGGAAAACGCAAAAGAATGTTTTATAATCCAGGGAAGCTCTAGTTTTCAATACAAATAGGGATCCCATAACCGTAGAGAACTGTAAATCTACTGTATGAAATGCAACATCCCCAGAAAATTTTGCGATCCTATTTTGCTAACATGTAAATCCCATTAAAACGAAATATTTCGCTGAAATTGTGGTGCCAATTAACGTCGTAGGAAGTACATGCTTTTCCCTGAAGTGATTCCCAAGCAATCCTATTAATAACGTTAACTGTACATCCAGAACCTAAGTCGCCATGAGCGTCGATATGGAAACATTCAGCTCCAACAAATGACAATGCTACAAATGGCACAACTTAAACTTGTTGATCTTCGCGCAATGAAACGCCACCTGATGCTATTCAAGACTGTTGGGGACGAGAAAAACATAGCTGACGACGTTTCGAAGTTTTAAAAGCAATAAGTCACCGTATGTCCACGTTTATTAGAATAGGAACAAAGTCGTGAGGAAGAAATGTTGCATTTGTTATTTACCGCAATACTTAAATTATCACGTGATTCTAGTGGAAGGGTAACATTGTTTTCCGCCGAAGACAATAACTGTGTTACTGAATGTAAGGATGGTGAAGGTAACGAAATATTAATTGACGACAATTCTGGCATACGCGCTAGTGCCGAAGTATGTAGCAGCTGTTATACGGATGAAACTAACACATCCTGTTCTTGTAATGTAGAAGGAGGAGCAACAAAGGCACATACTACGCGAGTTTATAAATTTAAGCCCGTCAGTGCCGCTTGGTAAATTGCTGTTCAGAGTCGGGTAGCAAAAATGTATGTGCAAATACTTTGACTTCTGTAAGGAATTCCATTAAACCTTCCGTGGTATTCTGAGGCAAAATAATAATGATGTTAAAATTGTGTACGTATACGCAACGGAAAAACAAATGTAACAATCTTGAATGAAATGTCTTAAGGTATTCGTTTTGCAGGCGATTGAAATGGGCTCCATAAAAATAAGGCAGGCTGCCTAAATACATTCTCCTTTCAAAAAAATGTTGCGCAATATTGTGACAACCTGTAGTAATGTTTTTTTGTTTTTTTTTGCCAGAGACCTCTTCAGATGCCGAATGTATTTTAAGTGTCGTAGCCGAACACCATCTATCTTTGAAGTAATCATTAGGAAATATAGGAATAGTTTGTAAAACAGCGGACTCAGAAACCTGGTCCTCACAAGTTGGGGCATCACGGAAGCTCAAAAAGCTTAATGAGTCAGGCCATTTTCCTGATAGTGTATTGAAGGTTTCGTGTGATAGATGCCACTCCGAGGTAGAAGAGAGAAAGCTAATAGATCCACGAGCGTTTCCATTAGAAACTCTAGCTTGAGCAAGACGTAGTAGAGATAATTTAAAGTCATGTCTACCTGGAAATGTGGAAGTGCAAATTATGAGAAAAGCACATGATCTGACAGTTGCTCTCTGAAATTTTAGATAAACATTGATCAATCACATGAGCTAATTTTTCAGCTGTAAAGCGTCTTGCACCTTTAGGGATACTCCTTAATATGTTTATATTATTCTTGTGACTTGGATAGCTTCGTATGGAAGCAATCCTTTGGAGGGTTTCTTACTGGAACCACGTATGTTTTATTCGGATGCACTCTTGTGTAGCGGATTCGAATATTTTTAAACCTTTAGGTGCTTAACAGCATCCCTAGTCCTATGAGTATGTCACTAATGTGGTAGCATTTCTCCGAGTATCCTTAAATTCCTCCCTTCGAGATTATAGCTCATGATTATTAAGGGCAAACAAGTGCAAAAAAGCGAAACATTACATCTTCGCAGATGATAAACTTGAGGTGAAGTTATTAGAAACAGAAAGGTGACAGATTCACCATCCGTATCAGCATCAGTATCTGTTCAACAGTAACCAGAAGCATTATATCTGGTAAAACGATACAAAATAGTTAAGAAATGAACGTTCAGGAAATAAATAAATAACAGAGACTAGGTGATTGCTAAGTTAACTAGGAAATAAACAAATACAAAAATCACTCAGAATCTTCTTCAAAGTGCATTGTTGAGAACAATATTCACAAAAAATGGAACTACCACCCTAAAGCTAAAAAAATAAAAAACAAAAATCACTAGGACTCGCTTATAAAGGTGACTTATCAAATATGTCGTCCTCCCCGATGTACTTATGCTATACTTAAAAAATGTCACTGATCGCATTGAGCACATACTGCAACGACATTATGTCAAGACCATTTTCAAGCCTACCAAACAATTAAATAATTTACTACGCTCAGCTAAAGATCATCGGGAACCTCTGTCATTAGCTGGTGCATGTCGTATTCCGTGTTACTGCAGGTCGGTTTACATTGGAACCACACAGCACAGTGTCAACACCAGACTTACCAAACACAAAAGAACCTGCCGTTTGGGCCAAACGGAGAGGTCTGCTGTCGCCAAACACGCCATTGAAGCGAAGGGCGAACACATCATTAAGTTCCAGGACACCAACATTCTCTCATTCATGACACATCACCATGCCCGACTACAGCGTCAAGCCATCGAGATATATAAGCATCCTAACAATTTTAATAAGAAAAAAGAGGCACTAAAGTTCAACATTAACTGGCATCAAGTCATTCAAGGCAAGCAACGTCATATAACACGAGAAAACAAAGCGAGCCAATCAGAAGATAGCAACACCTGTGAAGCAGCTGGGACCCTCCCACCAGGCGACCGGCTCCCGGACACAATCAACGGAGAGGCCTCTTAGTATAAGTATAGCAACACGAACAACCGGCATAGGGAGACTTCGCTTCGAGCTCTCGTCAAGTCAAGATGGACAGGAAGAAGGCAGCCGCAGCCTCCAAGCTTCCTCCTCGCGAGGAAGCCACCACCAACGACGCCCCCGTCGTAGAAGAGCTTCCAGCATCTCCACCGCCGCCGCCAGTCCAAGCGCCCAGCGCCATCTCTCAAACCAGCGCAGCCAGCCACACGCCGCTGAACAGCGTGCCCGCACGCTATTCCCCTGTCGTCCGGGGAGTTCACCGTCAGCTCCCTGACGTGCTAGTACTCGCCGCCGCCCAACGCATATGGTCGTCTGCGGCCAAGGCGTCTCGCATTCGAAACGACAGAGGCCCTACACCGCTAGTCCGTCTCACATTCTTGGACAAGGGCGAATACTCGCTGGCCCTCGGCGCAGGACTGCCCTTGTTAGGGCAAACCCTGTCGCTCGAGGCCAGTCGGAGTGTGCGTCCAACTCCGTGCCCACGCTGCTGCCTATACGGGCATACCGCCGCGTCATGTGACGCCGCAACCCGCTGCCACTACTGTGGCAATGGAACAATCACCTCCGACTGCAGGGCACACGACCTGACACACAGCCGCCGCTTCTGCGCCTCCTGCGGGGGCAAGGGGCACTACACTGGCCAGGCGGTTCTGCCCACTCTATCCTCGTAGAGCCACGCCGCACTTCTCATAGACACCGCAGAACTTCACACCTACACCGCAGAACATCACTTCATCATGCGACTCACCGCAGATCCAGGCACAGATAGCAGCTGCAAACCAACCCATCCTCGATGCCATCCAGGACCTCCATGCTGAGGTGTTAAACCTAGCTGGCAGGCTCACTGCCCTGGAACAGCATCTCAGCGCACAGTTCACAGAATTCGCCAACGTCATCGACGAAGCACACGAAACCTCGACCAAACGCCTCCTCAAAAGCAACCACCGCCACTACACCGACCACGCATTCTCCATTAACAATCTGGATCGTAACTACTCAGTAA
The DNA here is from genome assembly GCA_030765065.1 of Deroplatys truncata. Lineage (NCBI taxonomy): Eukaryota > Metazoa > Arthropoda > Insecta > Mantodea > Mantidae > Deroplatys > Deroplatys truncata. Next base: position 274,553,715 of record CM060981.1, read on the forward strand.
TTACAGAACAACTCACGCAGCAACACAAAGAGGCACTCGACTACATGGAGGAAAGCCGCAACCAGACGACTGACGCTTTTGACCGGCTGAAAGACCTCAACAAACGCATGGAGGGGAATCTGCACCATCACATTGACAATCCCCCTCCACTCGCAGCATCTCCACATCAGCGTGCCCGGAGGTAAAGCCCGGGTACGCAACTACCGACGCGGAACGACTATGGACCATCCACACACCGATGCCCGGAGGTAACAGGCCCAGGCTCGGAGCCATCATTACCTGTTAAGTCACCACGGTTCGTAGGTCCCTGCTAGGGCTTCGGCCATGGCAGTTACCTAACCACCACAGCGGAGAATTCCGCACATTCACATTAATCACCCACAAACCGCCGGTTTGCTTAGGCAGTACCGGCCACCATGATCACCATTATGCCCCCATTAAATAGCGCCACAACAGAATAAGATCCTTCGTTTCCTCTTCCTTTTTCCCTTCTACTACCTATATATATTTCTGTTTCTCCTTAGACCTTTATTCCTGTTTCCCCCCTCCAAAAAAAAGAAAGCCGGCAATTCAGACGCGCTCACCTTCTACTAGAAGACTTCGACAGCGCCACTGAAGATGTCTACCTTCTGGAGCACCTATCTCCAGCAAACTACGGCAAAATAGCTCGGAAATAACTTCCAGTTATACTGACTCCCGCCGTGAAAGCCTACGTTGTGGCTTGGATTTGATATTGCCACGGATTTTCTACTCCCTTGTTTACTCTGATGTCATTTCCTTTCAACTTTCAAGATTGCTGGCCGCGGTGGTTTGTATGTGTGTGTGTGTGTGTGTGTGTGTGTGTGTGTGTGTGTGTGTGTGGTGCTGGAAGCGTCTTAAAATAAGAATTGCTTATTCTCCAGCACGGAACCACCTAACGGTTAGAAAGAGCGTCCGAAAATGATCAATCTGGAAACCACAGTTATCCTGCTGAGCTATTTCTGAAGGCCAGACATTGCCGTCCTTCATACTTTCTTGCCTCATGCTTTCTCCTGGGGGTTTAGTGCGCGTAATACATTTAGTTTAGCCGTGGTGCGAAATTTTCCTAAGCTTCTTAACGCTAATGCAGAACATCTTTCCCTTGATACCGTAATTATCGTTGGGGGTATTTAAATAATTAAATGGAGAAAGACTAGCGATATAGAGATACAATTGCAACAAATAAGTTCCGTATATTAAATAAACGTACAAGGTGTCAAGCTTGAGTTGAAAGATCTGTTCCAGAAGCAGGTCATTAGCGTGTCATGTTGACCACAGTCATTAGCGACAGTCGAGGTTGCGAACATATTAGCTTAAATATTCTGGGAATTCCGTTAGGTTATAAGCTCACTTTATTTATAGGGTCACGTTCGCAGAATTCTGCAAAAAAGAAATCTACTTATATTCTGAGATTTTAGCCAAGCCCTATGGTAACCAATTTAAGAGGCACACCTAGGATTTCAAGTATTGGCTGCACGTGAAAAGTAACGTTGGTGGGGAGTAAAGAAGTAGGTGGAACTAAAAGTAATAAAGGCGTGCAATTTTCGATCACAGATTTACTGTGCTCTAGTACCGTCGTCGGTGCGTACTGAACGTGTTATATTTTAAGCGCCTAGTGACGCGCTTGTGTAAGATTGGGCAGCTATTGTTGGAGGTCTCGTCGATAAGCGTTTTAGCAACTCACGGCAGCGTACACTACTAATTTCTTTAATTGCGGAAACAGTTATTTCAAAGTGTAGCTTTGATACTGTAGAAGTTAACGGGTATAATAGTTCAATTGTTACGATTTGAGTCCTATGATTCATAAGCAGTTTCGATATTCATAGTCTAACATTCGGCAACTCGCTTCTAACTCAGTACCAGATCACATTAAATTTCTCATTCCGTTTGAACTGATGCTATCCTTTAACAATAAGCCTACGCATACCCTGAGAGAAAGATTTCATATCCATAACATTTCAGCACTTGGTGCACGAGACAACATTGCGAGCTACGAGATAACGACTGCAGCGGTAGTAGGTAACGTAACACGTTATCACCCTATAGTTCAGTTTCAGACTCTCCATTTAGGAGTCTTAACAAACTAAAGTACGATGCGAGCAACTCTATACTCAACAACCATCTAGCTCTCCAGCAAGTGATTCTTTAAACATATAAAACCTGCATGTCTCACAACACAAGATGTGTCCGTGGGAGAGCCTCGATAATCATATCTTGTTGACTACTGTGAAGATACTATCTCTTTCACTTCTAAACACATAGAGCACACTTCGGTCATGAGGTGCTGGCTCGGCCGCACCAACCTTGTACACATCCAACAAGAAGTAATCCACATCCGGTTTCTGATCGTCTGTAAGCACGTTAATATGTGACTTGAGATATCTGCTGGCGCCTCCGTCATCCTTTGTGCGTTGAAGGAAGAAGGGGGTATAGCCTACCTGTTTAAGAACAAGTAAATAGCTAGAAACCGCTGATTTATATCAGGACCTACAACTGATATACGAGGACTGAAATGCTGACATCTCGAGAACTGACACATATTTAAGACCACTTCCAAACGGACGTTTGCTATGTATTCGTAATTAACCTCGCGAAGGTCAACAAAATTGATCGCCGTTCCTCACCTTTACTTACTTGTAATTTGCCAATGAGTTGACAGAACCAGCATAGTATGCTTATTGTTGCAACACACAGCACACGGCGTGATAGCACCTACAGGTGACACCACTACCCAATAAAATGAAGTCATGACGTCATGAAGTACCCTACAAACTGTAACATGCGGTTTGTCCAGGGAAGCCATGTTGATTTCTTCCTGCCGTTTATGTTATATGTCAAAGTCTTCTTATACGATTTCAAATTACAGGTTTATATTATTTGTCTTTTATAAATCTGCTGAGTCTGTTACCTAGAATGCTGATACAACCCCTATTGGCTTTCTGTGAATGTAGGACACCTCCTCTTTCTTCTGCTTTGTATTCGTATAAAGTCAAGAGGAGTCATATCAAGATTTAACAGAGGTATAAAGCGTATCGGTAAACTTAAACTGGACCAGTAATACCTGCATAAATTGCATTTAAAACGCTTTTATATACCTTAACTGAAATATTAGTATTCATATACGGAGAGCATAGCTTTGGTCATAAACCAAATGTAGTATAAATTTTTTTATTGTTGTGGTTAACTTAGGGGGAACACAACTGCGAAATGTTTCCGTGTTAATTACTTCGGTTTAGCAACGGGCGTACAACAGCAGTACAGTGTAGAAGAGTGGTGAACCGGAAACATGCCTCAAGTCTCGGTATAAAGAACCCTAATGCAGATATTCTGCTAAGGTCGGAAGCCTCAACTGTCCTTTCTGAGAACATATGGCGTAATGTCGCGAAAATAGATCCAGGACTTAAACGTAGGAGTAAAAGCAAGCGAAAGAAAATCGCACGGGCTGTTTTTGTGAAATAAGTCTCGAGCATTAGTAAAATTTATCAACAATATTTTGGAAAATCGTTTTAAAAATCTCAAAATTGAAGGAAGCTCTCCCTATAAGGTATACTTAAGGTTAGTCTCGCTCTGAAGTAGAAAAGTGCAATAAATTATTCTTTATGCTCATATATAAGCCTTCAACTGCCTATGGGCAGCGGTTCGTCTAAAGTAAAAAAAAAATATGTCGACGACTGCTGAGTCCACGAACTTCCTTCAAAGTCTTATACAAAATCTAAACTCGGTGCATGCAGATTTTTCCTTAAAAATTTTAAATTTTAGGATGCCCTCCAAGTAATTAACGCTTAGTTCTGCACTAGTTTAATAAAATTTAAGGGTATAGAAAGCTCTATTTTAAACCTTAATAACCTATAAGATATCCGCTGTGTAGGTGTCTTTTGCGGCGAGTCTTTTCTATTTTCTCCCAGCCTTTGCCTACCCGTAATATATAATATCATACTCCAGATAGAGCCTTTATTGATCTCTTTCCTATTTGCATCCTCAGAGTGTACGCAAGATGCTTCTTTTTCTATTAATGACTTCGCTTCCCATTGCTATACTCTCACTTTTTTGGTAAAGAACTCAATTTTAATCTTTGTGATACATTTCTTGTATCTCAATGTACGCTCTTGCTTCCAACAGCAAGTGAGCTGACTGCTAGTTTCTAACCATAAATTTGGTTCTTACATTTATCCCCACCCCGTACTTCGTATGTTGTAAACATCTCCATCAGCACGCTGTTCAGTATATCCTGCTACTCTGTTAAGGAATTCTCTACATTCTGTTTTGACTTAATTAATATAATCACTGATTCCACACAGACTAAACAGTGAGATGAAACATTTAATATGTAGGGAATGACTCAATGCTCATTAAATGAGGATGGCATGAGACCGGTTTAAATTGAGAAGAAGAACGTCTCTGTAAAGAAACATTACACGCGTTCGGAACTGGGATTTAATTGGCGTTGCAAGGCAGTGTAGTGTACTTAGAAATTGAAACTGTTTTGGACCAAAGTGATATTTCAGGGCGTTTTCGATCATTGAAATTTTGAGCGTTTGTTTCATTGTGGAACATGAGAAGCCAAACTATGACAGAGAGGTGAGCACGCTATGAATTGCTGCGTACACCCAACACAAGCCCAGCCGATCAAACTTCAGCGTTCGAAAATTGACTTCAATTGTATTACTTTGGGACAAAACTGTTTCAGTTTCTAAAAAGTAAACCAGCTCCGCTAGCAGCCGCTGGAAAGCTACGTATCTGATAGTCGTGTCTAAATCGTCATCTTATCTTTATTAGACTGCGCAAGCGGTAAAATTGTATAACATACAATAACAGCGTTAAAATACTCACCCTTTATGCTGTCACCAAGTATCTATATTTCCTCTAAAAGGCTCACGTAGCTCAAATTAGTACTTTGGTAAAGTCTATTTTTAGCTTAAGAAACGTGATGCCTTCCTAAATAATTCAACCATTGTATTGCAAAACTTACTAGTTTCACTCTAAGTTCCCTAAGCGTTTATGGGAAAAAAAGCTATCAACATTAATGAAAATAACAAACATTTTAAATGAAAGAATCCTGGGCATTGCCTCTTTTGGAATAATTAGCGTGTTTAATGGATTAACCCTTGAACAAAAATCAATTTAAAATCTTTGTGACTTAAAATAGCTTAACTGATTATTATTCAAAATGTTCAAATGCTAACCCACAGCCCACACTTGGAGAATATAACTTGTTATATTTTAAACGCTTCCTAAGCGTAATTATATCAGAATGTAAAGCATTATAATATTATTCCTGTTATTGGTGTGTTTTGGTACATATCGTTTTACAGTAACAGCCTGTAGCATAAGTTTTCAGTATGAGATTACGAATTTAAAAATATCCACATAATGAGTATTTTAAGACTTTTGCCAACTTCCCCTTATTGTATGTATACACAGATAATTCTATTGTTTTGTAAAAACATAGGAAACAGTGCTCTTCCGAAAGCCTAAATATTTCCATCTCTGATACTGGATTAGAATCCTCGTTAGTTCAAATCGTCTAGCTGAGATTCTTTATTTTTCTTTTTATAGACACCTATTACCACGTCGTCTAAGCCCTCTAATCCCAAGTTAATTTACGGATTAATTTCGTGTTTCATTATTATTATATTTCAGTTGGTGTAGTATGCCGGAAAAACCAATATTGTTATTGGTGTTTTAAACGAGGTTAAACGGTAACCATATTAAGGATGCAAAGGTAGAAAGTATGGAAAAGGAAAGTGGAACATTAACAGATAAGGAGACGACAAAAGCACAGTTATGGTTCTGTTAATTGTAAACATACAGTTATAAATACACTCCTTATTTCACTAATTTTATTAAATCTATTTTTTTTTCTAACCGCTAACGACATACCTCCTAAATACATACGAGTGCTACCGTGTTTCTTTAGGGTAATCTACGATTAAGTCTGATCCCTGTCTAGTGTCTGGTAATGTGCGATTAATTCAGTAACGGCATCTGCGATGGGCTATCTATCCACTGAATTGTCTGTATTTACGGTTTAGGCCACATTTTAGGTAGTTTTTGGAAACGCAAATAATGTTAGGTTTTACGATAAGGAGGCCGTATTTAAATCTAATTTATGCAGGTACTAATTGTGCGCTTAAGTCTGCTGGTTTAAAATTACTCCAGCTGACTTTTTATGAATGCAGGACGGAATAAAAGTAGTGCATCCCTTTTGCATTCTAAAATAGTCAATATTTAGCAGAGATAAACACTAGCGTATTTGTATTGGCAGACTTTAACGATAATAGTAACGTAAGCGCACAGAAACCATTTAGCATACAACAAACAATGTCTGCATAGTCAAGTCAACCCCCTTATGCTCGAAATATGCAACAGTGACAAGTTTAACACCGATATCACTAAATGCAGCCATTTCGTCGCGCTAAGTGCAGCTGTGTCTTTGCTAAGCTGTCACTCAATCGACTCCTCTGCTTTAATAGACTGTCATCTATGCTACATGGAATCATCCGTTTCATCAGTCTCATCAGCAGTGGTGAATGGAGGATTTGTGTAGAAGTGCAGCTCTCAGCTTATTCATAAAATGTTTGCAATTCAATACATCGAGTTCGCTTTTGTGCTTGGTTTGTAATTTGACAGCAACAGCTTCAATTTCGACTCGAGTGACGTTTAGTTGGAGCTGAGAATAAAAATGCACCCAAAATGCGTAACAAAGCTAAAAGGATAACAGCAATTGAATGGTTTATTCGTTGAAATCATTACAGTCCTTTAAAATAACTAGTTCCAACATAAATTGTAACTATAAGATGATTTTTATTTTCAAATGTTTAGATTTACCTTAACAATTTCTGTGGTTTTCTGTATTTGTTTATAAAACTCGGTAATAAGTCGCATAATTTAAAGTCTTGGGATTATAAGCGACGCCATGATGAGTCGTTAGACCTCTTGCTTCTCACCAAGGCGACGTGGGTTCAATTACATTTGGCATTTTCATGGACACAACGACGTCTGGACGTCTTTTCCCCGGGTTCTCAGGTTTCCCCCCTCACTCATTTCACGAATTACTCCAACATCACCTTTCCCTTCATTCATCTCTCCGCCTTTCCGTAAAATCTCCTTCCTGGCTCTCATACCAAGCTTAAAGCAGATCACCCATCCTAACTGTACTCTCTGATCCATAGAATGTGCTCCTCGAAAGGCAACACCAAGTACCCGCTTATAGGTCCTGATAGGTGAAAGCCCTAACAACTGGGAGGGTAAACACAGAAAGAAGAAGAAAAAGATTCATAATCAGGAATAACAATGAAATCAGGCAGATACAATGCAGAGATGAGAAAAGATAGTTACTGGATTCTATGTGAAACGAAGAAGGAATAAGAAACAGCCTGTCTTAATAAATTCTATTGATTGCTGAAAGACGGGGTGGATGAAGAATGAATTAATTCAAGATTAATTCCATGACCCCTGAAGGGTAGAACGTGTAGCTGATACTCCTCAGATACTACTCACGTTTAGTACACGCGTAATACTAGGGAGTACTGCTTGGCGATTGCCTGCTGGAATATGAGGTGTACCTACAAATAAAGAGATTTTAAAACAATTATTGCTTCCATGAATGCTCATTTATAACTGCGTACAGCGACTGTTGGTCAGTGACAATATAGAATCATACTCCCCTTCCAGAAACCACAATGAGAAAGAGCTAAGCATATGCTTTGCGGCACTACAAATATAATTCAGTAATTCAACTTATTACATTTAAATTCACCTTTATTCAGATAAAAATCCAAACTTAGGAGCTATCACTTTACAGCTTTCTAAGCATGAGAACTACGGTATACCTATCTGCATTATGAAATCTAAAGTGCCAGTACCTCAATCATTAACTGTGGGTGTAGCCGGCCCGTGTAAGTAATACATTGTAAACTATAGCAATTGTAATAACAAATATCTCAGAGGCACTAATACTCTATATTTGAATGTTACTATTATGATTCTATGTTACTGTTACTTTCTGTATCACGTATAGTAAGTAGGGAAAGTACTGCATTTCATCCAAAAATTTCATACCGAGATTTCTCAGAAAACACATGTTTGAGGCGCCCTGAAACCAAATATGTCATTTTTGGAAACACGTCCATGTATCTGTGTGTCTGTTTGTGAAAAGCATAGCTCAAAAACTAAAACTCAGATAAATACTAAACTTCGTATTTGAGTTTAGTATCTTCCAAGCATTCGAGGAATAAATAAATAAATAAAATATTTTATACTCCATCCCGGCACCTCTTTCCCTAAACAGGAACGTGTATTAGCAAATTTTCAGTTCATTAATACAATACACTTAAGTAGGCTAAAGATGGCGACTCCAGAGCACAAAGAGATACCGACAACTGATAAGATGTAACGTGATATCCTTTGTTCCATGCCGCCGACTCCACCCCCTCCTTTGTGCGTTGATTCCGAAAAGTCGCCGACCACGCCCCCTCTTTGTAGCCTGACCTAATGCTGGCCTGGGCATAGGAGATCAATGGGCTATTGTGCTCGTCGCTAATGGAGGTGCGTATTTGTGTGCTACTGATGCCGGGAGCGGGATCGTCGAACAATGGGGTACTGTTTTCCTCGCGTGCCGCCGCCTCGGCAAATCGATGTAGGAGATAATTGTGCCAATCAATCAGGTAATGTTCGTCCATGCATAACAATGTCTAACAATTTTGAAAAAAATAATCAAGGTTTTATACTGCAAACGCCCTGGCATCGTGCCTCTAAAGGGGTGGACGCACACCCTTGATCGAAGTATTCCTGCCGCATGTATATTGATTGATTAATGTAATTCAACGCTGCTCGTCGAACGATGCAAAAAATTAAGTACTTTTGGTTGATTAATGTAGATAAGTGTATATGAATTGACTCGCGCACTTGGTTGCCAGCGTATATGTGTGTGTGTGTGCGTTGTGGTAACTATTACGGGTGTATAATTATTACGACTAATAACACTTTTTTAATTCTACTATTGAGGGAAACATTTGGGGGGTTTATAAGAATATTAAATATTTGGGGGGGTTTATAAGAATATTAAATCACTTAGATGAATCCATAACTGAAAGGACAGAGTTGGCGTAAATGGCTAACAGGAGACATTAACGAGTCATACTTTCACTGAAAACCCGAGCGCGCTTGGTCCGTCTCGAGTACGGTGCTCCGCTCGACTAATGATCTCTCGGATCTACAGGCATGGATTGCTAGTATCCGCTCCCAAACATCCCTTCCCTCTCCATGTCACTCACGGACTCCCGCGCGCTCTCTATCTGACAGCGACGAAGCTGCGCTCTTCCGGTCAGGGATAGACAAGAGAGAACGTGGACATATTGTGTTTAACAAGCGGATGGCGGCCATGTTTAGTGCCAGGGAAATAGCTAGCATAAATCGTTTGAAGGGTGATAAGGAACTTCGCGCTTCAAAATATTTTTCTACGCTATGTTTGCACGTAGGGCTGGCTCTGAAAAATAAATAAATAAATACGGGTTAACATTATAGTTAAATATTACATACGTTATTTATAAATAAACAAATAGTGAACTAAATAAATATTGGAATATGGTGTGTGCCCTAAACAAAACACATCTCTTGTTACTTTTTTAATTAACGCTAGTTAAAGAACGCACATAAATAGAACTCAATAAATGTATATAAAGACAGTCGAGGAAAAAAATATAGGGCAGGGACTTTAAAACAGCCATTGTCGATAAAGCAATCCACCCGCAGCGCAATCACGCGCATAGACATGGACTTCAAAACAGACATTGTCGATAAAGTAACACAATGTAAGCACAAGCATACGCGTAGGCAGGTACTTTAAAACAGTCATTGCCGTAAAAAACGCATCCATCACGCAAGCACACACAAACTCTCTCTCTTTCTCTCCTTTGCAGCTAGGAACTTTTAAAACAGTCATTGTCGATAAAGTACCGCACTGCCAGCTTAAGCACACGTGTAGACAGGGACTTTAAAACAGTCATTACGGTTAAAGTAAACGCATCCATCACGCAAGCACATACATTCTCTCTCTCTCTCTCTCACCTTTGCAGCTAGCAACTTTAAAACAGATATTGACGATAAAGTACCGCACTGCCAGCGCAAGCACACGCGTAGGCAGGGGTTTGAAACAGTTATTGTCGGTAAAAAAAAACGCATCCATCACGAAAGCACACACATTCTCTCTCTCTCTCCTTTGCAGCAAGGAACTTTAAAACAGACATTGTCGAAAAGGTACCGCAATGCCAGCAAAAGCACACTCATTTCAATGCATATAGGCTGGTTGAACACAACATGTCGGCAGGCCCCATATGAAGAGCAGCTAGGTTTTTAGCATATATTGTTAGATCGATAAACGTAGGCTTGGCAATTAACTTCTCCAGACTCTTCTCGTTTGTCACCAACCGTATATCCACACGATTACGCAGGCTCTCCATAGTTTTTCCGAACATAGCATTGTTGAACGGTTTGTAGAGGTCCTTCTCAAAATCATTTGCTGCCTGTTGTAGTAGACTGCAGTTAAATTCCACATAAGGTTTTAACCACAGTGACTGTCGGAATTGTAGCACACGATGGATTTTTGCTAGTGGTAGTCCATGATTAAGACCTTGCTTCAAAGCCATGTAATGTACTACACACTTCTTTGGAGGTCCAAGATAAGGTATCAGTTTCATTGCAGTAAAGCTTTAGGTTTAATACACTCATGCAGGAAAGGCAGGTCGTTGTGTAGATCGTGAAGTTCTGCAGGATATTTGACGTCAATTTCTAATACGTATCTATGAGAATCATCTTCTTGTAGTCTTTCTAAGTCGATTTTTCAGCTGACACCCACTAAAATCCACCATAATGGAGGGCGTCGCACATTGCCCATCTTATTGGTTTTGGCGTCCTCATATCTAGTAAATTGGGTTGATCTCGAAGGATCATACTTCTCCATGTAGGCGTTTTTTGCTTCTGCATACCGGTGGGAAACTTGGCATAAACCTCCTCTTATGCCTGAATTCACCATGAGTAATTGGTCATAATTCTGTAACAATTCCAGCTGAATTGCTGTATACAGCAACATGGCGTCCCATGTAAGTCCTGAGGAGGTAAAATTATGGGCAGGGTCGACTTTGTATGTTTTAAGGGTTTGATCTCTAAATGTCTCAAAGACATCACCTAGAAGTAGTACATCAGAGGTTAAGTAGAGGTCGCAGTACACACCCAGGTTTCTTACACTAAACAGCTCCCATACATTTCTAGCATGATCGTAGTCAGCATCACTAGTTTCTTCTTCATTTAACCTATTGTAGAAGGAGTCCTTAGCCGGCAATCAGGTTTCGTTCAAAACATCCCATGAAGTGAAGTAATCATAATGAAATACTCCCTTAGGAGCCATCAACTTCAACTTGTTTTCTCCAAAGTGTGTCAGGGTACGATGTTAGATTTTTCACCAGCTTATACAAGCTTGTACTGAGAAAGCAAAAGCCATTCAGAAACCGAACCTTTATATCTGCTACATACTTGGAGAATGATATATACCTTTCTTCAGAGCTAGGAATTTCTTTCACCCGGTCACGTTTACATTCCAGATCCTTAACAAACGTGATAGTCATACCAACCGAGGTTGTGCATGAAGACTGGAATATATTTAGGTGTTTTGCAGGCTAAAGTACATTCATTATGTAGACTTCCACGATATTTACCACATATGTGATCATGGTCGCGTATTTTTCAGTTCTCTTCAATAAAGGTATTTCCATAAAAGTAGCATACTCTAGAGGAGTTGAAATCTATCTGCTGTAGATCTGTTTCAGAGGAATAGCAGATTTGAATACATTATTAATTTCCTTCGCAAGGGATGTCAGGTATTCCATAAACCTCTGAGCAGCATCAACACCACGATATACATAGGTATGCTTAGGAAGACTAATTTCCAGATGTTCGACGTCGCACGACGGTTTAACGTAAACGCAGAAACTCATGGGCACATGATGCTGATAAAAGGTTGGGTATGAAGCTTCAGGATCGGGTTTACGTATGACATGACGCGAGAATGCTTTCAAAGTATGTGTAGATGATGTAAGGTAGTTTCAACATCCTTTCAAAAATTTTAAATTGCACAATGGATTTCTCCTTGGTAGGCATAGTTAGCCTTGCGATGCCGCGTTGATTACATATGGCAGCATGTTCTTGCAGTTTTTCCAGTCCCCTTTGGTCATATTGGCAATCAAAATGTGTAAAACAACGCTTACATGTATAAACACGTTCCTTGCATTTAGTTTTCTGACGTCGAATAAGTTTTTCAAAATTCTTTATATATATATATATATATATATATATGTGTGTGTGTGTGCGTAGTGATGTTTCCCACTACTGTCACTCATTAATAGGAGGTAACGGTGTTCAGGTGGATCCGTCTCAGCGATCTCTATAGGATACACCTCAAGCTTCTCAACCAGACTGAAGACGTTGATAGACATCCTGTTAAGATTCTCAGATTTAATTATCTGAGAAAGTGGAGTTGGATAAGTAACACAGCTAATGTCATATTTATTTTGAAGTTGCTTTTATGTGCTCACCGTTGTGCATCCTTCTCAACAAATTTGGCTAATAGAAAATACGTAAACCATAGCTCATCGGTTAAATTCTGGATGTTACTGCAGGCTTTTCTTGCTTCAAAAGATGGAGGCTGGGGTATGTAGCCACTTCCTCGTAACGGAGTGTACTTGTTAACACAAAGAAGAACACCTTCTACAGCTAGCAGAGCCCAGTTGCTGCCCTTAAGTTGTGATTCCTCCATTTCAGAAACCAACTTCATTTTCGTTTCTAGCATAGAGTATAGATCCATTTCTAGGAAAACAGCTTGATTCCGGGTTTTGAATGTTTTGTCGCAGGTTTCTACGATACTGTTAACAAATCGCCACTCAGCCAGCAGATTAATTTTTGACACACTTGTGAATACGAAGCTCTTTATGTACAACCAGGTTTATCCGTTGTTTCTCCTCATGCAGGTACGTATTCAGGTCGTTAGTTGATTCACAACGTATAAGATGTGATTTCAAGAGATCATCGAATACAGTTTCATATTCCTTTATGGTCTGTTCTAAGACTTCGTATTCAAATTTTCTCTTGTGCTGGTTTACGGTTTCGTGTTACAATTTTCTGTAGCTCTCTGACATCGGTGATCTTACTAGTTGATATAAACACAGTATGTCGTTTACTCTCTTCTTGTGCGTTGAAGCTGCATAATTTTCCCCGTTGGTGTAGATGTGGCTGCGACTTGGACAAAGCTTTTCATCAGTTCTGGAGGTTTCTTATCAAAACATTCCTTGGCCAATTTGGCCTCGGCCTTGGATTTCTCTGCTTCAATTCTGGTCTCTTCATGAATTTTTTGTAGTTTTGCCAATAGCACATAAGCTTCTTTTTTCTTATCAGACACAACGTTTTCTTTGCTTATAAGTGTACTAAGTTCTACTATAACATCACTAAATGATTCTAAAGGCTCCATTGCAATATTTTACTGTTCTTCCTGTTTCTTCTTTGACTGATTTTCCATTACCCCCCTTCTTAATTTCTCCCTCTCTCCTTTCCGATCTGGTGACACACTCAAAGTGTGGCGAGGTAAAAACAACTCCTTTTCCATTTCTCGTTATGAAGGGAAAAACCCTAATCACTCTCCTTTTCCAAATAAGGGTTAATCTTTTCACTTCAATACCAACTAGTAAAAACAGAGAAAAACAAACTTCACTTATAACATCGGCAGCCGTAAGATGTTATTCACCTCAACTTCCATATGACTGGAAAACACGTGCGGCATACATCGAAACTAGTAGCTGGTTGGCATATAGCTGGCCGTCACGTTCCTTACAGATAATTTAATCAATATATCTTTCCAGACTATGTAGCCACTAAACTTATATCTTCATATATAATACTTATAAAGCGCTTCCTTCTAGTATCCCACTTTTCAAAATAAACTCACAGATTGCTTCAATAAAACTAATCCAAAAACAGAGAACTTTCCCAAACATCCGCCACGTTCGGTAACCAGAGTATTTGACATGAAGATTTTCATTAAAATACCCGAACAACTAACTACCCGTTAGATGGAAGATTTTTTTTAAAAAAATTGATTTTGTTAAAAATGGCTGCAACGATTTTGATTAAAATATCACATTTTAAAAATATTTTTATGGCAAATGAAATGCATATCTTGAATTTTCGGATTATAGCCAAATCTCCTCTTCATTATGAATGATCTTTGCATAACTGCTAAACCGTAACAGATAAGTAAAAATTTACTGATCAATAAATGCAGGTCTCGTTAAACACACAATTTGTGGCCTATAACATTTTGTTTGTTTGTTTGTCAAGTGAATCATTTCCGACATATTCCTTGCTATTTTTCTGAATTTTCCAATAATTACAAGTTTTCTCAAATGTGAAATCCATATATGAATATGAATATATATATATATTTTAATGACGTGGACATGCAAAGAGAATGAAATGCTCTACATAGCGACCAGCTCTTAAAAGATTTGACTATTGCTTAAAGCCTACTGGATCTCCATATTCCTCTTGCATCTACAAGACAATTAGCAATAAGATAATTTCTGAAAATGTTTGACTCGATTAACATGAAGTAGAGTAAAACACATCAGATTTGTTTATTTGATATTTTACGTTTGTGTACTGAATTTTGTGATCTATCGTTGCAATTAACCGCCAAATTTTCTACGTTCGTAATAACTGTTTAATTATAATATGTTACCTTGGTTAACTTTATACATCTGTGCTCTCGAAATACTAATTTCTATCTCACTTTCGTATTTTTATTGCACAAACTATATGTATGTAGTACTTACACGCCCCAGGGGTGCCTGGGGTCAGGGGTCCGTCGAGGAGCAGACACTCATGGATCAGACAGAATATCCAGGATGGGTGATCAGCGCGCTGCCTGGTATGGGAGGAAGGAAGTAGATGAAACGAAGTGATAGTGAAATGGATGAAAGAAAGGCGATGATGGAGCAGTTGGTGGAATGAATGGCGGGGGAAACCGGAGAAACCGGAAAAAAAAAATTCGCCCAGACGCTTTGTCCACCACAAATCCCACGTGCGGCTCCCTCGGATTGAACCCGGGCCACCTTGGTGAGAGGCGAGCGGTAGAGGCGAGCGGTTTAACCACTCGGCCACGGCGTTCGCCTGAAAGTATATCCTGACTACCGACTGACATGACATAGGCCTTGCCACATTGTGATCACACATTCAGACTGATTGTAGCTTGGTTGCGTTATCCCTGACTTCACGAAATTAAATATTTAAAACCTTATCATTTAAATCCTATTGTCTGCCTATATTCCCGTAGAACACTTATTTTATTAATACTTTAAGATTTTCCTTAACATGTGACTTTTTTTTACGAAATTTAGTACGTTGCAAGGAACTTTTCTGTTTACTGACTTGAACCTGTTCGCTCTATTCTCTTCTTTTGTGCTAAGAAACTCAACGCTAGCGCTAATGTGTGTTCCCCACTAAGGATTGGTTCTACTGTACCTCAACGCAGAATAAATTGCTTTTCTGTACTTTTCCAGCAACTAATAGCCTCAACGACAAGTATACACATTTGCAGTAACACACATTACCTCAAACTTATTTAAAAATATAATGATATCACTGTCGTTTCATATTTTTAATCGATCATAGTGTTCATTACAAGTGTAAGGACTATTGAATTATTATTTTATATCAATTATTGCCCGTAATATTGATATTTGGGGAGTAATTCTGCCTCAAATATCTCCCCTTGAAAATACTTAAAATTTAGTAATGTGCTTGGAAACTTTAAATGTTATTTAAAGTCTCCTGAAGACTGTAGCACACCGTATAGTTCTTGCACCTTATACACAGGCTTTATATATGTTACGCGCAGACGGTGTCTTTCAAAATCAGAGTAAGGTCTGCTAGCTGATTCTCCCATTCAATTGCACTTTAACAAATTCGCACACCACATCACTGTGTTTGCTACGGTCTCCGAGTTCCAGTGGAATGACCTTGACATTATTTGCCAACACCTTTGTGTATGATTCACTCTGTTGGACGAGTTTTATCCACATATATAATACGACAAACATTCTTGCCCTTGATATTTACATGTTATCTACCACATAGGAAATAAAATTATACAATAATCCCTGTTTAGTAATTACACCAACACAACATATTTTATGCTTAGTTTTATACACCAAATTATACTAAGTCGTGTTACTAATAGACATAATTGATAATTGATAGTTATATTGTAGCTTATTATGTTTTTTATAAACCCAGGCACATGTTTATATATACATTACTAATATATACTAATATATATATATATATATATATATATATATATATATATTTGTTTAACTTGTTGATTCATATATCCTTATTTATATATCATTTAATTTTGAAGATTACATCAGAGGGATTACATGTGCGTACTATCGTACTATTAGTATTTCTATTGTAAGTAGATAATTAAAATGCTTCCCGTTTTAGATTACACAGATCAACAGTGATTTTGCTGTTTAAGATATTCAGGTCTTTTTATAGTAATTTCTATGTCCTGTTTCCAAAAATCAAGTCCATATTATCGTACAACATACCATTTTTTTTCTTCAAAATTTATATATTCCATTTTTGGTTATTTGTGTATTTTTATGTGACCATGAACCATTACAATACTGCAACAATTGAATCTATTGGAATAAAGCTACTAAAAAGAAACAGTTTACATATTTATGGCAGTTGGCACCACATTCTAAGCTGCTTACACCATTTTGTACTGATAATTCATCTTGTACAGGGCTTATTAGTTGTATAAAGCAAGAAATTAGCATTTAAATAATACCATTTTGATATTTTTATCATATATAGCTAAGTGCAACATAGTGGAAAGAAGGTGTTGTGTAAATAATCCAAAAATATTTTGTTATATTTGTGGAAGTTTTTTTCTGAAAAAGCAGAAAAAACAACCTCATTTGTAAGAAAAGCGTACAAAGCTTACTTCGGAATTGGAATAAGTGATCAATCCAGTCTGGGCTCCTCATAATGTGTGCAGTGTTTGTGTTGAAGACTTACAAAATTAGACAAAGGTGAAAAAACAATCACTACGTTTTGGAATACCAATGATGTGGCGTGAACCTCACAATCACAGTACTGACTGTTAGTTTTGTACATGCAATGTGAAGGGTTGTAATGCAAAGAACAAAACAGGAATTGTATACCCAAACTTGCCATCTGCTATGAGACCAATGGCCCATGGCCTGGTATTTCTATACTAAGCCACCTACAGACAGTAGTGAACTTACTTCAGATACCGACAGTAACAGTGATTCACCATCATCACTTGTGTCCAAGGAGTTGGTTCCTGAAACATCAAATGCACCACAACCATTATCACAATCCAAGCTAAATGATATTGTAAGGGATTTAAATCTTCCCAAGGATGCAGCTGAGGTGTTAGGTTCCAGACTACAGGAAAACAACTTACTTACAGCTGATACATAGTGACTTTCTACAGGAACAGAGAAAATGGTTTCTTGCAATACTTCAGCAAAGAAGAAAACCTAGTTTACTGTAAAATATTCCAGACTTAAGAAAGAAACTGGGTTGTGTTACATATGAGCCACATGAATGGAGGCTATTTACTGACTCCAGTAAAAGAAGTCTAAAGGGTGTGCTGCTTCACAATGGGAATGCTCTTTCTTCAGTTCCAGTAGTGCACTCAGTGCAGCTGAAGGAGAACTATGAATGTTTGAAGCATATTTTGGAGAGAATTAAACGCGCTGAACATCAATGGTTGATGTGTGGAGATTTGAAAGTAATTTGTATAATATTAGGCCAACAACAGGGATTCACAAAATTTTCATGTTATTTATACGATTGGGATATTAGGGCAAGGGACAAACATTGGAAACAAAGACAATGGCCTGAAAGTGAAAGTTTAACACCCGGAAGTAAGAACATAATAAGGGGTAGCCTAGTGTATCCTAAGAAAATTCTTTTACCACCTCTTTATATAAAACTTGGTGTAATGAAACAGTTCGTAAAAGCACTTGATCAAGATAGTGATTATTTCAAATATCTCAGTGTCAAATTTCCCGCTCTTTCTGAAGCAAAAATAAAAGAAGGAATCTTTGTGGGTCTGCAAATCAGAGCTCTATTTAAAGACGGGCAATTTGAAACTACTATGGCTTCTGAAGAGAAAAAGCTCGGAATGCATTTGAAGAAGTTATAGACAACTTTCTAGGAGACAATAAACATCCTAACTAGGTTAAAATTGTCAGCAACGTGCTACAGAAGTTCAGAACTTTAGGAAGCAACATAATTCTCAAATTACATTTTCATAAACACCCTTTTCACATATGGACGTCTTTCCTGACAACCTGGTAGTGAGGAACAAGGTTCCATCAGGATATTCGAGAAATGGAGAGGAGATACCAATGACGATGGAATTCTTCAATGATTGCAGATTACTGCTGGATGCTGTGTATGGATTCCACGGAAAAACACAGGAGAAAATCCGAGAAACAAACATTCGATACCAAACGAAAAATGTTTTATTGACCTTCTGTGTAAAGAATGAATTTAAATGTGATATTTGGCAAAAAAAAAGCTCACAAATTCATTTGTAGCTCTATACAACTCGTAAGTACATACATTTTTCGAAGAAAATATGTAAAAGATTCATTTTTGATTTGTTAAAAAACCTGATGTGATGGAGAAAAATAAAATCAGAAGTACTGAAATATTAATAATCACTTTTGAAATGTAAAACAACTCACAAAACATTTTTATTCGTAGATCTGTGTTATCTTATTTGACATGTCGGAATACCGTTAAATATTACAGGTTTATAGAAATTACCAGAGACTGGAACTTAGACCGAATGCCTTTTTTAAATGTGTGGAATCTGCCTTCAATTTGAAAATGAATCTGTACGAATTATACCTTTGTGATTGAAATGCCAGATTTTTATGTTGCCTTTTCTGCCTTTTAAAATATAAGGGCCTATTTTACGAAATAAATGCTTTTTGTTGCCTTTACTTCATTATTTATGTATTATTTATTAAGCATTTCCTTCAGGTGCATTTTATTTCAATAACTGTTAGTCCATGACAATGAAAGTTAGTTCGCCGAATGCATATTATTATCTTTAAGTTGGAGCCAGCATAGGCGTCCTTCATTCGGTTCATTGTTTTCTTTGCAACAATGAGTGCTGCCGCGCAAATAAATGTATAGATAACACGAAGTGTTTGAATTACCGCTTGTGTTTATTTTAAAAGACAATAATGAGTGAGGGTCTAACATTGTTTTTCTTTCAGTTTTCATTGTGACGTTGTTGTAGCTAACAGCAAGATGCCGAAATTCAGTGTTTCTTTACGCAGTAAATTACAAAGTTGTGTTAATACTTTTGGATCCGACGTATTTCGTAGCGACGGTAAAGTACTCACATGCAAAATATGCGAGCAATCAGTGGGCTACGAACAAAATTATTTTATATCATAGCATATTGCCACAATCAAACAAAAAGATGCACTTTCCAAGGCTACTGGGAGATTTCTTTGCTTTCAGTAATTGCAACATCGAGTCGAAAATCCCAGTTTGCATTCGACTTATGTAAAGCTTTCCTCAGCGCCGGACTCCCTTTGTGGAAATTACAGAATCCTACATTATCACAGTTTTTGGAGAAGTATACTAACCATACTAGCGAGTCAAGTTTGCGAAAATGTTACTTAACCGAATGTTACGATGACACAATGAAAATCATTAAAGATAAAATTGAAAATAGGATCTGGATTTCTATCGATGAGTCAACTAATACCATGGCTCGTTTCATTGCCAACGTTGTTATTGGACCATTAGATCCTACAGAAGATGAATCAATGAAAACATTTCTGCTTACAACAGAGTGTCTTGTGAAAGTTAACAATTCAACTATTGCACAGTTATTCACCAGTTCATTAACGTTGCTGTGTCCTGAAGATTCAATACGACAACGTCTTACCGCCAAGAAACTTCTTAACTCTACGGAAGTGAAAAATGACTTAACTTTCATTACGGCCGAGTTTGGGTTCATGCCACATGTGATCTGCCAGCTTCAAGAAAGAGGACAACCTTTAAGGAAGTCACTGAAAATCGTGGATGAAGCAGTGCAAAGACTGGATAGTGTACCAGGGAAACGGGGTTCATTAGTTAGCGAAAAGTGTAAAAAAGTGTTATCGAAAAATTGTGATCTGGATAAACTTAGAAACATTTAAAAAATTCCACAAGGTGACAATGATGTTTCAGTTGAAATGGATGGTATGTTTTAGATTTGCTCCAATAACTCTGTCTATGTTGAGAGGTCATTTTCTCATATGAAAAATGTGTTATCTAACAGGAGCCTCAACATGGCCCCAGAGAACTTAAAAAGGCATTTGGTTGTCATGTGCAATGAATAAGGCATTGCAATACACGGGCCTTTTTAAAAAACCAAAAAACAATATTTCATTTTTGGTCAATTACAATATTAGCTTTTGTTTAAAAGTTTGAAGTTCTTTAAAATATGGCGATCGAGATACTGAATAGTGTAATCTATTAAATAAATGGGTTTTCCTAATTGCCTTTTTTTGCCTGTCTTAGTATTTATAAGCCTTTTTTCCTGCCTATTTTAGCTATTTACACTGTCCTTTTGCCTGCCTATTTTAATGATTTGTAATGCCTAAACTTACGGTCTCTGGTAACTACAATAGTTGTTTTCACGTCTCCGCACAGGTGTAGTAGCCTTTAGTCTTCTTATTCTTCTTCTTCTTCTTCTTCTTCTTCTTCTTCTTCTTCTAGCCTTTCACTCATTTTCGTTTTCTGTAGTTTTTCTCATCCTCTAAGGCTCATTTGAATATTTCTTCTACGCCAGGCAAGGTTACTTGTATTTCGACGATGGCTTCCGGTATCTGTTTACTGAGGGTGTTACACAATTTCCAGAATGTAATTCAATAGGTTTATATTCAGTTGTGTAGTTACGCTTTAATCTTCTTCTTCTTCTTCTTCTTCTTCTTCTATCTTTTCACTCATTTTCCTGTTCTGCAGTGTTCCTCATTCTGTAGGGCTCCTTTCAACATTTAATCCACCCCATGCAAAATTACTTGTGTTTCGACAATTGCCTCCGGTATCTTTTTACTGAGGATGTTGCACAATTTTCCATAATGTAGTGTCGTGTGGTTAATGCATTCATTCAGTAATTCTGGGTTTGCTATAAGATTTCTTTTTTTGCTCTTTCTTTTGCTTAACTCCTAAGTGCTGTAGGAGGGTTATTATATTTTCATTTAAACGGTGGTGCATTTTCAACTGTGTTCGACTGTACATATGTGGTATATCTCCCATGTATTTTGCTGAGTACCGGTGTGTTTCTTCCCAATAGTTTTAGCAATTCTCTTTTCTGAGGGTTGGTCAATTTTGTTGCCTCTTGAAATGGCTGATGATTTCCATCCCTGTCACATAGCTGTGTTCCACAACCATACAATTCTCTATTAGCTGTACGTATGGGTAGGGGGAATGGGGGTTAGTATCCTCTTGATATATGTTTATTATCGACATGCTTTCTTCAGTATCTTTAGTTTCCTGTGATTGAATTATCTGGATAAAATCTCTGCAGCATATATAACTTCCTCTTGCGCCATTCTTTGAACTCTAAATCTCTTCTCTGTAATAAGAGGTAGCACTATTTCCTTTTCCTCTTTTGCAGTGATAGCTATCCTTCTCAAAATCTATAATGGCTGAAAGCTCCGATAGCATATCACATCATGTCACAAATTAAATTTGATGCAATTAAAGCCATTATATCAAACATATCCTCCCCAATGTAAATTTTTATTAACGCCTGTGTCTTTATGGTTTGCGCTGTTTTACCAGTAGCTACACGGAAAATTAAATTACTCACGGGTGAGGACATAATTTATACTCCCTCTCTTAACAGATACTTGTAAAACAATTTAGAACATATGGACAACTTCGACGGAGTCCACCGAAACATTAATTCCTTTTACAGCTATAACTATCCTTAAATACAGGATACATATCTATCTTCTCAATCTTCATTATATGTACTCATACGAAAATATTTTATTGATGTAGGTATACAATTGTTTTTGCCTCTTATCGCAGACTGGTTTCATCAGAACTTACTTCAAATGCAACACCTGTTAGGATTCCTGTGGGTTGCTTTCACTGTATATAGGATTACCATTACGCATATTACTTACCGTAATTTTGTGATATTTCGCGTGATTCCCCCTTGCTCCGAATCTGGGTCTACGAGTATTACTACCACCGCTTGTATTGTTATCACTTCCTCCGTAATCAATAATTACTCCAGGCTCTTCGATTACCTCGACTGTAAACTCTGTTACCTCTTGGCGAGTTCGGACTTTTCTGATTTTGCCTTTCTTTCTTATGTAATTTCTATGTTCTTGTTTTCGAGAATTTTGGTAATTTTTCCCATTATCCAGTTATGTTTTGCGAGTATGGAATTCATCATTTTCTCTGCTTTCTTTCTGATGTGGCGTGTTATATGGCATTTCATCATACCTATCGCGTCGCAGGTATCTATCACAATGACATTGGCTCCAAGTTGTTTGTTTTCTGCCGTTTGGTATTCTATCAATGAGATGAGTTTTGTCATTTCAAATATTGTTCTAGGACGAGCAATTAGAAGGTAGTTTTGTATGTACCGAGAATGGTGTCTAGGCATTAGGTTAACAAAATGTTCCTCGTTTATGGCTGGGGTTACGGGTTTATCATATCCGGCATGCCCGATCAGGTAATCTGTCATACACAACCTCTCATTATCATTATATTGGCCATTACTCATATTGGCCCGGATTCGATATTGCACCACTGAGTTCCAAAACGTTTAGAAAAAAACCCGGAAGGTTTAATTTACTGTCAGCAATCATGTGAAGCCGCTCTAAAGTTTTGTGATCAAGGCATTTCCTAACTACTAACATGTTTAGTGATTCTGGGACGTTCTTTAAGGCATAGTACTCAACAAGAGCATTCATGAATTGTACCGGAACGGAAGAGGCACTGAATTGCGGTAGCGATTATTCATTTAAAACAGCGTGATATCCATGTATACGATTTTGTGCATGATTTGTTGTTTGCAGATTTGCCTTTTAACTTTGGAGGTAGCTGACGCTATGGGTGAAGCGGTAGCATATCTCGAAATTGTAGCTACAGGGGATGTTGTACCTTTCTTTTATCACATGCTCATGCACACCTATATAAATTACATTACTATCACATGACTTACTATCTACTCTATGTATGCGGTTACGGATAGCATCCAAGTTTCGCTCAAGCTTTTCAATTTTCTGGTTGCTATCATGATTTATGTCCTGGACCTTGCTTATTACTGAATCACGTATAACTCGATTAACCCTGGTTACACTTTGTATTTCGTTAATATCCAAACTTATGTGTATTTAGATTTGCACCAGATCAGTATTTATGTTTTCTATTTTTGTTCGTAACTGTGTGTTTTGCCTATCTGGTTTATGGCATATATCCTGAGTATTGGCTAGGAATACTTTCAGTTTCAGTTTATTCTTATTAACTTGGCAGTAACATTGCTCTCGCTCGTCTTTTTCTTCGCTTACAAGGTTACTAACTGACGTTTTTAGATAGACGGAGGATCAATATTCAGCGAAACATTTAAGGAGGATAAGGAACTCCGCAATAAAGGATAGTTAAAGAACATACTACTTATATACTGACAGCAGATTCTGGTGTAGAAGAAGATTTTACAAACTTCTACGACAGAGAGTACATGGCTACCAAACTGGTTAAATCCTCCATGATAAAATGGATCAATGATATGTGCTCAGTAACAAAACCATGATAACAAAGTGATGGAATTTTTTAAATGCAGAGAGGATAGGTTACGACAAATTAGAGACACGTGTATGTTCAATGTGTCGCTGTAAGTCAAGACACAAGGATTATTAAATAAAGGTTAATTCAGTGGCGTAAACTACATGTATATCTCAAACTGCACACTAAATAACTTATTCAAGTTAAATAATCATAGTAGACGTTCAAGGAACAACTAAAACACTCTTAAAATTATAACATACAAGCAAAGTAGCTAGGTGGTACCTGCTCGGCGTCTGGCAGAAAAGAGCTATGGTTTAACCAGAAGATTCACTCAGCCAAGCATCGAAGTCGGTTGGTGGAACTATGCTGGTGGGTGTAGGTCGCCAGTAACGTGGATTCGGGTCCTCACGCTGTTCTTGATGTCTTCTTCTTCTTCTTTACATTTACGCTTGGAAGGCGATTACATCATAACGTAGTTTTAGAATCCTCGAATTTTAACGAAATTATAATCTAAGTATTTGTTGATCCTGTAAATTTTGTAATGGAAACACTACATCAACTAAAATACAGACTCTGATTCTTAACCTTTCTGTCACATTTGACCCGTATTACACCGCAAAGTGATGTTTTGAATGACAACTGCCTTCACTACTCATGCGTACAGAGTTGTGATAGATGCAGTCACATTCGTGCCAGTCTTTCGCTATGTATTCGAAAGACAGTATCTTGATATGCTCCTTGTCTACAGAGAGGCCAAAGCGAATGCGCAACAAGCTCAGCATTTATACCATATATTCAAATTGACGGCAAACAACACGAAAATTTGAAAGAAGTCTGCGCACAATGTCATCACTTTCTAGAATGTCTCCTGCGAGAGACGCACCAGTGACATCCAGTGTTAATGCCGGGGCTGATTTGAATATCATTCGAAATATTCCGCGTACTAGAATACGGGCAATTGCCCAGAAGGTAAACGTTGGCCAGTTTTCTGTGGTACGGGTAATGTGAGCCAGTAAGTCTCATTCATATGTTTTGCACTTACACTAAGGACTCAACGGAAAAGATTTAGAAGCTCGGGTGCACTTCTGTGAATGGATGCTGAACGGAGTGATAAATGATATGAAGTTCAACTGCAGAATCCTGTTTTCGGATGAATCAAGAATCCACAATTACGGGATCATAAATCGCCACAACATGCACTATTGGAGTAGTGATAATCCTCACTGGGTAACAGAGGCTTCCCAGAGCAGTTGGGACTGAATGTCTGATGTCTAATCTTCGTAGAGTAACTTATTGGACAAGTTTTCTTCGAGGGGCATTTAAAAGGAGCACGTTAACTGGAACTTCTCCATAGTGAGCTCCCCTTCCTATTGGAAAGTGTATCACTTCAAGAACAATGTGTTTTGAACACGATGGTGCTCCACCACACAGGTAGATGATCGTCTGCAACCACCTAAATGCGGCACATCCTGGTCATTGAATAAGAAGACAAAGACCAGTCCCCTGATATAAAATCTAATGTGTTATTTTCAGCAACCAATTTATGTCTAGTAGCCAGAAGATCCAGAGAGCCTTCGCCAACGTATTATGTGGGCTTGTAACTCCATCACACCCACCATATTACACGAGTCATAGTTACCATGTAACAACGTACTTAGGTGTGCAATAATCAACAAGGAGATCAGTTTGAGCATTTACTGCATTAAAAGAGTAGTTTCACCAATGATTTCAAACAAGTACAACTTTGTTACCAAACAGCCTTTCAGAGAGTACAAAACGGGAGTTGATCTTACTTACAAACTATACTTCTGCGTCATTCATTAAAGAACTCGTACTATTTACAATTTCAATACTATACCCTATGGAATATAAGTAGTAATAATGTGGGGTTTTAACCCACAATGGAGATATCACCGAAAGATAAGGATATAACCCAATTAACTGTGTAATCAGAAATCCCTTTGTTAACCGCTGCAGGCCACGCCCCCTGCTTTGTGCGCTACTGAGGCCGCCCGCCCGAGAACCAGAACAACGGGCTGTTGTCCTTGTATATGACAATGGCTATTGTGCCCGTGGAGAACAATAGGATTAATAACATTTTGTTCCACGCCCCAGGCCACGCCCCCTCCTTTGTAGGTTACTGACGCCATACGGCAGAGAACGGGGACAATGGGCAATTGTTTCAGTCGCTAATGGGCCCACAAAGAGAGAAACCAGCTATTGATAAGCGTGTAATTCGTTTGACTTTGTAATGACATATCCCTTCGTTCTATGCTGGGGGCCACGCCCTTCATTGTGCTCTACTTATACCGCCAGCCAGAGACCGCCGACCAATGGGGAATTGCTCTTGTCGCTAATGGAGGTGACTTTTTGTGTCCTATTTATAGCGCCAGCCAGAGACCTTTGAACAATGGGCTTTTGTTCCCAAACGCAGGTCATGCCCTCTTTGTATCGTACTCCTAACGCCACCCGACTCTTCCCCCTCTGTGTCACTTACAGCTAATGGATGTGTCATATAGCTGTAAAATTTGATTCACGAGGGTTTATAAGAATCGTCCATATGTAAGATTACATTGCTTCAAGTCTTTGCCAGCCACTAGGACAGTCAGTCGCGTGCCGCCATCTCCCTCGTAAACCGAAGAAAGAGGTTTAGGCCACAAATACACCGCCAATTAATATTTACAAATGTTTTAACACGCTTTGGCGGTATTTTCCCGACACTAATGGTAAAGTCCACGGCGTTCAGGTTCTAAATATCTGTGTCAATCAATAAGTTAATGCTCGTCCATGCATAACATAATCTAGTGTCATTGAATAAATCGGGGTTTTATGCTGCTAACAAATGCCATATTGCGTTCTAACGTCCTGGATTCTCGGGTTACGTCACCTGAAGGACTGGACGCAGGCCGTTAATTGATGTACACCCGCCACATATATTTTGATTGATTAATGTAAATAAGTGTATATGAATAGACTCGCGCATCTTGTTGTCATCGTATATGTGCTGTAGCATATGTATAACTATCGCGCTCATTGGTCTTAACCTGTTCAGCAGCCCTCCCCATTGTAATGAAAAGCCGGCAGCTGCCTTCTGTCTGGTAATAACAATTTTCGATCTACATTTCACCCACCTACGTGACTGCTGCGTGACGTCCCTAACTGTTCGTACGTGGATAACATCACTGAAAATCAGGGATTTAAAACGCTAACAAATGCTATATTGCGCTCTAAGGGATCGATGAATGCAATTATTACAATTAAGTTTTTTGATTGATGCGGTATAAAAGAGTTGTCAATAAAGTGCCCCACTCACCCGCGCAAGCACAGGCGCACCCGCGCAAATCTTTTGTCTGAAACTTAACTAGGCGATTATTACGGGTGTATAATTATTACGACTAATAATACTTTTTAATTCTGCTTTGAGGGAAATTTCCGTCTTATAAGAATATTACATTTCTTAGATGAATTAAAATGCCTGACTAAAAAGCAGAATTAGCGTAAATAGTTACTGCAACGCAGGACGCTAACGTATTTTAACAGTGATATTCTTTCGGAAGCCTGAGCGTATACTTCCGTCCTCGCCAGCGATCTCATATCGACTCGGCTTTGCTATACCTGGCCCGACCAAACGGTCAGAATGTACTGCTCTCTGTGTGGAACGGAGGGAAGGTATGCTTGCATTGAAAGGGGGATAGTGAATGTCCCGCTTCAGATAGTTTTTGTTTCTAAGGCTTCTTTAAACGTGGGGTTGGTTCTGAAAAAATAAATAAATATGAAATATCTGGCTCTCTTAACAGTAAAGATAACAAAATATTCCCTTTGTTGCTCTTATAATTAAAACCAGTTAAAGAGCGTTCATAAATAAAAGAAGATTTTTCTGTATTCTCACAACAAAATGAAAAGCGCCTGTAGCTGATGCGTGATTGTTTAGGCGTACCTCAAACCTCTGAAATTCTAATAAAGTTTTTCTCTCAGATGGACGGTTCATGCCATTAACAGGTTCAAGAAATTAATAGGTGATAGAATTGAAAGACAGAACTCTGTGTAAATGTACAGATCATAATGCGCTTACTTTAAAACATATATTGACTAAAGCAATATTGAATACCAGCCGGAATCGAACCGTGAACTCAACCGATACAAATTCCTTTATGAATTCTAACCATCAAATATAAATTTGATATCTGTTTTTAAAATACCTTTTCTAAACACGCACACCAGCAGTCTTCGAGAAATGCGCCAACTATTTATGCGGTTATTTATACATCCCTGAAAAAATATGTTGTATACCCCTGAGGTTGGGGTAAATCAATCCTCGGAAAAATCCGGCTTTCAAGATATTCATAGACACTGGTGTTTATGGTCTGAATGGAGAGATTTCCAAACGGCATACTCTGAGGAGATAACGGGTCCACATACCTGTGAGTGCGTCAAATATAAGACTTGGATGTGTTTTTAGCAATACACGTATTCAAAACTATAGCCTAGTGTTCGGGAGCAGCAATAAAAATCATAGAGAACTCTGATTCTGATCGGTAAAGTTTAATACTCATTGAATACCGAAACTCTATGGATACAAAGGCTTTCCTCATGTCTAAATATTATAGGACCACTACATAGCTCCAGGAAAATTATATCAAGAGAAACAATACTTTCCGTTTCATTATTTTACGCTAAAATTCTAGTTAAATAATACATGCAATAAGTTATTAATGAGTCTCCTTAAATTGCAGCGGCAAAAACTATGTTTCTAAAGAAATTTAGACGGTGATGCATGTTTGTCTATAATACTTGATGGTACAGGCGTATACAGGTTTAGACACGGACATTTGACTATCTAGAAACCACGGGTTACAGGACATTATCTTTAACAAAGGCAATCTTAAAATGAAATATGTCAGTCTTTAGACTAAATGTAAATAACTGGATTCTAGGGGCTTTAAATCGTGCAGACACTCAAACTAAAGATATAGTAGCTTTCAAAACAACCATCCTTCTCTTAGAAATTATATAAGTATCGCAAAAGAGTGTAAATAAAATAGGGAGGGGACTTCAAAACATACCCTGTTGAAAGTTGTTGTGTTAAGTACTCTAGCAGCATGTCTAACCATTTGGAGGACTTAAAATATAAATTTTATATTCGAATTTAAAATATTTTTCTTAAGAGTCACACCAGCGGTATTTGAGAACTTTGCAGCAAGTTATACTGTTGTACGCACCTTGCAAACTATGTTGTATACGCCCTGAGGTTGGGGTAAACCAGTTCTCGGAAAAATACCCCTTTTAAAAGACATTCATAGACGCACATGTTTACGGTCTTAATGAACGAACTTCCAAACAGCACACTCTGAAAGGATAACATTTACATATACCTGCGAATGCTTCAAACACAACATTTGAGTGGATGTTTAACAATACGCCACTTCAAAACAATCGCCTAGTGTTCGGTGTGGAGAACTAAAACGTCGTAGAGAAGACTGATACTGATCGGCAATATTTAATATTTATTGAACACCGGAACTCTATCGATATAAGGACTTTCCTCACATCTAAAAATTATAGGATCCCTACATCGCTCCAGGAAAATTATATCAAGAGAAACAATACCTACTTTTTCATTATTTTACCCTAAACGTATAGTTAAATAATACGTGCAATACGTTATGTATACAGGTACAGCATGTGCAAACACTCGAGCTAAAAATACCAGAGCTTTCAAAACAGACATTCCCCTCTTAAAATATATAACGACACTCGAGGTAAAATATAGGAGACCTCAATGCATGCAGCCTTGAAAGTTGCAAGACAGAACCTAAAGACAGAACTCGGTGTAAATGTAAATAATATGGATCACGGACTTTAAAACAGGCGATGACACAGTATAAAAGAGTTCACGTCGATAATGTACCCCGCTCGCTCACCCTCCGTACACAGGCATACTCTTTCTCTCTGTCCCTCTCACTCCCCCACTCCTTTGCCTTAACACGCCGCTATATTAACATATTACCGTTTCATTGATATGGAATGTTGGAGACGCCAGCGAGTTATACAGTTGTTTATACATGCCCGGTAGAATATGTTGTATAGCCCCTGAGGTTGGGTAAACCAGGCCTCGCTCGGAAAATCCCGCTTTTAAAGAAGATTCTTAGAGCTACTTCTTCGAGGGTATAACATCCTCATATACCTGTGAATGCCTCAAATATAACATTTGAGAAAATAATAAACGTATCGGAAACAATGGCATAGCGTTCGGTGGGGAGAAATAAAGAATCACAGAGAACACTGACTCTGTTCGGCGATATTTAATGCTGACTGAACAGCGAGACTCTTTCAATACAAAGGCTTTCACAATGCCCAAAAATTATAGGATCCCAGCATCGCTCCAAGACTATAATAAATAAACAGCTCACTTCTCTAAGGAGGGTGTGTTCACTTCACATTCGAGAGCTCTCGATTTGGAATCTCGGTTACGTGTGTTTCCCGGATAGGGGCAAACCTCCATTAAGCATCTTTATACGGGTAGGTGTATATTGCGTGTTTTTTTAAAAATGATTTTTCATTTGTCTGAAAAGACCAAACTTAGCGGTAAAAACTCTATATACCGATGATGTAAATATTCTAACTTGTTTAAACGCGTTTATTTGACAGGTATACACCTGTCAAATACAAGAATTGGTTTTGAAACCGATAATAAACTCGTTTTTATGGAATGCTAAACAAAGAAATGATTTAGAGAGGATGATAAGAAGAGTACTGTATTTTGAAGTAAAATGGAAAGTGTTCAACTTAAGCAACCCTTCAGTTCTAGGACATTCTCTTAACTGCATATTCAAACGCGCGACCCAGAGCAAGATGGGGAGATGTCTGTGTCGAAACGGGCTTCATAGTTTAATCTTGAAGAGAGAAGATCCATGACATGGAACATATATAATCAAGATAGTGCTCTAATTCGACTAAGCAACTAAGGTCATTTGCATGCAACACACTAACTAATCCATCGGAATGGTTCAGGCGATAACGTCTGTGGTCCGCACGGAGGTCAGGGATTTAATTCGCGCAAGTGTCATTCCTGACCCTGGATTTTTTTCGCGGTTTCCGGTAATATTCAATGCTGAAAATCAGAATTCAAGTGATACAAATACTTTATGGACAAAGAAACTTAGGTGTATGTTGCATGTAGCTAAAAGGACAGGAATGGAAAGGTGTTTAAAACATATTTTCACACACTCAAGGTAAAATACAGGGAAGGCTCCCAAAACTTGCATTTCCTATAAGATAAGTTACATAGATCCTGCATATAGAGCGTTGTCCTTAAAACATCCGTAGAAGGAAGGGAAAGCCGTTCAAGCTTTATCACATCAGATATTTTATTTATGTTTCATTGGGGCAAACCCGTTTTACGACGTGGTTTATAGGTGAACGGTAGTCCTATTTAACTAGGTTAAAAGGTGTTTAAATTATCTTTTTAAAAAAACTACTCCGCGGTAACGTGTGGGGCTGGCATTCGAGAGGTCCCGGGTTCGATTCCCTTCGATCGCTCACTCTGACTACGGATTTCTCGTGATTTTCGCTGGTCTGTAGGCGAATGCTAGTATTTTCTCATCTACCGCCATTTCTTTTCAGTCATTTCCCTTTCATTCTATTTCATTCGCATCTTTCACGTGTGCTTATAGGTTTCGTTGCGTATGGCGAATGTTTACTCCAAGGATATTTGTCCCTTGCTCGGTTGACGGATCGTTCATCGCCCTCTCTGGCCAGGTCCTGTCTCCTCTCATACACGCTCATGCACGCACACATACACACGATTAAACATAAACAGACCTAAATACCTCTGATCAACTCTCCAAGTGCCCGAACGTGCGCGAAGATCTACGATCATCTCCGAACAATACATACACCTTCTCCATACTTTAAACACTCACTCTAAGTATCTGAACCTCTCGGAGACGCCCGAACACATTGATATGCATGCTCTCATATTAAATCTTCGTCCAAGCACACGAAGCTGTACTAAGACCTACCAATACGTACAATCACACATAAACATCTCTGAACGCCTCTCTAAATACTCGAATATGCACGAAGAGCTACGGAGACGCTCGAACACATTGATATATTTTCACTTCCTCCAAGCACACGAAACTATACAAAGAACTATGACTACATGCAATCACACATAAACATCTCTGAGCACATCTCTAAATACTCGAACATGCACGAAGAGCTACGGAGACGCTCGAACACATTGATATATGTTCACTTCCTCCAAGCACACGAAACTATACGAAGACCTATGACTACATGCAATCACACATAAACATCTCTGAACGCCTCTCTAAATACTTGAACATGCACGAAGGCCTACGAACGTGCCCTTACCAGAACCCATAACTAGATTGGTATGACGGGCTTTAATGTAGATATTTATTTATAACCATAACAAAAACACATCACATCTAAACAGTGTCTTAGACAGGAACGTTCTCTTTATGGCACGCCATGTATGCTATTAGCTTGTTTAGGCTCAATGGAGGATCTATATTTACATATCGGGAAACATTTCCAGGCAATTTAGGGTACTCTTAAAGTTAAGGTAATTTTATCGAGGATTCCCTTTAACGAACGCATGTCAGGCAACATTTGCCGAATTATGGTTCTTATATATGCTAACAATTGCGAGTTCGCGACTTCAGACGCACGTATCCGACAATCAACCAATTTGTGCACGATTTTGCTCAGACGCCTAATAAATACTCGGTTATGTATTCAATAGGAAGACCTAGAGCCTGATGGGGAGATGTTTTTTGTGGGAACGGAGTTCATAGAGTAATCTTGAATAAAGAAGATCCATAATTGGTACCATCTGTAATCGTGATAGTGCTGTAAGACGTCTACACAACTAAGGTCATTTGTGTGTAACTCATTAACTAATCTTGTGGAATGGCTCATGCGGTATGACCTATGGTCTTCATTCGGGGTAGAGGGTTCAATCTCAGCAACCTACACTTCTGACACCTGAGGCTTTCAGGGTTTTCCCGGTCGCTAGGCGAATGCTGTGAAGGATCGTTTTATCTCCGAATTTTCCCCTTCCATTTCACCTACACTCTCATTTTACTTCGTCTTTCAGGTCCTTGGTTGTTTTAGGGTTGAAAGTGTCGGAGCGATGTCTCGGATACGCATAGTAGGAAAAAAGAATGCTCTCTGTAGCTTTCATTCACGGAATGAGAGTGGTCTCCGAATCTTGGGCTTCCCAGGTGATATATAAGTCTGCAGTACCCGAGAGGAGCCACAGATTGCACCAACTACCACCTGGGAATTTTTTAATCCGTAAAAGTTAAGGTCCTACCCTCTACCCTGTATATGTTCCCTGTCTCCACCCACCTCACTCCTCCCACCCGTGAAATTAAATAACACAGCAATGTCTGGATAATGTAATTTATATAGTAGAAGTTCTTGTTAACTATGGTCGAAATGCTTTAAAAACATTTTCGCGTCTGTCATGCTATAACTTTTGATGCTTTCAGCTCACTTATAATTTTCTAGTCTACTTAGACTTTCAGGGGTAGATATCACTGAATTGTAACCACATAGAAACATCACATTAGTAAACACCCGACTTGCACTATATTCCGATTCGTCACGCGCAGGAGATTCAAGTGTAGGTCAGAGATCCAGCGTAGATATTCCTGAATTCTCGCTATATGGAAACGCCAGACTAGTAAACACACGACTTCCGCTGTATTCTGATTCCCAGCCCGCAGGAGCATCCTTTACCCCTGCTATGCAAAGACCGAGGTTCCCTCCACCACTCTCATCCAAGATATATACATAGTTGCGTGCTATGAATTCATTCATTCGCTTTTAATTCCTTCGAGCGTTAGTATTCACGTATTCATTTAATTTCTTTTAGACGTTTAGGATGAGTTATTTTGAGAGAAAGTCGGTGTTAACAACTTATGAGAAATTCAATGTTTTATACATAACACATGAAGGAAAACGAATCGCTAAATGCTGTATATACGGACGGATTTCAAAGAATCGTTCTTTGTCAAAACTTTAGATACATAGAGGAAAATGTTATACTGAATCGACCTTCAGTTCTACAATTGAGTCACCTGCGGGCTAGTAATCAGAATACAGCGGAAGTCATGTGTTTACTAGTTTGACGTTCCCATATGGCAAGAATTCAGGAGTATCTACGCTCGATCTCTGACCTACACTTGAGTCTCCTGCGTGTGAGGAATCCGAATTTAGTGCAGTTAGTAATTTGACGTTTGCATGTAGTTTTAATTCAGTGATATCTACGTTTGAAAATCCGAATGGAGTGAAAGATTATAAGTGATCTGAAAGCATCTAAAGTTATAGCATGACAACGAATGCTGTTAATTAATTTCGACAATAGTTATCAAGAACTTCTACTATATGAACTACATTATCCAGACACTGCTGGGGTGTTTAATTTCAGGGGTGGGAGGAGTAAGGTAAGCGGAGACAGAGAACATCTACGGGGTAGAGGGAAGGGTTCTATCTTTTAAGGATTAAAAGTTCCCTGGTGGTATTTGATGCAATCTGTGGCTGTTCTCGGGGCTGTAGGCTTACGCATCTCCTGAAATCTCCAGGATTCGGAGAGCACCCTCATTCCGTGGATGAATGTTACAGAGAGCATCCTTTTCCCCTACTATGTGTATGCCGAGGCTACCCTCCAACGCTTTCAACCCTGAATCAACAAAGGAGATGAACGATGAAGTAAAATGAGAATGTAGGTTAAATGGAGGAAGGAAAAATTCGGAGATCAAATGAACCTTCACAGCATTCGCCTAGCGACCGGGAAAACCCTGAAAACCTCAGAGATCAGGAGTGTTGGTTGCTAGGATTCAGCCCTTGACTCCGAATGCAGACCACAGGCGTTACCGTCTGAGCCATTCAACTCGATTAGTTAGTGTGTTAAAAAAGTGACCTTAGTTTGTAGTCGTCTTAGAGCGCTATCTTGATTACAAATGATCCTAGTTATGGAAGTCTTTCTTCAAGTTTAAGCAATGAAGCTATCAGACAAAAGCACATCTCCCCATCTGGCTCTTGGTCACTGTTTGAATATACATTTCAGGAGAATGTGCTAGAAATGAAAGGGCGCTTAACTTGAATTTTATCTTCCATTTCAATTCAAAATACAATACCCTTCTTATCATCTCCTCATTTCTTTGTTTAACATTCCAAAGAAATCAGTTTATTATCGGTAGCAAAAAACAATTCTTGTATTTTACAGGTATAGAAATAAAAGCGTCTAAGCAAGTTAGGATATTTACATCATCATTGGTATAGAGAGGTTTTTCCGATAAGTCTGGTCTTTTCAGACAAATGAAAAATCATTTCCAAAAAACAAGCAAAATACACCAAGCTTATAAATACGCTTAATGGAAGTTTTCCCTTATCCGGGTAATTCGCCTACCGAGATTCCAACTCAGGACCTCTCGAATGGGAAGTGGACACGCTACCCCCTTAGAGAAGTGAGCTATTTATTTAATATCACCTTGGAGCGATGTGGGGATCTTATAATTTTCAGATATTGGGAAAGCCTTTGTATCGAAAGAGTTCCGGTGTTCAATCAGTATTAAACACTGCCGATTAGAGTCAGTCTTCTCCTTGATATTTTATTTCTCCCCAACGAACGCGAACGCTGTTCTTTCGAATACGTTTATTATTCACTCAAGTAATATATATTTGAAGCATTCACAGATATATGTGTTTGTTATCTCCTCGGAAATCCTGCTCTAAGAATCTTCTATGAAAACGGGTCTTCCCGACCAAGACCTGGTTTACCCAACCTCAGGGGTGATATACAACATATATCCCCAGGGGTATATAAACAACTGTGTAGCTCGCTGGCGTCTAGAAAATTCCATAGCAATGAATCGGTAATTACATTAATGTAGCGGCGTGCTAGTGCAAGGGATAGAGGGAGGGTGAGATAAAGAGTGTAAATGTGTGCGGAGGGTGGGTAATTGGGTCACGTTATCGACATCAACTCTTTTATACTGTGTCATCGCCTGTTTTAAAGTTCTTTCCCCATGCTATTTACATTTACATCGAGTTCTGTCTTAAGTTCTGTCTTTCACATTTCGAAGACTGCATGCATTCAGGTCCCCTGCATTTTATCTCGAGTATCACTATATATTTTGTAAGAGGTGAATGCCTGCTTTGAAAGCTCTTGTATTTTACCTTGAGTGTTTTCACATGCTGTAGTTGTATAAATAACGCATTGTGTGTATTGTTTAACTAAACTTTTAAGGTAATATAATGAAAGAGAAAGTATTGATTCTCTTGATATAATACTCCTGGAGCGAGGTATGCATCCTATAATTTTTATCCACGGAGAAAGCCTTTGTAATGAAGAGTTCCGGTATCCAATCGGTATAGTATATTACCAATCACAATCAGAATTCTCTCTAATTTTTTTATTCCTCCCCACCCCCCGAAAACTAGGCTATTGTTTTGAATACGCGTATTGCTAAAAACCCACTCAAGTGCTATTTTTGAAGCATTCATAGGTATATGAACCTGTTATCTCCTCAAAGTGTGCTGTTTGGATATCTCTCCAATGAGACTGTAAACACCTGAGTCTATGAATATCTTGAAAGCTAGATTTTTCCCGAGAACTGTTTTAGCCCAAAATCAGGGATATACAACATATTTTGCAAGTTGTGTATAACGGTATAACCTGCTGTCGACGTTATCGAATACCTCTGGTGTGATTCCTTAGTAAAATGTTTTAAAAACGAATTTTATTTATATTTGAAGTCCTCTAATGGTTCGACCTCTCTGCTAGAGTACTCCACAGAACTTTCCACAGGGTATGTTTTGAATTCCCCTGCTTATGTTATTTAAATTTTTTGTAATACCTATATATTTTCTAAGCGCGAATGTCCGTTTTGAAACCTCCTGTATGCTTTAGCATGAGTGACTGTGCGACTTAAAGTACCTAAACCCCTGTTTTTTACATTTAGTCTACAATCTGAAGTATTTTACTTTAAGGTTGTCTTTTAACCCGCGGTTTAAAGATAGTTAAATGTACCCGTCTAAATATACACCTGTTCCATCAGATATTATTGACAAACATACATCACCTTTTAAATCTCTTTAAAAACATGGTTTATTGCCCTATCAGTTTTAGGAATCTCATATTTCATTATTTATTCATAAATAATTTATTGCATGTATAATTTAACTATAATTTTAGCGTAAAATAACGAAAAAGAAGGTACTGTTTCTCTTTATCTAATTTTCCTGGAGCGATGTAGGATCCTATAATTTTTAGACATGGAGAAAGTCTTTGTAAGGATATATTTCCGGTATTCAATCAGTACTAAATATTACCATTCAGAATCAGTCTTCCCTATTATTTTTATATCTCCCTTCCACCCCAGAACATCAGGCTATTGTTTTGAATACGTGTATTGCTACAATCCCACTCAAGTGCTATATTTGAAGCATTCACAAATTTATGGACCTGTTATCCCTTTAGAGTATGTTGCTTGGATATCTCTCCATTGAGACTGTAAAGACCTGCGTCTATGAATATCTTGAAAGCCGGATATTTCCCAGAACTAGTTTACCGAACCTCAGGAGTTGCGCAACATATTTTTACAGGGATGAATAAAAAACATTATAAATCGTTGGCGCATTTCTCTAAGACCGCTGGTGTGCGTTTTTAGAAAAAATCTTTTAAAAACAGATAAGAATTTCAGAGGTTCGCAGTGTGCCTAAAAATCACGGACGTGTTACAGGGGGATTTTAATTTTGTTGCAAGGATACAAAAAATATGTTTAATTTATGAACGTTCTTTAACTGGTCTTAATTAAAAGAACAACAAGGGGAATGTTTTGTTGTCTTGACTGCATAGAGAGCCACATTTTTCATATTTATTTATTTTTCAGAGTCAACCCCGCATATAAAGAAGCTTAGAAACGAAAGAATCTTGAAGCTGGAAGTTCATTGTCCTCCTTTTAATGTAGGCGTACGTTCCCTCCGTGCCAGCCAGAGAGCAGTATGGAGTGGTGGGGACTTTCTGGCCGTTTGGCTGGTCCAGTTATAACAGAGCCGTGTCGATATGACCTGTTTCATTCCGCGCGAGATCGTTGACGAGGACGGAATTATACGCTCAGGCTTCCCAAAAAATATATTACTTTTAAAATTTGTTAGCGTTTTGCGTATTTTTTCGAGGTAACTGTTTACGCTAAATCTGCCTCTTTGTCACATTTTTAATTCATCTAAGAGATGTAATATTCTTATAAGCCCGAACATTACCCTCACAGTATAATTAAAACGTGTTATTAGTCGTAATAATTATACACTTTTAATAATCGCCTAGCTAAGTTTTAGAAAATTATTTACGTAGGCGCGCGCGTGCTTACGCGGGTGATTGGGGCACTTTATCGACAACTCTTTTATATCGTATCAATCAAAAATACTTAATTGGAATAATTGCATTCATCCTTTAGAGCGAAATATAGCCTTTGTTAGCGCTTTAAATCCCCAATTATCAATGATATTATGCATACACGAAAGGTTAGCGACGTCGTCACGCAGCAGTCGCGTAGGGCGTGAAATTTAGATCGAAAATTGGTATTACCAGACAGAAGCTGGCTGCCAGTTTTTCATTACAATGGGGAGGGCTGCTTGACAGGTTAAGACCAATGAACGCAATAGTTATACATATACTAACACACATATACGATGACAACCATATGCGCGAGTCAATTGATATACAGTTAATTGCATTAGTCAATCAAAATACATGTGGCGGGGTACTTCCATCAACAGCCTGCGTACAGTCCTTTAGCGTAAGCCGGGAATCTAGGACGTTAGAACGCAATATAGCCTTTGCTAGCCTATAAATCCCTGATTTCTTCAATGACATCAGATGATGTTATGCATGGCCGAATATTACCTGATTGATTGACACAGATATTTAGGCTTTTAGCGTCGAGTGACTTCACCTTCTGTGTCGAGAAACTACCGTCAAAGAGTTTTAAATCATTTGTAAACTTTATTTGGCGTTGTGTCTGTAGCCAAAACCTCTTCCTTCGATTTACGAGGGGGTGGCGGCACACAACTGAGGTCCTTGTTGGTGGCAAAAGCTTGAAGCGATGTAATCTTACACATGGAAGACTATCAACCCTCGTCGATGAAATTTGACAGCTACATGACACATCCATTAGCTGTAAGTGACACATACATGGGAGGGAGCGGGTGGCTTTTGGAGTGGAGCACAAAGGGGTGCGTGACCTGCATACGGGAACAATAGCCCATAGTTCGGAGGTCTCTGGTTTTTAGTATCAGTAGCGCACAAAGACTCAGCTTCATTAGCGAGGAGAATAATACCCCATTGTTCGGGGGGCTCCGGCTGACGGTATCAGTAGCGCACAAAGAAGGGACTTGGCCCGTGTCATTGAACAAAGGGATATCTAATTACAAATTCAATCTGATTACACCCTTACCAATAGACGCATTTTCCTTTGTGGGCCCATTAGCGACGTGAACAATAGCGGATTGTCCCCGTTCTGTGCCCGACGGCGTCAGTAGCCCACAAAGAATTGTGCGTGGCCTGCGGCGTGGAACAAATGTTCATTAATCCCATTGATCTGTAAGGGGACAATAGCCCATAGTCCTGTACTAGAACAATAGCCCATTGTTCTTGTTTTCGGGCGGGCGTCCTCAGTAGCGCACAAATTAAGGGGCGTGGTCGGCGGCGTGGAACAAAGGGATATCTGATTACACAGTTATATGAATTACATTATTATCAATTTGCGTCATCTCTCTTTGTGGGCTTAAAATCCCCACATCATTACTAATAATGTGTAATTTTCTCATAGAATGAGATCAGTTTTGAAGAATCCCTATTCCACCAACATTAAAATGTGCGTACCTATTTTGCGTATAAACGCTTGCCAAAAATGAAGGTAACAAAAAAAACACTAAGCAATAATAAACTGTTAGATAAAAATAAAACATAATTATGAATTAAAACGATATATAGATGTGAAACTTAATATTCGTTTAGATTATTTATGAATATTACAGCACATTAAAAAAATCACTTAAGTGTTCGTACCACCTTTACTGTAAAAACGTGTTTTAGGAGTATACACATGTTCCAACTGAGCTGTCTAGAAGCACTAATGTGTACTAAACAAGTTAGCATAACTAACTCTGCGCTTGTCACAGTACACGTTTTGCGTTGTGGGAATGTTTCCTTAGCGTCAGCTATTTATTACAAATGCATTAAAAGGGATACTATAACATGCTCCACATTAGCCATCTCGCTAATGTGAAACCAAGATATCCATATTACAGAAATTACTTAGATACAATGAGGCCCGATAATTATATGTTAGAATAAGAAATGCGGATTGCATAAAACTGGATCGGTAGGAAGAGCTGACTCACCAGGTTTAGTATTTTTCTGTTGCTTTTGGAGTTGCTATATGTAAATTAGCGTATGGGTCAAAATCGTATGTATACATTGACGAGAAGCGAGAAGTTTGCGCTTTCTTATTTTATTGACTCGGACTGGTATATACTGATAGACACCCCTACGAGCCCGTGCCGAAAATGTAAAAGCGACCAGCCCCTAGTAATACTGGTACATCCGGGTGTCATGTGATAATACAGCTTGGTTTTCCTGCTCTTTTTAAACACAAATTTCATAACCGTTCTCATTCAATGCTGTTTTTTGCAGTGACAACACATGTTAAAAGTTATTTTATTTTGCCCCTATGAGTCATTTATAAATTTCAAAGGTCGCAACTAAAATTAATTATGTATTATTATTATTATTACTATTATTATTATTGTTAGTTTCCTATTAATGCTATCAGCTGTTCCTGTGGCATGTTTCTTTTTCTTTCTTTCATTCTTTCTTTCTTTCTCTCTTTCTTCATTACAATTTCTAACTCTTGATACTCAATGGAATCTGTATAGCTTAATAATATTTCGGTTTTTCTTCAACTGTTATCCGAGTGGTCCATAGTCATGCAGACGTTGTATATGATTATTTTCATTACCTTATCTGATCTTTCTCAGATCAGATTATATTTGTTATAAACATCGTAAGCCATTCCTCTAGCATTAATTTATCTTATATTTTCGTAAGGCATTTATTACGTTCCATTCACCTCTTTAATGCTTATACATAACTTTTGACTTCTGTAGCTTGTCTTGTATTCTAGGAGGTGTTCATTAAGCCTATGTTTAAAGGTATATGCCATAAAAACTTTTATGTATTTTTTATTTCACTTCCAGTTGTGTGTATAAAATACTTTTGGTTTTTCTGTTTTCTTTCTGCCTAAAACTTCGTAGTAGCATCGTTTAGGATTCCTTGAGGTTGCTATCATTTTGGTCGGTATCGTCTTGTTCTGGAAAATCTTCAACGTTTTTGTCCAAACTATTTTGTTATAATGTCTTAATTGTGGAAGTTTACATAATTCGCATTTAATAATCCACTTTTGCTTGAAGAAGGAAAGAATAGGCTTTAGTTCATTCCCCTGTAACTTCTTACGTCGTGATAGAGTGTTGAAATTTTCTGATTTCCTCAATAGTAATAAGTAGTTGTTCTTAGCATTCGGTTTGCCAAGTGTAAGCATGAATATCCTTATGTTTATAAAAAGGGTTTAATATTCTAAAACCATTAGACATTACAAAGCCACGTAGTGCTTTGCATTTGTGATGTAATAGTTAATTTTCCGTAGAATCCAAATCTATTACTTTATTATAGGTATATTATCATTATATTACAAAATAGTTTGCAATGAAGTCATCATTTCCTAACGAAAACCAGTGATATGCAGTAACATATCGATTGGCTTGAAGTGGATATAGAAATACGTTTTATATGCATATATTTCAGAATAGTCATTAAATGATATGGAGAAAATGCTGTTTCATAGTCACTTATCACATTTTTCTCATATCACGTTGAATTTCTGGGGAGAGTTTAAAACATTACATTAAAAAAAACAACAAAATCTTACATTTCGTACACAGCACCGTCTATATAAGCTGAATACTGCAGACTAAAAATACAAGTACTTTTCATTCAAAATTCGACCTTGTAAAACATTTCATTTTAAATATGCTCTGGGTCACAAACTCCGACGTGTTAAACTGTGTCCAATCAAGAGAAAATGTTTTACTTTGCAGTTACGTGACTACCAAAGCTTTTTTACCTCCTTTAGTCTTTTAGTATTCTCTTGGGCTCCTGCCTGCGAGCACGCGAGTTGCATTTTAAGTTATTTGCTCTTTAAATTAAGCCAAGCATGTGCAGGTTTTTGTAATGCTGTAGGGTAGTTTTCTCACTAAAGGATTTTAGCTTAACAACTTTACTTGGTAGAGTTTGGTTGTTTGCTTGTTGAGGTTAGTTACATTTCATTCGTACATTCATTAACATTTACCAATTTACCTTCTGCTTCCTTAAAGGTGTAGTCAAAATATTTACGTTATTCATCATTTCACCTTATACCACCTTCATTCATTCAATAATCTTTTTGTCATTGCATGTAGTAAGAAAAAAGAGTATTTATACTATATGCGTACTACCTTACGCATCAATAATGAAGCACTAAGACGCTGGTGTCGATAGGAAAATGTTCAAAGTGTGGAGTGCATAAAGCGAAACTGTCTAAAATATAGCGTGACAAATCCAAACGATTAGAATAAAATACTAAATAACATGATAGTGAAGGAACGTTCTGAGGCACCTGTGTTAGAATAAAAATGTTCAAAATCCAGAAATTACGAAGCGAAACTGTCTAATATATAAAATTTCCAAGTGGTACGAACCAATCCAAACATTAAAATATCCAAAAACAGAAACGCTCTAAGTAAAAATGTTCGGAGAAACATAAACACAAATCAATAATCTTAAAATGCTTTCATAATCGCATTAATATAAATGGCTTCAAGTAATTGTCTTCTTCTCCAAGTACTCCATGGAAAAGAAAAGCACCCACACAAAGACAGTAAATTAGAATTAAATCCAGACACCTAAGTCAGAAAAAAAGTATTTCTATCTTATTTTATTAGGATTCAAATTTGTCTAAATACACCAGATGAGACAATTACCCCTATTTATTTTTAATTTATGCAACGTGCTAAGCAAAAATTGTGACTTACTCCTTTCTTGAATTGCTTCTAAAGTTTGATTTGCATAACACTTTGTAGAGGAGGGATAGATAACACAGTTCATAAGTGTTTTACGGGACAGAATGCTATCGCCATGTATGTCGATGCCAAAAACATCCCACGCTGACACTGGGAGCTTCAGTGGCACCTTTAGCTGATTTTACAAACTTGTATTCTTTAGCATACACTGATACACACCTTTGAAAACGCCTCTGAAGGAACAACTCATCACATGCATGGGTTGACAAAACTATTTGAAAACAAAATGGAATATCTAGAGACCGACCAATTAGATTTAAGCCGTCAGCCAACAAAGGTTCATTGTACATCCTTGTCAAAGAATGCTAAGCATTAGGTAGTTAATTTCTCTTCTGTCACAAACTATGGCATTATTCAGTTCATACAGTAATTGAAATGGATGATGCAGGTTGTTTATTTGAGTTAAAGTTACCAAAATGACCTCCAAACGCTGTATGAAGTTGCAAAAAGGATGTAAATATTCGAACTGGGATTGAGTTTTGCCGTTATTAATTCGTATACGAAACACAACCCCCAATGTAGCATTAGTTGAATGGTATTATCATAGTTGCTTTACCACTGTGCCACTTCAGTGCGGGTTCAAATCTGTCATCTAAAATTCTAAATTTTTATTACCTTTTGTTTTATCTCTTTGGGCCTATAATTTGATATTATGATACAAAGAACATTTTTGATAACATTATAAGTGTGTACAAAACAGAATAATCACCACGTTTTTTTCTAGCGTAAAAAGAA
The DNA here is from genome assembly GCA_030765065.1 of Deroplatys truncata. Taxonomy (NCBI): domain Eukaryota; kingdom Metazoa; phylum Arthropoda; class Insecta; order Mantodea; family Mantidae; genus Deroplatys; species Deroplatys truncata. The sequence goes on from CM060981.1 coordinate 274,597,590, forward strand.
GAACCGCAAAGCGCAAATCATTTCCGGTCATTCATACGTGAATAATGTAGGCAGATTACACTGGGCATGTTACAATATCAAGATGGTCTTTCCGGCAACGTGCATAAATTTGCATTGATGAAGGAGGTCGTCATTTTGAACATTTACTTCGTTGATGAAATCGACGCGCTTTAACAATTTATTATTCTGTTTACCATGAACTTAGCACATTTACAAATACTTTGTCAGTAGAAGAAGTGAAACATAAGGTTTAAACATGAAACAAAAGCTGTTAGATTTAATATCGTCGATATGTGCTCAAAAGAATAAAAGCTAACTACTTAACACGGTTTACAACTCCAGATAGATGCGGATTATTACCGTAAACAAAATACACAATTACCTGATTGTAATTCTTGTGTCTCTGGCTCACAGGAGAGCCAATAACAAAGATAAATAGATCAGTATACTAAAATACAGAAAATAAATGCAAGGAGAAAGAAAAATAAATAACCAAAACAATTTGATGATTGTAATAGAACTTCCGAAGCTAACCGTTGCTTAACTACATTCCGGCAGCTAATTCACTCGGCCAGAACGCACGTATTATTTCTTGTTCTTCGGGAAAACATACCTCTATCTCAATTGCAAGCATTATATCTATGAAAAGCAGTCTTTTTAAAACCTTTCGCGGCTCTTTGGCTCATTCAGGCCTTTAATCCTTAATGGTGGTTGTGTATAGAATCGAATAGAAGCACAGAGCTACAATAATAATTTGTTTGATAATAGGGTCAATGTTTTCATATTAGACCCTTAAACTGCGGGTTGCATAGATACGAATACCTAGGGGTAGCTGACTCACCTGGTATATATGACCTAAAGGTCTAAATATGTTTTATATATATATGTGCGGTGTTTGTGTATATATGTGTGTGTGTTTGTGTGAGTGTGTGTGTGCCTAAGAATGAACATATGGTTTATTTAAAGTCAGAATAAATATTTTCAAATTATTTTAGGTTACCTTAATTTACCTAATGCAATATCCCAATGATTTAATTTATTTACAGTTTATATGTAACTGTCAGAATAAACAGCTGACCTAATGTTATTAGCATTTAGATCCAAATCTGTTTGCAAAAACTACTGTACAGCTTCCAACACTATAAAAGTAAGATATAATAATAATAATAATAATAATAATAATAATAATAATAATAATAATAATAATAATAATAATAATAAATCAAATCCAGATCAGTTTTTCAATTAATTAGCACTATGGTTTGAAACTAGACAGTCTTTCTGGGTGAAGTCTTCTGCTGTTGCTTTTCATTCTTTTCCTCACTTTCCTTTAACTCCAATGTATATTAATTTCAACGCTGTGGTTTTCAGAGTTTATTTTGTGGTATTCCATTCTTACGAGGGTGATAGTGAACATTTTTAGAAAATTAAACGAGGATTGGTTTTAAAAACATAAATGTTTTATTGATTTTCAAAATATTTCCCCTTAATATCAATAGACTTCTTCATTCGATAAAAACAAGTGCTTAAAGCAGTGATGCCACTTGTTGAGAAACTTCGGAAACCAGGTTTTTGTAATATTCCACTGCTTTATCTGATGACGAAAACGTCATTTCACGTATTTAATCTTTAACTTTTCGAAACGAAAGGAAGTCACAATCTGCTAGATCGGGGCCATGTTGCTGACCTTTAGGGGGTTCAGATACTTAGTTGTTAGTTTTGCTGTATGCGAGGATGCGTTATCATGATATAACACTACTTTTCCTTTGGGCGTATTTCACAAACTTTTTCAAGAATTTGCAGCAAACAGACACTTGTGTACCAATCGCTAGAATCGGTATAGTAACAATATGGCCCGTTTTGAAAAAAAAATTAACCATCTTCTTACTAGCGCTGCAAATTCGTCGGCTTTTGTAGGCTTAGGTTCTGTTCGAAAGACTCATTGAGCCGATTGACTTTCCGTTTGAGGATCATAATAATAAATTGAAGGTTCATCACCAGTAACCATATTCCAAACCAAATTTGTAGTACCGCCTTGGAACCTTTCCAGACTTTTTCCGCCCAAGCAATATGCTGTTGTTGTTTTTTATGGGAGTCAGTTTATGCGGAATCCTTTGACAGCAAAGATTTCTCATGTCTAATTGTTTATGTAATTTTTTTGTACTTTACTCAATATTTCCCGAGTAAATTCATAAGGTGATCGTGGATCTTCTTCAACTATTACTCTAACAGCGGCAATATTTTCATCAATAACAGCAGTTCTTGGGTGTTTTTTACGAAATTCATTACTAAGAAAAACTGATCAGTTTTGAACTCGCCTTACGAATTTTAAATTGTTACGTTCGATGGTGCACCTCGCTTAATATATTAGTAAGCTGATATTTATCTTTTTAGGCGTTAATGACGATTTAACATTATAAAAAGTCACAGCGATATTCAAATTCATTTTTGAGTGAACACAAACCTTTAAACGATGATAATAAACCATTAGAGTAAATCGAACAAGCTACACGCAATCAACTAGCAATAATTAGAAAGGAAGTGTGAAATATAAAACAAATTAATTTCTTTTTAGAAACATAGCATTCTAAAAGTTTTCAGTTTCGCCTTCGTACAGCGTAAATTAGCAAAGAATCTACATAAATGTAATTGTTCAAGTTGACCACGTTCTGAAGTCAGAATCCGGCAGTTCGGGACTGGATTGCTCTCCCAGTGTATTCTTCCTTCTCTGGCTGACTAGTATTGAGCAATATTGAATTTGTAGGGTCTACAGGGCGGGTAAATTACCTTTGGCTATAATGAAACAACCACCATAATTAAATATCATCACACAATCTCTCTCTCTCTCTCCCATACATTCTTCTCTTTGAAATGTCGCTTTGAAGGTAGTTGATCAAATTATATTCAGCTGTAAATGAGGAAGTATTAAATGTTTAGTATACATCTCGATATCAATGTTACTCGGAGCTTTCTCGGGTATATATACTATCCTTTTCCGGGCATTATGAATTCTTCCTTAAACATTTGAAATTGCTCTTTAACTTTTAAACTTATATCGTTTTAGAAATATCAACTAAATATACCATTATTGGTATCCTCTTCATACTCTAATTTTTCTATCGTAATCCCCTTCCTTTAGACTACATCTACTTATTTTCTTATTAATTGTGCAAGTTGTCCGTCAACAGCCTTTATTTTGTTCGCTGACATTTTGAACAGGATCCCCAGTCACAGTATCTAAAGCTGTAGTGACAGATGTCAGGTGTAAAAATTTACATTTCTCATTTTCTTTCCAACACCCACTGCAACTTTAGCGTTAATGATTGCAGTTACTATCCTCGTTGCTATCGCTTCAACTATAGTGGTGTCTGATGACTGAACACGTTCTCTGCAAGCATCTTATCTATCAGGTATCTTGAAACGTGTCCCTGTACTTACGGGATGCAATGTCGTGCTGTTTACAGGTCTTGTCTAATTAGTTGTTTCACGAGATTCCTTCCCGTAGACATTTTTGCAGTTTGTACCTGGGTAGCAATACCTACAGTCATGTAGGTGAGCTGTGCGGTTCAAAGGGGTGAAAAATAATCAAAGTTAATAATGCTGTAGCATCTCTAATAAGAAGATGACCTTCCTCTCTTGGCTCTCGTGATATACTCATCATCAATGTCGTCCTCCGTGGTGTAGGGTAGCATGCTAGTCTCTATTTCCCGAGGTTGCGGGTTCGAATTCGGCCACGGCTTAGAATGACTTCCTTTGGTAGGGAAGTAAAGCCGATGGTCCGCATCGTGGATTTACGGCACTTAAAAGGGCCTCAAGCCTGATAAAGAGGCCTCTGAGCAAACTTTCCGGCCTTTCACTTTTAATATTGAATTGGACGCTAAGGGCCGTTGTAATTAAAGAGCGTCGATAAATAAAATTAAATTTAATCAATTTTTCATCACCACCATCTCAATATGGGTCCTCTCAAAAGCGAAGTAAAGCCGGTGGTCCCGTATATTTACATCACGCAAAAGAACCTCAAGCGTGATAAAGAAACCTCTGAGCAAAATTCCGTTTTTTACTATCAATATAGAATGAGACGCCAAGAGCCATAGTGGTTTAAAATCGTACATAAATATAACCAAATTTAATTTATGCACTTCTTGGGACAATAGACCCGTTTCGGTCCTCTCACATACCGGTTCCAAAGAAATCTAGGACGACCAAGATTTCTTTCCCTCTTAGAGAGTAGTTGAAAGCTCTTTTTGAAAGGCTGGATTCCTCCATTCTTTCCAGTTGTTCCATCCAGTTCCTTTGACGTTCTTGAACTTTTTCTCCTGTTCTGTATATGGAGTTTATGCCTAATACCGTCATGTCCTATATGTTCCGCCAATTTTCTAGCTCACTCCGATCTTAGAAATCTCATTTCTGGAGCAGATTTCTTTATCATTCTGTGTTAGGTTCCATGTTTCTGCTCCATAAAGAAGTTGTGGTACTGCTATAGATTTATAACATTTTATTTGTGTTTCCCTAACATCTTCTTATAGTTCCTCATGTATGTTGACATTTATGAAGTTTCTTTTCTGTATCCATTCTTTTCTGATAAGATATCCTGCATCATTTAAAGTTGGCCACATGTTCAGTGATTTGGTAGTTGAGTACCTACTATCTTTGATCTGTTCTGACTTTTTCTTATGGAAGCGATTATATGGAAGTGTAATGTTTAAATTGTACTAATTAATTATATTACATAATTAGTGAACAGAATTCTGCAGTCTATCCTCTGTATTACCCATAATCGCTTGGTCATCCGCCACGAGTAGGCAATTCGAAAGTGTATTATTAGTTTAAAAATGGTTTCTGAAACACTAAGGATTCTATGGTATCATTAAGGTGTATATTAAACAATGTGTGTGACAATAGAAATCCTTGCCTGACGCCACCATTGATTTCTACCCTTTGTATTTCAGGTCGGTTTACTTTATTAATGCATATAGTGCTATTTCATATAGACTGCAGGTGGCTCTTATTAGTTGAGGTGGGCAGCCCTTTTTAATATTATTGGCCATAACTTTGACCAGTTTACTCTGCTAAACACATGCTTCGTAATCCTTGTACAGTATGTGTTTCTAAATTATGCTCTCTTCTCTTTGCCAGTATATGATTTATAGTAAAAATGCAGTACGTTTTGTAATTGTATTTTTATAGATTTGGAAACACGTTTCTGGTAGGATAACCCTTTGTAATTACAACTATTTCTCTCCCTTTTTAAGTACAGAAATTATGATTGCAATATTCTATTATTCAGGGACATATCCATATATCCAACTTACATTTATGGGGTCCAGGAAGCGGTCTAGTATATTTGGAATTTCGTGTTTTATATGTTTGATGATTATCTTATCAGTACCTGATGATCTAATATGTTTAAGTTGGTGGTAACTTCCACAAATTCTTCCGTATTAATGAGGTCTGCATGTTTTCTTCTAACTTTACACGGATTCCTGGATCTTAAATATTATGCGCATAGATTACCGAAAATGCCTGCCATTCAGACTCTACTATTGGTTTAGTTTTAATTTATCTTTTACCTGAGAATTTAATAGTCTTAACGCTTTATATACATAGTATTGATCTCTACGCAAGTCATTTTCTTAAATTGTTAATATATCCTTTAAGGACTTTACGGATGCAGTTTCTTCATTTCTCGTTTGAAAACTGCAAACAACCTTTTATACTTTATATGGTTTTCGTCTTTTTTATTTGGTAGATATTGTAAATAGCCACTTTTCTTCTGGATTATTATGTCAGCAATTTCATGGTTCCATATACTCAGCCAACTTTTCTTGTATCACTTTTTCCTCTTCACAAGGGCCGTTTCTGTCGCCCGATGGATAACGTTCGCAAGGATATTCCAATTCTAAATGGGTGTTGTTCCTGAGGGCATATATAGAGATAAATTGTCTAATTTGCTTTTATATAGATAATTGACACTTTCATGTTTAAATAGATGAGTTTTAAGTGTGTCTATTTCATTACACTCTGTAAATCCACCCGTCCACCCACCCATACACCTACCCATCCACCCATCCATCCAACCATCCATCCATCCGTCCAACCATCCGTCCATCCATCCATCCATCCATCCATCTTTATGTTCAAAATATGTGTGCATTATTCGCAATGAAGTACAATAACGGAAGTATTGTAATCCGCTCCAATTACAATATATAGCTTCTTCTCCTTTGTTTCCAACAATGACTGGAAGAATTTTATTACCAACCCTTGTATTAAGATCTCCTACCAATGTTATATTGCCATTTAGGTTCAGTTCTTAGAAAGTCTATTTTAGTTCTCCGTAGACCCTTCCTCTGGTGCATAAGTTGACACTACCAGGTTGAAAATACTGGTAACTAAATATAAGGACCAATTGTAAATAGTTAAGTACCTCGAAAGTAGTTACGTACTTTGTAAATTGTTAAGTACTTTGTAGATAGTTAAGTAAATTGAGAATAGTTAAGTAAATTGTGAATAGTTAAGTAAATGGTGAATAGTGAAGTAAATGGTGAATAGTTAAGTAATTGTGAATAGTTAAGTAAATTATAAATGGTTCAGTAATTAGGGATTTTAAAAGCTTTGTTAATATTTAAAATTAATCATTTTGTATTGTTAGTCTTGTTTATTATTATTATTATTATTATTATTGTAAGCTAGTCATGGTGATGTAAATTTTGTACGGTTTAATTCTGCCACCGGGAAGTACCCAATTGCAGAATAAATAAATACATACATACATACATACATACATATGCTCTATTACGACCAAATAACCTCTGGCATGTTTACATCTTAAAATACCTATTTTTTCGTTTGTCCAGATATAGCTATGTATTTTGTTTTTAGTTTTCTATTTACATGTATTTTTACTCTAGGTACTGCTCTTATATTTTGTAAAACACCACTATATACACGATCTTTTAATTCTTCGGACCCTTGAAATGTCTTCTTAGTTTCCGTGATTACGGCAGTATCTAGTTTAGCTGCATTCAATTCTGCTTCTAAATTGTTTACTTTATTGCGTACACCTCCTATATTCCAAGTTGGAGTTTTCCATTTTTCAAGTTTTGCAAATCGTTTGTCATTATTCTTGCTATCAATCGTCTTAAGTTTATCAACATGGATACTTCTTTGGGAAGCTTGGATTTATTTAAATGTCGTCATAGTAGATAACCGGCCTATTACTGAGTAAGATCGTTGGTAGGTCTGTTGACTTCAAGTTTTCGATCCCGTTTCCTCTTGTACCATACCCAAGAAGAAGGGTGCCCCTTCCACTAGTAAACCTGCCGTTGAAAACTTGATGCCTGTTAACCTGGACATGCAGCCTCGAAGCCTGTCCCCAAGTGAGTAATGGTGCCACTTCCGACGTGTCAGATCCGATTCGTCGTTATGGATTTCGCCCGTGCCCTGGACAAGGGGCGCTTTCCGGCATTGACAATCGGGTCAGCTGCACCTGGAATTTCTAAGAGGTGTGTTCCTCCTCTTCTCCTTTCTCAACCAGGCTTTTGACTAGTTATTACTTACTACTTGTCTATATACGAGCAATGCCCTTTTATAACTTTACACTCAGATCTAACCTAACCTAAGCTAACCGTGTACTTCATTTTACATTTTCTATTATATTCTGTTACCCATCTTTTAAATTTAGGATCCGCATCCTTTTTTCCAAAAGAGGAAAATGGCAAAAAATGCTGCTGCCAACTTCGATACATTTTGTTCATCGCCAAGTTAGTAATGTCGAAACACCTTGGAAAGGGTTCAGACTGTAGTGTACGGCGTGTTCGCGAACGTCATTAGCGGAGCTTGTTATACGTTTATATAAATTAGGAATATTCTTATATCCTTAAATTATAAAATGGAGTTTCTAAAGAAACAGTGTCCTCTACCTATTAAGATCGACTGTGAAAGTGGTAGGATGTGACGGAAAGGTGTTTCCTTCTAATGACAGAGCTGTTAGTTTAAGTAGCTCCAGTTCAGGTAAAGCAAAAATATTGCTCAATACGAATACTTCATGAGAAATGAAATGCGTTTACAAATCCTGTATATGTATTAAACGTCCAACTATCAGCTAAAGTATCAATACCTCATTTAACTACTTGATAACATTACTGGTATAGAAGTGAATACTTACGAAGATGTAGAAGATGTTTTCTATCCCTTTGACCTCAAAAAAATCATATCTTCATATTTGATATAATTATTCTTATTGTAAAGAAGCGGAAGGCTGAATGCTTTTACAGCATGGGCACCTAACGTAAGACGGAAAATAAATAGCCTCTATGCTAGTTAGTAAAGCTTTCAGTTCGTGATAATACATCATGATTATACTCTTCAGCAACACCATATTTATGAATATTATGTAAATACTGACATGACCTAAAATTAATTTAAAGCTCTATATGAAACTGTTTAGGAAAGTGTCTCATAAGGAAGACTTTTTTCTGGGATAGTTCCTGAACATACTATGAACAAATTTATACTAGGTACGGGTTTAATGCAAATATTAAAGTGAATGAAAAAATAAAATTGTCATTCACACTTAATCGCGAGTATCGGTATGTTCGGTTCGCAGACGACTGCTCCAATTAAAAGCGTCTATATCATAACTAGAGATATTAAAGGAGGTATGTTTCGGGACAAGAGCTGTGCAATGTTCAAGTTCCTCCACATGGTAATGATGCACTTACTCAAGTATGATATACGTATATAAGTATACTATACGAATACGTTCACTACTGAAACTCGAATGTAAGAGTTCGCTGAAAAGCTGTTATCACATGGAATGGATTAATTTAAATCTATATTCAGAAAGGAGATGCAGAATTCGATAGATAACAGTAGCATATATAGGAGAGACGGAGACCACTTTTTGCGTTTACACGGGAAAAGATAGGGAAAACGAGGGTAGATGCGACGGTTCAAGGAGGAAAATGCGTTTATATGGCGAAGATAGGGAAAACGACGAGAGATCCGAGGTAGAGCAGATGCTGAAAGAGAGGAGCGCTCTTTATACGAGATAGGTGGGGAGTACAAGGAGAAGTGCTAGGCTAGACAGAGTAGGAGGTGTGGAGTATGCGTTTTAATGGGGAATATAGGGAAAATGTGAACACATAATAGGCTAAGCAGATACTGAAGGACGGAGGGATACGCTTTATACGGGACAGATAGGGAATACGAGGAGAGATGCTGGACTAGACAGGGCTTGAAGGGTGGAATATGACTTAATATGGGAGAGATAGCAAACCGAGGAGAGGTATTAAGCTAGGAGGGTTTTAATGGCGGAGTATGCGTTTATATGGGGAGACGAGGAAAAGCATGGGAATAGCTAGGTTGGAGGAGCGTTCAAGGAGGAAAATGCGTTTATACGGGAGAGATATGGAAAGCTAGGACAGATCCCAGGTTAGGCAGGGCTGAAGGAGGAGAACGCTCCTTATATGATAGAGGTAGGGAATACGAGGAGAGGTAGTAGGTTATACAGTGGTTGAGGAGCAGGGTATACGTTTATGTGGGGAAGATATGGGAAAAAGCAAAGAAAGATCCTATACAAGGAGAGAGTCGAAGGAGGATAATGCGCTTTATATAACAGAGGTGGGGAATACGAGGAGAGGTGCTAGTCTAGAAGAGCTTGCGGAGTAGGGTATACGTTTATGTGTGGAATATATGGGAAACAGGGAGAGATGTAAGGCTAGAGAGATAATGAAGGAGAGGAATGTAGGTTTATACAGGTGAGGTAGGAAACCAAGGAGAGATGCTAGGATAGACTGATGATGAAGGAGGGAAGGATACGCTTTATAGGAAGAGATAGGGGAAACGTAGGGAGATGCTAGGCTAGATAGGTGTTAAACGTAGAATGTGTTTTATACGACAGAGATAGCAAACAGAGGAGGGGTATTAAGATGGCAAGGGTTGAATGGTAGAGTATGCGTTTATATGGAGAGACGGGAAAATGGGGAGAGATCCTATGTTAGAAGAAAGTTGAAGGAGAGGGAAATGCGTTTATACAAAGGAGATAGGGAATATGGTTTGGATGCTAGGCTAGACAGAGATCGAGGAGTAGAGTATACGTTTATATGGGAAAAGATAGGGAAAACGTGGAGAGATGATAGGCTAGACAGATGCTGAAGGAGGGGAATACGCTTTATATGTAGAGGTAGTGAATACGAGGAGAAGTGCTAGGCTAGACAGAGTATAAGGAGTAGAGTATGCGTTTCTATGGGAAAGTATAGGGAAAACTAAAGGAGGTTAGTGTTGACGTATGTGTAAAGTTCATTATGCATAACATCATTTAGACTCATTGACTTCAAGATATAAACGCTAACAAAGCTTATATTGCGTTCTAACGTCCTGGATTACCTCGTTACTTCTACTTAAGTCTGGACGCAGGCCGTTGATTGGAGTACCCCCGCCACACGTATTTTGATTGATAAGGTATAAAGAGTAATTCGGATAGTATAGTATATATGTAGGGTAAACCGGTTAGTATCACAAGTGTTAATGGTAATTTATAGCAGCTATTCGTACCAGTGCTATTTAAGGTAATTTTGCTTGAATCGGGTGGTATGTCAGGTATTAAAGTCATTTTAAAAGGTAATTCAGATAGCATCACTAGTATTCATGGTAATGCCGAGTAATTACATTATAAACATTTATTATCCAATGCTACAACAACTTTATATACTTTTTTAAATCGTACGAACTTTTTATGTTACAGTTAGTTTACGAGACGGAGAGCGAAAACTTATATCGGTTTACAGTGAAGGTATATAGAAATATTCTAAGCAAACCCCACACCGATCGCCCTAACCTATCCGTATCTTGACTACTCTGGATCATCTTCTCGTTGTCTATTCAATCCTATCATCGTCTAACCCAACCAACGTAACAAGACGTAAAACCACGTAAAATAACCACGTAACCACGTAACAAGACGTAACGTAACCAGCAAACGTAACCACGTAACAAGACGTAACACTGCGCAAAATAACCACGTAAAAATACGTAACGCAACGAAAAGCGTAACCACATAACAAGACGTAACACCACGTAACATAGCCACGTAACACAACGTAACCACGTGACAAGACGTAACACCGCGCAACATAACCACGTAACAAGACATCACACTACGCAACATAAGCACGTATCCACGTGACAAGACGTAACACCGCATAACTTAACCACGTAACAAGACGCAAATAAACGTAAGAACAACACTAACCAACCCATTGCTAAGACAATCCAAGCTAATTCATCCTTTATAACTTAGACAATCACTACGCAAGCCTAACTTAGCCTAACCAATCCCAGGGTAACTTCTCATCATCTATTCTAGTCAGTCATCGTATAGCCTAATCTCCCTAACCAGAAATAACCTCGAGTTTGATTTAGTGAAGTTGTGGCGTTTTATTTAGGTTTTATTATTTGAGAGTCTTAATTGAAACGTTTTTCGTCCACATACCTTTATTTTAGTTCATTGTAGGCGCCTCTCCTCTTTATCTAGAGTTGAGACTAGCACTGTCACTGCTCAAAATGGAATGGTTAACGCCTCCCCTTCCATCTTCTTATTATTTTTTATTCATCAGGTGCCTGCTAGGTATATATACATCACATGGGCAAATTTTCATTTTTTAAATTCTAGACTCACGGAGAAAATCTTCAACTTCGACTTACATTCTCTTATGCGATGGTTGTAATGCTATAAAGCCCATATGCATATGCCGTTATTCAATCCTCAGCAATAACTCTTATATCGAATGGCATCAATGTATTTTTATTCACTGCACTGTGGCAATAACATGCTATCTTGAGAGGATCAGATTAATGGGCTTTCTTATGACTTCTTTGTCTTTAAGACAGTGTGTATAGCCGTCGAAGGTGCCTACTGCTTAATAGCACTACGTTTTATACCTTTAATCTTTCTTATCATATAGCCTTGAATATCTATGGCGTATATCTTCAATCGTAGTCCAACAAATCTTAGAACCATTTTGGCTATTGGCCTCATCTTTAAATTTCCCTAGGACCTTTTTGTTCTGCGTTGGCAAATATGTTTGACAGGGTAATCAGGTGTATCCAGGTGTTAGAGAAATCGCAGCTTTTCTTGCTACACATCCTTAGCTGTCACATGATGAATGAATGAATCACTGTCCATATACATAAGCTTCAGGTGTTTAGCCCCATAATATGACAAAAACACATCATGATGATAGTGACACATACCAAAGTATATAGGCTTGTTTAAACACGATCTGTCGCGAGGCCATATGTACCAAAGCTAGATTAGCACCATATATCCTCCTATCGATATAGGTGGGCTTAGCGATCAACTTTTCCAGTGTATTCTCATTTGTAACCAGTTGTATATTCATATGGTTACTCAGGTTCTCCATAGTTTTTCCAAACATGGCGTTATTAAGAGTTTGCAGCGGTCCTTTTTGAAATTATTTGCAGCCTATTGTCGTACACTATTATTAAATCCACATATGGTTTTAACCACTGTGACTGTCGGAATTGTAGCTCACGATGGATATTTGTTAGCGTTGTCCATGATTAAGAGCTTGCTTTAAAGCCATGTAATGTACTACTTACTTCATTCGAGTTCCAAGGTGGTGTATCAGTTTCTTTGTAGTCAAGATCTTAGGCTTCATACACTCAGGCAGGAAAGGCAGCTCGCTGTGTAGATCGTGAAGTTCTGCAGGATAATTTATGTGACTTCTAGTGTATATTCATGAGGATTATTTACTTGTAGTCTTTTTGAACAGATTACTTCAGGTGACATCCACTGAAATCCACCATAAGAGAGGGCGTGGCATATTGCTCAACCACATTGGTTATTGGCGCCCTCACATGTAGCAGATTGGGTTGGTCTCGACAGATCATACTTATCCATGTAAGTGTTGTTTGCTTCGAAATACCAATGGGAAACTTGACACAAACCCCTCTTATACCAGATCGCACCATGTGAAATTGGTTGTAAGCGTGTAACAATTCCAGCTGAATTCCATTATACAGCAAAATGGCGTCACATATATATCCTGGAGAGGTGAAAGAATGTGCAGGGTTGAATTTGTGTGTTTTGAGGGTTTGATCTGTATATGTTACAAAGACATCGGCTAGAAAAAGTACATCAAAGTAGAGGCCCCTACTCGCACTGGTTTCTCACATTAAACAGCTCCCATACATTTCTAGTGTGATTGCAGTCGGCATCACTAATTTATTCATCAATTAAACTATTATAGAAGGAGTTCTTACGAGGCCAACAAGTTTCGTTCAAAACACGCCATGACGTGACGTAATCATAGGGAAATACTCCCTTACGGGTCATCAACTACAACTTGTCTTCTGCGTAGTGTTTTGGTGTTTCAGGGTAAGATGTTAGATTTTTCACAGCTTATCCAAACTTGTACTGAGGAACCGAAGGCTTTCCACAAACCGAAGCTTCATATCTCCTACATGCTTGGAGAATGGTATATAGCTTTCTTCAGAGCAAGAAAGTACTTCCACATGTACATCCTTGCTCCTTAAAAATGAAGTGCGTGTCTTACCCGCTGTGGTTGTGTTTGAAGAATGGAATATATTTAGGGGATTTACAAGCTAAATTACACGATATTTACCACAGATGTGATCATGATCTCGTAATTTGTAGTTCTATTCAGTAAAGGTTTTTTCCACACAAGTAGCATTTTGTAGGGCAATGCAACTCCTTCTGCTGTTGATCTGTAAGTTTCAGAGGCATGCAAGGTTTGTATATATTATTAATTTACTTTCAAGGGATATCAAGTATTCCATAAACTTCTGAGCAGCATCAAAACCACGATTAACATAGGGATGCTTAGGAAGACCAGTTTCCAGATTGTTCAACTTGGGATGGCGGTTTAACGTACACGCAGGAACTCATGGTTACATGCTGCTGATAAGGAATTGTATGTAAAGTTTCAGGATTGGGGAGGTATGTATGACGTGGTGCGAGAATACTTTCAAGGTCTGCGTAGATGACGTAAGGTAGTTTCAAGATCATTTCGAAAATTTTAAATTAAACAATGGATTTCTCCTTTGTAGGCATAACCACCCTTGCAGCACCATGTTAATTACATATGGATGCATGTTCTTGTCATTTTTCCAGTCCGCTTCGTCCATATTGACCATCCAAATGTGTAAAGAAATGCTTACAGGTACAAACACGTGCATTATGTATAGCTTTCTGACATAGAAGGTTTTCAAAATTCTTTATATAAACGTAGTGATGATTTCCACTACTGTCACTCAATAGTAGGAGGTCACAGTGTTGAAGTAGTTCAGCCTCGGCGACCTCTTTGGATACACTTGATGCTTCTCATCCAGGAAGTTGCTTGTATTCGCTCACACGTTGAGGCTTGATGCTCACGAATTTGGCTAATACAGAATATATAGAGCATAACCCATCTGTATAATTGTGGATGTTAATGCAGGCTTCTTTAGCTCCAACAGATGGCGACAGGGGTATGTAGCTACTTCCTCGTAACGGATTGTACTTGTTAATATGAAGACGATCCCCTTCCACAGCAAGCAGAGTCCAGTTGCCGCCCTTAAGTTGTGATTCCTCCACTTCAGTAACCAACTTCTTCTTTTTCGTTTCCAGCATAAAGTCCAGATCCGTTTCTAGGAAAACAGCTTGATTCCGGCTTTTAAGCGTTTTTTCGCAGGTTACTCCGACACTGTTACCAAATATACACAAAATAGCAGATTAATTTACACACTCTTAGAATAACAAGCTCTTTATGTACAGACTGTATTATCCGTTGTTTTTCCTCATGCAGGTACATATTCAGATTCTTAGTCGATTCACATCATATAAAATACGATTTCAAGCGTCCATCGAATGAAGCTTCATGTTCTTTAATGTCACAGTCCTGCATTGTAGATAATAGCTTTGTTTAGTAGGTTCTAATCTACGTCTCTTCTCAGGCATGCTTATTTCACAGGCATTTCCATGTCGACGAAACTTATAATTGTCTTTAAAGTTTACACTATAATATTTACATTTGAAGAACTTCTTACAGCGTCGTTAATGCCATTTTTTATCATACCCACGTAGAAATGTCTTTCCACTTATACCACAAGAATACTCTGATGCACTAGGAATGATATCTTTATAGAAGGACTGATGCATCTTTACTTTGAGATAATAACGCATTAATCCTTCTTCAAGACAATATACACCTCTTCACCTTGATAACACTTTAGAAAGCCGATTACTTTCTGAGAGAACAACGATGTTGACACCTCGGAGATAATTAGCAGAATGAAGTCCAATGCACGAGATCACCCTATTTATAGAGGAGGCACGAAACCTTTTTGTCTCAATTATATACTGAATTTTGATACAAAAAACTGTGATTAAGCGTCTAAGCTCTTATATTTCAATACGGGTTACACAGATTTTTGGGTGTATCCGTAAGTGTGCGCGCAAGTTCGGGTGATGGTGAAAGTGAACGCATGAATCTGTGTATTCGTAGACCTTCGTGTAGGTTTGGGTGCTTAGAGTGAGTGAGCGAAGTGTTGCGAGGATGCATGTGTTGTTCGGTGATGTTCGTTCATCTTCGTGCTGGTTCGGGTGCTTGACGAGTTGATCAGAGATATTTATATCTTTTTTTGTATGACTATAGTGTGTGTGTGCGTGTGAGAGGAGACACGGGCTAGCTATTAAGGGTTATGTACGATCCGCCAACCGAGCAAGGGACAAGTATCTTTTAAGCAATCATTCGTCATGCGCCACGAAACCTAGAAGTACAAAGATGCGAATGAAATAGAATGTAAGGGAAAGGAAATCATGGTAGCATACACCACTCCGCATTCGCATGCAGACCAGTGAAAACCACGAAAAATCCGAGGCCAGAGTGAACGACGAACGGGAATAGAACTCCGAAACCTAGAAGCACGCGTGAAAGATGCAAATGAAAGGTAAAGGGAAATCGTGTTGGCATACATCACTCCGGCATTCGCTTGCAGACCAGCGAAACCACGAAAACTCCGAGCTCAGAGTGAGAGACAGAGGGGAATTAAACCCCGAACCCTAGAAGCACACTTGAAATATGCAAATTAAATAGAATGAAAGGGAAAGGAAATAGTGCTAGATAAGAAACTATTAGCATTCGGCTTTTGACCAGAGAAAGCCGCGAGTAACCTAAGGTCAGATTGACCGTCCCTACGGGAATCGATTTCGGGACCTCCGGATGCATACGACAGACTTTATCGCCTGAACCAAGCGTTAAACAGGTATACCCCATAACGCTCCCGGTAATGCTTTACGTGCATTAACTTTCACCATATGATGTCACACTAGGAGACAGACGTTCTAGACAAAGGCCTACATGTTTAAGCACGCAGCATTTCTACCTGTCATACCAAAAGAAGTATTATCACACGATCATTCAGACAGATGTTTCCATTCAATGCCTACCACCGCAGCCCATTTCACCAAATTTATGGTCATTTGTATTACCATAATTCTTTAGAAACAACGTAAAAGGTTTTCTCTCCTTATTTAATTAAATTTGTTATATATATATATACCCTATTATTTCATGTTTTCAAGCGCTTTTTAATACTTTCCATCTTCGCCTAATTACCCCAAAGAATCAGTACACAATATGGCATTTTTATGCGCCTAATACCAATTTATCACAGAAAACCGAGGTTAATACGCAGTTATGACAGAAAACAGCGCTTAATACGCACTTATCACAGAAAACCGCTACATTTTAACACAATGACGAGCAAAGCAATTTTTCCAGAGTTGCTCCGGTTTTAAACTTCTAGAAATGTATTAGGACATGCTTTAATACATTTATTGTATTTTTAGCTCAAAGTGTCTATATGTTTTAAAGTCCCTGATCCCTGCTATTTGCATTTAGCCTAAAGATTTTCATATTTCATTTTTAAGGGCGCCTTTGTTAAAGACAATGTCTTGCAATCCATGGTTTAAAGGTAGTAAAATGTCTCTGCCTAAATCTGTATACGACTGTTCCATCAGATATTGTAGACAGACATACAACAATTTTTAATTTTTTTAAATCAAGTCAAGCGCACGATTAGAACCTATTATGGCCGCCTTCACGTGTTGAAAACCTAAAATGGCGACTCCCGCCTTTTTACCTCGCACACCGAAAGCTGACGAGTAGAGCGTACATTCCCTTATCGGACGCCAGGGAGCGGAAAAGAAGTTGGGAAGGAACTGTTTGGCGCTTGGTGGGAAGCTGGGTGGTTATAGCGGAAACACATTGGTAGGAAGCGCTTCATTGCTCATGAGACCACCACAGAGGACTGAGCTATATGTCATGATATCACCTTTAAATGCGGCCTACGAATTTTTTGAGTTAGCTATTCACCTAATTTCACCTTTTAGTCATGCATTCGTAATTCATCTAAGAGATGTAATATTCGTCAGGACGAAAGTTGGGCAATTATACATTACAAAGTAACTAGCTTATGAAATAAATGTAACGACGTATCGATGTCAGGACGACTGGTGTCCAAATATACATTACAAAGTAACTAACTAATGATATAAATGTAATGAGGTATCGATATCAGGATGTCAGGTGCCCAAATATACATTATAAAGAAACTAGCTAATGATATAAATGTAATAACATTTATTCGACCTCTTTACCTTAATTTCTTTTATGTTATTCGAAAATAAATTTTTATTCATGCCACTATATTTAATCCAGGACCTCAAGGGCAACTTCGAACAATAGTCAATGACGTGCCACATTCCAAGGGTATAATCACCTTATACCGCATAGCGCTATCTGTTTTCATTCAGGACATATGCGTGTTTAACGGTAATATTAATAGGTTGGAGTTGTGACAGGCCGCCAGTTAAAAGGGTCTGTGATCGACTGCTGCGACTAGACCGCCTGTCTCCAGGTGTGACATCATATGGTGAAACTTAATGCACGTAAAGCATTACATGGTGTGGTATGGGGTAAACCTGTTTTTACGGCTTGGTTCAGGCGATAACGCCTGTGGTTTGCATTCGGAGGTACCGGGATCGATTCCGGTAGAGCCGGTCACTCTGACCTTACTTTACTCGCGGTTTTCGCTGGTCGACAGACGAATGCTAGTAGTTTCTCATCTGGAACGATTTCCTTTCCCTTTCATTCTATTTCATTTGCATCTTTCACTTGTGCTTCCACGGTTCGGGATTCTATTCCCATAGGTCACTCACTCTGGCCTCGGATTTATCGTGGTTTTCGCTGGTCTGCATGCGAATGCCGGAGTGGTGTATACTACCACGATTTCGTTTCCCTTTCACTATATTTCATTCGTATCTTTGTGCTTCTAGGTTTTGTGGCGTTTAACGAATGCTTGCTTAAAAGATACTTGTCCCTTGCTCGGTTTTTGGATCGTTCATCACCCTTACTAGCTAGCCCGTGTCTCCTCTCACAGGCACGCAACACAACCCTCAATCATGCATAAACAGACATAAATACCTTTGATCAAAT